>JAOQGH010000001.1:36910159-36955945 GCA_025769975.1 Gallinago jamesoni
GTTTGTTTTTGTGTGGGTTTTTTTGTTGTTGTTGTTTGTTGTTTTTGTGGTTTGTTTTTGTTTTGTTGTTGTGTTGTTTTGTGTTTTTTTTTTAATGTGGTTGGACTCGATGATCTCAAAGGTCCCTTCCAACCACTAAGATTCTGTGATTCTGTGAAAACATTGGACCTGCAACTTGGCATTTCTTTTCTTTGGGAACGTTTCACTTTTAATTCTTATTTGGAAGACTTCTAAGTGTTAGACCCCGGCCTTGTAAGTGAAAGGACAACTCTTATAGCATTCCCATAAGAATGACACAAACAAGTTGGTCGGAGTTCATTTTGGGGAGCTCACCCAAAAGTCTGTGTCTACCTTAAAATAACCAAATGGTTGAAAACATGTAAATTTTAAGCACTAAGGACTGATTATAGAAACAGATCTGGGTTTTTTTTTAAATAAAAAACCCCAACAAACCACAAGAAAACACAATTCTTAGGAGTTATGTCCCAGAACAGCTCAGCTATCTGTTATACTGCTGACAGTCAGAGCACAGCCTATTTACATTCCTGCAAGCTTGGTGGATACACTGTGAGCCATCCCCGAACCACGTAGATTGAAACTATTGCCACGTATCATAAACAACATCTTCTCCTACTGTAAGACCTTTGAAAAAACAGTTTTTCTCTTGCAGTCATACATTTACTGAAATATGCAGACTGCGGATAGACTTCTGCTTCTGAGATAGCCTGTATTTATTGTTGCTGTTCAGCTTTGAGTCTGGTGCACAGCAGCTTTCAGATGACTCTGGAGATGGTACAGGGCCACCTGAGACAAAGGCTTCTTACTCACAGCACACGTAAAATGTGTGTTTATTCTTCTGCCAATGCACTCCACGCAAAAGATACTGAGTTTCTGAGGTGCAATTGAAATGCCATTGGCTGCTCCAGTGGTCTCTAAGCTCTGTCACCTTGTGCCCATTCTGACTCCTCGATGTGCCCCCTATCCCCGTTTCTCACTTATGCATCTCGTACTTCCTTTTTCCATTTCATCTCTCTCAAGACATACTGCTCCTATACCAACCAGCGTAGATTTTTTTCATCCTCTCTCTAATTCCTGAAGCATGCTTTAATTTTCTCTTATTTCCGCATCTTAAAGGCAAATGAGTAATGATACAGAGCTGAGCTCTATTACTGCATCCACTGCAGCTGTGTGACCCTTATCAAATTGCTTAGGGAGAACTCCCAAGACATAATGACATATTACGTCTAGAAAAATCACACAGCCTGCTCCTGACAGCTGCATTTCTGGTGGGCTCTTTGCCCACAATCCCATGATGTCCTCACCAACTAGTGAGAAGAGGCTCTGGTGGCAGATGCCCAGCCCGACTCACACAATCCAGGGAACCCCAAGCGTTGCCAAATCACTTCGCGGAAATAGGGAGCCAGGATTCATAACAACAGTCAGTTCTGGGAAGCCACACCTAAAGGCTGAGGACACCTGAAGAAACTATACTCCTACCACCATTTTAAATTATTGATGATTGCAAACCATAATACCTAAGAAGCCAAATTAGGTTTCAAAACCTCTTGTGCTGAGAAAATAATGAGTGTAGCACAGAGTGTGTGTGTAAGCCCCAAAGAGCCTACACTGCTGGGCAAGACAGGAGGCAGCAAACGGATACACAGAGATGGACAGAAAAGGACAAGGAAACAGACGACTCTGGTCTGAGCCCATCCACAGCCCCAAAGTACCCAGAAGCTCACCAACAACCCAACCATCACATCACGGAAACTGCCTCACAGAAGTGAAATACAACAAGGTTTTATATTGCTTTTCTGCTTTTTTTTTTTTCCTAACAAGACATAGATAAATAATTCAAACATTTGGTGAGTTAAATAATAAATGCAACTGAAAAACTATTCTGGAGCTCTGGATAGGATACATTTCCATCTGCAAACTATCTCAGCTTTCTACATCTCTGTAAGAGCATAACCACTGTCACCTTCTCATATTTTCTGCAGAATTTAATTGTGTATTGTGTATCAGACAGCAAATCTTTTTCAAAAAGGCATTTAGGTTTTTCATACTTCTGTAATTGAGCATCACTAACTTACCAAATACCCATTTCTTTAAGAGGTCTGAGTTGTATGGATTTTCCTCTGTGATATCCCGAAGTTAAGATACAAAATCAAAGCAGTTCACTTTTGCAAAAAGCGGAGATGAAAACTCAATTAAACCTCTACCTAGAGAGATAGAGCACTCTGAAAAACTGAAGCAGAATTTAGACATTTGCAGTTATACTGAAAAAACCAAACCAGTTCCTTGAAAAAGGAACTGATTTAATTGCACAGTAAAATACAACACAGAAATACAGATGATCTCCAGCAGTGTCTGCTCTGAAAACCCTCATTTTTAAAGCATTGAAAACCACCATAATATGCCTAGTTAGTTGTCCTGATCTGATAGTGAAAAAAAACCCAGTAAAGTACTAATATTATAGAGCTGACTGACAGGAAATTAAAAAATTCAATGTGATAAGCTCATCAAGGTGACCAGGATATCTGGAAAACAAGATGAGTTTTGAATAAAGCAAGTACATTACAAGGAACTGCGAGAGGAAAGGGGAAAAGAGCCATGTTATGAGTAAACAAGAACAATCTTTTTTTGACAACTGTGAAAAAGGATGAAAAATTCAAAACTATGAATATGTATTATCATAAATGTAAGTAAAGTTGCAATCTATAGGAGTTCAGGAAGTACAACTGGGAACTTTTTTTGAACTATTCATAAAAGCTCGAAGTCTCAAAGTAATGAAAACTACAAACTTGAATTAGAAAGTTTTTTTAGAAAACTAGGCTTATAAATAGAAAAAAAAAATGAGCAAAGTGTATAAGAGTCCAGATGAGGGGGTGGGAAGGAAAAAGGGGCGGAAGAAATCAAATTTTGCAGACAACGAAAAGGTACAATTGTATTAATATTACAGGCCAGTCTTAGATATAGAAATTGTATTCAAACACATAGTCTACATTTACACCATTTGTACTGAAGCAATAGCTGCTCAAGCTAAACAAACCCTCTAATATGGAAGGAAAGATGAAAACTTGGGGTGACCTCAAACATAACTTGGGCTGAATTACCATGCGAAAAGGATTCACCAGCTACAGAGATAAAACATTCATCATAAAACGTATGCCAAATTTTGGCCTAGTAATAAAGTCTAATTGCTATGAATAATAACAACAGAGCAGAGCAGAACAACAGTAAACAGAACTTTTAAATTAGCCAGCATAAGCAATGCTAAAGGAAGGATCTGTGAAAGCTTCTGTTGACTGTAGGATGAAGGAAAACCATAAATTGGAGAGAAACTATAGAAAACACTGTGAAAACTGAAGAAACATGCAGGATAAAACATGCTAGCGTTTGTATTTGTTTTCTTAAGTTATTCTCTAAAATGTAGACATTTCCCTCTGGTTTTGCTGATCAAGGCAGACTTGGATGCAAACTATTATCTAGACACAACGATGTACCATGAAGCTTTTCTAGACAGCATCAGTTATGAACCAGGATGGCTTAGCCAACAGCTGTTGGGTGACCCAAAACAAGGGAATTCATTCAAATATGAAAGTATATGTACACAAATAGTTATTTAACACAACAGGAAAATTCATTATAAATAGCACAATGAAATACCAAGAAGCACAAAAAGCAAACTATAAGGCAAAGCACAGGCCAGATGCAATGAGTACAACACGTCATAATTACAGAAACAAATGCATTTATTCCAAATCTGAATTTGGTGTCTATATAACTCAATAAATCACATTTGTTTCTTCAAGAATAAAAAAGGAAAATAATCATATGAACACTATATTAAGAGTTATGAGATATTCAAACTTAATCAAATGAACTATGATGTTTATATCATAGTGAGTATGGAAAACAACAAAGAATAGGAACAGCAAAGTATAATTCATATGTGAAATGCCAGATTAGACAAGGAAAAATAACAACAGAAAAGAACTGCCAACACCTTCAGTATTATCTGATCCTCACTGTATATCTGAAGTATCAGTGAGACTGTCAGTGCAAAACCAAAAATCCCAACTCATTATCAATTTTGTCAGCTAAATTTCTGTTGTGCCTCTCTGAAAGCTTTTTCTAGTAATTTAATTGTTATGGACGGTTATTCTTCAGTAAAATGAGGCTTTTAAATACTTTATCATTTGTCTCAACATATTGCTAAGGCTAAAATGATTATCAGTTGCTTAGAATAAATGACTTTCTAGTGTGCTGAAAAACAACAAATGAAAAATAAAATGCTTTATCACTGTGGGCTGTTTACAATTGCTTCAGGAAAATAAGTTTTGTATTACAGACATATTTAACTTTGCTTTATGCAAAGCAGACCTCTATGACAGCTCTTCTAAGCCAGAAGATTAGTTAACTAAAACAGTTGGAGGCTCTCCATACCAATCACTAGTGAATTTTGTTCTAAGAATTAATTGTGCAGGAAGATGTTGCTGCATTACAAAAACCTACCAGAAATCTGAAGATAGCATTAAACACAACATCCACCTACATCTTCATATAAACTGTAAAAAATAATGGTTTTTATAGGACCATAAGGGAAGCTGTAGAAATTATGTCAGCTTTTTGTTTGTTTGTAGACAGACCAACATATCAAGATGTCTTTCTAATTTCTAAAAGTAATGGGAGGTCTTGAACAGTGGAAAGTTCTGTATAATGCAAAACACTGGTAAGAAATACAGTGAAGAAATGCCTGGCTGCAAAGAGCCAGCCTACATTCACTGGAGTCTATTTATTAGGTCTGCACCAGTGATGGATCAAAGCCAGTAGCTGTGAGGTGGTCAGAATGGCCCCTCTGACTTTCTAGAGAGATCTCAACACAGATTAAGAAGCAGGTTCACACTCTATATAAACCCTCCCCCACCTACCCCAAAACAGCCAGCCTTCTATCCTGAGAATAGAACCAAAAAAAACAAGCAAGCAGGAGGCTCTTCACACAGTGGGCAGGGGAACTCATTGCCAAAGGATGCTGTAGTTGCTTAGTTTTTCAAGAGAAGAATGGACGAGACCATGAAATAGAGGTATGTTGATGGTTATCATTATATTAAGTGCAAAGCAACTTCTTCAAAGGTCTTAAAACAGAAAAAATAAGCACATAGACAATAATTATTGTCTTTGCTTCCACATAGACACTCTGCTCTTGCTACTCCATAGGCACCTGCTTACAGATGAGACAGGACGGTAACATACTATGACTATTCTTATGGACACAAGGCCCAGTCTTCCAAATACCCCTTAATTTATCTAGAGGTTATGGTGCCTACCCTGCCTTGCATATTGTCTTCTCAGGCAAATCGTTCACGCACACCATTAGCCATAGTGTCTCATAACACAGGAGAAATTTCTCTCACCCAGAATGCTGAAAAGTGATAGTGACCTGCAACTCAAACACAGATCCAAACCTTGCCAGTCACATAACTCCAAGTCCTGATACAGCAATCAAATTGCACTGCAAACATCCACCATCCCTCACCCTGATCTGTACCTCCTCACTTCAGCATGGAGTCCCAGCAGGGTCATCTTCAAAGCTCTTCAGCTTTCTGCACAGTGCAAACCTAACCAAGGCCAGACCAAGATCTCTGCCCATGGCCTGGATCATATCTCTCAAAGGAGCTTCCTTGTCAGCTCCAGTCTTACCCATCCCTCCCTTCCTACTCCACCTGTGTTCTCAAACAAGGAATCTATCTGGAAAAGTGGGCAACACTGGACATTTCATGAACCTGCTGGGTCACACACACACACCCATGCCACTGCTCACATTGACAGCTGTGTTTGGCTTGGCCACCTTGTATTTCCATGGCTTGATACCACCTCATGAAGCAGATTCAGTCCAAAGACCAACTTTGGCCATCTATGGGTTTCATGGCTGAAGGTGGCACGCATATAAAGTAATCACTGATCACAAAAAAGTTTATCAACAATAGCTCCTTTATTCTCTTCCAAGAGACAGCTGGGGGAAGCGTGCCCTTCAGCAGAAGCAATCCATAAGAGGTACAGCAGAGCCAACGGCTTAGTCAGCAAGGGCAGAGGGGGAGAGGTAGCCCATTCATTTTAAACAATGGGAGAAATAGGGCACAAGGGAATACTGTGCCGAGGAGAGCTTTTACTTTATTATCAGTTCATAATTAAAATATTGCTATTCTAAAGTATTTATTCAAAAGACAAAGTGAGGGTAGAGATTTGGGTAAAGAAATATTGTCCAGGTTGTAAGTTTTGGAAGACTAAAATTGGGGTGTTAAATCTAGTTGCCAAAGGCCAAGTGGCCTGAATTTCAAAGACACGGAGAATCTTTGATGTTTGATTTTCATGATGTTTGGGATAGGCTGGGGCACTGGGCACTAGATTTTACAGCAATGAGAAATACTACTTAAGAGAAAATATTTATCAAAAAAGGATATATTTCCTATACCATTATGAAGGGCTAGTTCATAAATTATATCTGTTACATATGTCTCCCATCAAATCTTTTAGTCATGGAGATCTCAGGCTGCCTGAGTCTCTTTACTAGAATTTGCTCAACAGTTTTCCTATAGAAATGAAAGATTTTATGAAGACTGAGAGTCAGTACAATTATAACTAATGATAGGTAAGTTCATGAGCAGCCTTTGACAGCAGTTCCATAACAAGATCTTGCAACCTGTCCTCAGGAAAGCATGCAGTGATGGCTGGAAATTCACCCCTCACCACAAAACCAGTCATCCATGAATCGTACCAGAAGCACAACTGAAAACTTTACACTGTACAGCTCCGTCAGAACAGTGGTTCTTTGTCATTGTCCTTTTGTTTTTCCCCCCTCAGTGCCACAGGCTATAGTAAGGATCTCTTTAGGGCAGGAATTGTTTTTTAATTACATACACAGGGCTTATCACTGCAGGGTCCTTGCCTCGTTGGGACATACATTCTCCTCTAATGTATACTAGACAGTGCCTGCCTGTATTTCTGATCAGGCTTTGTCACACGCATACACAGAATGATAGAAGAGTTTAAGTTGGAAGGGACATTTAAAGGTCATCTAGTCCAACCCCCCTACAATGAGCAGGGACATCTTCAACTAGATCACGTTGCTCAGAGTCCTGCCCAACCTGACCTTGAATGTTTCTGGGAATGGGGCATCTACCACCTCCCTGGGCAACCTCTTCTAGCATTTCACCACCCTTACTGTAAAAAATTTCTTCCTTATATCTAGTCTAAATCTCCCCTCTTTCAGTTTAAAGCCATTAGCCCTTGTCCTATCGCTACACTCCCTGTTAAACATTCCCTCCCCATCTCTCCTGTAGCCTCCTTTTAAGTACTGAAAGGCCACAATAATGTCTCGCTGGTGCATCCTCTTCTCCAGGCTGAACATCCCCAGCTCTCTCAGCCTGTCCTCACAGGAGAGATGTCCCATCCCTCTGATCACTTCTGTGGCCCTCTTCTGGACCCATTCCAACAGGTACATGCATATCAACGTATAGTCTCAGGTGACAGGTTAGGTACAACCAGGACTACTACACTACTAACTGCACTGATGTGCAGTCATCGCACATCAACCAAGCTCACATCAACCATCCACCCAACAACTCTTCCCCAAGCAGAGAACTAACTACATGACAAGGGGACCTTTCTCTGAGGAACTTACATATAGTCTTTTTGGCTATTGAAAATTTATCTTGAGAGGCCTCTCACCTTCTTCCTCAGAGGAGACTTTTTGACTTGTGTTTTGCCTGTTTTCATTTGCTACCCAAAATGACTGTCTTATTTACTACCTTACTTGCATTCATGTGACAGAGTACTGATACATTGTACTTTTCAGGAGGAAAATCCCCTCAGTATAATCTCTTAACTTGAGACCATGTTTTTACTACCTGAATGCTTGCATACATTGGGAATGATGGCAAATAATTATGGTCTGCTGTGATCTTTGGCGACAGCAGTATTTCTCTACCAAATGACCAGAAAAAGACAGATGAACATGCTGCTAGCTATTCAAGCACGTTGTATGAAAAAAAACATGCAGAATGATCTTTAAGGCATTTGCTTAAAATAGCTTTCTAGATACACAATACCAAAAGCCATATTTTTGTCTACAGAACATCAAATTATTTTCTAGCTTTTAATTCATAATATGCAATCCTCTATACAGCACAGAGCCTTATTGCTCTTCCTCCAGCTGGTTTTCAAGGGTTTTTTGCAGGGGAAGGCTTTGATGGATCTATTCTATACAACAGCAGTGGTATATTCTCTCATACGCTAAAGAGCTATCAAGTAGTTCTTTTAGAATCTACTGTTATTCCACTAAACATGAATTGCTTATGCCTCCAAGAAATCCAATTATTGTTGCAGTAAATGAAAACACTAACAATAAAAGGTAAGTAAGGGTAGTAATGACTATAACAAATGCTGTCAAGCAAAGACACTGGTAATTGAGGTAATGCAAAACATAAGGAGATGCCACAACCCTTAAGTCAGTAGGCAGATACAGTCCAGTGTCTCTACTCCTAAGCAGTCACAACATAAAGAGGTGTTTATCACAATTTTAAAACAGTCACATGAATTCAAAACTGCAGACACATTAGAGAATGCCGCATAGTTTAACACATGGATGAACAAGTAATTAGACTTATTTGTTTGTGGATTAAATGCCTGCAAAATAAAAGGTTTTTGTTCAGTCTGAGAAAAGAGAAGAGAGAAAAAAAAAAAACCAACCTGTTTTATTACATTTGCACTCTATGCTGCAAAAAAAATGACAAATAATGAGATTATGCTTTAATTTTCATGACAGCCATGCCTGGAGGATTTTGGGAAACTTACTAGAGAACAACAAAAAAGCAGCATGTCAAAACAAGAAAAAGCATACTGGATTGCATTTTTAGGAGCCCCTTGTACTCTAGGAAAACTTACACATCATTCCAATTTTAGAGAGTTTGCCCTCTGTTTCTTCAATGAAAAGGAGAATATATGGTATATTATATTCTAATTGCAACACCTTCTCTTTGCCAGGTCATGTGAAAATCCTAATGAGCAGACCAAAAGACATCATTCTGTAGCTTCCTTTCCTAAAGGAGAGGAAAATATGAGACCATGTATGAGCTGGATCCACCCCTGCTTCCCCTCTACCCACAAACCTCTAGCTAGCTATCAACACAAAAGATGAACCTTCAGCTCTCAATGGCACTTCAGAGTCACAACCTCAGAGCCCTCATTTATAAAATCACAGTAAGAAATGGTTAATGTTTCCAGCAGCACACCAAGAAAAGACAAGAATCCTTGTTTCCTCCCAAAACTAAGTATCCATGACTTAGTCATATGTAGAGATGGAGACTTTATATGTTGGGGAATAAATTACAAGTACTATGACAGGCAAAAAGGGAAAAGGAAGGACACTAAGCAGGCTAGAAACAAAGACAAAAGAACTAATTTTAATCCTTCAGCTTTTTATATCGATACATTTATTTTATATGGCTACTGTGCATAAATTGCAGTATCTTCCTCAAATACAGTATTAATCAAAATCGGAGGAAGATGAAGAACATGAGCAGAGAAGTAGGAATAGTCCAGGTGAAACCTCCATCTTCCATCTATGTTTCACCTTGTGGGCTTGGATATATTAATAATACAATCAGATGTGTAACTTTGAATATTATTTATTCATAGAAATTCCCCAAATAGCTTCTGACTAGAGACAGATGAAAGATCTCAATACACAAAGTATATAACATGCAGGAAAAAAACAGGAAACCAAGACAACAACAAAAAACAGCACACGTACGCCACTGTGCTAGCCAGGATGTGTCACACGTGCAGTGGACCCAAAGTTTCCTCAGCAGCCTGACAAGACCAATTAGCATCTTGTAATAAAGGCAAAGAGTATCGCAAGACTCCCAAAAAACACCATTTGGATGATTTCAGATGTGTGAGTCACTTTATCAGCTCATATTTTGAAAGTAATGAGGCTATTTTAGTCCAGCTAAAAGTGAATAAATCTTTAACTGCCCCCCAAAATCTTTTGCATTTCTAGAATAAACTGCAAAAAGGATTGAAATGTTCCTATCAAGAGCATAAGGCTTCTATTGCTGCACCCTTTCTGGAGGGAGATAATAAACTATTTTTCAATGGCATGTCTTCAAAGGGAGCGGTTTTGCCTGCCTGCCCACCCGTAAGGAAGGCACATCACAGCCTGGCAAGGAGGAAGCAGGAAAGATGAGAGGAGCTGCTTCACCCCACGCTGAACGTTACTTGGCTCCCACTGGATCCCTAAGCTATACTTTTCCTTTGTGTTATGAGGACAACTTCAGAAAGAACGACAACATAATAAAGCTGGGGAAAGACAACCCCGTTATTACAGCTGCAGAAAATAAAACACAGATTAATGTCACTAACGCACATGTCAAAAGAGATAATAATGATGCCTACAAATGAATCTTCTCATCAGGAGCAAGGAACGTAAGCACCACCTAAAACTGAATAATAATTACATACAAATCAAAAACGACATTGCCAGCTGCTAAGCACACATTATTCTCTCAGATTACCAAAGGGTTTGTTTTCCATTTTTCCCACTAAAACTTGCTAAGTCTTCCTTTTCTATTCAAGTGACATAAATTATAAAGTAGCGGAGCAGGCGTTTGCATTCCCTACGAAGACAAATGCTGGGGCCATCGGGCAGCTCGCTGCTTACAGCTCCAACTACCCATTGTGCCAAGAGGAAAGTGCAGATGTGCAGTGGAGGCTGGAAACAGAAAATGGCTTTTCTGAGTCAAAACACAGAAACTGGCTCTAAGATGTGATAAATGCCCGGTTTCTGTCTTCTGAAGCATTTATTAAAAATGCACCACAGATTTTTGAAGTCTCCCTCTCTTACGTCTTGAGATTTGCATTTATGCATGCTCCAACCACTGACGTTGCACCAATATTCAAATGCAGGGCAGTTACATTCAATAAATAGACACGAGTCATGCCCTTCCAACCTCAGGCAAGAAGAGTTTGGCATATAAAATCCTGCTTTGGCAGTATTCTTCTGATTGCATTACTTCCCATATTTACAAGCCCTATTTCACCTATCTACCAAAGACAGGATATAAGATCACATACCGCAATCACATACTTTTTGAACAAATTTTCTAGTGTGATCCTTTATATCATACCTCAAAGATATAACTGAAGACAAGCACCACATGGCTTCTAAGAAAGCTATTTACCAAAGGAATATAATTGAATATCTAGTATTATGAAGACAAGACCTAACACAATACATAAAAATAAAGCATCAAGAAATGTTAAATTTTACTGATATTACAGTTTATCATCTGCATCCAATCTGTCAGCTGGATGAGCAAGATTTTATTACTGAATGGACACAATAACTTTGCATTACAAAGTCAATATGCTAAAAAAAGACAGATCACTTTATGACCTGGACTAGTGAATTGCTTTCTCCTGTACATCTTTGCTTAGAAATCACTACAATCATTTTTGTAGTCTGTAGGTATGGAGGTACATTAATCTTCCTTCTTTACATGTTATTGCATGACCTATGAATTATTTCCACTGACCCATAGAGACTAGAGCCTTCCTATCTATATTATGAGAGAATCATAATTTCAAAGTACATATATACTATTTAATAGAAAGGGGTATGTTAAACAAGAATGAATGATAAAAGAAAAACTAAATAATAATTAGGGCAGCAAGTATGTGGAATTTATTAGATAAGCCAACTGAAAATATCACTTTAGCCTGGATGTTAGTATGCCTTTTCTACTAGCAAAACACACAAGCACAAGATAGTTTCATTTACTTCACTCACAAGACTGCTGAATTTTATATTCTTCCAGACAGTACTTACAATGTAATCATTTCTTTTTTGACAAACACTGCTAAAATCATGACAGCATTCTTAGCAGAAATTGGCACAACAGCAAAATGAAAAAGAATCAACTTTTCTGCTGAACATTTATTTTCAGTTGGTTTCTAAAACCAAGATCAATTTGCTACTTACAATGATTAATAACTTCCTTGCCCTTGACAAGACACTCTATAAATTGTTACAGGCACAATAGTACATAGCAATACTGTTAAGGTGTCTATTTACTGTGTATTTGTTAATATTTTATTGTGGCAATCTCTCATTTTATACTTGTGAGACATTTTTCTTTTTCTTTTTTTTTTTTTTAAGTGGAATTTCTCATATATGGTTCCATTGCCCTTTGTCCTGTCACTGGGCACCACTGAGAATAGCCATCTTCTTTACTCACTCTCATCACACACATTGATAAGATTCCATTGAGCCTTCTCTTCTTCAGGCTGAACAGCCTCAGCTCTCTCATTCTCACTCTCCTTATGTCAGGTGCTCCAAGCCCATAATCATCTTTGTGGCCCTTTGACAGGCCTGTTTCAGTATGTCCATGTCTCTCTTGCACTGGGGAGCCCGGGACTAGACCCAGCATCCAGGTGTGTCTCACCAGGGCTGAGCGGAGGGGAAGGATCACCTCCCTTGATCTGCAGGCAATGCTCTGCCAGATGCAGCCCAGGAGGCACAAGGGCACATTGCTCTCTCATGGTCAACCTGGTGTCCACAAGACCCCCGGCTACTTTTCTACCAAGCTGTTTTCCAGCTGGTCAGCCCCCAACATGTACTGGTACATGGGGTTAATCCTCCCCATGTGCAGGACTTTGTACTGCCCCTTGTTGAACTTCATTAGATTCACGTTTGCCCTTTTCTCCAGATTGTCAAGGTCCCTCTGAATGGAACACAATCATCCGGTGTATTTGCCACTCCTCCCAGTTGGGATATACCACTTATGGCTGACCTCCACCTGGACTTGGCACTGCTGATTACAATTCTCTAAGCCTGACTGTTCAGGCAATTTTCGCTTCAGCTCACAGTCCATTTACCTAGACCACACTTCAATAGTTTCTCTGTGAGGATGGTACGGAGGACAGTGTCAAAAGTCAAGATAAGGAACATCCATTGCTCTTTACTCATCAATTCAGCTGTCTTCTCATTGTAGAAAGCTATCAAGATTGGTCAGGGATGATTTCCCCTTCCTAAATCCGTGCAGTCTGCTCCTATTCACCTTCTTGTCCATCAGATGTTTGGAAATGCTTTCCAGGATTATTTGCTCCATTGCCTTTCTATGGACTGAGGTGAGGATAACCAGCCTGTGGTTCCATGGATCCTCCTCCTCATGAGCATCATGCAGGCTTCCTATCAGCTTTCCTTGCCTTCATGTACATCAGGATGGACCATGCTTGAGCTTGGAGGAAGTGATCCTTGAAAATCTACCACCTTTCTTTCTCCCCAGGACCATATTCCAAGGAACTCTTCCAAGCAGGTCCCTGAACATGCGAAAGCCTGTACCCCTGAGGTCTGGGGTTGTGATCCTGCTATTTGTCTTGTTCCCTCCTCACAGGACCCTAAATTCCACCATATTATGGAATCTGCAACCAAGACTGCCCCAGCCTTCACATGCCTGGCCAGTTCTTCCTCATGTGTAAGTATGAGGACCAAGAAAGCACCTCCCCTTATCAGATCACATGAGCTAGGAAGTTATCATTACAGCACTTCAGCAATGTCCTTGGTTACTTGTACACTGCTGTGTTGCTCTTCCAGTAATATCAAGGTGGTTAAAATCCCCCTGAGGATCAGGTCTCGCAAATGTGAGGCTTCTTCCAGCCGCTGGAAGAAGGCATCATGTACTGCTTCTTCCTGATGGCCAGTCTGCAGCAGACACCCCTAACAATGTCCCCTACACTGGTTTATGCTCTACTCTTGACTCAATCTTTCAGCTGACTGATCATCTCTCTGAAGGCAGAGATCCACACATCCCCACTGTTCTTTCACATGAAAAGCAGCAGCCTCTCCTCACCTTCCCAGTTTATAGTCATTCGTAACTGCATAAGCAATTTCTCTAGTGATAAATGAATCCCAAATGTGTTCCATCTGGAGTATTTACTAAAGTAGCAATTTTTAAGTACCCTTATGATGCTGGTAGATTCTTCATTATTAGTAAGTGAATCATAGCTGTTACCTTTACTAGGCTGCAATAGTGCTTCACAGCACCCAGTGAGAACTGCGTAAGGTTAACCAAGGACAGGTGTAGCTTGCCTTCCTTCTCAGAAATAACCAAGGCAGGAAGTGCTAATGGACATCCATTTCAGGGAAATAGTTCCAGCACCTGAGCCAACAGATGTTCCAATTATTTCCCATTTCTCCTTCTGTGAAAGTCAGAAGAGCAGATTTTAATTTGCGTCACAAACAAGACATTCTGTACGCTAAGGTTGATGTTCCCTGTTTTAACTCATCTTTGAGCAACAACACGTTACAAGTGACATCCTATATAAAAAAATAATACTTCTATTTCTCCATCACCCTTAGTTTTCAATATTTAATATCCTTTTTAAGTAACACGTTCAGAACTTATGGGCAACACACTACAATAAGACATTGTCTAGGAATGACTGGTCCAGAGGCAATAAGGAAAAAAATAAAACTGTTTTGCTCTACACTTCAAACAGACCATTTTTGGTTTAGTGGGCAATTTCCATTTCTGATATTGGCTTCTCCAGCTTAACTTAAATCTAAGCCATGTTCTTGGTACAGTGTTTGTCAACGTTAGTGAGCCACCACTGAGATGCCTAGCAGAGTCCTGACAAGGGCCTCTCTCAACTTGCAGCTTTTGGCTAAAATGTCCCAAAAGAACAAGGCAGAAAATACCTATACATTGACATTTCCCTTTTTTTTTATTAAGGCTTTTGGAACAAACAGGTTTGGACCCTTTCTTAAAAAAAATATATATATATTCAAAACTCCCTGATCCTCTGAACCGTTAGAGAACATAGAAAACAACATAAATTACTCATGCTTTTAGGACACTGGAAATCCTGTGGATTTCAGTGTAATTTGCCATATCCCATTATTTGCCAACCAGCTGTAGAATACATTTTTTCCCTATATACCTGTACATCCCTATACACCCAATGACTAGAAGGAGCATATACGTTGGACATCACCAGAGTAGAAGTCCACATGACGCTCCACATTTGCAGGCAAGGTTTGAACACTAGAGCAAATGAGTATTTTGACTAAAAAGAGTCTTGCTACAACTGGATAAAAGCTTACACATTTTCATACTTAAGCTCTCTCAGCCACAATAAAAATTTTATGGTGTGTTTGATGGCCAACTTTACGTGCCACATCACACGAATTATCTCCTGAGGTTTAAATATACTTTTACCTTTCTTTGTTACTTGGATTTAGCTAAGACGGTTCTACTGGGGATACTTTGAGGAATTTTTCTCCACTGGATGAATTTAAAAGCTAAAATTCCACTAGGTTGCAACAGCTTTGTCTTGAAATTTAATGTGCACGGAAAGCAAACCTGCAGGAGTTTCTTTCAACACTAGCAGGCTTATTATTTACACTGCATTTTTGAGCCTCCGATGGGAAGATGATAGGGTAAGCACATGCTCACACACTGCATCCTAGGACACAGCATCTATTAGACTCCTGTTTGGGAATCATCTATTTCAAAATCTCCTGATTTCAAGCACATACCAGTCTACCGTTGGGTTAACCAGATGTTTCATGCCATGAAAACAGCTCCAGTCCTGCATATAGCAGAGTATGAAGGTCATTTCAGCAGACTGGTTGAGACCTCTGTTTAAGACATTCATCTGTGCTAATAAACCAGGAAAATTTCAACCAGGCAAAGGATCCAGCCCTGTTTCCAGGCCAACAACCACACTAGGAGATGCATGCATGGTAAGTTTCTTTCAAAAATATATCTGGGAAGTCCTTTCATATTTGTGTCTAGTTCACAATACTATTTGTTCTGATTCTCAATATCACCTCAAAACATATAAATTTCTTTTGATTTGGAGTTCACAGCTATTTGAGTTTTTTCCTCACAAGGTCTTGTCAAAGCACTGGTTTGCAATACTACCCAAACATAAAAGTTACAAAGTTTTCATCTGATAGTTTCCTCACCTTTTCCTCTTACAAACAGCTTTACCATCTTCAATATTAGCAGAGCTGAGCGCGCAGCTTATGGACAGTTCCTCGACCTGAAGATAACCACAGCGATCTCCTTTACGGATGCTGCTGTTAAAACTAACTTTTATAGGAAATAGCCACTACTCATTAGGGACAGCCTCACTTTTTATTCAAGCAGAACTCCTGGGATGTACTTTCTGTGGTACCCACCTATGCACTGTCTTGAAAGTGGGTGGTCATGTTCATTTAGCTGTTCCTCACAGGTTGGCAATGTAGAGAGGAAGTCTGTTACTGATGGGGAAAACCACCAAAAAGTAGGTTAAATACAACAAAAGGTCACTGGGGGGGAAACAAGGACATTTGAGAGGGAATCCAGTTCTTCCAAACATGCACAAATGGGGGACTTGGGCAGCTGTGCCATCCAAAGACTACAGAGAGGGAAAACCAAGCAAAACCCAAGAAGTAATGCCCCTTATAGCTGCAGAGCAGTTTATCTGTGTTAGTCTCTACTATCTGCATTTACATTTTACAAGCAATCACACAACTTCAGTGCTAGTATTCCTAATTTAATTAATAAAAGCACGTACATTTTAACAAGCATCAGTTCTCCAAAGCAGCCTATTCTCTACAACCTGTAAAACGACTCACTGTTCAACAGGAGCCCACTGCTATGCTCACACAGGGATACACGACTGAAGTAAAATCTTGACAGCAAAGACAGTAACACCGTTTATAATTTATAAAACAATTTCAGCTGTCTAGAGAACCAAAAATTAGTTTCATATTTACATACCTACCCTATATGCATACACTTGGTGTGCACACATCGATCTCATACCCATACCACTTACCTGGGGGGATGGGAAGAAATTCTTCCCCTATAAAAAACAGTTTTGGGCAGCAGCTATGCTTCCAGCAACGCAATAGCACACAGGACCTATCACCTCTGGGAGCACCCCTCCCATTGGGTCCACTTCCAAAACTGCTGCCCAGCAGGGATGGAACGAAATCAAGTAAACATTTAGGAATATCTGTAAGGAGATGGGAAGGAAAAAGGGTGCCCTGACAGTCTCTTACACTCAGTAGAAAAGCACAGGGGGGTTGGGAATTTACTTTGGTTTGTGGGTTTACTGCACAGTTTGACCTGGCAAATGCAAAACATAAGCCCACGGAGCTGGCGCTGCTCCCACATGCTGTGGGGAGAAAGCTCTTTCTAGACTGTGGCTCAACTCCATTCTATCCTGGAGCTTAATCATCTACCCTCTCGGTTCCTCCACCTGAATTTCGGGAAGCAGGGACAAAGGTGACGGAAAAGAAAACCACTCTGAGGAAGTGAAATTAATCCCAGAGGATTTCCTGACAGAAGAGTCTTTCAAGGCACTCTGACATGTTCTCGGGGCAAAACCACCGTCACGCCTGGCAGTCAAGGCTCAGGCGATGCCTTGGTGTTACTTCATGCTTCAGCGGAACGCATCGCCCTGCTTCTCAGGGCCGGGCACGCAGCCGCCACTGCTTTGGCTCTGCCCACTCCCTCTCCTCAGAGAAAGAAAAGGGACACGCTGCCTTTTTATGCATTTATGGTTTTTGTATATTTTATAGACATGTGTGCCAATAATATCTAGGTATATAAAATGTACATAATTACAGACATAAGAAGGAAAAGGAACAAGAAAGGGTCAGGCTTCAAGGGAAGTACAGGGTACAGTTGCATGAATGAGAACAGAGACCCAAGCTCACCCTGCTCTGCTCTACCTGCTATAGTGGATGGAACTACTTTTTTCTTTTTTTCTACTTTCAAGAGTGTTTTTAACTCTCTCCTAACTTTACAGCAAAAGTTGATTAAACCGAAGGTAACTAATGAAGTGCTTATAAAAGAAAACTACATAAAGTAAGCATGATGATGGAAGTGATGGAGTGATGATGGAAGAAAACAATCATCTTCAATATTTTAATCCCTGCTTTACCACTCTGAGAATCTTGTACAAATATGCACGTGTACAAACGTTGATGTTACCTCCAGATTTCAGCAGAGCTAAATGAAAAGATTTTGAGCATCTCTGCATTATGGGAAATTCTGGCAGAATAACACTTAAAAAAAAAAAGTCACTGCAATTTCCGTTTTGTTAAACAGTCACATCATAACATTTAATTGCATCTTTTTTAATGTACTTTCTTGCTACATTCAGAGTTGAGACATTTCTCAGTAAAAGAAGAAAAGTATTTCCCACAGTCCCAAAACTCTTTCAAAGCCTCAAGTGACAGCACACTTTTGGTGATAAAACAATACAGTTTTGTAGCACACAACTGTCTCTACTGCACTCTATTAATTCTTGCCCACTGACATTATGATCACCCTCTGCATTGTTTGTATTTTAATAAACCTCTCCAGAGTCTGCTTTTAATTAGAGATATATATACACATACCAAAGTCCTGGTTCTTACTCTTTTATTAGGTAATTTTATTTAAATTAGCATTCAAGAAGCACTGAAAATTCCCACTCCATCTAGCAAGATTTCCTCATTACCACCAAAAGCTTTGATTTCTGCAAACCTGGTTACAATGTCTATCACTATGACTCAATGGATCTAAAAGCTGTACTTCAAGACCATAGAGAATACAAGGAAAAGAACTGTTACTTCCTTGCATCTGAATACAAATCCCAATGTTTTGCACCAGTTTGGAGGTGGGGAGTTTTTTTAGCTTTAAGAGTGTTGGTTGTCCTTATTTCTTGGGCCATAAAATAGTTATTCACGATGGCCATAGTGTTAAAGCCCTGCCATACATTCAGGTAGCCCAATGATGCTGAATCTATGGCTTGCCAAAAGTATACATAGAATCATAGAACGGTTTGAGTTGGAATGGGTGCTGTGTCCCAGCTGCCCCCTTCTCCAGGGGCATCTTGGGCAAAGCCCGACTGGCTTGGCAACAGCAGCCCAGTGGTTGGTCCATGACCATCTACCAGCAGGTACTGAGCACACATCAGATGGAAGAACAAGTACCAGCTCCCTCAGAAGGGGAGAAGGTGGGAACTCAGAGCTACAGTCAGAACAAAAAACACCTCTGTATTTGAATGATGTCTAATAAAAAATATGAAGTCATCTGTAGTTTTATTAGACTTAATTAGTAACTCTGTGGAGCCCTGGGAAGTCAACATCGTGAACAAAACTCACAGCGAGACAGAAGACATGTGGCTGTACAATGAAAGGAATTCTTTCATTACTTCAGTATATTGACTAACTGGATTAACCATGATCTTTGCAGAACTAAATTCAATCACTCTTACCTACTTCAAAGCCCTCTTATTCAGGTCATGTTTCAACTAAGTTGAATCAACTTTTATGTTGCAAAGATTTCTGTACACTGCTCACATAAGGTTATGGGCAACACTCACAGGCAGATGATGTTTCTAAAGAAACACACAGCTTCTGAAAGATCAAAATGTAGCTCAGGAAAAAATCACAGCCACCACAGATGCTACTGCCTTGTAACTTGCCTTTTTGATAATTTTGATCATTTGGAACTTCAGTTTCTCTTCCCCCCCCCCCCCCTTTTTTTTTTCAAGCTGTGCGATTCAATTGCCATCCCTGACACGAGAAGCTATGGGAAGGAACAAATGAGTACAATCTGGCAGCTTACCTTGAGCAACTCAAGTCCTCAAGGAAACAATGCTGTCCACTGACTGAGAGAGTCAGTAGCCTTCTTTAGACCATTATGACACGGATCCTCTCGACACAGTATTCCCACTGACCAGACCATCTTCCTTCAAGCACCAGGTTGAGCCCCACAAGTATGGGAAGCCCAGTGCAAAACCTTACGTTCTGGAGCTCTTCCTGACCTCTCTGCCCCACGATTCTAAGCCTGCTGCATTATGCAAATATGCAGTGCTAACATGACTGCTTTATCACAATGGGATATTGAGTATATGCCTCTCTCAAAAACAGGGTATTACGAAAAAGCTGGAACAAATGTTCAACGATGTAATGCCGCTCTAGAGAGCACTGTGAGCCAGTCTAGACAGCACACTGTCCTGCATGTAAGTGGATTTTTAGTAACTGATTTCTTTCTTCGCAGAAGGGCGAAAGACTTTTCTTAATATACCTCAAGTGTGTGCATGTGTACATTCCCACACAAAGTAACTCACCGCAGTACAGGACTACCACCAAAAGAGCACACAGCTACAGAGAGACCTCTGCTAGCACAAAGCACTTCCTTCTTTTCCATGACCACAGTCATGGAAAGCCACGCTACAAGTTGCAATTTCAGATTATCTCTATCCCATGTAGCTATTGGCAAATTCTTTCATTACCATGTCCAATGCCTCAAACAACCCATGCACACATGTGCACACGTGTATAAATGAGATATTCTATCATTTTAATGCCCTTCCACGGCACCTTGAACGACCTCAAGAGTAGTTAAACATGCAGCTAATGCATGAGAAATACACAGAAAGCACCAAGGCAAATTCTACCAGCCATGCTCACTGTGCTAAAGATGCAGCTCTCTGCAACCCAGGCATCCTCCCTGGGGCAGCTGCTATTCCATCAGAGTGGCACAGGGAAGCCATGGGGGGAGCCACAGCAGGTGCTGAAGATCTGGCCCTGTATGTTTGGGCTAAATTCTGAGAAACAAAAAAAAAAATCTCCAAGCAAGATGTGGGTAGGGGTTAACCCATTTAAAGCACTCCTTATAACCACTGCTTGTAACAAAGTCCAAGCTGAAGAATTTGCAGAGAGAATGTTCAAGAGGTACCTTACCCTCCAGTGCACCAGCATTACTATTACATTACAGATCTCGCCGTGTTAATCATTAAGATCCTGGAAACTCATGTTGAGAGAGAGGTATGATAGCAACACACGGATATATTCACTGACATTTAATATAGTCACTTTGATTAATTATTAAATCTCTGAAACGAACTTGGTGCTTGAAATGGCTTTTCAAAGGGTCCAGTATTCCCATTAGCAAATTAACTTTACTCTCAACAGTTGACATTAGTTGCCTGGAAACAATTACATTATTGAAAACATCTAAAAATATACTTCATTTAATATACCAAACCCCAAACTGTTTTGCCCAAAACTGGTAGAGTCATTCAATGATCAACAGATTTACATATTTTTGGTATTCCCTACATACCCTGACATTAAATTTTCAAATGCACCTTTGCAATCACTGAACCTATACTTAATTTCATCCAGCATGCCCAGCCATTTTCAAAGTGGAAAGCAAGAAGCATGAACATTGCTCAAAAAGACAATTCAGATTTTACATATTTTTATATATAAATAAAAATGAAATATACCTCAGACAAAATTTCTACTCAGGCACAAGTACATGCAGACAAATGTAAATTACTCAAGCTAGCCAATCAGTCAGTACAGGAAAAGGTAGTAAATCAAAACACTAAATATATCGAAGGTAAAAATTTAATAATTACAAAGGTTTTTTGTTTCCCTTAATTCAGTAGGTGTCTCTCTAAAAAAGAAAAAAAAATGTAATTTTATAGAAACAGCCAAATCTAACTAGTATTAATTAGACAAGTAAAAATTCATAGCTGTGAGCATTTTACAACTGTAAACAAAAAGTAAATATATCTTGCAGACAAGAAGAATTAACTATTTTTGGCTTTTTTTCCTTACCATTTTCAGTCAAAATTTTAAAATGCACTCTTCCCTGACTCAAAAAAGTACCGGTTAGGTGAGTAAGCCCATAACCTGATTTGACCCAAAAAGGCTAAAAAATAGGAACTGTTGCATCGCTGGTGCCCAACCCCTGCTGGGACTTCTGGGAAAGGAGATGAGAACTGGGGCTGCGCAGGACAGGCCCCTGTCCATGGCCACCCCAGTGGGTGGGACGCAATCTTCAGCCTTCACTTTGGGAGAAAAGCCAGGAAGCCCCACCAGCCCCTACCACTGCCTGTACCATGGCACCTCACTGTAATGCCAACCCATGTGGATCCTGAGCTTCAAGCTGTAAGAAAAGCCAGAAAAAAAAAAACCCAAACAGATATAATTCTTGGTCCAGCACAGCCCCTCAACAGACCAAGACAGGATGTGTCAGAGATATTGGAAGGAAGCTCTGGCCTTCTGCTGGACGCAGCTCATGTCTGTTATAGCAGAGCTCTAAACCCGTTAACTTTATACCATTCATCAGTTGTATGTGGGCCAGTTAGTTTAGTTTTTTCTAGAAACAAATCTCATTCCCTCACATTTTTCGACATCTTGGTTTCAAATTAAATAAAGCAATGAAATGAAAACAAGCTGTCTTCATCCTCTACAGCAGTGGTGGCCCCACCGGTGGCTTAGTAAAAACAAGATTTCCAACACAAAAAGGCTGGCATATTGTTTTTAGGCAGCATTAGGTCTTAAAATACTTGACAACCAAGTTGTAGACAGATTGACATTTTTAAATAATTTTGCTATTCTGCACCTCTGAATGGCTCCTAGAGTCAAAGGTTATGCAGAAGTTACAAACCTTTTCCCCAGAGCAGACACACAATCTTGAGATTGACGCACGCCGTTCTGTACAGAAAACGACACACAAGAGGGGGGAAAATGCCCACGTGTTTGCATACTTCGTAAAATCCTATGTAGACAAAACTGTTCTGAGCCTTCAAATTCATCAGCATGTCAAGATAAGCCAGAGCACACAATGAAACCACAAAATATTTTGACTTCAGTAGGACTGTATCTGATGTACCATTGGAGAAGGCGGCTGAGGCCAGACTTAACGCTAAGGTACATCCAGGGAAATAGTACTTATGCCTGCTAACGAGCTGAGATGGCCACAGAATGGGCATAGACACTGTTCTGTCTCTGCCACCTCCTCACCCAGTGCCTCTGCTCCCCATTCCCACTGTAAACAGCAGAATATATAAACTGTCCATTAATTAATAAAAAAGCAACCAAAAAAGTAAAAATAACAAACCAGAACAAACCCCAACCGAAACAATTTTCTCCTACACTTCAATTGTTCTTCAAGAAATTACAGGATAAGATATGCTTCATTATTTATTAGCAATTAGTAAATATTAGTAAAAGAAATTGCTGTTGTCCCCACATGCCAAGTGCTGTCCACGAGCAGCACAGAAGTATCGACCCCAGGGGACAGCCAGGCAGCCTGCTGGTGGATAGGCCTGGGAGGGAGGTGTCCCCAACATACACAAGACGGAAGAATGTCTTCTCGCCGATTAAATATTTATTTTCTTATTCCCTATGGCAAAAGTACAGAGCTGGGGAAATAATTTACAGATTGAAACCTAACGATGTTTGAAGTGGTCACAACTCTTGACGATACAGGAATTTTGCCTGTTATGGAGCTTGCTCACTTTTTTCCCCTCAATTCAAACAGGCTCGCTGCAGGGAAATGCAGCTTATCTACACTTGAGGAGCAGCATAAGGGGATTTCGTACATGCTGTTCTTGAAGTAAGTTTCTGTTCAAAGTAACAATTCCGGGATTTTAAATATTTTTATATATATATATACACACATATACACACACATATACTTATTTGAGTCAAAACTTCAACATCAAGAGTTTTTTCCCCTCATAATTGCTCTCACAGGAGAAGTTCAGAGAAAGGAGTGCCCGTGCCCCACCTCAAACACCACCAGGACCTTCCCATAGTGTCATGGTTTCAGCTGGGACAGAGTTGACTTTCTTACTGGCAGCTGGTACAGTGCTGTGTTTCTGATTTAGGATGAAAATAGCGCTAGTAAAACACTGGTGGGTTTGATTGTTGCTCAACAGTCAAGGCTTCTTCTGCTCTTCACGCTGCCCTATCAGAGGGCAGGTTGGTGGTCGTTCACAAGAAGCTGGAACACAGCCAGGACAGCTGACCCCAAATGACCAAGGGGATATTCCATACCATATGATGTCATGCTCTGTATATAAAGTTGGGGGAAGAAGGAGGAAGGGGAGAGGCATTTGGAGCAATGTCACTTGTCTTCTCAAGTAAACCTAACATGTGATGGAGCCCTACTTTCCTGGAGATGGTTGAATACCTGCCTGCCAACGGGAAGGAGTGAATGGATTCCTTGTTTTGTTTTGCTTGTGTGCATGGCTTAGCTCTACCTATTAAACTGTCTTTATTCCAACCCACAGGTTTTTTTCTCCCTTTTACTCTTCTGATTCTCTCCCCCATCCCAACCAGGTGGGTGAGGGACCAGCGACGTGGTCCTAGCTGCTGGCTGGGGTTAAACCGAAGTGCAAGAGCAGTCACTCAGTTCTGCATGAGATTTCAGTCTAACTGCAGCCACAGAGACCAAAGCTTTGTAGCTTGATCTCTGCGGTGTGACCCTAAGCTCCAGACTTAAACGATTTATTCCACTGAGACTGCACCTCAGAAGTCCGCTCTGTTGCAAGTCCTTCAGGTCTTTCTTTTCACGCATCTGAAGAAATAGCACCGAGCCGCTCTAGCAGAGAGATCGATATAAACACAGAGCTTCTTTTACCAATTTACACCAATTTACATTCCAATCCTTTACACCCTACCAAAACCCTCAAGCTGTCACTTAGCCACGCATATATTATCTGTGTACAGGCACAGACATGCTTAGCTCCTCTCCAAAACTCAGACTACAACTTCAGCACCTCCACTGGTCTCCATACCAAAGGAAGCAGACATTCATTTTTTTTGTGTAACAGTAATTGGATTTCATACAGTAAAGAGCAGTAAAGTCAGGTCTTCTCCAAAGCTCCACCTGAAACTATTTTCCTCCAAGTGAATAAAAATAAAATGAAGTAAAAAAAAAATAAATCACTGTACTTGACAGTCAATTTAATGCATTTAGTATTTACTACAATACATCTATCTACTTCAGGTTTTGCTTCAGTGGAACAGTATTTTGAGGTCAGTGTTAAATAAGCCTCACTGTTTTTCTCTTACCGCCCTCCCCTTTTTTCCCCAGTCCCGCAACATCATTACAGTTTAAAATGTTATTATTAGTACAGGTTAAAATTTTAAATTCCAAGTGAAGGCTCACGTATAAAAGATATTGGCAGAATAATTGGCTTTTTCAAAGAAAAGAAATCAGCAGTAAACTGTATTAATCAATGATTATTGAATTCTGTGCTCCAGGCTAGTGGTTCCTGTAAACAGTGGTCCTTCAGACCCAGGTTTTCCACTTCAGCTTTAATGAACAAGGTTGAAATCATGCACTGAAATGCAATAATGCAGAAATAATCAACTGGCTTTGTTTTTGAAGTCTGAACAATTTCACTTGCAAACGAAAATGAAATAAAACTGCGCATGCTTACAGATTACCTTAGAGGAAACAATCTGTGGATGCTGAACTCTCAGTTAAATATCCTTTTATCTCTACCAGAAAGTGGAACAGGGCATAGAAACACAACACAAACAACAAAATATTTGGAAGAATTTCTTAGAACTACTATTTTATCCTACCCATACCCTCCGTTTTCTTTTGGGTTCACTGCTACAAACCGTTATATCTAATCTCCATGAATGGAACAGTGAGCACTACTGGAGTTACTCACATAATCAGGTTTTGCAGGACCAAATCTTTGGCTGGCCTACAGCACGGCACAACCAAGACAATATAAAACTTTGCAAAAACACTGTCAACTCTACAAATCTGCTTGATAAAATAAATACCAACCAGGAAAAATGCAATCACTGCAGAAAGATATTTCAGAGCTTTGTTTTCTGTGCAGCAGTAATAAATAAACAAACAAATAAATCTCCCCATGCATTTTAAGATGCACGGAAATCACATTAAAACCCAAGACCACAATCTCTGAATAAAATGGCTGAATTTGCAGGGGCAAAGGCTGTTTAAACTTCACTTCCTCTGCTTCTTCCCTGGAGAGCTTCCTATTGGCACTTTTTTCTGACCTAGCCTTAAGTTAAGGCATCCCCAGTGGCCTTAGGTCTAGTCTAAAGGCTGGCCATAAAGATCTCAAGCTCTAGACTGTGCTGTCACATCAACAACTGATCATCCCCCTGGTTTGCTGAGCAGCACACACACACACACCTGTTTAAATTAATAAGTAAGCAGAAAGAGCAGCTGGCAGTCACAACACTGGTAACTTGTGCTTTTTAAAAGAAAAACACATACTGTAGACCATAAGCAGGAGTTTTCCACTTCATATTAATAACACTCACAAACCCATGTATCCATCTTTTTTAGTCAGAAGGCGAAAACATACAGCCGTTGCTTCCCATGAGGGTTTAAGTGACTGGAGATGGGATGTCTTACCTTCCTCCCCTTTGCAATATGATTTTATGACCCAAAAAAAATTGGAAAAAAAAAAATTCTTAGATTGCAAATTCATGGGTACCATAATTGTACTTTTAAAGTAATTTAAAGGACTTCAGAATCTGTGAAGAGAGAAAGGTTCCGGGGTTGTAATTCTGAAAATTAATGAAATTCCACTTTGGGAAAACAAAAAAAATGATAAACCACAGTCACTCAATTGCCTAAGGCCCATTTGAAGAATTGAAGAATTATATACATGAGTAAAGGGTGGGGGGAAAGGATAAAAAAACCCATGCCACAGTGGGCTGAATGTAATACCAAAATACATCTTCTCGCATTTAGATGCCATCACCTAACCTCTCCCTTCATGCTGTTGTCCTTGTTACTACATGTCCACGACTTCAAAACAGACAAATTTTCCAAGCTGAAATTAGGAGCAAGCTGAAATTAGACAGACAGACCATCCAGTTATCTTCTAGGAAGCACCCATCATTTCCAATCACTGCAGTAATCAAAGGAAAAATTTAGGAAAACTCACCTACTAAACTACAACAGATTTTTAAATATTGCTGGTCTCTCTGATTCTTTTTTAATTGAATTTAAAAAATATAAAAAGCTACCAAGAAAGTATTAACAGTAATGATAGCAACAATTTTAACTGCTTAAAGAAGCAGTTAAAAGGAGTGGAAGTGATGATGAGCATTTATTAATTACCTTCTGTAGATTACTCAAAATCACGTAAAATCTCTTTATTTGTACATGTCCCCATATCAGATAATGGTAGTTTCCATATATCTAAGGACATAAAGCTGCTGCTACTTATCATCTATTAATTAATCATACAAGACATACTCACCAAGTCCTCAAGACTGAAAAGACATTTTTATTCACACACTAGGAGACACAAACCAAAACTACTTTTCCTTACCTGTTAATCCACTGATGATTTACTGGCACATAAAATACCAACATACTGAATCTATGTAAGAATTTGTTACAGGCAATTACTTTCACAGAATTTTAAAAATTGTCTTAAGGAAATATTATAAGGTACAGAGTTTGAGCATTTTCCATATACCATTTTCATGCAATGAAGCAGTGTGTTACCTTGGCTACCTTTTCTATTCAAATCAACGTAACCCCTGAATAATTAGGCCAACAGCACTACATTATCATAAGACTCTGAAACCAACAGCTAATAAACTTCTGTTGTTATCTACGATGAAGAAAACAACCTACTGTGGATGGACATGTGGCTGTAGAAAGCCCAATTATCCATTCAGCACAAAGGACCACCAACTCCAAGCTGCAACTAGAACGGCCTTCGACAGTTTTGCTCATTCTCTGGAAACAATTTGCGTGACACAATCTGCCCCACAAAATCCATTCGGATTCATTATAAGAGCTCAATTACAGAGAAGTAGTGAAGAAAAAAAGAAAAAGAAAAAACAAAAGAAAAGATGCTAGAAAGGGACATTGTTTTCTACCCACCCAAGAACAAACCACAACCATTGAATTGAAGCACACAAATCAAGTACTGGTTACAAAACGGTATCATTCAGTGCTTTCTCCATCCCTTGTGATGTGCTAAGGAGCAGCAGTATTTTAAAGGCATTTCTTTTCAATAGACAAACCTCTCCCTCCCCACTCTGCTGTGGCGCAGGGTTGGCTACTCCCTCCCTGAATAAGCCAGCAAAGACATACAGGATAATTGGGAGAGTGGAGAACCGTTATCAAACCCATCACATGTCTAAATATACTTATATTTTCTCAATTATGTTTAGAGTATACCAAGAAAAATATAAACAAATCATTAAATACCTGAAGCTTGAGAAGATTTCTTTTTTCCAGGCCGGGTATGACACAAGAGAATGGCAACAGCTTTAGAAGCCCTGGGGATGCCTGCGTAACTCCTCTGGAAATCTTCTGGGAAGCCCAGGTGAAATACGTGTCAAGTTACAGAGGGAGCATTTCAGAGACTACCAAAGCATCACTACATTCATAGGGATTTCGGAGATGCCAGCGGTTCCAGTGTCTTGCTGCACTCCACTTCGTTTAATTATTGATAGGGAGTTATAACCACCAGCCTGAACAGCCTTGGTCTCTCCATTTCAGAAGCCACACCTGTCTCCTTTTAGAGACACAGCATTTTCATGACAAGCTATGAGAAATTCTACTAACATCCAACAGAAAATCCACATTCCTGCTTTCTGAATTGTAAGTGCCACTGGACCTATTTAGATTTACTGAGAACTGACCTGAGCTCTGCTGCTGCTGGTGGCTCTCTCCCAACTTTCCTTCACAGGCATGTTTTGATTTCCCCTAAAATAGGCTGTCAGACATGACATCCCTATCAGACAGCGTGGCAAACACCCCTTTTGATTTCCAAGCTCTAGACACTAATACAGCTGGCACCGCAGCCCGCAGCTCCTGCTGTGACTCATCTCTCGTTGACTACAAAACTTCAACTGGGCTCCTACACACAGGGCGCAGGTAGCAAGTCATCACAGCTTTAAATTATTTTCTACTCTTACCTGCAGAAAGCAAGGGCAAAAAGCTAATATCAGTCTGTATTTAAAATATGTATTTCTGTACCATTTGTTTTTTACTGCATTTATTTGTAATACATTGTGAATCCATTTATTTTTTTTTTTTTTAATAGAGGTGCTACCAGCTGATAGAATAGCAACAAGGTGTATTGTTGAGCAAGAGTTTCTTCCTCTGGGAGAGCCATGGTGTTATCAAAATAAGGTAGTCTTAAGCAGCCACAGAGCTTATTAAACACACACAAAGGGAGCATTTGCGAACAAATTTGAAAACACAATTTCCTGAGTTAACACTTCCCATGGCATCTGTGTACTTTTGGTTTCACTTTCTTTTTCGTGGTTTCATTCAAACAGTATCTCTCCCGGAGCAGTCTTTAACCTCTCTTTCCTTCTCTCTGCCTTCTACAGTACTTCTTTCTTCTCCAAAGTTCCTTTTCATAAAATCACAGAATATCTGAGGTTGGAAGGGCTCTCTGGAAGTCCTCGGGCCAAAGTCCCCTGCTCAGAGCATGGTCAGCTTTGAAGTCAGATCAAACTTAAATCAGCAGATCAGGGTGCTTGCTGCCTTGTCCAGTTAAGCTTTGAGTATCTCCAAAGAAATTTTTCACTGTCCTGTAAGTATCTTCTCTCCCATTTTCTTGGTCCTCCTCCACTCCACACCCAAGTATGTACACACAGGCTAAGAAGCCCGATTTTGACACCTGAAAAACCATCTCTGATAGCCTATCTCCAGTGTCAGCTTTATGCAGAAGACGTGGTGTCCGTGTGCCTTACAAAGGGGCTCCAGATTTTATATCATGTTTAGCAAGTACAGAATAGGCTGGCCAAGTCTGAAGGGTTTGTTCCTTGCTTCCCCACTGTGGGGCTGGAAGAGCAGAGTAGCAAGATTCTCGACATCCTGCAGATTCCTGCAGGGTGGCAGGATCTCATACTTCTAGCATCCTGTCATTCCTTTTCAGTTCATCTCTTCCCTTGGCCAGCTTTCCAAGGATAGTTCTTCTTAAATGTTTCTCATCATCCATTCAAAGTGTCCAGGGACAGCAGAAAAATAAACCAAATTCTTCCCTGCTCTCACAGCTCCCCGTGGTGCTCCCAGTGTCAGTGATGTCAAAAGAACAAAGTTAAAAGTTTATCAAGAAGTTTTGTTCAGGACATAGTTGAGACATCAAGAAATGTACTAACCTTGAACAGGATGTGAAACAAAACATTGTGTCTTATGTGTTCTTCTGCAGCTGCTGACTTAGACATAAGGCACCAAAAAATATAACTTCTGGACCACAGTGGTGTAAAGAGTGTATCCCAAATTAACCTTGGGTAATTGTAATGCTAAAATGCACACCCCTTTGTGAATAATGGGCATGTCAATCAGATACCTCCCTACACATTCTAAACATGAGCTTAGATGCATATGTATAGTTAGGAGTGGTGAATGAATCGTTGTTAACTAATCAGCTGTATTTTATCATTATAAATACAGGACATTTGGAAACATGCGGTGTTCTGTCTGTTAAATGCCCAGCACCTAATTCTGCAGAACTGAAATATAAACAAATACCTTGACTCTATTAAGCCTCAATTTGGCCTCCTTTTGTGTATTCATTATAACACAATCTTTAATTACCCAATCTCCTACTTTTTCACAAGACCTTTTCTCATTTAATGCCCAGAACAAATGATTTTAACTACCCAAAAATTATTTAAGACCTTGTCTTCCCTTCAGCACTCAAAGTGCAATTCCATGCCTTAGTTCCCACACATTATTCAAGCCCTTCTCTCTGGACAGACTTTAATTTCTTCCTGAGCTCTCCCATCGTACTCATCTCTGCAGCATTTGAGAGCTTAGCAAACACTAATTTACTTTCATAGCATACCAGTGAAGAAGAGGTAACATTAACCTCCTTTCACAGGTGGAGAACTAGAGCACAGAGAGATTATCATCAAAGGCATGCAACTATTTGAAGGCTGCAGCCTGAGATGCCTTATGGCTGGTTTTTCAGACTAGTTAGGCTTACATATGTTGGTTTTTTTTATATATTTACAAACCAAACTTCCCTTGGGGTGCTACAGCAACTTGTACCAGACATCTGCAAATTCAGGCTCTCAAGTCATGGAAACAAGGGATGAGCCCCGACGGGAAGGGTTGTGGGAAGACCAGGCACAATGCTGACCAGGACTCGGCACAGCCTCCGCCACGCGCTGAGCCCATCACGAGTGCCACAAAAAATATGAGCAGGTATTCCTTCATTAAGAACTCATTGAAAAGAGGTCAAATTACGGTTCTATAGGCACCCTACTGCCTTTTAAATTAGGAGTAGGTGTCCTCAGAACTGCAATATTCTTGCACATTGATTTCCGTTTGACTTCCTGGGTTTCACAAGGAAACTAGAAAATCCTCTGGAAGAAAACTGGTAGTGTTCAGGTGCCTGGGACATCAGCAGTCTGGTCACCACAGAGTCCCGCGCCCAAGCCACAGCACTACCCTTGCTCTTTTTTGCTGGAACGGTTAAGCAAAGTTGCCTAGTAATTTCTGCATGTATGATGAAGACTACCAAATTTGCCTTATATAAATACTATCTACAGTAAACAGGTGTTTATATGCATGCTGATGATTAATTATAGCTGCTGGCATGCCCTACTGAAAAAACACAGCAATCATTCAATAAATGTTTATAATCTCATCAGCAAGGGGCTTATATTGTTGTTTCCTTCTTTGTTCCAGTAGTTGCTCTAAGTTTTCCATTGGAACTGAAGGCCAATATTAAAACTGACACCTTGGTAGTTGCTTTTACCTCTCTCTCTAATGTTAGGTCATAAAACCTTGTGTTTCATTCACTTCATAACATCTAAAAGGAAAAAAGAATCACATCACTACATGTTCATGATATAAAAATTGATGAAGTCACAATTAAAAACATGAACTTCGTAATTTCAGTAAGTAGAAAGTCCAGGTCTCTCTAAATTTTATCGTTTGAACCTAAGTATCATATATCCTAGATATACTAAAATATAAAGTGTGCCAAATTCTCTAAAACACTGGAAGTACCACCTCATACCAGGAGCCATATAAGAAGAGAAAGACCTGTAATTAATACATTTCTTGAGCAAGGTCAATCAAGACCTTTAATAGATCAGTAAAGAATAGGCCCAGAAAGTAAATGAAAGAAATTGCACACTTGTAATTGCTAGCAGGGAGAGGTGTTTATGCTTCATGCGAAGAATTATATAACTTGGGTCTCATTATTTCAGCAACTTAAAATAAATAAGCTGGGTTCCCTGAAGCAATGTTTTACCATCCATGCTCTGTGCTGCCCCAGGAGTCTAAGGGCCACTTGTAGAAGAGCCAGAAAGCGTCATTTTAAAAATAATCCTATTGCTAACAAACTTAAATTATCTGTTGCACCCCTGCTTTAGGACAAAAAAAAAAAAAAAAAAAAAGAAATTTGTGGTCTGTTTCATGGCTAACAAAAATGTTTCACCAAAACAAGCACACACCTACCTGGCCAGAAGACCAGAAGAAACACATTGCTCCAGTCCTGCAGAGAACCCCACAGCCTCAGATGCCCCACTGACAGACCCTGTGACTACACTACTGCACATGTAACAATACCAATTTAATTATCTTTGAATTCATATAAACAACATAATGCATGTAAAGCCACTATCCAAACAGCCGCTACAAGCACAAGCCCCATCTCAAGACTTATAGCCTTTTAACTAATACAAAACACGACAGGAGGAAAATAAGTTTTTTATATATGCATATTTCTTATGGGCTTGGAAGACCTAAATAATTTCATGGGATGCTCAAGAGCCCTTCACATTTTCCTTTTCATAACCCATTCCTACAAGTTTGCTATCTGTAAAATGAGAACTATATGTAATTCTTCTCCACCTCTTGATTTCTTCTAGAAAGAATTCGTTCACTAATCTCCATGGCAAACAAGATGGCAGGGTGACAAACAGGGTGACTTCCAAAGTACACACATAACTCATCGGAGGACAAGTGGATGGTTGCAACAGGATGGTTGCCATGAAATATGCAATATAAAACTGCACTTGATGCAATGACCAACTTTTAAAAAACCCAGAATCTACACAGGAAGATAAAAAAGTAACCAAAACAGCACTTATTTCTACAAAACCTTTATCTAACGAGTGTCTGAATCCTATCCAAAATGGAAAATGTTATAATTGGCACCTGCACAGGGAAAATTTTAGCCTGGAAGTGGATGCAGAGACAACAGCCTCTTGTGACCACTTTTGTTTCATTCAGAAATCTCTGAATGGGAAAGTTGATACTGTCTGTCCCAGCAGTAAAGCTCAAATACAGTTGCTGCCTTTATCACTGTGCCCGGTTAGCAAACTGACACTGGACGGTAGCCCCGTGATGACAGAGACTCTCTGGACATGGGCACTGCTCCCGTTCCTGCTGAATGAGTTGGGGTTATCCAGACCTCAGGAAAAAAGTTACTTACGAAAAACACACAGAAACACTCCAGAACTGTAATACATTAATGACATTCTGCAACATCCAACAATCATGAAACAATCATTAAGGAGAAGGAAATAAGAAGCTTTAATATACTTTAGTTATTTAAAAAAAATATTATTTTCATGTTTTTTCAAAGCCTGCCATATTACCTGCTCAGGTTACCAAGACTTCTTTCTTATAGGCTGCAACAAACATATTACCTTCAGTTTCAATGAAAGCTGAGATTTTACTGTACTAACATGACAAGATCTGGGATGGGCAGAGAACCCCTCCACATGCCCACCTGCGCACACACACACACACATCCAATTAAGCTGCAGACTCACAACACACACTCTTTCGTAGAATGAAAGGTAGTTGTCCTGCATTCCTCACTCTTACAGATCAATTAGCATCTCTGCAACCCCAGCTAAAGATATTCAATGCCCTTGTCACCACATCACTGATAAAACCATTAACTCTTTTACAACTCAAATCAAATCTATGAGATTGCTGCAAACAAGGACCATTTGTACCAATTTATGAAATGGAGAAGAACTTGACAAGAGCGATGCTGCTACTGACCGTAGCATTAAGAAGCCATAGGCATATCACTCCCTTCGGTGTTTTGTCTTAGTGCTATTTCAGTAGCAGGCCTCTTCTATCAATATTTAATACAGATTTAAAGCCACCCAGGGTATGAAATGCAAAGACATTTGTTCATAAGATTTTGGCAGCTTCTGCACCGTAACACTGAGTCGTGTTAGAGAATAATGTCAAAGCAGAGTTTATCTGCTGACATCACCCCAAATAACCATATCACCAATACTCATTTTAACTGATTATTCTCACATTTCAGTCAACAAAGAGGACATCTTCAACTTGTAGTTATATACAACTTCTAGTTTTTCTTTTTGCCTTATTTGCTAGGCTAGGAGTCAAGTACCTTACCTTCACTTTCCAATGATGAAACAGGGAGAGAGATGGGACAATTAATAGAAAGAAGGGAAAGATCATCACATGCATTCTAGAGGCAAATTCAAAGAAGTTGATGTCCTAAAACTGAGGAGCCAGATGACACTCATACAAGAATTGTGGAAGTAATTAGTAAAGGGCATCACAAAGAAAAACAATACATGACTTTACCTCAGACACACTATGGCAGAATACTTTGTGTAAAATATCAATGCTCTTGTCAAACAACATATACTAGGCCGTGACAAAGGACAGAGGAAAATTATTTGTGGAACTTTGAGTGACTAAATGGAACATTTTAAGGTTGGGGCTAAAAAAATAGGACCCTTTGAGTTATTGGGAGTTTACTTACAGAATTCTTTAAACATTGTTTTTTGGAGGGATCATTCTTTAATACTTCCATTATACCAACACAAAAAAAAAACCTTTATGGCAATGGACTCTGCTACTGACATCAGACATCAGTCTCATTCAGGAAGAGGTGAATGACAGAAACCAGAAGTAACACATATAAGACAAAATTTAACAGGGAGTGTTCACAGCAATGCCCTCTTGACCTGCATGGGCAGATCGTGACAACCACATTTCACGCAACCTGTGAGGCTCCAAAATGGGTTGGAATAAACCCAAACCCTTCCAAGCATTTTGCAAACTAAAAGGCTTAGCGCTGAACACAGACCAGGCTGGGGAAAGGAAGGGGTTTGTGTTTGTTTTGGTCAGAGGTGACCAGATCAGGCTGAATCCCAAAAATACCTTCCTGCTCAAGATGAGGCTGAAACTCAAAGGTCTTGGCAAAACACCTTGACTTCACCCAAAGGACATATGTCATTTTGGGGAGCCTTCCAGGCAGCTCTGCTACACAGCATTCCTGACATTTGCTATCGGTTTTGGTAATAATAACAAGGGCCTAGTATATAACAAGGGCCTTTTTCATGCAAAGCATCATTAAAAGGAACAGGTTCGATGGCAGCACCATAATGCTGCACAAGATAAATGTCATGCTTTTTAAAGCATTTTATGCAACAAGCACCAACTTGTTTGAGTAGGTTGGGTGGCAATTTCATCACCCATTATGTTAGCACCACAAAGTCTCACCGAAATGAGTATGATGCCTGCACTACTAATGTCAATATGTGTTTGTGTGCCAAGATTATTATTTCAGTTATTCTAGCATTATGTAGCACAGAGACCCTCCAGAAAGATAAGAGAGCTGACATTGCAGGTCATAACAAGGTTATCCATTTAACTGAATTCAAATGGATGAAACGTCCAAGCTCTCTAACTAGGGGTCTCTTTTTTTACCCAGGGAGGATTAAGCATTACTGCAGCTTCCTTTCATCCAGTTGTGTCCCAATATCACAACTAATGTGGTCTTCCATGACAAAGCTTCAGAGGAATAAAGACAACTTACCTAACAGCAGAAGCTACAATATTCCAATATCCAGGCACAGCTGGGCTGAGGACAAACTAAAGTCACCTTTTTCCTGTGATTCCCAGAGGCCTATTCTATTTTTAACTTTGTTTTCTTTCTGTTTGATCCTTTGGTTATTCTAATGTAGCTTCTGCATTTTTCCATTAATTCAGCCTCCATACAACACTAAGCAATACTACAAAGGCAGGGGAGTGGGGGGGGTGGGGGGCGGAGAGGGAGGGAGGGAGGGAGAGGAGAGTGAATAACAGCAAATAACAGGCTCATGAAGTTATTGGCTCTGAAAATCTTCAAATGCACTGGTTAATTGGATATATAACTCATAAATGGTGCTGGAGGAGGAGGAGGGGTGGATAGCAATGCATAGAGAGGAAACTAAATCTAAGTAAGCTCCAACTCTGTTTAGTTGAATGAATAACAGGTCTCTAATTTCATTAGCTCTGATATTCTGAAAATCATACTAATAAACACATGATTTTGTTCTCAGGGACACATTCTTCTAAGCATATGAATACAGAAGGAGTGGCTATTAAAAGGTCTGCAATTACTCTAAATTTGCACTTTAAACAGCGTAACACCAGACCATAATTAAATTAAATATGAAACATTTCATTGTCCCCATTACATAAAATTCAATTTCAAGACAGCATTTATAGTAGTACCAGCAGCATCTTCGCCCATTTTGTGCACTGCTTTAAGTACCTACCACACCTACCCAACGAAAACAGTGCCACGTAGAGCACATGGAAACATCAGACAAAAGCAGCACTTGAGCAGTTGTGTCTGATGTGGTATCTCTACAAAGGCTCCACATCTCTAATATCCTGTGATGCATTTGGTATGAGTAACTGTAAGAACTTGAACCAAACTTCTTGTGCATCCAATTCCACAGGACTGTGCACTGTTTTGACCATCCACTCTGTGTATTATGATCACGGTTGTAAGACATCGCTTCAAAAATCTGACACACATTCATCCTCTCTAAAATACTTAGGATCTCCGCAGGCTGAAGTGTGTAGTATTCTTTTACTTTTAAAATAGAATAAAAGGAAAAACCTATTACATATTTGGCTCAATCTTAGTGCCTTACATTAAGTCAAGAGTTTATAATTTATTAATTATTCAAGAATTCAAGAAAACCTTATTACATGTGACAGTCTATGGAGGCGTCTTGCTTTCTTATTTAAAAGGCTTTCAACAACAACAATCAGCTAGGGGAATATTTTGACATACCGCTTTGACACATTCGTTTGATTTACATATTAAAGCAAGAAAAAGTTATGTGCTTTCTCTAACGTATCATTTTCACATTTTTCAGTGCTAAGTAGATTTAAAATTTTTAATTCTTGTGTAGAATACTGTATGTTAATATGGTACCTGTTACAATGGCATTGCCCCCAAAATAGGTCATCTTCTTAGAAGAATTCCATCTTAATAACATAGATAAATTATAAGATTATCAGCATGGTAAATTTTCTTTAAAATGGAAAGAGATCAAGATTGCATTAAGGAGAAACCCAGTAAACAACCAAACACCCTACAATAGTTTACTTTTGGAGATAAGCAAGCATGGTCCACTGGGAGAAAACCAAGAGGTAAAATGTCTTGCTTCCTAATTTTCCACAGGATAACAGCACTCTGGTGCTGTAAGGCACAGTCACATTCGTTGTTTTATTTTAAAACAAATGTGAGGTTCTTGTGATTTATTTTGGCAAAGTGGAAATTAAGCCAATGATGCAAAAAGATACCAACAGCCACTCACACACTACAGAGCAACAAAAAAAGTGCATCAAACTTCAGCTGCTCAGGAGAAAGCACAGCTTCACTGCAAAGCTCCCAAACCACCGCTCAGAACAGAAGAAACCTTTTAAGAAAGTAATTTCTGTGCATGACTGGTTCTTCTGCCAACACCTCGCCCCGACAGCGCTGCTCAAAACCCAAAGGTAGGGGCTGAGCAGGGCTCCCTTCCACCGTCCCCACGGGCACCTCTGGGCATGTCCTCTCCTGCAGGAGGTGCCCAAGGCAGATGGGCAGCTCCGAAGCCCCCACAGGCAGAGGGGACAAACCCTACCGAGCCGTGGGGAACGGCACACGGTTCGCATGGGGTCTATTTTGGTTTGGGGCGAGCAGCCGCTGTCACGTGAGCACAAGCAAACAGAACCCACCCATGAATTCTTCAGGAGTGGTCCTGGACCTGCCGCGAGGAAGCAGCCCACTTGAGTTACTCGCTGCTGAAAAGAGCCGGTCACAGCGGCAGCTAGGAGGACCGACCCTCCCTTGGCAACAAACATTAAACACCAACTCCAACTTAAAAATGAGCGGTCGCTGCCTGTATAGCGCTTTAAAGATTACCCACTGTGTGGCCTTCCCAGGGCATTACACCAGTGCTACCGCCACCCTACTCGCTTCTCTACACAAAGTGTTTTAACAAAAGGTTTCCAGCATCAGTCAGACTCAATTAGCCGCACCTGAAATCTTACCCGGGGTTTGCAGCCAGACCCTGCTCACTTTGAGAGCAGCCGTGCCACTTCAGCTGCTTTGTATTGTTCATCAGCAGTCACAGCCAGATAAAATGTGTGTTCCTGGTAGGGCTTTAATACTTGCACAAGGCTCAGATTCTTGCAAGCAAGGAATATTGTTTGTGGTTTAGGTTTGGGTTTTTTTTAAATATCTTAAAAGCACAGCATTTATCACAGCCAAAGGAAAATAAGGTTATACAAAATACTTACTCCGAAAATGCTCTGAGGCATAATAGTAGACATCCTCATAGCCCTCGTGGTAATCCTCCTCTGGCCGGTACTTTTTGCCTTTTCTCCTTCTCGATCTTCTTATCTGTTTGACGAAGCCCAAGAAGCGCTCCATCTCCTCCGTCAGCAGCACCAGCCAGCAGCCCCCTTCGCCCTCTGCTTCACAAAGAGCTGTCCCAGCATCAATCAGCCACAAGCACCCGAGCAAAGCTGCTGCCTCCAGCCAGCCGCTCCGCTACCATTAAAAAACCCCTCCCTTGCCTCAGCTGTTGCTAGAAAGTATATTGTTTTCCCTCAAAAAAAAAAAAAAAAAAAAAGGAGGAGGGGATTGGACTTTATCAAATCTACTGAGTGGAATGTTTCAACATGAAAATAGACAAAGAAGGGAAGAACTGGAGCGAAACGATAAAGTCAGGATTTCACGCGGTTATTAAAGAGCAGAGGACAAAGTTGAAGAGACCTCCCTGCCAGCGAGGGGAAGCCCAGCACTGAGAGCTCCCTGTCCTGTGTCTCCATCATTTGAAGAGGGGCTGGGAGGCGGGGATAGATGTTAGTCAATGGACTGAACCATATCTCAAGGCGAAAAGAGGTTTTCATTCGCCAGTTAAATGCCGCCCTTGTATTTACCCGGGTACAGGGCTCAGGAGCCCGTTTGATTTCATTTGTGGTATGAAGAGGAAACACGCTGATCCATTTCTGGCATCACATATGCCGGATGAATAAATAGCAAAGTGGTTTAATCCATACACACAGCCCACTCACCGGCAAGTGTGTGCTGAATGTGTTAATTGGAGCAGCAGGGAGAAAGCTCGGCAGCTGTTAAAAAATGACACATATACCCACTGGGCATTAGTGTATTCTAATCACTGCTAGATCTAAACATTAAAAGGCACTCCACAGACAGGTCTCCTATAGAGCTGGCCGGGCTGGATGGCAACAGGCAAACAAAGGAAGCGACGCCACGGTAATACTCTTTAAAATCCCAGCAGAGTTTTTAAAACTTCAAGGCAAGGCAGACCATTCTGCACAGGATGACAGGAGCAAAAAGCCTGAAAAGTCGCTGGCTTTTTTCTCTTGCTGTGTGCCCGAATCCCACACACATTCCCTAAGAGAAGGCTGGAATTTCATCCCTGTTTCTGATGAAGTTTCCCTCCCGCACAAGAACAAAAGCAGTGTCTGCTCGAATCCTATCACGTTGACATCTGTCACGGGGTGGTTTTTTTTTTGTAACCGCACTCCCAAAAGCCAAGTGAGGTCTCCGGTCCAGCAGGACCTCTCCTGTCTGCTGGCACAAGTCCGGGATCAATAAGTCACCTCAGTCAAACCACGTGCCTAACGTGGTCACCCGCACCCATGTTTGCAGCAGATACCGTTGCACACCTATGAGCATGAGGAAGTCAGAGAGTCTTCCCATAAAACTGATTTTACAGAATCATCACCTGGAAAATGAAGAGCAGGGAGAGGTGGGATTAATTTCTGGTGATGGAGACACTTCAGTGAGTCATTGTCTTGCAAGGAGCAAAGAAAGGCTATTTTGTAAACAGAATAGAAGGAGTGGTAAAGCAAAAGCCAGGATTGCAATTTATCATTATTTCAACAGAAGTACGCAGAGATTAAAAGCAGAACTGAGTTGGGAATTTCTAGTTTTGAAACATGTAAGAGTTACTAGTAGAGATCAGCTAGCCTGCTCTCTGCAAGTCCTAGAACAAACACTCATTGAAAGCTGGGCTTGTTCCAGCTTCCCAGGTATTTTAAAACAAAATTGTCAAGAAATCACATAAATTTTATCCATAAAGCCTCAAAAAATCCTGGATGCACCTACGAGGCTTCCCACAGGAATACAGACTCATCATCCTTGACCTTACCAGCCCCTGCTTTTCCACCATGAAAACGCAGCCACTGTCACTAGCTGATGAACACCCTGAGGGTGCTACCAGAATTATTTTTAGTGTAACTTCTATAAGGAGGCTGTTTTATTACAAGTCTGTTTTTATCACACAGCTTTCAACTTTCAAAGTGTAAAGACCTTAGAGGAATATTACAGGCATATTACCAAAAATAAAAAAGTCAATAAAACTTTTTACAGGAGTCTTTAAGACCGGATCACTGTGTGCTCTGAAGGTTTCCATTCACATGTGTTTTCTGTGCTCTGCCACCAAGCAGCAAAAACATGACATTAGCATCATGAAACATGAAAACCAAACAAAGACTTAGCCTACAGTAGAGGCAGAGCGCTCTCTGTTCAGAAAGGGAAATGTTGTTTTGATGCTATATTTGCTCCCGTAGAGCACTCTCCCTGACAGATGTGCAAAAAGTTATTTGTAGGTGTCAGAAACATTCATCTTGAAGACAGAAGTCTTGCAGCCACCACCACTCCCTAAAGTTAAATTAGAAAGCTCAATTCAAAATGATGCAGCTACTTTTTAAAGAGGAGAAATGTAAAACCTTCTTACTTATAAACTGTCCTCTAAATGAGAGCTGAAAACTGAAAATTTAGCAGAGACTTGGCTTTCATCAAGAAAAAACACCCTCCTCCAGTGCTGCTGTTGCTAAACACGCTGCAGCCACAGAAGCTTCTGTAGAAGTGGTTTCCCAGTCCCCAGCACACCCCAGGGAGAATTTGGTCCTTTCTGTAACACGACCAACACAGCAAATAAGCAGACAAGGGAACAACCAAATGATCTCAGCTAGCACTGTAAGCACCAGATGTAGTACACCGACCGCCTGACCATTTTCTGGAGAGAACTGATCTAAATTTCAGTGAATTTTGAGCTTTGGAAAGCACTTCATTATCTTGCACAATGGACCTTCCCTTCTCTCCCCGTGCTCATGGGGGGCATCACGTACATGCACAACCAATACAAAAATGCACTAAATGGTATTATTGGTCAATGCTCATGGTAATGCCATGTATCTTGTACATAAAGCATGAAGGGGAGCACAAGTACTCTTTGGGTAAACCTGGGGGGTTCAAGCTCCGCTGCTCTTCACTGTTTCTCACCAACTCCTACTGACTACAACGACAGGCTCCATCTCCTCCACCAAAGGTGCAAGAAGCAGGTGTTGCCCACAGTTTCCAACCCACAGCCGACAGTCTTGCCAGCATGTAAATTATACACCTGTTTCCTTTTGCATGACTGTAAACAGCAGAGACAAACAATTTCAGCAATTTCTTATTTAAACCTAGAACAAGGTGAGCTTTTGATAGGATTTTCCCCACCCTAAATTATTTTGGCATTCAGGGCAATTTAAAGAGAAGGAAATACCTTAACTGAGAGCAATGCTGTTATATATTAACAGGAGTCAGAGTATTTAAGTGTCTCTTACTATACTATAAAGATTTTTGAACAAAACTTATGTCTCATATGCATTACATACTACTTCTGCTGCTTTGCTGAGAACACTGGAGACAGTCATTAGCAACTCTTCATGCCATACCTGTAAATATTTTATCATAGTCCTACTTTCAAAGGTATAAGCAGAGAATTCAGTTTCACACACACAGTTTACTGTAGTTAAAAAAGACAACCCAACAACCAGGTAACTGCTGCTTTCCCCACTGCTCCAGATTCACCCTTCTGCAGCTTCTCATAGTGAACAACCCGTTCCTTCATGGAAATGAACACAGCTCTTGTAACCTTCTGCTTGAAAAGGAGTAAAAAAGCAGAGATATAATAGATGGGTACCACAGTTCGAGAAATGCATATTGATTTTATGGGAGGAGCAGGGAAAGAAACAAACAGTGGCTTTCAAATTTTTAAAATACAAAACATCAGAGATGACAATCAGTTTCAGCCCTTAATGACAAAGAGAACAGGATAATTGTGCCCAGAAGGCATAAAATTAGGTGTCAATTGATATTCTGAAGCTCTCTCTGAACTAGAATTTAGAGAATCAATTTTCTGGTGTTATAATGTCACAACAGGAGTTGCAATATAAAATATGTCTCAAGCTCTTTGGCTCATCCTTTCTCCATGAATATGCCTACTTCACTCAAAGCAAGTGCTCCATTGCCATTTCCAAAGTGGCCTTCTTAGAAGAAGAATGATTGCCATGCTGTTGCCAGCATGATTTGCATAATAAACATTTTGCCAAGTGACACCAATTAGATAATATTTACATTCTCCATTCTGGTAGCTAATTTAAGCTAACAAGAAGCCCCATCAAACTTGATCTGTCTCAGGTGAGTGACTTACCAGAAAAGACTTCATGGCACTAATTAAACAAATATACCATTAAGACACTATGCCTCAGAGCTGAGGAATAGATGCTTTTTCAGCCATGGACAATTCTCTAGAAAACAGATGTCAGCTTTTAAGCTTTAACTTGTCTTTGTACCCACAGCAAAGATTAGATCTTTCACCATGTAAAATACCGATATTTAACATTTTACTTGCAAAAAATTAGCTATGTAGTTATCTAGGTAAAACTTTCACAACAGAAGTACCTATTTCCTACAGCACTTTTTCCAGAATTTTGGGGGGAAAGCAGCAGCAAAAAACATTCTGGTATCCAAGAATAAGCTGCTAAGGTAGTAAATACTTAACAAGGACTTTCATTTGAGTGGGCTTGCAAACATGATGCTTTGAAATCAGAGCCTGTGTATGAAACAAGCCTCTAGCACATTTTGTACCATCAATACAGAATGGAACTGGCCCCAAATATTAAACAGTTCTAAGCACGTATTTTGCATCCTGCTCATCATCAGGTTTCAGTGTTTAAAAGAAAAACATTTTTGATGCAAGAACCCTCCTATGTCTCCCTCTGCTTCTCTGGGCAGCTCTGAAAAGACCCCACTGGGAGGGAACCGTGCAAGAGAGCACACAAAGACCTACCTGCTTCAGGTTACTCTCTTGGGGAAAAAACCCACAAAATTATAAATGCACAACACAAAAATTAAGATGAATATAAACAGTTCTTGGAGATTGTCTGAATACAGAAAACAGTTCTTTTCCCTCCTCCCTCAAGCCCCTAACCATAAACATACTGCAAACCTCAAACCAGAAGAACAAACCCTTTCTTCTCTGGCTCTCTTTCAACTGATGGATGGCTTTGATAATCTGCTGTTGTTGTTTCTGGAGACCAGCAACAATAGACAAAGGAGCTATTCCCCTTAATCATCTTACAGTAACATCTTGCCTGACCTTCCAGTTTATCAAGAGCAGCTGTTTGTTTACGTGCCATAATTGCTCATGTTAAGGCTGCAATTTTCCACTCAAAATTTGCCCTAAAAATCTTGGCATAAAATTGTGAGGTTATCTATTTGAAAATTATCAAATGCCTGTAATTTGCAATCTATTAAGCACTGCATGAACATATGGTCCATACACGCAGAAGCATTGCTGCCGTGTACAAAGTCAATATTGTGCATGAGGAGAAGTAGCAGCGCATCACCCCCCTGAGGTACCACAGTCCCCCCTGAAACCCCTCTGTCTGAACCAAGATTCTGAACACAAGTTCTGTGCCCCTCCTAAAGCCTCCTGAAGAGACCACCGAAAGCATGGGACATACTAAATATCACAGTGCACAGTGTAGAATAACCAGTGCACTATCTCTGGAATATCGCTGCATGAGAACTGGACAGTGATAAAACACCACTCATCCACTAATGTTATTTTTAAGACCTGATACTACTTTTTATATACTGTTAAATTATCGGTTTGACCTGATTTTAATGCATTACACTGAGTTTCAACTCAGTTTCACAGGTCATTCATACATTCTTGTTATTCATTCCTCACATACAATCATAGAGGAGTGTTTCCTTCTCCTCCTGAATTGAAGAATATAAGACTTAAGAACTGGAGTTTAGCTTTTCTGTCACCTTGTTGTAAATTAACTGGGAAAATCTTTTTTCTTTTTTTTTTTGCAATGCCAGCAAATACTTAGAGTTCTTCATTGTATTTTATCACATGTATATTATTTCATATTAACATTCCCAATGGTTTTGCTTTTTGCAACATCTTCTCACATATAAGTGTCCACACAAAACCGTGAATGCCAAAGCAATGAATGAGGATAAAGCAGAACACAAAGGATAGAGGAAGAGCCTACATTCATTTAATTCAGTTAGAGGGAACTGGGGGGCTGCTTGTGGATTTAATACAAGCATGCTGCCTCTTGTATATGGAGAATGCTGAGAAATCTTTGTAGCACTGTTTTAAAAGGGTCACTTGTCAAGTTGAATTTCATGCAGAATGTATGCTTCGGGGAAAAGCAGCTTTTTTTTTCTTCCCCTTCAAGTCAGCTGAAAGAGTTTGCACAAATTCTATTTTTTTATCTTCTCTTTCTAGCCTATTTGGCTTTAAGTAAGTAACTAATTAGAATACACAAATATGCAGAAACAAATGTTAACTTGACCATCACCAAGGAAATACAGCCTAGGTAAAACTAAGTACAATAAAAGTTTGATTTTGCTTAATATTTTGTGGCACCAATAATCGTTCTACAAGAAAAGCTAAGCAGAGTACTACTCTAACCATATTTAAAACCCCTGAAGGGCTGAAGCAGTAGACTGATATTTTAAAATACTAAAACTAGAACATAATTCTTTGAGAAGTCTGAATTAAAGGTGTTTTTCATCTTTCTAAAGAAATGTAACAAATGGCTACAGGGAACGCTACCAAGATTTTGCATACTGTGTCTGTTTTATGCACAAAGTATGTCTCAAATCAACTATGAAATACATATGAAGAAGTGGTTTGGAATATGGGTATGGTTTTTACTCCTCCCTGAGTAAAAAATGTTATATTTCCCTAATCTTCCAGTCTTCAAAAACTGTACATTTCAATTCTAACCATAATTAAAATGTACATAGAGCACTGGAAATAAAGAAAAACTAATTAACTAAATCAGAGCTCACTAGAATGAAAATATCTAGCAAATACATTAAATGAAGTTCTTGCATTAAAATCATCAAAATGTTTTCTTTGGCTGCAAACTTGTAGACTACAGGAAGTATAGGGTGCCATCAAACCAGGTTGAGGTGGGTGGGATTTCACAGATAATTGGCAGTGGAAGACCTGAATGTGATGTGTGAGATTTAAGGTAGGCTACAGAAGAATCCACTACCAGACAACTCTTTCTATATAAAAGTGTATGCAAAAGACTTTTTGTTATTTGACATAAAAAGGACTTAGTTTCTTTTACCTCCTAAGATTAGCAAAAAAAGTTGTGGAAAGCTTCCTGCGCATCCTCCCATAGATGCATCCTATCCTACTCCTCAAGACTCCTCCCCACTGTCCATGGCCACAGCCTCAGTGAGCAGTGAGCTCTAAACACACACACACGTTTATTCCCTCAGATTAGCCCACCCTACTTCCATAGGCACAGAGAGGTTCCACAAAGGACCAGC
>JAOQGH010000001.1:36957495-36993948 GCA_025769975.1 Gallinago jamesoni
CCCCCCCCCCCCCCCCCCCCCCCCCCCCCCCCCCCCCCCCCCCCCCCCCCCCCCCCCCCCCCCCCCCCCCCCAACTCTACTTTGTGCTTTTACTAAGCAGTTAACAAAGAAAATATAGGCAAAGCAAATATACAGACTTCAAAACTGTCTGCTCCATTCTCCTCCATGAGAGCGGTGTTCCTGGTTTTGAACGTTAAGAGGCAACCCACTGGGAAAAATGCATTACATCCTGGGTTTGTGAAACTCCCCGACTTCTCCCACAAGTTTTGGCACTTTTGCTGGCAATTCACTCCTACAATAACAGCTTTGCCATATCAAATTGCGGGACTACATGTAAAGTGATCATTTGTTCAGTCTTGCACCCTTCACAGGCTAATAGTAGGTCAAATACTTCTATTTTTGTTTGTGAAAGACTATGAAATCATTGACCTCAGCATAGATTCCAGAAGCAACATGATTATTGAGGTTTCTTCTCTTTGAAAGTTGACAGTTCCAAAACAAAAGATTACTTTGAATTTAAGTACTGTGGCACTTAGCAGAGACAAAATAGCCTGATTTTTCAAATTCCCCTTTGATGATGCTTTGTACTTCAGGATTTACTTGACTCCTCTCTTGTGGCCCTCCTCGTCATTGGTAAGTGCCCCTATCCCAGCTTCAATGTTTCTGAGCTTCCTACACCCTGTCCTTCAGTGTCCATGTGAGAAGCTATGTGCTCTGCTCTCTACTGGCTGCTTTTACAAGGCATATGTTAAAGTCATTATTATAATTATTACCCACCAGAGATTCTCCTGAGACAAATGTGACCAAAGCTCCTTTTATTTCTTGCTCTTCAGCCCAGGTTCTGATTGTCTGCTGTACCCTGTTCCTATGAGAAAGGGCTGAAAGAATTTAACTCTTGCTTCTTACCTGCCTCATTCAGGCTTCTATTACACCTCAGCAAGCATTTGTAAGAAGTTCTCAGGAAGTCACCCCTAACGCATCCACTTTATTCCCCTGCATAACATATGTTTTCATACTCACTCCCTCTTCCCTGTTGTCTTCAACCAGATCCATATCTTCATGTGTTGTTTCTTTCTTGGCTACAGGTTATGTTGCAGGAATCTGCTACCGTAACTACTGCAGTTTCTGCACCCTATGATGTATTTGGACACCTGAGTCAAAAATGTGCGTATCAAGAAACACAGGGTGTTCCTCTTGGTTAATTATGAAAGCCACAGAAGATGAATACACTCCTCAAAGAGCAAGTTCTGTATTTCCTAACATTGCATTTCCTGCATGAAGTAGCAGATTAAGATTTAAGAGACCAAGAGATCTGAAGATTTCAGTTTTTGCCAACAGTAACCAAATGATAAATGACAAAAATCAAGGAAATTTTACACGAGACCAGATAAATTATTACCAATCAGCATATAAAAAAGTGTCACAGCTAACTCCATTATCCTAAAGTGTTCTGTAACTTATTGCAGATATTCCAGCTGAGAACATTTGCGCTGTTTTAGATGCTCAGTAAATATCTACAGACAACATTCTGTAAGATGAAAATCCAGACTGAATGTGTATTTTAAAAGGTGATTTGTTAGATACTGATTTTCTGGTTACTCAACCATTAAAATTTTGCTCGGAAGCATTAAAGCAACTCTGTAGAGATGCTCATGCATTTTCCCTGATTTTATATCATATTGTGCAGAGAGTATCACTGGTATTGACATGGTATTGACTGACATTTAAGATTCTTTAATAAACTATTTTTGGAATATGCAATTCTTCATTCTCCTTAAAAAAGAAAACAACTTAAGTCTGAGTTTAACCCCTTAAAAAAATGCATTTCAGGTATTTTCATTTTACCATCGTACTCTTTATTCCTGGAATTAGCTTGCCTGTAAATTATTCAAGGTGCCACCTATTCAGCTGGGGATCACAGCCCTTTTTGTGCTTCTATAATGTATGATCTCAATCTACACATCTTCTAATGGCTCAACCTCACGCACTGTCCCACAAAGCTGAACATGATGCCCAGTGGTAGCAGGTGCTATGGTAATTACCTGCTGCATCAGATGCTCACAGCTGCACCAGCTTGCCCCATCCTAACCTCAGGTGCAATGGTGCCACAGGTTTTGTCTTACTTAAGAAAGATGTAAGTGAAATGTAAATAATCTCGCAGTGTTTTAAAGAAGAAAAAAAAAGTGAACTTTTTCACTGGACCTAAAGATCACATTCTGGAAGCTGAGGGTGATAGCTTGATATTTCATTTTTTCAAGAAGTCTAAACAACCACAATAAATTTACAAATGTAGACATGCCACACTGTTAAATTTCATTTCACGCTCAGTAAGCAAATATTACCAAACTGTAAGTACTGTCATCCTCTGTCTTTTTAGTTAGAAGTCTTGTAGCCAATAAAGACTTGACCTTGAAATATTTCACAGATGGATGAAGTCACTTAATTTACTATTTGTTACAGATTTTGCAGAACTGCAAAGTTAGGTCACTTTTACCCTAATTTCAGTTTACAATAACTTTACAAACTGCATCATCAGTAAGAGTCACTAAAAGCGTATTAATGAACCCTGTGTCTGAACCACCACGAACAATTCCATTTTTAAATTAAGAATGCCAAGATCATACAGAAGCAAAAGATACATCTTCTTTATATTTAGTACTCCTAGAACTATGTTTAGTGCCAAAACATGAAAAGTACACCCACACACGATTTTTGTGGAGATTGTAATACATTGACAATGCGACTAGAAGTTTTCTTTTTATGAAGCCAGTGGCAATATATGGCCTTGTGTAAAGGGATGACTAACTGTTATAGTATGCAGACGTAAAATTCCGTTCAGCAGGTTTTCTAGCATGGGCTGAGTCTACACACCAAAAGGAAAAATTTCAACTCTGTTTACTCAAGGGATGGCTATTACTTTTTGATAGTGCTACTGGATTTGATATACTACACCAGAGTCACCATACAAAACAAATACCCAAACATATACAACTGCTAGCTCTCTAATGATTTAGTTAGCTAAAAAATCTTGTTCAGTTACTAGACATCATAAGTCATTACCACATCACATCTCAGTGAATATATTAAATCACATTTTTTTCAGAGAATAAAAATTCATTTCAATCTAATTGCCAAATACGACTAATTGAATAAGAATTGCAAAAGTCGGAAAAGGACTTAAGATCTCTAATGAGTTGCAAACTACTGTAAACAAACAAGGAAGCTGAAAAATAAGCATTTCGCATCTTCCAAGAAAAAAGAAAAAAAGCTAACAGAAGTTAATTTGAAATCCTACTTGGTTGTCTCCAAGAGTGTTCTTTTCCCATCTCAAACAATTCCCTTCCAAAAGGCCCGCCATCGCCATTCCACCAGCACACAGCCCAATAACTGGTTCCCCAAGGGCATATAGCTACCCTGAAACCAGAAAGACCCTCCAGAGAATAAAACCAAGCTGTGTCCTGCTCATGTCTGAAACAGTCTCTCTCACACTTTCTTTCCCTCCTGCTTCTGTTCTCACATAGAGAAGCCCATCTGAATGGAGTAAGACAGCTGCCCACAGCGTTGCCTCATACTGCCTTTTATTCCCACAGTCATGGCTTCCATCTAAGTCGTCCATGGTTTGATTTTAGACATAAAACATAAGAAGCAAAAATATCTGGACCAGACTCTCTCTTGGTCAGTAATAAAAAATGATTGTTTAAATTTTTTATTTTCATAATTTTATCCTTAAAAATGAATTATCTGAACGCTATCATCTACTGAGGTTGATGGGAAAAACTGCCATCAAATTTCAAGGAGGTTTTGTCAGATCTTGAATTCAAGCTGTAGGGGATTCTCTGCAGCAACCTAAAGGAAATCACAGGGAAGGGCAGTTGGGGGAACACCCTTTATTTTGCCACTTATGTTCTTGATGTCATCAACTGTTACACATGAGCACAGAGTCCAAAAGCAGGTAATGCCAAAAACAAAGCCTGTAAGAGTTGGATGTGAAAAAACACGTGCAGATCTGGCTTTAAGAAGCGACATCTCTTTAATACCATTACAGAGCTGACAACTGTCACTGTGCCATCTTTTTGTAAGAAGAACATAGGAACAGAAGAATTTACATCGCTACTTTTGGAAAAAGACTAACCATCTGGCTTAGGAAGACCAGTCTGTACTCATTAATGGTATGTATGCTGCTTGGGCTCAAATCAAGTGCTATATTAATGCATGCATTAATGATTTATGAGCAGTTCTGTCTTTTATTTTACCTACTGTCTTTAATAACCTCTTGAGGGAAAGATAAAAAAATATGAGTCACACTTAAGTTTATCAAATAAGGATTTAAATTCAATTTAATAAGATGGGTCCTGTCTGCCAATGCAGCCTATCTTCCCAGAAGCCCTTCTGATGCTACTTCCAAGAGGCAAAAGGGAAAACATGACACTGAATATTAACTTGACAGGATTGTTGTTGAAAACTGTATTCTTGGAGGCACCGCATGCCTAATACTATTCAATAAGCTGCTTTAACATCATCTTCTGGACTAAAGTAAATAAGAATCTCACCTTGTACTTCAAGTAGAGGTTTAAAGCATATAAAATTTACTGAAAAACTTGAAAATGTAATTTAAAGACATTTTAAGCCAAAAGGCAAAATCAAAATAAAGCCAGACCCTTTCCTACAAACTCCTTGCACTTACCTAAACCACGCTCCCATTTTTACCACTTCTACAATATTTTGAAGTCCTACATTGGCAATATTGTGCAGTTCAGTTCATCAAGTAACCGTCTTGATTTCAGAGTCCTTCAGTCTTGGCGCAACAAGAAGCTAACCTATAGAGTGTGTTACTTTTCCAAATAATCCATATTTCTCAACAGAGTTGGGGGGAAAACCCACAAGAAAACCAAAAATACATTCACAAAACACAAGGTGAAAAAAAATTTCCATATTTCTGCAAGAAATGAGCTCAGGACTGAGACATTAGAGTTGGAGCATGCTTTTTGCACTGGGCAGAGTGCCACTGGACTTTGAGCAATCACAGCAATTCGGGAGGGAGGAGGCGGGGGGGGTGTCACAATGGGTACCAGCACCTTGAAACCATAACATGATGCACATGGCTTAAGCACTGCTTCATCCTACCAGCTTCTTTCCTTTCTCACTCATCCACCCTCTTTGCCTTCAGATGGGCAGTCTGAGCTCAAAGGTCCAAACATCACAGCACCACTGATGCCAGGAGTTATAAACAGACTGACAATTACTCACCAAGGGAAAACATTTTCAGGGTGTTTTTTTTATTTACACTCTCAGCGAGATAGTACATAGTGAATGTTCCAGCGGATGAAGTCACATGACTTGAAACAATATTAAACTGGCAACACAGAGTTGCAGGGGGTTGTCTAAGAAACAGGGTTATGCTAATGCCTGTATATTTTTGCTTAAAAATTTACTCAGAACAATGTTTAAATTATGTAAATAGCCCGACTGCAAGTGAAGAAATGCAATATTCAAGCCACATGCAGGCCTTCTTCCAAACTCGTACATATTTATTTTTAACAGGCAAATCCACATCTGCTAAGCACAAAGAGAATTAATTTATTTCGCCCGGTCACAATTAAGGTTAACATGACTGAGGCCTGAGACTCCTAAGTTAGTTTAAAACTGGACCTAAAACTAAGGCGGTTATTAAAAGAGTCCATGGCACCTTCACATAATACAAGCGACTACTGCTGACATCCTGGACAAAGTCTCAGCAACTCAGTACTTCCACTATGTTTGCATGAGGTAGGCTTTCTTCACTATCGCAACTAGAGAAGCTATGGCTTGGCTTGTGGCAATTCAAGAGGCGAGCAGCCCTTAACAGTCATCTTCGAGAACTCATGGAGATGGGAGAAAACTACAAAAGGAAGGAAATACTTGAATTTAAAACATAGAACAGAACAGCTTGAAGGCACCTGGGAAAAAAAAAAACAACCAGCCACCAGAATTTCTCATGATTAAATCATGTCAGATCAGCAGGAAGAGAGGATATGTATGCAAAGAGAACATATAGATGTCATACGTGCTAATTAAATATTCTCACAAGAATGTAATATATGTCATTCTCAAAGAAAGTTTGCCTATCTCAGGGTGAACACAAAACTGGTTGGAAAGTTCTACTGAGTCCAAACAGAAAAGCAAATAATTTGGAACTTCTTGGATTCACTGCTATTTGATATTTTGCTTTCTATACATTATACATATTCAATCCTTTATGTGCAATTTCAATACTTATCTATCTAGGTCATGAATACATCCCAACACATCACTAGTCTTAGACCAACTGCAAGCACTCTGGATGAGCAGATTAGAATATAAAATAAACAGTCTGAAGTAATCATCTGAAAGAAACAGGATGCCTTTCAATAGCGAGAAATGCAAGATGTTCTAATATTCAACTATATAAACCACGGATGAAGAGCAAGTGATTAGGTAGATATTACTCTGAAAAGTATTTGGTGGCCACAGTCATTCAGAAGCTGAAACCAGCTCCATTAACATCCACTATTTGCAAACTAGGCAAACATACTATATTTAGTATATATTTAATACTATTATAGCAAACACAAAGTAATTTCTCTTTCTTTTACACTGGTAAGGTCTCAACTGGCTGTTTCTGTCCACAGTTAAGATGTTACTGTTCCAAAAAAAAAGTATGCCTGGATTAAAGATCTGTCAAACTTAATCTAAAAAAAGAAGCAAAAAAGAAAGCAGAGAAGACTGAGGTGGAAACAAAATAAACATAGTACAGAAATGTCGAAGACTATGAAAAAGAAAGAAAACCTATTTTCCATTATCTAAAGAAATGTCTGGAAGATTCAGGTGGAATGTAAGGTTCCACGTTCTGCAAATAAGGGCAGTGAAGTGTGGGATGGCCTGACAGAAACGTCAAGAAATTCAACAAAAGGAAATGCCAAGTTCTGCATCTGACATGGAGTAATCCCACTCACCAGTGCCCAGGCACCAACTGGAAAGGAAAGCAGATGTGCAGAAAAGGACCAGAGGGGCTGGTGGACAACACACTGAACGTTAGCCTGCAGTGCATCCTTGTAGAAATGAAGACCAACTCTGTGCTGAGCTGAATCATTAAAAGCACTGGCAGCAGATAAAGTGATCATTTCCCACAATTCAGCACTTGTGAGAGAGTACCTGCAGCATTTTGTCTCATCTGGAGTTCCCCAGTAGAGAAGACAATAGACATGCTGGAACCAGTCCAGTTTCAATATGTCAGATCCCACAGTGATGGAGGGATGGAGCACGCAGGGTACAGGGAGAGGCTGAGTGGTCTGAGTTTGTTAGTTTATAATCTTCAGAAAAAAAGGTTACTGGAGAATCAAAGTGCTGTTTTCAAGATTATGGAGAAGAGAGAGCCAGGCTCTTCTCAGAGGTTCACCATGAAAGGACAAAAGGCAACAGACCCAAGCTGCAGAAAGGCAAACTCTAATTACTCCAGTTGGACAGGAGGGGGGAAAAAACCTCATAATAAGGGTGGTACACTATTGGAGCACATTGCTCAGAGAAGGGTAACCATCCTTAGAGTTATTAAAAATTCAGCTCAATCAGGGCCCTGAGCAACCTGACCCAATTTCAAAGGTGGCCCTGCCTTGAACAGTGGACTGGACCACATAACCTCCAGAAGTTCCTTGCTACCTAAATTATTCTATAATTTGTGCAATACAGCGTCTGTGAGGAATGGCAAAGATAGTGCCTTGGGCTAAGAGACTGACTGTACAATCTCCAGAGGTTCACGCCAGCTTTTTTTCCTGCGATGCTGAAGACTAATAAATCTTCAGACAGAATACCTGTTTTCTCCTCTTTGCATGAATGGTGCCTAATTTATTTTAGCTAACAGGTTATAACCATAAACAAATACACAATATTACTTCCTTCCAAATTTAATATTCATAAACTCAGAAATTAATTTTAGATGCCAGAGTGCATGAAAAATAAAGGAGGGGGAATGACAGTGGAGAAAGTTACCACAGTCAGCGTATAAAAGAACATTTTCAAATACTTCCTTATCCCCTCTGTAATTCCCAGAGAGGCTCACGGGCACGTTGCTGACAGCTATAGCTGGAATGCTTGAGCGCTGAGTACTGGGCTGCCAGTGTGTACTGACAGAGGAATACACAGAGCACAATCATCGCAAGCAACTTTAAAATCCCTTTTTAACTTTCAAGGCATTTGCAGCACAAAAGACAAAGGGAGATGGGCTATATCACACAGGGAATTTACCAGTGGATCTCCTAGAAAGACTCACGCAGGGAACAAAGCCCCTTCAGCTCATCACCTATAAGGTTTCTAAAACTAATTTCACTTCATACTGGAAGTATGACCGTACAGCCCCTATTTACTGTATTTACAGAGTCTCACTGGTGACGTATACAGGTCATGGAGGAGACCTAAACTTTAAGCTGATACCTTCTAATAAAAGAACTGAAGATACGACAAACATGGAAAGCTCTGTAACATCCTCTCTCGTGTCTGGATATTGCTTTGAATGTTCAGAAGCAAGATAAAAATGCTTCTTTAAACTTAAGACCACCTTTGAGGTGCAGATGTAGTGCTTTATCCTCACTATAAATAAGCTGTTGATAAATGTGTCATGAAAAAAAAAAAATAAAAGAGCTTGGAACCGCTTATATTTAATCCATTAGTAGCACAAGAGACCACAGTAATACCAATTACCTAATGTGACTGTTTTTATCAGCTTAAAAGAACAAATATTGCTTGCATGATCAAGGTTCATATTTTGTCATATTTTGTGTAAGAAAAAAACCCACAACTGCCGGGCAAATATTGGTCAGCATACCTTTTTATTTTGAGACTTTTTTTCATACTCTTTTAAAAGGCAGTTACTAAACCTGTAAACGTCTTTCAACATTGTTCAATTTAGATTGTACACTCCAGCACCGTTCCCAAACTCTGTAAAGAAAGCTCTTTAGATGGACCCCCTAGGCAGGCAAAAATCTTGTTTTCATATATGAAGAGAATAATAGAATATTAATTTTCTGAGAAGCCTGAAATGTCAACCTGCATATAAACATCTATTATATATATCTCCCCTTTTACAGTAATTCTTATTCTTTTTGGTGGTTCAGCTATATAAAATATGCATATATACATATTACCCACAGAGAATAAAGGCAGAAACTGATATGATCTTTAAACTCGGAAGTGTATATGTACAACCTGAATGAAATTAACAATTACGCTACAATTCAAAATTAAGCAAATATATATACCTAATATATATCCTATATATACCAAATATATATACCTATATATCTAAAGGCATGCACATAGAGACCTTTGATTGAAATATGAAAACTGGATTTTAAAAGCTTAAGATTTAGTAAGATTTCGATAGTACTGTACTTATCTGAGATTAACTTTTCTTACTTCTACCGTGGTAAAAATTTGCTTTTGTAAAATATGTTGTTACCTAGGAAACAAGAACAAATGCATGTGCAATATGAATAAAAATTCAAAAGCCTTGGATGAAACTCCATATACTGAGTCATTTTTCTCTCACTTCCCTACATCCAAGTCAAAGATTTCATCATTGCTATAAACAATGTATTCATGATCTCAATAATAATTTAATGGTAAAAAAAAAAAAAAGAAATGTTAACTCTCCTAAATAGTAAGGGGGGAAAAGTATTTTATTAATTTATACTTCATATACCTTTTTCAGCACTCATTGCAGGACATTTTACTCTTCAAAACCAACTGCATCCTGTTAGAAAAATTTTAAACTAAGACTACAAGAGACCAACATAACTCTCAGAAATTCACAGAAAACTAAATAAATTATTCCCAACACAAAAAATTGAGAGAAGTGCCAAGATATCTGGCAAAGGCGCTCTCTGGCATTAACGGAGAATTTCCTACAATAAAGGAATTTTGGCTTCAATTTACAAGGGAAACCTACTATTTGCAGGTGTAAAGTTCCAGAGGTGTTTGTATTTGTACTATAGCTCTCCCATGAAAAGAAGAAATTGTCACAACATTTTTGTGAGCTATCTGAACATGACATTTAGCTACTGACAGAACAACGCACGCAGCCAGACAGCAGTCTTTGTCAATAATGGTACTTCTCACATAAATGCTGGTTGGTTCCGTTTTTTTGGGTTTGTTTTTTTTTTTTTTTTTTAGATTTTATACATCAAATAACTATTGTGCATCTGACAAAAAGAAAACCTCATTTTTTATACTGTTCATTCTAATTAAATTGGTTTGCTTTCCTGTATAGGGCAAATGGGTAATACCAATGACTGGTTTAATTTTCAAAGCATATTCCTTAGCAAACAAGAAACTCAAAATAATTGCTGCTGGAAAAAATGTTATAACTTGATCCCATAAAATACCGTATTTAAGAGACATGCAAGAGAGAATTCTGAGGCGCTGACTTAGGAAAGGGATTAAGGTAATACTCTTCTCTGAATACTGTGTTTAACACACTTCAATTATATACCTTTGTTAATTTATGAGTTCTCGTGTCTGGGCTAAACTTATTACTAGAGGAGGAGCGGCCTGAAAACAGTAGTGGGATTAAATTAACAGCTGTAAAATTTAGGAGGATTATTCACAACTAGAAAAATTCAAGAAACCGCCTGGACCACTAACTACATATTCTAAGTGCAAATCCAGAAGTGTCATCAGACAGAGGTGCTTTGTGGTGAGCTCTGCATTGCAGAGGTAGGAAACAGATCAGAGCGTTTGTTGTTGTTCTCATTTCTCAGACGTAAGAATCTTGATCCATAGGTTTTTATATTCTGCAGTGCCATTCTAATGACTTCAAACACTTGCAACTTCAAAATCATTGAATAGTATCTTTTAAACAACCTAGAAAGTATCAAATTCTTTTGCATGGAAAATAGTAAAAGGCTCTGAATAAAATCAAAATAAATGCCTACCCATTTGGTGCATTCAAAAGCCAAAAAACTTAAAAGCTACCCAAGAGGCTAGAAAAATAAAGCATTAAAAGTTAACCCTACTAGTTACAAACATACTCAAATATAAACAGTAAGCACTGGGGGTTGGAAGACATGTTTTTGTCATGTTTAGGAAGTCATGTGAATTGTCATCTCCATTTGTCTTGCTAGTCTCCATTCCAATAATTTTGTTTGACATTTCATACATGAAATCTGTCTGTGCATTCTCGTGCTGCTCATCCCGCTTCTCTTTTGTTGACTATAGATGTCGTCTCTTGCACTCTTGCCTTTTTTTCTTTCTTTTTTTCAATTCTCTGGACTCTCAGCCATCCTTACCTTTTCCTTATCCTCCAACAATTCCTTTTTTCCCTCCCAAACTCAGTTTTACTCTTGTAGTTGCCCGTACTGTTTTCAAAGACCGTATAGCTCACTGCTTTTCTTTCCCACAGAGAGGTTAAACGTGCCTGTGGAAACACAGCAGGAGTGGAGAAGAGCTGCTGAACATCTCATGTTATCTCTGTGCAAGAAAGAAGTTGAAGGCTCTTCCAGCCAAAAGACATTTCAGCCACCTCCTTCAGGTGCCCTTCCTCCCTGCTCACTTTACCCCCAGCTCCCTAAGCTCGCTTTTTTTGTGCTCCACTGCCTCTGATTTCTGCTTTCGACCACATACTATATATGCATGTTCCCCTAACCTCAATACTCAGGTTTTATATATACACACACACACATGTCTTCATCTGAGTATTGACATACATCTTCACAAAAAGATAAAGCCCCTGCTTTCCTTATTACCTTAACTTTATTTCTGCATGTACTTTTTTCCTCAAGAAGACTCACGGTAGTTCATACTTAAGAAGCACAAACTAAGCTTACTTTTCTTAAGAGCTGGTAAAATTTACCCAGCTAGACTCTAATTCGTGGGCAAACATTCCAGATATTGCAACAACGGTACTCATTAAAAGAGAACATTCTGAAATAGTAATTACAGCCATTCTGAGTCCAAGAAAACTGCATCTCCAGCTCAATGTCTTCTGATCCCTTTAGTGCTGAGGTTAGCAAACTTTCAAAGGATGGTGACAGGCAGCTGTGCTTTTGTTTTAAAAGTTAAAGGTTACGTACACTGATAAAAACCCAGCCGGAACTGGGAGATGCTGCTGAGCATCCCATCTCGCCTTGTTGCAGGACAGCAGCTCCTGACTCCTGATGAACCAGGCTCCCTGACTACGGAGATGGCTCTTCCAGTGCCAAGGTGAAGGCAAGCAGCCCCAGCTCTCCCCTCAGCAGATCCCATCCCACCACCTCTGTGCTGCCCTCTTTGCTGAGGTAGAGGTGCCATAAAGGACATCACACCATGAACCAGGTCAGGGATCAGATCCAGGTTAAAAATAAGCTTTCCTAGGAGAGTCTAGCACCTACGCTATAGGCAGCTGTCCCCTCCTCTTGTCTGTCTTATAGAAATTCTGAAATGGTGGTACAGCTGTAGCTTTAATGTGGCCATCTGCGACTTGAAAAGACATTCTCCATCATTAGACTGTACTTATTTTGGAAGGAACATTGAAACCTACAGTATTAATTTTCTCTTCTTTTTCTCCATTGCTGCTGCAGCTGACGTATGCAATTCAACCTACTCTTTGCAAAAAGGGCTCAAAATCCTCCATTTCCACATCCTCTTCAGTAGACTTTTCTCTTCCTATAGCTCTGTAAAGGCTGCCCCGTGCAGATCTCTTAAGTTGTTTTCACCATCTTCTTTGAAGCAGGTTCATTTTCTTCTCTTCCCTAGCTCTTGCTCTGTAAGAACTCCTCCAGGAAAAATCAGGAGGGGGTTTGGGTAAGTGAAGACAGCATTGCCATGAGCAATGCTCACCACCATGAGCAAACAGGGCAGGCTGCTGCACCTCTGCTGAGCTATGCCATGGGTGGCAAGGAAGCGCCAGTCCAGGCCAGACAGACACTCCAGTAAGGACTGGGGTCTTACTACAAGAAAAGAGTGGCTGTTGCGCAACCTGTCTGAGCTTTCTCAGTGGAGGACAGACTAGTCAATAATCATTTCTAGGCATCTATCATTTTTGGACACATCTCAGAGACAGGCTTAACTTTTCAACTCGATGCATTGCTGAGGCAGGTACTTGGAATGGTTTTTAATTACTTGGCTTTGACAAGGATCTGAAGGATGAATACCTAAAATGAATCTGAAAGTTGGGATGTCTATCACTGAGCCCTTCTCTCTGTTTCCTACTGTCATGGCTTCAGCTGGGATGGAGTTAACTTTCTTGCTAGCAGCTGGTGTAGTAATGTATTCTGGATTTGGGATAAGAAACACTGATGATAGTGCACTAATGTTTTTGGTTGTTCCGCTCCTCAACAGCGCCCCACCAGTGAGTAGGCTGGGAGGGCATAAAAAGTTGCAGAGGGGACAGCCGGGACAACTGACCCCAACTGACCAAAGTAATATCCCATACCGTATGATGGCATGCTCAGTCTATAAAGCTGGGGGAGGAAGCAGAAAGGGGGGTCATTCAGAGTTAGGGTATTTATCTTCCCAAGTAACCATTACCTGTGATGGAGCCCTGCTTTCCAGGAGATGGCTGAACACCTGCCTGCTGATGGGAAGCAATGAAATTAATTCCTTTTTTGCTTTGCTTTAAGCTGCTTTTGTGTGCAGCTTTTGCTTTACTTAAACTGCCTTTATCTCAGCCCACAAATTCTCTCACTTTTACTCTTCTGATTCTCTCCCGCATCCCAACCACTGGAAGTCAGTGAGCAGCTGCATGGTCCTGGTTGCTGGCTGGGGTTAAACCCTGGTGCCTACCTGTTTATATTTCTGTCCTGATTTTCATATTGAATCATAGAATCATATGGGGTTGGAAGGGACTGGAGATCATCTAGTCCAACCCCCTTGCCAGAGCGGGTCTACCTAGAGCACGTTACACAGGAACTTGTCCAGGCGGGTTTTGAATGTCTCCAGAGAAGGAGACTCCACCACCTCTCTGGGCAGCCTGTTCCAGTGCTCTACCCACTCTCACAATAAAGAAGTTCCTCCTCACAATAAAGAACTTCCTATACTCAAGTTTGGGCCCATTTCCTCTTATCCTGTCACTGGGCACCACTGAGAAAAGATCAGCCCCGTCCTGCTGACACCCTCCCTTTAAGTATTTGTATGCATTAGATCTCCCCTAAGCCTTCTCTTCTCAAGACTAAAAAGACCCAAGTCCCTCAGCCTTTCCTTGTAGGAGAGATGCTCCAGGCCCTTAATCATCTTTGTGGCCCTTTGCTGTACCCTCTCCAGCAGCTCCCTGTCCTTCTTGAACTGGGGAGCTCAGAACTGGACACAGTACTCCAGATGGAGCCTCACCAGGGCAGAGTTGAGGGGCAGGATGGCCTCCCTCAACCTGCTGGCCACGCTCTTCTTGATGCACCCCAGGATGCCATTTGCCTTCTTGGCCACAAGGGCACATTGCTGGCTCATGGTCATCCTGTTGTCCACAGTACACCTCAGGAGAACACTTCTGTCCCCTGCTATCTCAAGAAATGGGTGATGAAGCTCTGCTGAGCTGCTACTGTGCCTCTTAATCAGCTACAGACTTTTCAGAGGACAGAGGAGGATGGAGAAATCCTGGGGTGGTGGGAAGCTGGGGACTAGTGTGCCTGTGATTACACTGTCTACAGGAAACACAGAGCTGTGCTACTGGCACTGGAGAAAAGTTATTTTTTCTACACTTCCATCTTGCACAGATTTTTCCTGGCTTTTAGCTTTTCTCCCAGACCAGATCTCTTTAACAGTACAATGCACAAGGCAGAAGTGAACGCAGGTAGAGGTCAGTGAAGGACCTTACCTCTTTCAACTTAAAAATTCCAGTCAAAAGCCACATTCTGTGAGCAAAGCTGTGTAACAAAACAGTGTAACTAGGTATCGACCAGTAAATAAATACTGAGATACAGTATTTTTACTACTAGGAATTTCAATATTTTATACATCTCAAAAAGACAAGAGTCAATTTAAAAAAAAAAAAACCACCACAACATAAAATTGCAACATGAGAGGTCTGAGTTTTGGAGTAAGATTCTTGGCTAGGTACTCCTGAAGTCAGAGAGATCCATTACAGGAAGCCTAGATCCTGCAAGCATTTCTTCGAGGACAACGTGACAGCAATAATGATGAGAAACACTAAGCCATGACTTGGTTTGGACTGAACAACAAAATGATCCTCACTCACAAAAATGTTAAAGCAAGGTGTGAATAAAGCTAAAAATATAATTTGAGCAGAGAAACAGTATCAGAGAAACTGTAACATGAATTCATGAAGCAGCTTCAGTGTCTGCCTTGGAGACACTTGCTCACTTGCCAAGTCTGTCAGAAAGAATTAACTTGTCAGCAGAAAAAGGGTATAGTACAGGAAAAAATATTTGTTTGAAAGTTATACTGCTATTTTTCGTCTTTCCACAGACTATTTCAAGCTTTTAGGCATGATTTGCTCTTTTTCATCTTTTTAACTGTAATTCTATCACATCTATCCTGTCCTTGATGCTTATATAACAACACCCCCGAAAAGAGAAGAGATTAAAAAAAAAAAAAGGGATACACTTTGCAACTATTTTGATGACTAAGAACAGGCAAAGGATTATATTAAAAGCATCTTGAATTTTGGGACAGAAGTTTCAGGTTAAAGATCTGTTAATAAAAAAAGTCTGTCTGAAGCAATAGCTGAAGATGTGATGACCTGAACAACAGAATTACTGTCCAGGTTTCAGAGCCAGAGGCCATCACGATCACTCCCCCCAACCAGCAATGCCACATACCACCCCAATCATCATCAAATCAAAAGTTTTGATTACGAGAGATTCAGGGAATAATTCAAGAAAAAGAATGTACAGATTCAAAATTATGTCATAGGTTAAGTGTTTGGAGTTGGTTTGCACTGAATGAATTGGCTGATGGAGTTATTTGAATAGCTTTTCAATCAGCACGTGGGTGGTGTCCTGTGTACCAGGACTGGATAGGAAAGAATGACAACATACACTTGTATATTCAGGTAACCACATAAAAGAGCCAATTTTAACTCTTCTGACCTCAAAAACATGCACTGATAAAAAAAGAAAAGAAAAAAAAAGGAGCAGATAGCTTACTGCCAAAATGCCTTCAGCAAAGCCAGCTATTAAACTAACTTGCAAAAGTTTATTGAACTGTAACACAATGGAGACAGAAGATTCATCCTCAGAAGTCAAACAGTCATCTTGCCAAAAATTAAGATGCAAATCAATCAGAAATAGGTTTACATGCAACTGCCAGTGGGAAAGGCTTGTCACAGATGGCCCCAGCCAAACCCCGTACTGTGAAGTGCAGCACACGGACCACAAAGAGAATTCTGTGAAGGAACATTGCAAACCTGCCTTAGTTATCGACAGGTTGAAATTTTTCCTACTGGAGTAGAAGGAATTTTTCGAACAGAAATTTTACTCTTATTGGTTGACAATATCGCATGGGCCTGTCCAGGAATACTTTGATTAATCTGACACTGAAGTAACTACCGTCCATTAAATGCAGCATCTACCAGCAAGAACCAGGTCTGAAAAATGCACCACTCTCCACTCGTCTCCCTTCTCCAGCACAATGAACGTGCCCAGACAATTTGCACATCCGTATCCCTGTAAACATCAGCATAACTGATCAAGCAGAGTTCATCAGGCAATGAAACTTCTGCTTTAGCTTTTTAATTTCTTCTTCTCAGAACATTAATTATGAAACCAAAGAAGGAAAACAGCTTTATAAATCTCATCAGAAGTACTGAGGGAGTAAAGCCGGGGCAACATGAGAACATTCACTCATGTAGGTTCATGCGGACCTCCTGCCCACAGGGGATATGTCTTCTCATCCAAAAGTCTCGTAGACAGTAAGCCCACCTGAGGCAGTGAAGGAGCCAGCACAGTCCTGTTCCAATGCCAATGCCTGCCAGCTAGAAGGTGACAACATCTTTGTCACTTTCCAAGAGGTGTCCCACAGGCAATCTGCTTAGTAGGGTCTCAGGTTGCCCTTCTTCAAGGGTTGAAGGATTTTGAACTAAAATACTAAACATGAAGTTTAGAAATATCAAGCCGAAATCCTTCAATGCAGCCTTAAACGTAAGTCTTTAATACTAGCTTAATGGTAGACCAAATGGTCTCTTCTTCTCTGCCAGCCAAGAGACCTGCTCAGTCCATACCTGGAATTAATCACCCTCTTGGACAATCAGACAATCTGTCCCCTCCTGACACTGAAAAAGCTATCACTAAAAGTTGCTTTCCTAAATTGTTGTCAAAATAATAAATAGGCTCCAAATTAAAACATCTTCCCACTCGATCAGAAGTCAAGTGGACAAAAATAAAATCAACAGTCTCTGTTTCAGACACCTATTTGATAAGAGGTTACAGACTGTATCATTGGTGAGGAGATTCACTCCCAAAAGCAAAAAAACCTTTCGTATAAATTCCAGTTTCTCTTACAGAACTAAAGCTTCCAACCATCATCACATTTAGGTAGAAACCGTGAAAGTATTAGTTAAAAAAAACACTAGAGATTCATTTATAGTAAAATGGTCTCTGCACTTAAAAATAGATACAGAAATAATGTTAAAATACTAAGCTGTGATATCACAACCAACTATTAGACAGTTATACTCTGCAGAACACTACCTTAGGTACTAATACTTAGATACAGCCCATTTTGGGGGGAAAGAGAGAGTATAATACAGAAAAATCAGAGATGACCGAAAAAATCAGAAAGGATATCCAATAAAGTTTAATATTAACATTTGAAAGCAAGACTGCGCATCAATATTTTCCCCCATTAATATAATTTTTAATTCTGTGATATTTAGGTGATATTTACAAATAGTTTTATTTAGCAGGAGTAACTTCAGTTATTTAGTGTCTTCCACGTGGATTCATAAAAGGGAACCACTGCACCACTGGCCTTAACCTTGCCTGCTCTGAATCAAGACCGCTCCGCCTTCCTCCATTGACCACACGGAGAAACTCCTTGCCTTAGATTCATCAGTCCTTGTTTCCTTTTCCAAACAAAGTGTTTTCCTTCAATTTAATTCAATACTGAAGAGTACCCAACACAGCATGGACACAGACAAACTGGGAGGTGCAGTTCAGATGCTTTACATCCCATCCTTTCTTTGACAATATTTCCCATGATAGGACCAGAATCCTGGGAGTTGCTTGATACTACACTGAACATAAAACGGCACAACGCAAGGGAGGTATATTCAAGTCAAGAGATGAGACAGCCATGAAGAATCATATCACAAAGTCACTGAATGAGAAGTCCCACCAGACATTGCATCAGTCCAGGCAGATTCTGTTCGAATTCAGCAGTTCCCCGAATAAACATTTCAAGATTGATAACTGATTTTCTGGTATTCATTAGCTCAATCTAAGGCCCTCCCCGCAAAACAAACAATCAAACAAAAATCTTCAGAGGAAAAAAGGACAAAAAACTACTAAAAATACACGTTCCAGAAGACACTTCCAAGTTTTGTTGAAACTTAAGTTTTCTGATCTGATAAGCCCTTTGAGTTTACACACAATACAAAGAAAATCTAGGAGAACTGTAATAGAAAACAGGAAAAAAAGAACAAGATACAGCTAACAGCATGAAATAATCTGTTCTGGTAAGAAAACAGGAGTCTTGTAATTTAATATTATTGTCTTGGAAGATAATACCTAACCAGCTAACAATCACATAACTCCCTAACATGCTTTTAATCATACCACCTTCACTCATTCCATCAAGGATGCAAGTGATGATGAAGACCTCCAGAACCACATGATCTACAGCTCAAACTTATCCAAGAAATTTGTGACTAAAGCCAAAAAGGGTGTCCACTAGATAGAATACAAGTTTTTAAAAGACTTTAAGTAAATGAGAACATGATATATTTCTACAGATTCACTAAAATGGCAAATTACAGCATTAATGGTTGCACCTAACTTCCAAATGTTCTATTCTAATTCATAAAACATAAACTAACTGGAATGCCTGATGTCATTTACTTGTAATATAAACACAACAACTTTAAACTCCACTGGTACATGTGCAAACACATAAACACATAAACATACAGCAAAAAAAACAAAAATCCAATGATGAATCAAAATAGCATCAACACAGCTGAAGAAAGGGCTTCTCCACTGCTGGGTTAACATCTCAACTCTTTCTGTCACCTGGATGTTGTTGCCAGAGTCTGCTCTGGTTTGACAACGATTGTCTCCTAGTCTGTTTGGTTTTGGTGGTGCGATTACTAGGTATGCTTCAAGTGTTTTGTTTGCCAGTTTGACTGGGAGGTGCTACTGGGGATCATAAGAATTTTCAAGGTAACAAGATGCCAGCAGAAATGCAAGAAACAAGTCAGAGATTAAGTCAAAACCAGAGTCAAGAGCCCAGCAGAGATCTTCAAGGAATGCAGAAAGGGTGGCAAACGGACCTGGGATGGTACTCGTTAATCCATAAGCAGCACAGACTATGATTAAAATTACAGCCTCACCTGCATCACATTAATTGCATTCTGTGTTGTGCTCTAACTTTGCTCATATATAAACAAAACCATCAGATGACAATTATTTCCCTCTTATCCCTTTCACTCTACTCACCCTCTGAGACCTAGCTACACAGTCTGGTGTCTCCCGAATGGTGAAATGCACAGTGTGTGACAAACCTGACACAAATATGGGTAACTGATTGCCAAGTCCCATTTTGTCAGCACTGGGAAATCACTTGCCCAGCAGCCTGAGAAGCTGCATGGTGCCACCACCACTTTCGTGGCCCCACTGCGGGGAGGCAATGGGAGGCTGAGGCAGGAGATTGTGCGAGTCATTTTTTTTCATTAGCTTTCCTGTGACAGGAATCGTTATTCAGAGCATTTCTGGTGGGCTGCCAATGCCTTGTGTAATGGCATTCAGCAGTCCATACCCCTTTGCCTCTGGTTTGCACTTGCCAAAAGCTCTTGGTCAGGACTGTGCGAAGGACTTTAAGTCCCTCCCTTCCATCAAGGAAAGTCACAGCATCAGACTCAAATGAAATAAATAGAAGCCCTGTCGCTGCAAAAAGCCTTTTTCAAGCAGAAAGGAGCTTGTGACTGGCTGGTCCCCAGTGCCCTTCTGGACTCAGGCACTTTCTTCATTTGTATCATCAGCAGAGCAAAAAAAAAAATAAAATAATAAAATGGGGACAGTAAAGAGGGAAGGGGAAAACATGTCCATGTCCAGAGGCAAACTTCCACCGGGGAAGAAGGCAGCACACCTGTTCAGGAACTGATGGGAGCTGCCCATGCAAGGAGGAAAGAAGTTGCATTTGTGGAAAGCATAGGAACTGGCAAAATACATTAAAGGATGAAAATAATATGGGGCAGAAGCCAATTTGATGCTTACGGGAGAACAAAGAAGAGAGCAGCTTTCATTTCCCCTGGAAAGTTGTGCCACACAACACCCTGGCTTCTCAAAAAGGCTTTTCTATTACAGCCAGACCATGGGCTCACCATCCATGTGAAGGAGATACAGCACACTGAGGCACAGGCCCTCCAAAACACCCCTAGGGAGGTGAAAACCCTACTGCACAGCAGCAGCAGCTCCTCCTCCAAGTAAAGCTGCAATAAGAAACCAAATGCTGGGAAAGATGGATTGAAGGCCCGCGTGAAAGGACTTCATGCCTTCAAATTAGCACCTAAACTTTCATCTGCTTATCCCAAATTATCACCCCAATTGTTTTCCTGAGTAAGTTTCATCACAACTCTCAGAATCTATCAGATAAAGCCTACTGCGCACTGCTGCAAAGCCATAAGAAACAATTGAGTTTGAGCTGAACAGTACCAGCAATGCCTGATTTTTCATCCTCCAGGTCTCCTTATGTCATACCTACTAATCTTCAAAGACGAGAAATCAGTAATCCCTCACTTGGTTTTTAAGATTCCCAGGAAAAAAAAAAGGAAAAAAAAGTAGTACTGGTATTTTGTTCAAGTGCTTAAGGGGAACATTTTTCATGTGGGATAGAGAGAAAGAAAATACATGTTACAAACAAAACTGTGCTCCCTAGAAGAGACTCACCTACCCTGGTCTAAGCTATTTACTTCTTGTTGTGTATTTTCAAGCCACCAAGTCTGGAAAGAAAACAGCTGCTTCTGTTGACCCCAAGTTTGTAACAGACCATAGACATTGTTCAATTCTGATGATGCCAGCCCTGCAACTACAGTGTTCCATACAGAATTTATTTCAGCTATAAGCCATATAGAAAATTTGCTCTAAACCTCCTTGATGTAGAGGAATGATGGCTAAGATGCACTGGATATGCTGCTTCTTGAGAACTCTGTGAGCATCCCAATGGGGAAAGAGGTCTGTGCCATTAGTTTTTGGTAAGCTAGGGAAAATAGTGATAACAAAACAGTTTATTCACATCTATACTTACCCAGAAATTTTCCAGATAATACTTTTGGGAGTATGAACACCAAATTGGTAGGTGAACTGAGGTGAAAATTATTCTGGAGAAAGATAATTTGTGGCAGGGATGCCACGCAACATCCCAAATTCCACTGAAAACTTTGCAAATAAATAACACTAAGGCAGCTGTGAAGTAACAGCAAATACAGAGGTGACTCCTCGTGAAAGCCAGGGAGAGCAGAGATGCGACTGAACCTCTGTGAACTACCACCTTCATATAATTAAAAGCTGAAATCATCACACAGCTTTGCTGGCAAGATTCTCAGCAGATCAGCAGTAGCCTTTTCTCTGAAGCCAGAGAGAAGCCAGCTGAAGTGTCTCAGGACAATGCTTTCCCCTGTGCTACCCAGGTAATGGGGAGTGAAGTGTTACAGGACATCTGCTTAACAAACACTTGGACCTCCGGGGTGGAGATCCAAGTCAAAGGATGCGACACAGAGGCAGCATGAGATTAGGTTACCAGCTTGTCAAAAACATTATTTTAGGTGTATGTTCAGTCTGTGTAGGATTCCTCAAAGAGGGAACCCCTCTTTGAGATGGACCATGTGCCCCTGTTCCCCGAAGCACCACTTTTCTTTGTTTAATGAAGGAACACAAAGACTACTTAAAAGAGAAAGCTCATTGGTTTCGGAAGTTGACATGTTACTGCTGCAGGTGGTGATGTTATGAATTTTTAAAGGAACCCAATTACATCACTTTCATTGCCCACCGCACAGCATAAAGGATAAACACAGACAAACATACATTTTTCTTAACAAGTTCAGCCCTGTTGTTTTTTCACTTGTCTTCCCTCACACAGAATACAAGTGAGAAATCAAAGGGCTTTTTATCTATCCCTGTGGCAATAATACCACAGCTGACTTCTTGCTCACCACCTTAAATATTTATTTAAAGGTTAGCTATAGTCATAAAACAGGTACCCAGAGCAAAGCAAACGAGAAGAAGATTTGAGAAATACTTTTTATGCTTTATGAGCCATTACTTGAGCAAACAGCAACTCTCCACTACTGAGATAAGGATTAGTGCAGAAATAATATCCCATCTTATGAAAGCAAACCATAACAAACCCCACCTAACCCCAACCAAGCTTCTCCATTAGCTAGGTATCACACTAATCAGTAATAAAGTCTCCTTCTACAAATCTAACTCTCAGTGGCAATATCTTTAGTCAGTTTGTTCTTTCAGGAAACAGGAATTGATAAACATCAGTAATAAGTGATTAAGATCTCTTAGTTCAATGAAGAGAAAGTAGGTTTGATTTCATAGAGGAGATGGGAGATAACCCACTCGTAGCACCCTGGAAACTGGGCAGCTGTGCTGCGGGCTGTACACATGGGGCCTGGAAGTGGTCCCCAGGCCCAGCTTTGAGAGTACGAAACTTCACCTCATACAACAAAAGTAAATTCAACACATCTTGCACCCCTCCTGTGGCTGACACACACCAGCGGTGCTGGCCCCTGCATCTGAGATGGTCGTTCAATGGCTTCTGGAGGCACCTCAAAAACACCAAAACGTTTTACATCAACACCACTGAATTCTGTGAACACAAGGGAACGCGATGGTGGCATAAAGATTTATAAATCTAATTTATTTCTGAAGAGCCTGATCTGAAGTAATAAGCAGGGACTCAAAGTCCTTAGCTTACCTGCAAAGGTACTCAATGACTCGAGTAGAGACAAGAATCTGCTTGCAGATCTGATTTTGCAAAAAAGAGACCCCTCATTAGCACAGCTATGATGCCAGACAGACATATGCCAGGACCCCAGCTCACATCTGATCAAACATCTGCTCTACCCTGATTCCAAATCCTCTTCTCCTCCCACCCAGCATCCCGACAGACAATGAGCCTGTACTTGGACTCGGCAGCACACGTCCCTGTGTTACAAAGCCATGGGCACAGGGAGCAAGGAGGTGGTCGGCTCACAGATCACAGCTCGGAGCAAACAGTGCAGGCATATCATTGCAGACTAGCATCAACTGCAAACCAGCATCAGCTGAAGCAAAACTGAGGTGTTCACTCTCAAAAGCTGCTTATTCCACATCCAGTTACAATGAAACACCGATTATTTCCATTCCAGGAAGAACTACATAATCTGCAATATATTTTTAAGGTACACCTTTGATAAGAACACCCACAAATTTTTATGGAAAACTCGGGTCCACTAGTCTAAGCAAACATTATGGCATGATCCTTAGTCTATAATGCACCAAAATGAAATGCTAAACAGCATGACTTTCAGGGACTTAGATTAGGCTCTTAGCATTCTTGCCCCAAGCTATTTACAGGTTTAGGCAACATTTGGTTTACATTGTATTCTCTTTTGGAAATACTTTTTCATACCTTCCTTTTACTTTGCTTTCACCACCAAGCGCAGAACTAACACAAGTACGAAGTCTGATTAATAAAATTATTATCTTATGGCACAATGATCTTTCAAAATAGTACTTTAATCTGTCTTGGTCTTGAGATGAAAAGCATTCAGAGGATGTGACTTATTGTTCTTAATTTAACCTTTGTTCATCAGCTAGATTTTTTCTTTTTAATCTTAAGAAATTGTTTCTAAATTTAGAATAAATATCTACTCCTGAAATAATGAGCAAAAATTCACCTGACAGCTATAACTTACTAATAAAGTATGAAAGAACATCAAAGACCTACTTATTAAAGACCATGGTCTGGGGCTGGCAGGTTTTACCCTCATTCTAAATAATGAACAGATTATAAAATATATATTTTTAAGTCTTATTAAACTCTGAGTTTTGTCATGTGTTATCTTCCCTTTCCTGCAAAATCACTGCTTTTTGGAAATATGAATGGTTTCACTCAAGGGGGAAAAAAATGAAAATATGTTTTCCTGAAGAAATGAATCACACAGAAATCCTTTTGAAAGAGCAGTAGATTTTGATAACCAATGCCTTTAACTACCCCCCAGATGAACAATTTCTTCAACTACAAAAATGCCCAAATGAAAATTCTACATTTGTAAAGCACAGATGGTTGGGACTAGGCATGGCACTTTGAAAAACATAAAAGCAATTAATTTTCTAATTACATTTCCAAATTAATCCTTTTTATAATTTTGGGGCTGATCAGAAATAAACTCTCTTTTCTCTCCGGTTTTGTTTTCCAGACACAGGCTAACCCAGACTATAAAATCACCTCCTCACTTCCCATGCTCACCACAAGGAAGGCAGCCAGTAGAGTAGAAGGATTTCTGACTGTTCCCAGGATCTCAGAAAGTAAGTGGATATACCAAGAAGAGACAACGGCAAGACCAAATTACTAGGAGAAGTAGTAGGAGGCAAGAAACTTAAGTGACAGAAAGGGATGTCATTCCAACTTAGGCTTAGCCTCACAAGCATATTGATTCTCTTCACTTTAGATAGGATCAATTTCGATACAATCTGTATTTACTTCTTTTCAATTTCAGTATAAGCAGGGGTAGGGGAGAGAAGGGGATCACTCTAGTTATGAATTGTTCCAAGCCTTTGTTCTTAGGAATGTCAGTCTCCAGAGGCACTTGTTATTAACAGATTCCTATAACTGACACCATCTTTCTCATGACAGAGTAGCAGTAAAATATGCAGGTTATGGATTCAGATGTAGAACATTCCTTGCTTTTTCAGTTTAATGTGCCAGTTACTGATCAAATTATTATTTCGTGACAGAACAAATGCTTTAAAGACTTCCACAGTTTTTTGATATTGTTGATTTAAGGCAAGGAGATGATTTGTTGAATACATAAAAAATAATCAGTTCAATTAATACAGGGCCATTAGGTCCTTAGACCTAGTTTGAACGCAAGGTACTCTTCAACATACTGAAAAGCCTTTTGCCCTCTTTAAGAAACCATGAATCATTCAAGAAACACCAATAACCAACGATGTGACAGCTCTGCCTCAGAGGATGCCAGCACCGCAGCCCAGCAACTGCACCAAGCCCTTGATGCAAGGATGGAAACGGAGACCCTCAAATGGGGCAAGACCCCACCTTATTCCCACCCAGTGTTGGAGATGCAGTCAGACAGCAGTGTCTTCACACGGCCCAGTAGTCATGGGGCTCCATGGGGACCACGGCTGAGCACCAAAACCAGCCCACAGTGATGGTCTGAATTCCCAAGGCTGAACCGGACACTTCACCAACTGGAGCACAGGGGAGCTTAGCAGTTGCCCCATTAAACATCTGGGCAGGAGAGAGCCTTTGTCAGGCAGACACAAAAGATCACCCAGGATCTCTTCTACACAAAGTAATTCCTCTGCAGGCAGGGGAACAGGGAAACCAAATCTGTAAGCATCTGCCTTGCACAGAAATTTGTGCCTTGCCAGCCAATTTTTACCACATAAATTATTTATTTTTAAAGACCTTCATTCCTCCAGTTAATAACAACAGCAGATGGACAGGAGGGGGGTTTTGTTTGGGTTTTTTGTTTTGTTGTGGGTTTGGGAGCTAATTCTGTTTTGGGGTGGGTTTTTTGTTGGTTGTGGGGTTTTTTTTGTTTTTTTTTTTTTTTTGCTATGGGCAATATAGGGTGAAACAGATAATTGCTTTCAGTCAAGAAAAGCAGCCCTGCATACACTACACACTCAGAACTGCCAGCAGAGTGACCCTTTTAAGATACTTCATACATTACCTCTTGGAAAAATGGTTTACCCCAGGGACATATACACATCTTTGAGAAGCTGTGGATTTTTGAGCATCTGCAGGGACAGCTGGCATGATGGTTACAGCAGCTGTCGCACTTGAATTATGAAATTGTGCATTGCCCAAGGAAAGGATCAATGTCATGTAAATCTCACAAACCTGAATTCAAGTCCCAAAGAAAATAAAGGTGGGAGAGAGAACTGTTCTGTTGTTGTGAGCCAGACATATTGGAATCACTCCATCATTTCAAATAATATATTATATACTATGTGCTGTAACATATACTGCATCTCTAAGGCTTCCATCTGAACAGTCATTTTATTTTGAAACGTCTACTAAATTTTTATTAAAATCTTTGGGGGAAAAAACAACATTGGGGAAGCAAGAAAGCTATGAAGTTTTTAAATCAAACTTCACTAAAACATTTATTATTTTTTTCATTCAGACCAAACAGGACATTTTGCCAGATCTTCAGCATGGTTTTCCTGCTTGAGAAATTTATGCCTTGGTTCATAGCTGATTAGTTGTATGACTCTCCTGATTTACTATGTATCACTGCAACTTCAAAAGAGGAACAGCCCTGAACAAAGAAACACAAGTTACATCATTATAAATGACCTCTAAATGGTTAACTGAAATAATTACATTTATTATTTTTAACGTGATATTCAATATTTACTGCTTTCTGTGGGAAAACAAAACAAAACACTACTCTTAATGAAATTCAGGTAATTAATAAAATAACAGCTGAGGTTGTCTGTTCACACATCGCTCAAACTGCTCACACAGGAGCAGAGGGCTTGTAAGAGAGCCTCCTGCCTGAAACTTGACTTTGCTTTTTAGAGATTCCCACAAACCTAGGGAGCCCTTAGGACTCACAAGAGATCACAGCCAGCTGCTCAAAGCCCTTTAATACCCCACAGCTGGGTCTGGCCCCTTTTACAGGACAGTTATATCAGACTTTTGAGGAATTATAAAAATCACACCGTTTAGTTCCTCAGGAAAACACGTTAGGAGGTTTAGAAGAAAACAGCCAAACAAGTGCCTGTTGACAGGTACTTTTTTTCCCTCTCCATTTTTATTCTCTTTTGCTTTTCCCCAATTTCCATAGACCAAAGATCTCATGCAGTACCAAGTTCTCCATATCAGGAAGCTATCAGCTCCCCTCTATTCAAGAATTGCAGAACTTGCTGAGGGTAGGGTTTCTGGATAGCAACTAATCAGTGGAAATGCGCATCTTTAAAAAAAAATGCTGAAAAATCTTTTATATTATTCATTTACATAAACATGAACTAAAGATCCTCTATTTAAATAAATCTAGGACATTCAAAGACAAAAATCAATTTCAACTTTACATCCCATGAATCAATTTCAATACTATTAGAGGACAGAAATATCATCCTACGATTTATCCTATACAGTCTGGACACTAACAGTAAAGGCAACGTGACTAGAAACTCATCATGGGACAGAGATTTGTTTTTCCTCAATCAGAACTTCCCTGGATTCAAACAGGGAAAAAAAGTCAATTAAGTATGTCATATCTGTGACACACTTTATTAATGATTTTTTCCTCAAGTTTTTCCCCTGTCCATCTTTTCAAGACATGAAAAGGAATTAAAACAAACATTGATTCAAAATCACTTACTTATTGCAGAATCTTTAGCGCCACAATCAAAACACATGCTACGAGGTACAAATGAATTCAAAACCCATTTGATTTCAGTCTGCAATGTTTGCTTAATCATCAATAAAATAAAGTTTAGAAAAATATACGTAAATTTTTTTATTGAAAATACTTAATTCATTATTTTAAACCAAAGTAATTGCAAGTGAAGACAACCTCACTATTAAAATACTGCAGACCATCGCTACTAGCAGTACATTCTCTTCTCTAGAGAATTATGTTCCACTTTGTAAAAGGGAATCACCTTCAGTTATTGCAACAGTGTGGAAAAGAATGCTGAGCTAGCAAAATGTCATTTAACCACTACTATGATGAATTGGCAAGCAGCAGAAATGAGAGGAACGTATTCAGAAGAGCCCCCAATAATCAATGCAATGAACAGCAAACCAATAGAGCATGTTAGTATCCTTTCTCAGGATCATGCAGTTGATTCATTTACTAATAAGAATATTATTATTATATATATATTATTTAAGAATAATTAATACACAAGTTACCCATGTATATCGCTGTTAAGTTTTAATGGAGGGTTCTCAGAAGTGTTTTATGATTAACTTCACACATCACTTCAGTTAAATAAGAAAGGCCATTAAACTCATTGTAAATACAGCCCAATTTAATCTCTCTAGCAGCACACATACAAGGAAACATTCTGAAGCAATACTTGCCACGCTAAGAGGATCTTATCTGCACGACTCTATGATTATTGGCAACAAACAGTTAATTCCTTGCATTCACCACATTCTTGGTAATATTCCCACATCAAATTTCTGCTTCTGACAACAGCAAGACAGCAAAGCAAATAGAGCTTTAAGTATCCTTTTCAACTCCTATATACTTAAATGCACAGGAGTAAAACACCTTCCAGTAACTTCAAGTTCTCTTTATAATGCTAAATTAAGATGCAACAAAACATGAAAGAATTGCTACTCCAAAGAGAATTTAAGAACTACAGCCACCTAGGACATTCTGAAGAACACTAAGGCTTACAGTCCTCCACAGCACATTATCCCCGAATCAGAGATACAAACGTGAGGTACGTTCCTGACCAACCAAAAGGACGTGAACCGGTAAATTTACCAGTGTTCAAATTGGCTGCCTATTTCTGCTTGAAGCCTATCAGTTCTGAAGAGGTCAGTTACACCTTCTCTCTCATTTCCATTTTAATCCCTAAAATACAGACTTGTTCATGACTTGACCCAAGACCCCTCAGGAAGCAGAAGAACTGGGCTACATCTTAATCACAGCACCAAAAAGCTTCACAACAAGGGGGTCATTGGCTGTAGCTCCAATTTTGCAGAGACACTGGCTACTTTCAGAAGAGGCACTGAGAAGGTATCAAATTGAAATCACCCTAAGGTCTCCAAACCCTTTAAATTTCTGCTTTTTGTACAGGACACACACAACACTGACTCAACTTTCCCAATTTTGAGGCATGAAAAACATAGGAAACTTGCACCCACCAAGCCTCTCAGATCCCTCAGAAGTCATCTACGGACAACAAAATGTCACCAACCCAACTCTCCACAAGAGAGGCTATGCTTAGTTGAAGGGGCAAATGCCAATCAGGTGACAGAATCACAGTGATACTAATTTCTCACTAGCCACAGTGAAAAGCTATCCAGGTTTGCCAAGCCTCTTACGTATGTACATGTAAGTGGGGAAAAACCCAAAAGAGTTGTTTGAGGGTTACCGGTCCTTACCTATCATCATTACACCTATCGCTCCCCTTTGAATGGAGCAGCAAGGTCAGTCTGTGTTCTTACATGGACTAGGGGTGTGGGAAGACAAGGACTGAAGGGGAGATGACAGCACCTCACAGAACATTCTCTTTCCCCATAGATGAATTTGTTTCTTGTTTGTTGATAAAATTCACAGTTTGGGCACGTTTCCTAGAGCTTCAGTTGCCCCTACACTTCCAAGTGGCTCTCTGGCAAAACTTTTTATAGTGTTCATCTAGCAACCCAAAAATGTTTGGTGCGGGTTTTTGTGGGGTTTTTTTGGTCAGTTGGTTCTTTTCAATTCTGGAGCAGACTGTTACTTTCTGACTACCATATGGAAGTACGGCCATGCATAGCACACTCTGCTTCTGGAAACCACTGCCAACAGGTCTTCTTTGCTTGACGTTACCAGCAGAAGCTGCTTTAAAGTCTTTACAAGCTTCTTACTCCTTTCTGGATGAGATTCAAGATATTGAAGTTTTCAAGTGATTTGACACATACATAATGAGAAGACATTTGTCTTTCACATGCTGTTATGATAGTTCTTAGACCCAAAGGAATTAGATTGGGGGCAAAATTCTCAGCAGATAATGGTATTATTGTTTTCCCCCTACTGGTCTGGCACAGCCCTTTCCATTATCTCAAAGTTGGCCACACCTCATTTTATTCCTTTCTCTGTAAGATTTTCATTCACTGAATATTTTTTTTTCTGAAGATACATGGCAAATGTTTTTAGTAAGTCAGCTAGAAACACTGCTAAAAATTACGGTGTAGTGCTACTAGGTCTCTCACCGCAAGGCGAGGAAAATAATCTTAAGTTTGGTAAGCTGTTGTGGGGTATTTCAACAGCTAATACTAATACATAGATCAATCTACCATCATGTTTGTAGTTGTTTTTACCAGTTGAAGTGAAAGAAAAAAAAATTCAGAACTGCATGTTAAAGGTAATTCTAGAACTATTTAAACCATTTGCAGTAAGTTCTTCTCACTCTATCCTGGCAATTCCTACCCAGCTGAAGAAGCTCTGGGGAAATTCTCTTGTTTAAAATTTCTATGCACTTTGATCTACTGTGATGCAGTGGAAGCTCTGTGTGTTGCTTGACTTTAGTTTCACTGTGTTTCAGTAATACCTAAGATCTTAGGAACAGCACTGAACATCATTGCTAAAGAACCACCAAAGCTGGTGGTAACCAAAGTTTACAAAATTGTGCTTTAAAGCACTTTGGCCTCCTAATCTTCTATCACTGTTTACGAGAAAATATTAATTCCATACATAGGTACAAACTCTAAATGAATAAATTTTTTCTACCCAAACCTCTCATTCTATGGTTACAGCATAGTGCCATCTGCTGTACATTTCCTCATGTACAATTCTTTCAACGACCAAAATGACAAGGAAAACCTCATGATAGTTATTTAAAAACTTTGAGCATAAGTGGTCTTACAATACACAATTTTTTCACTAGCATTTTATATAGAAATAAGATGGAGGACTGCATATTCTGTTCTGCAAGCATAAAAAAGGCTACACAGATGTATGATAACATATGCATGGGCTGTTGAATAAAGGAATCAAAATGAGACCATAGGGAACCACTGCTTTTATTTCTCTCAGAAAAAAGCCAATTTTTATTGTCACAGCTGAGGTTTACATGAATCTTCTTCAATTAAATATTAATATGCATTTTTAACTGCATTCCCTTATTAACAACAAATGATGCCACAGACTATACAAAAGCTGCCAATTTTCAGAGTTCATTTTGTTCCAGTTTACAACATTCATCATAAACCCCTGATTATATTTTTTTATTGTATTTTAGGGTAAAACGCAAACAAGAAAAAAGTGTATCCTCAAAGATGGCCAATGAAATGTTCAAAGTAAATCTTTGGGATAATGTATCTCAGCATAATTACTTCATCAGGGTCTACATTGAAATGAATAATACAGTGAAATACTTTATCTGCAGACAGTCCTACTCTCTCCTTCTCTTATCAAATTAATCACTCTCAAGGTCTCCCTTCCTTTTCTGATAAGAATTTTATCTTTCCTTGGAGACCCTAAATAGACCTGCCTTTCAAGAGGCTAAAAAAAGTTCACTTTGGCCTAGAGAACAGATGTGTTACTCCTTCCTTTGCCACCAGAGAGTCTACAGACTGGCCAGCGAGAGCTGCTAATACCTGGAAAAAACACCCTCTAGGTACCACTTATTCATACAAGCACACATTGAAAATATCTGAGGTCTCACAGTACTTCTAAACCCTTCTCCCCATGACTTACTAAGTTGCAGGAGCCAAGGAACTGTGGCCAGGTTTTTCAGGCGGTGCCTCTTTACAGCTTGGGGGCAAAAGCAGGCACCCAGAGGCACAAGGCAGCCTCCAGACACAAAGCTCTGCCACTCCGCCGCTACACTGCCCGGGCTTTTTTGGAAATATTGGTCCATGATTCAATTCCTCTAACACGTTCTTATTTGTGCAACTCACAAACCAACATGAACACGGCTGCAGTACTATTTCAAACTAGACATTAGAAGAACCCATACTCAGGAGCATTTGGTCTCTTGAAAACTAATTCCTACAAACATAACATCTTTCATTAAACGGACAGAGAATTCAATCTGTTTAATACATTTTCACGTTCTTTATTACACGAACTGAAATGTGCTGCATGTACGGTGTCCTCATGGAGGTTACCCCAGGAGGTACTACTTATAATTTCATCGCAATCAAATTTCTTATCAGATCAGGTGACCGTCAAGTTTTTGTTTTTACAATCACAAAAACATTGTTCGTGCTCAGAAACCAGTAAGTAAACTTCAAAAAGCAAAGAAATTAATTTTACATTGTGATTTTTCAGATGCTTGGGTTTGACAGCACTGCAGATGGTTAATAACACTGCAGCTGAACTCTTTTGACTATCTCAGTAATAGCAAGGGCATCAAGTCTCAGTTTTGGAAACCAGAGGAAGCTGGAGTTCTCCAGCCTACACAGCAGTAGCAGCAGGCATGGAAAAAAAGATTTTGAGGTGATGAAAGATGCTGCTGTCATATTAAACTTATCTGATTTGCCTGCTGTGATATTTCATCGATTACAAAATGAACATGCAGAGAAATAACCATAGAACAGTACAAATATTTCTCCGGAGTCACACCAGCCCTGCCAACCGTGAAATGTATGCTGCTAAATTACTGATGCTGCTTGCAAATTAACGGTCTCTAGAGACAGAATTTTAGAGCAGCAAAACATTTCAAATAGCTAATTTGCGAGTTAAACAAGGAAAACAGATAAACCTAAATTATTACAGTGAAAAAAAAAATCACAGTTAAGTCTTGAAAGTCTCAATACACATTCTCTCAGCAAGAAGCAAAGGTTCTATGCCTCTTTCCAGCCAGCATCTACAGAAGTTACACATCAAAAGCCAACTACACGAAGAAGCTCAACCCCAATTTGAAGAAAGCCAGAACGTAACACGCCAGAACATCAAGAACTTCCCTTGCTCTAAAATACCCATAAATGAAAATAAAAAAAGAGTAAAGATACACTTAAAAATTGTAGCCTGATATCCCCTTTGAAAATTAAACTGATTTTTGTAAAATAAATTTATAAATTGATACATTGCAGCTCATTTGTGAATACAACTATTCAAGTAAATCTCTTGAGAAAGTATTACTGTTTCCATCCAGAAGACAAAATTTCTGTTAATTAAAGCCCTGTTTTCATTAAAATAATAATAATTGCGTTATCCTATTTTTCTTATTCTCATTTGTTTAATACAGCTACAACTATCACCCACAGGTAACTCTCCAGGCTCTGATTTTCCCCTACCTTTCTCCAAAGCCACTGTGCGAGACACAGCTTCCCTCTACCCTACATTTTGCTCTGCTGGCTGTTACTCTGAGCTACTCCTCCTCCTTCCAGGTAAAGTCACCTCAGAAGCATTTCAAAGGGGAATGTCATAAATATTGATTCCCTAACAGCACGGTTCATGTATATTCTCTATTTGCCATTTATGTACATTCTCTATTAGCCATGTTTTCAGTTGTTCTCTGTTCCCACTCATTTTTTGTGGGAAAACAGAACCAAGTGTCTTGTAAGACTATTTGAACACTAGTAGACCTTGAGCATGAGCAAGTCATTCTGATTCCCAAGCTCTTGGAAAAAAGAAAAAAAAAAAAGCAGCTTATTTCAATCAATAACTTGACATGCCAAAATCTCTCTACTCTAAAACTGTGAAAAAATCACACTTTTGTAGTGTGACAGCTGCCAAATCTACAATGCAGATTCACCTAAGAGTAACGCGTTCATTCAGCAACCTGAATTGTCCTCCTTCGTGGCTGGGACATAATAATTAACCACTCATGTCATCCGATGACGTTACTTCTTGAATTCGAGTGATAGAGGAATCTGCTGATGAATGCTGTGGCAGTATATTTAGAAAGTTCATTTCTCGGATACTTGGCACAGTAGGTTAATCTCACACCTCCATCACTCATCCAGTCAACAGACTAATAAGAAATGCAAAACTCTCAGGCAGTTTCAGACAGCACCTTAAGTGATAACTGCTTCCACTCGGGCATGACTGCAAAACCACCCCTAAAACTCTTCAGCTGGCACAACATAACAACAGCTGAATTATGATTTCCCAAGGTTCTCATGTGAAGCTTCATTGGTTCTTTTGGGAAAAAAAAAAAAGAAAAAAAAAAAGATAAACACCAGATCTGCTTTTCTATTCTGTACTTTGTTTTCCCCCCTTTTTCCCATATGACCTGTTTCTCCCTACTGAAATTAAGGGAGTCAGCATGATGCAGCCAACTAATTCTGTTCATATCATTAGCAACTGCAGTAGGAAACACACACTAAAAGTTGATCTACAGACCAGGAATTGGTGTCTCTGGATCATGCAAAAAAAACTTCAGGGAACAAAACAGCACTTTCGTCTCAACATTAGCTGAGCTGCTGCTTTGATTCTTTACTCTTAGCAACCTCTTACTTGAGGATGTTCTAAAACGGTCAAAGCGGAAGATTTATGACTCTTAACTGTACACAATATTATTTGCTGAAGTCTGTTAGCTTGAAAGACGACTGTTAGAGAAAAAAAAATAAATGACAAATCTCCGCGATCAAATCTAACGAAATCAAATCTCTGTTAACAAACCAGAGGGCTGTTTCTGAGTTTAGCATTTTTCGTTTGGGCATTTTTGTTTTGGGTTTTGTTTGGTTGGGTTTTCTTCCATTTCTTTTCTTTTTAAAGAGAAAAAATGTCAACTCCTCAGTAATCAATCAAATTGATTATTTTTTCTACCAGTGCACTTGAATGACAACTTCTGATTAGAAAACTCCATGTTTTAGGGCCAAAATCAGTATGAACTTTGGGGAAATTAGTCATACTCACAAAACGTAATTACAACAAGAGTCACTTTTCATAGTAGCATGGGGACACACAGCTGGCATGAACCTCCTATATAAAACTCATTTGCTTAGGATTTCATTAAGAAGAAGTAAAATTCACTCTCAACACCTATTCCCAGGAAGACCTGGTCAGTAGTGGTGAAAACTGTTTCGTCTCAAAAATGTAAAGTTTTTTCTTGTCCATAAAATTTACTAAAGCAGAGTCTATAGGAAAACAGACTTACCTAAATCAGGTCTATTAGTAATTCAGCAGCAACACCACACCGCATGACAAGTAGTAATCTGGGTTTACTAACATATATTTTTGTTACAGGAGTGCCCAAGTTTAAATTTTATTGATGAGTGGAAGACAAAACAGTCATTTGCATTTATAAAGAAGCAAAGTGCAACCTTAACAATTTAAATGGACCCTGTAGACTGTTTCTATTTTTCATTTTGACTGTTGGAGAACTTTCTCAAGTGGTATTTACATGCACTTTATTTAGTCTAGTTCACTTTCAAAAAGCTATTGTTTTTGATATAAAGGTATGTTTTAAAACAACACATATCAATAAGAAATAACACTGTATCTTTTTTCTTAAGAAAAACTTCATTTTACAAAGAAATGGAAGAATTTGAGGGGTGGACTGTTCAGTGGATAAGGAATTGGCTGGATGGTTACATCCAGAGGGTGGTACTCAATGGCTCGAAGTCCAGATGGAGAGCAGTGACAAGTGGGGTCCCTCAAAGGTCCGTGCTGGGACCGGAACTGTTTAACATTTTTATCAATGACATAGACAGAGGGATTAAATGCACTGTCAGCAAGTTTGCAGACAACACCAAGCTGTGTGGCGGTGTCAATATACCAGAGGGACAGGATGTCATCCAGAGGGACCTGGAAAGGTTGGAGAGGTGGGCCCAGGTGAACCTAATGAGGTTCAACAAGAGCAAGTGCAAGGTTATGCACCTGGGCCAGAACAGTCCTCGCCATCAATATAGACTAGGGGATGAGGTATTAGAAAGCAGCCCTGAGGAAAGGGACTTGGAGGTGCTGATGGACGAGAAACTGGACATGAGCAGGCAACGTGCACTTGCAGCCCAGAAGGCCAATCGCATCCTGGGCTGAATCAAAAGATGCATTGCCAGCAGGTCCAGAGAGGTGATTCTGCCACTTTGCTCTGCTCTGGTGAGACCTCACCTGGAGTAATGTGTGCAGGTCTGGAACCCTCAATATAGGAAAGACATGGACCTGATGGAGGAGGGCCACGAGGAGGATCAGGGGGTTGGAGCACCTCTGCTACAAGGACAGGCTGAGGGAGCTGGGGTTGTTCAGCCTGAAGAGGAGGAGGCTCCAGGGAGACCTAATAGCAGCCTTCCAGTACCTGAGGGGGGCCTACAGGAAGGCTGGGGAGAGTCTGTTTACCAAGGCCTGCAGTGACAGGACAGGGGTCAATGGGTTTAAACTGAAGAAAAGCAGATTTAGATTAGATATTAGGAAAAAGTTCTCTACAAGGAGGGTGGTGGAACACTGGAACAGGTTGCCCAGGGAGGTGGTTGAGGCCCCTTCCCTGGAGACATTCAAGGTGAGGC
>JAOQGH010000001.1:36998653-37058919 GCA_025769975.1 Gallinago jamesoni
TACTCTCCACTGGGTTAAAAACTGGCTGGAGGGCCGGGCCCAGAGAGTGGTGGTGAATGGAGTGAAATCCAGTTGGCGGCCGGTCAGAAGTGGTGTCCCACAGGGCTCGGAACTGGGGCCAATTCTCTTCAACATCTTTATCAATGATCTGGATGAGGGGATCAAATGCACCCTCAGCAAATTTACAGACGACACCAAGTTGGGTGGCAGTGTTGACCTGCTGGAGGGTAGAGAGGCTTTGCAGAGGGATCTGGACAGGCTGGATCGATGGGCCGAGACCAACAGGATGAGTTTCAATAAGGCCAAGTGCCAGGGCCACAACTTGGGCCACAACAAACCCAGACAGTGCTGCTACAGGCTTGGAGAAGAATGGCTGGAGAGCTGCGTGGCAGAAAGGGACCTGGGGGTGTTGGTTGGCTGTCGGCTGAACATGAGCCAGCAGTGTGCCCAGGTGGCCAAAAAGGCCAACAGCATCCTGGCCTTTATGAAGAACAGTGTGGTGAGTAGGACCCGAGAGCTGATCATCCCCCTGTTACTTGGCACTGGTGAGACCCCACCTCGAGTACTGTGTCCAGTTTTGGGCCCACTACCACAAGAAAGACATTTGGAGGTGCTGGAACAGGTCCAGAGAAGGGCAACGAAGCTGGTGAGGGGTCTGGAGCACAAGCCCTATGAGGAGAGGCTGAGGGAGTTGACATAGTGCTTGGTTTTGGGTGTGGTGGGGTGTGTGGTTTGTGGTGGGTTTTTTGGGGTTGATGGTTGTTTGTTTTGGGGGTTTTTTTGGTTGGTTTTTTTTTTTTTTCCTTTCTCCATTGGTTGGACTAGATCTTAAAAGGTCCCTTCCAACCTAGGTGATTCTGTGATTCTGTTCACAATTTTAAAGCAAGTAGGTGTCACTGCCCTTTTATACCTAGACACGCACAAATTAAGAACTCTTAGCACTCGACTTTTTCCATTGGCTGCGGTAAAATAACCACAACAGGTACATAGCACATGATCCCTTCCTTCCCCCTCCTCATCACCCAGGAAGGGCACATGTCATTTATTGGGCATTTTATGATAAAAAAACCACACAAACAAAACATCATTAAGAGCTATCGGGTTATCCTGAGCAGTCACAAAGATGTGTCTTAGACTATGCGTCTTGCTGTCTCCATCACTATTTCTTGACTTCAGTTAAATCATGTTTTCCACCTCAGAACAAAGATGCTGGTCAAGCTTCCAGCCAACATAAACCAACACAGCAGTTTCATCCATTTACAAATAGTAAATAAATTTGGCTCAAGAAGCCATCATTTAGTTTGTTTTATTCTTCTGCAGTGCTCCATTTTGTCCTAACATGCAGCACCCGAGCTGCTCCCAGCCAGCTCTTGAGATAACCTTCTCATGGGTAAGACAGGCTGCAGGCAGGGGAGAGTTGGCCAGGGCAAGATGGGAAGTGGGGAGGTGCAAAGGACATCACATGAGTTCACTCTAAAACAAGCTTCTCTGATACCTTGCTATCTAAGCATGACTGGTTGGCTTTTTTTTTAAAAAAAAAAAAAAAACAACAAACAATTGTGATGGGTTGATTCCATCTGCCCAAGAAGTTGGTATTTTTTTGGAGCAAGACTTCAATCTAAATCCTTTAGCTCTTGGTGTTTCGTAGTCGTGCATAAAAATCACTCTTAGGAAGTACAGAGCATCTCCTGCCTGCTTCCCTGCCAGCATTTCTTGCCACCACTGAGCCAAATTTACCAGAAATATTTTACTTCAGCTCCTGCGTGACACGTAACTGGAATACATGACCAAAATCACATCATATTAATATTGAAGTACGCACAACAAGAGCACATGTAAGCAGGCGTCCCATGTTTCAGTGGCCTGTTAAAACTATTAAAGTTATTATGAGATATAACACATATATGGAATATATAAATACATGAAATGCAACAATTTTGAGTTGTTTGAGCTACCAAGAAAACCCAGAACTACGCAGATTTAACCAGTAGAAGTCTGATTTAAGATTTCCTAAAAGATTTATCAACAAATATTACCTGGTAGGAGTGACCTTCCTGCTGGTTTCAGCCTTACCACCAGCAACTCGCTGATGAACATAATGACAAACCTGGCAGACCCTTTACTAGTTGTACAAGGAGTGAACCAGCATGGATATTGTACTTGACAATGACATGGTGGCTATCTTACAAGAAGGCACTCAAAAATCTGTTAGGAGGCATCCCTGAACCAGGGCTAAAGTATGCAGTCTTCAAGCGCCGTGACAGACAACCCTGGGAAACCTGAACTGAAATCCCAGGCACAATTACTCTTGGCATCCTCCTGTTGCTAGGTGTTTAAAGAAAAGAATGAATATTGCTCCCTACAGTAAACAATAACTTTTCTTATCATATTAAGAAAACTCTAGTGTTTTTTTTCTTCTACTTTAGTTTAATTTTTAAATGCTTCAGTTTTTTTTTATTTTTTTTAATACAAACATGCCAGTGGTTAGACATCATTCATAGCTACATTTACACTTTTTGTAATTTTTTTGTTTGTTTTTAAATCATAATTACCTTAAAAATTCCTCCTATGCAAGAGAGCTGAGAACCAACAACACTTTTGCAGTAAGTGTGGAATCACATCAAATTTGCTTGGCCTGGTACTAAAGTTCAATTATTACTTCAACCTTGCTCCCCTCAGTTACTGTTCTTGAATCATGATGAGACCCATGTTGCCCCTGTTTGCTCTCTTTGGAAAAGGCATTTGTTTTCTCTTTTGAGGTAGCTCCAAGTGTACTAAATAAATAAATACATGCATTTTTTTAAAGCCAGAAAATTATTTACTGGGTCAGTTTATCCTTGTGACTCAACTCAGGATAATAAACCGTGAAGTCACATAGTTTGTACTGAATTTTAAGGCAGAAAGGTTGTTATGAAGCACTTTCACAGTTCTGCAACATTCTTTTAATAGAAATATTCCTGTTAATCTGATTGCTACAAAGCTGTTAAATCCCTAACATCTCTGTATGTTGTCAGTCACAAATACCTCTGATTCCTGATGCAAATCACCTATAAGAATTCTTGTGCGGTGTTCCAATTTTCATTCTGCTAAAACTACATTTTTCTGCCTTATCCATTATGAGGGTGCGCTGACACCTAATTTATTTCATTAGAAATAATTTTTACAGGTGCACAGGGAGAAGAAGAAAGGAATGGTGCTGCCGCTGGGGAGAGAGTTGACAGTAGCACGTGCAGGGAGAAAAGATCAAGGATGATTGTTCAAAATCTTGGGAATTTATTCAGGCTCCCCAAATCTGCATCACGATCAGTGCCTTTTAGCAAGGCCACTCAAATATGAAGCACAAAACATGTCACACATTAAAATGAGTGCAACAGACATTTGAGGGACAGAAACAGAACATGGTTGTTCCTTCACGCCCAAATTCTATCTAGTCATCACTGACACACTGAAGCGTACTCCAATGAAGGAATCACTAAATTAACAGTAAAGGAACATTATTTTCAAACAAACATCAATAGCATCTTTTCATTAATCAATCAAAAGACATGCCTTCTGCCAAAGACATTTCAAAAGCAATACAACTTCACAGCTGGGTCTTCAGAAGCCATTAACCTTTGCAGTCCTGCAGTACGATACAGCCAGTTTCAGAGCTAGCCACTGATACATTATTGGATTTGACAAAGTCATGAAAGCTTAGATTAAGCTTCTGTTAAAACTTACAGTTTATGACAGATTTGTCAGGTTTAATTTATTCCTGGTTCAGTTGTATCAAATTATCCCAATTTGAGATTTTATGATACGATTTCTACCAAGAGAGAACATATTATTTTATTTGGTAACAAATGATATAAACTACTCTAACTTGGTTCAGAGAAAAAGTAATCTAAAGCAATTTACTATCAGAGACAAATATGCAGATATTATTCACTCAGAACACCTTTCTCCACTTTAAAATTAATTTTCCATATACTCCACATACATTTTATGCATTGTTATGAAGTTGAGCACATTAATTTCCTTCTGTATTCATGAGTGCAAGACATAGACTTCCTTAGGTCAGATATCTGGCTTCCCATCAACTCTTATGTTTCACTTGCACTGCCACTAATGAGAATTACACGCAAACAAAATACAAAAGACCCTTCATAAGAAATTGCCAAGAAGAAAACAATACAGCAAAACCAGTGGTGCAATCCAGGGCTGGCTGAGACTCACAAGACTTTCTCATACCCTCTTGCCCATCTTGTTCTCAGTGCAGATCTCTTGGACAAACATCTCACCTCACCAAACACATAACACTTTCTCAATTCATAGAATCTTGGAATAGTTTGGGTTGGAAGGAAACCTTTAAAGGTCATCTAGACCAACCCCACTGCAATGAGCAGGAACATATTCAACTAGATCAGGTTGCTCAGAGCCCAGTCCAAACTGACCAAGAATGTTCCAGGAATGAGCTATCTACCACCTCTCTGGGCAACCCATTCCAGCATCTCACCACCCTTTGAGGAAAACACAGGAGGGAGAATAACACAGACAAAGAAAACCTCTATATTAAAAATACGCAAATAAGGCTAGAAGGATTTTCTGTAGTTAATATCAGCTTTGAAAAATTGAAGATAGAAAACTACACTGGTAGCCCTTTGGGGTTGTTTTGTTGTTGTTTTTTGTTTTTCCTAAGCCCTCCACTGCTAACCTGTACCACAGACAGCAAAAGCCTTTCTGCTCCTCCTTGAAAAACCTACTCTGGCCTACCACCTTCTCTGGGCAGTCCTTGGGGTGTCACTGCCCCTCACAATCTTTTGGGAAGCATCTAGAGATGGAGGAGCTGTTCAGATGCCCCCAACAGAAGGGCAGGAAAGACCCTTCTTCCAACCATCCCACCTGGGAGTCACTTCCCAGGACCACCTGGTAGTCCCTTCTCTCCTTCTCATCAAAGAGGACAATGAAGAAGGGGTAGCAAAGCAACATAAGCACCAGTGTGGTTTCAAAAGGTGGAAGGTCTCTCTGGAGAGAGCAGCAGGACCCACCATGGGTAATGGCATAGGTGGGAGGGTGCACCTTCCCAGGCAGAACCAGCAGGGCTGGGAAGAAGTAGGGCTCTCTCAAGGGACAACCGCAGTCACCAGATCCACCTGAAAAAAGAAGCCTCGGAGCTTCCCTCTTCTAAAGAAAAATCCTTCTAGCAAAGCACAGAAAGCAGCAGGAGGGAAATCTGCCCCCGACTTGATCCAGTGGCACAGGGCATCAATCGGAGACTGGGTTCAGGATGGTAAGGAGTGAGGACAGCCACAAGCCAGACCTGGAGATGCAGTTTTTCCAGGAGTATCAGTTCTGGTCTTCTCCACCTTTTTCATTCTTACACACCAGTCTGCCAAAACGCTTAACTTAGGATTTTATGAACACACCAGTAACTCTACATTTATCTGTGGAAGATAATTTTAAGCACAACACAAAACATTCTGTTAATTAACCTCTTTTAATTGTATCACAGAATTAGTATTTAAACATATTAAATTGGGTTTTCCTCCTTTTTTTGGAGGGAGAAGGTGTTAGGGTTTTTTGTCTGATATCTCACCACTTCAAAGAGAAATCAAGAGATGCATATGCCACTTACTAGCTCTGGTGCCTAAAGGCTCCCAGTCGCTTTCAGATACCCCACTGGTAACACTGAACTACAGAGCAAACCACTGAAGGACCATCTTGGATGGTACATGGGTATTTTTGATCAAAGCATCCAGAATTTCGCTCCCTCCAAACCTCAGAGAAGGCTCATTAGTGCCTGTCTAACCAAGGCAATGAGAATTTAAATGTATATTTGCATCTTGCATGTATGTATACCACAGTAAATTATCATACCAAAGACTCACTGCTACTCAAATTCTGATTTTCCCAAATTAATGATACAGTCTTCCACTTACTGTTTACTTAACACAAAATACCTCTGATCATGGTCATTAATTCAACTTACACAAGTAAGGCAAAAAAAGTTAGATATGTAAAATCAGGCCATTGCACACTCACCTTATTAGAGTAAGAAAAAAACCTCACCTTAAGCAAGGTTTGGCAGCACAGTATTCGAATCCGACTAGTTACAGCATTTGCTCTCTTGGTTGAGCTAAATCTTTGCTACTATAAAGAATAATGAACTACAGAGTAAGGCCACCTGATGCTTTTGTACCATTAAGACACAAACTGAATGCAGCCTTCAGTAACACAAGACTTAACAGGCCAGCACAGACCTGCCTGAACAACACTGTAGCATATGGATTTTCCTATATAGTTTAGGTGATAATTGGAACAGTGAACCTGAAAATTATCTACTACACTGCAGGAGAAAGAGAAGACTAATCAAGTTGGGCACACGTAACATAGGTGGAAATTTAACATAGTAAATGGCAAAAGAGTGTCACTGAGTTAGAAAAGCATCCAAGCTTTGACTTTACTTATTTAAAGAAAGCGGTGGAGCTGTGGCTTCACCAGGTACATCAAGAGATGCTTGACTCCACGTCTGAGTCTGTATGAGCAACAGGAAAGTACAACAGAAGAGCAGGAAATATGTGATGACTTTGTGAAATACATGCTATCCTGTCTTCATCCATTTGAAGTTTACAAAAAAGCAGAGTTTCTCTCCATTGGAAATAATAACAACATACCTGAAAGTTCCGCCTAATGGATTGTCTAACAGAAAATTAACTTTTGCTTAAAATGAAACAAAAACACTGAACAAAAAGTTATGTCTCTACTACAAACACCAAATGATGTCATTGTCTCATGCTTGAACAGGCACAAACTTAAATACCTTAATAAACTTAGACACCATTGCATTATAGTAGATAATCAAGTTCCAGTCTCCTTTCTGCTCAGCTTTATTGCATAAAAGGAGCATCCTAAAGAAAGACACTACATTAAAATCTGGAATATTTTGTTTCATTGTTGTCTACACTATTTGTTACCTTTGATTCTACAGCAATATCCCTAACTCTCAGATCTGAAACTAAATCAGCAAAAGGCTAACAATAGTACCTTCTTTCCTTTTTTCCAAAGAGAACATCAGACAGGATATTAAAACACATTTCATCTCCAAATATGTAATTACCATATATTTAATATATGACATACAGAAATAATACTAATAAAACAAAGCATCAAAGCAGAATTTAATGATAATTTATACCACCTTGCAGTCTGCTCTCACGCTTTCAGCTTTTACTTTTGCCTTTTTTTTTTGGCTCACTTTAGCCAGTGAGAAATCGAGCATTGCTCTTTACTTCCAGCATATTGCAAACCAGCATTAGCTCTTCTGAACACAATTCAGAGGAGCTCCACACCTCCTTGAAATTATGTCAGTCAGCAAAAGCCTTCTAAAAGGGGTTCTGCTACCAGGTCATCTCAAACACTGAGATCCACGGACTGTATCTCCAGCTCAAGTGACCTGAAACAGATGGGCTTTTGGCTCATCATTATCTGTTCTTAAACTGCTTCAAATTTCCCAAACCTAAACAAGTTGCTTTATCAAAGGAACAGTTTTAGGAAAACAAATCAGAATTGTATTTTTGTGGTACAGGAGTCTACAAAAAACAAATTTTAAAGAAAGTCTCTTTTGCTGCTATCTATTTAAAGTTCATACAGTCAACAGTCTCAGAATCACACATGGCTTAGTGTAAGACCATAGCTGGAGGAAACGATGAAAACAGGAGTTTTGCAGGTGAACTACTCAAGACACTTGGCTTAATTTTCTCATCCAGCTTTGCCAATTTTGCAAGTGTTACCTCTGGGCACGAACCGCCCTCCTGGAGGGGTGCAGGAGCCCACACGCACTTTCCAGGGACCAGTGTATGCTTTATAAAAAGCCAAAGCACCCTTGCCCCAGCAAGATGTTGCAGAATTCCCCCGTGGTCATGGGGGCAGCCAAACACAGCTCCACAGTCCTGAAGCCCAACCAAATGATAAACCCAGCTTTCTGTAACCCACAGGGAAAATACAGTTTGGAGCAGGTCAAACCTCTCTGAAATGCCTTAACTACGAATAGGTGAATTAGATGATGACTGAGGTATTGTGCACAAACAGAAGTGTTATCCAAAACAATTGTGAAGAAATACTAAACAATTAAAATCTGTGTCAGAGAGGTCACCATTTCAGACCAGCGCGGACAGACATGCTCAATGGGAAAGCAGCTTCCCCCGCCCTGGAACGGGGATAAGGACACTGTGATGGCAGGGACACAAACAGCTTCACTGCTGCAGAGCCAACCACTTTAAAAAGCCAGGAACAGTTCCCAAGTGACACAGGACATTGTCCTTAGGCAAATGAGGAGCAATTTTCTCATGTTCTCACTCAAGCATCCTTTCAATAAGCCTGGTTGTTTCTGATGTTTAAAGTCACAGCCTGAATATCTGTATGCAGCTGCCAAAGCATCAACTGTTCCAGCTCTGCCTCTCAAATGCTGTTGCCCTGAATAACTACTGATAGCCTTTGCTCACCACAGAATGATGAACATCCAAAAAAGCTAATATAGCTAGCAGACTTTAAGTTTACACCATACCTGCATGCACCAGGATTCTTACAGCTAAGCTCGATACCCCAAAATACCACTACAGTGACTTTATCCAACCACAACATAGAAGTCCTTAGAGCTTAAAAATGATTTTGCTTTTTATTTGTTCTCCGTAGTTCATAAACACATTATTTTGTTCCGCTTCAACTATAGTTTGGGTTTGGCTGTTAACACAAGCTTCCAGAAGCTGACTTCACATCCCAAGAGATGAAAACTGCTTTACCTTCAAGAAAGCAAGCAATAACAAGTGAGGTTGACTTCCCAGAGGACATATAAGGCCAAAATAAAAGCATCGGATACTAACTGCAGTCTCCATCCAAAAAGTGGGGCTTCACATGGCAGCTTGTCCATGCTATCAGAGAGCCCACAGACCACAAGCATTTCAGGGCAGGGACACTACAAAACATACTGGTGCTACAGTTATAAAAAAAAACAATCTAGTATGAATAAACTAGGGTGTGATTTGCAACCTGTGATATTTATCACTACAGCTACAGTAAAGCACAGTAAAGTTACCCTGCATTTCCCAGATTGGGAAAATCTATTCACACGGGAAATTACCACCAAATAGCCAAGGTACCATAAAATTATGGGTAGTGTCCACCAAGGGAAGCTATTTGTATAGCCATACCTTTAACTAAAAAGGGAAAATCAGCATGAGCTTGGAAATGAAATCATGGGCAAAAGCCCTCAACAAGAAAAATGACTGATATAAATCTGTATGCTCCAACTTTTACTCTCTATGCAGACACCTACCACAAGGGCTGGGTTTGTTGGTTGGTTTGGGGGGAGCTTGGAAGGGTGTGTGGTTATGTCCTAGCCTATAGGTAGGAAGACAGATGTATGGAAACTAAACAATTTATATTTGTAAAGTAACTGGACCCTAAGTACCAAAGTAGAAAGAATAATTCTTGAGACCACTGAACTGAACAAATGAGGACACTGAGGATATTGTAGAGGACAAATATACATGAAAGCAATTTTTTTTTGTCAGTTCGTTTTCACATAACTTCCACTAGGGAAACATTTTCATTGTGGCTGACTTCTTTTAGCTGATGAAAGGAAGGTTATGTCATTTTCTATCAGACAGAGTACAGATATGTTACAGGAAGACTTTCTCTCCCTCTGAAGCCTGAGTTACAAAGATCTTCAACGTTTCCACTCCAGCCCATTTTTGAAGCTTTCCAAAGTTCTGCTGATCAGATTTGATGTCTGCATCCAATGCTGAGATTTCCATCTAAAGATGAAGTATAGACAAAACTCTCAAATATACACAAGCTACCAGGATATGCTGCAAATTAGCGAAGTCCTAATGCAAAATGGCATTTGCACTGGTAGTCAAGTAACTGGCTATTCGAAACCAGCAACAAAACCACCAAGAAGGTTGAAATCATTCCTACTTAGGAGGTAAAACTTCCATGTTAGGAACAATTCTTCTCTACACCCATGAGTTATGATCTCCAAGTACTATAACTTTTTCCTGTCACTGTACCATAAGTTGAATTTACCCAATTTAAGAATTCCAGGTAAAAAACTTTTTTAAATTATCCATATGGTTTCCTAAGGAAATTCAGCTTATTTTATCACATTACCTGTTCACTCACCCTTTAAGTCTGTTGGCTGAATCCAGCCAGATTTTAAGTGGGATAAAAAGCCCTCAAAATAATTTTGTTCCTACAAATTTAATGAAAATCAGCTGCTGGGAAGCATCACTAACAGCTTTGCAGAGCAAAGGAGGAACATGGCACCACTCATTAAGCACTGCTGGGCAGCCAGATGACTGCCAGGCAATGTCACCAGGTGCTGTGCCTGCCACCTCTGGTACAGGGGACATGTCCTAAGAGTATGGCCAGGAGGAGTTTTTGCTTTGCTCTGGACAGGACGTTGGCAAGGGAGAACACAGGGGCCAGCAGACAATTAATGATGTCAGGCTTCATTAGTTTTGATGCTCAGAGACCCAATTGTTATACCTTATGATTACTATTTACCTCTTGCATATTTCTTTTTCAGTAAGGAAACCATTAGCCATGAATGGACAGCATCACTGAAAGAGGCAGTCAATAAGTTCTATCGTACAGATTTTGCCAGGCTTGAAAATCCCATCCTATGCTGAATAACGGGGTGATGAGATTGACAGAAGTTGGGTTTTTTTCCCCCTCGCTATTTCCAGTAGTTGGCAGAAGCAAGTCCAGTATTTGTTTGACGGTGTTAAGACCTACACATATGAAAGATGTGGAGAGAGATTAATCTTGGACAGTGGAGAAAAGAAGGAAGCACACTTAATACAGAAAAGCCACGTCAAATTTGCAGGCCAAGTTTCTGGATGCTCACAGAAATTTGATCTAGAACTCTAAGAAACCTGAAGCATAAAAAAAGGAATAAAAGCTGTAAGGACACCCACGCAGTAACTGTGTGTATGCCTTTTGTTGGGAATAGTACTATAGACTATGTAAGTTCAGAAACACCTTCAATACATCTATCAGCTCTACCTACCAGGTAAAAATAAAGTCCAAGGACTCATACACTTGAAGCTTTCGAAAACAATACCAAAGTGTTAAGACCCATCACTGGTCCTGGGGAGGGGTCTATGGCACCTGGACTATTTGTCTTATAGTACTACGGAAGTAAAAGGGAGAAGCTTTGTGCTTAGGATGGCACCAAGGAAATAAAAAATTATTCAGTTCAATCTGAACCAGAAGAACTTTTCCAGCTAAGGGTTGCTGTAATGCAGCCTAATTCTCATCATCTTACCCAGATTTGCTGAGAGCCTTTTCCATCTGTGTTAGAAAATTTCATTGATCTGAAGTTCCCAGGATCCACTCTTAGTGGTCAGCAATCACTCAGACGACAGCAGCAATGGCAGATGGCACATACTGCCACCACAGCCCCACCAGCCCTGCCCAGAAGTTTCCCAAGGGCCACCTCACACCATCGCCACCAGCATCAGCCAAGCACCTGGCTCCTGTCACCAGGACACTCCTTTCAATGCACATAACCCCTTCAAAACTCAATTTCTGAAACCAGACTTGCAGTCTTGAAATGAAACAGCAATGTTGTCAGCATTCCCCAGTGGCATCTGTCACTATAACACATCCCTAAACAGCACCTGACAGAAGCAAATACATATTTTTATGAATAGAGTATTTCAGTCATAGTCTCTCTCATATCCCACTGCAAGGGCAAAGAGTACTACCATCTAAGAGCTAATTTTAGGAATCCAGTCTTCACATTATCTCCAGAGAAGCTGAGAGTGAAAGCCCAACCTTTTTATCAGTGCCCTCCTGTTGGCCATGAATAGAGCACAAAAGAGGCCATGAGTTACCCACTGCTGGGGCACCATAATCCAGGTGCTCAAACAACTCCACACTTCAAGATGCACCACAAAACAGAAGGCTGTCTTGCTCTTCTGTTATTTTATTTCATGGCCCGTATTTTCATTAATGAGGCATTTTAGTAACAGGGTGATGAGAGCTCATGTGGTTTTTGAAAAAGGTCATGGATGGATGAGAAGAAAATGGACGCCTGTAAAATTTAAACTACAACAAGCCTGAATTTGCTGAGGGATTTCTTTCTTTGGTTTAAATACAATATCTAAACAGATGAAGAAAAAGTCTCATTCTTAAAGATGTATTTTTGCCACTCTCCAAGGACTAGCTGCCTCAAAAATTACACTGCACTGGGCTTCAAGACAATAAGGGAGGCCAAATGTGCTGTTTTTACAAAACGTCATATGCACTTCTTGTGTATTTTTATTCTTCTCAACTCCAAAAAGTTATGCCTAAAGGAAGTTGTTGTGAAGGAGGAGACAAAGAAAGACATGGTACAGTCCAAAAAGCAGGAAGGATCTGTAAGGAAACACAAGCATCCCAGCACCTGGAGAACTTCCCCCAGCTCTGCAGGGACCAAAAAATTCACTCCTTGGAGCTACAAACCGAAGATGAAAGGAATCAGTGAAAAAGCTGCCAGATTTACTAGTGGAAATAGAGTAATTTATCAGAAGCCAAGAACCCGAGAAAATTAAAAAGAACAAAAAAAACACCCAAACAAAAAAAAAAAAACACCCAAACAAAAAAACCAAAAAAAGTTTAAAAAAGGAAGAAGAAATGACAGCAAGCAAATTCTGAGAGCCCAAACTGGTGTTACTGCTAAAGTCTGCAGAAAATTCAAAACCCTAGAAGAAAATATGGCAAATGTAAATTCAACTATACAAGTCTTTTTCTCATCTTATTATTTCTTTACTCTGCATGCTGGGAGGTCTAGGTGCAGAAATATTTATTTGTTTAGGAGAAAGAGTATCAGTTTGCCTAAATGACACACTCCCATAGGAAAAAAAAAAAAAGAACAGAAGTACCGAACCCTGCTGAGTCAGCCAGAACAACAGCTATAGAAAACAAGCACAAGGCTTCTCGTACCTGGTAGAACCACATGGATCTACCAAAGAGGGTGAAAGCAATCAGGTTTTGCACTTAAGGGGTTCATACGGGAGCAGTGGAGAGGGACAGCGGCAGCCTTTCCTTCCCTCTGAGCCCAGCCCAGAGTAGCAGGAGCTGTAATTCACTCTCCTCTAGGGGCGATTCCTGAGGTTTTAGTAACAGTCCCCACAAAACCACCGCTTCACTTCAACCTAATTGCAACCTCAGGAGTAAAGAGCTCCACAGGCTGTTGAAACTGAACGGTACAATCACTGCTAGAAAAAGCACCTCATAAAAAAACTGATTTTCTTTCCTTTTTAAGCCAAGGCTTGTGATCAAATGCACATTACATCGGTAGCACATTTGCCAAATAAAGAGGAAAAAAAAAATGTACACACGGTAGTACTGCAACTGCAAAAACTATGGGGAGGTAATTTTAACAAAGATTTTTCATTAAAATAAAGAAGGAATATCTAGATCAGTACCAGGACACAAGTTTAACCAAATAATAAACTTGACAGATATTCACTTCATTTTTGTCTACTGGAGTTTCAAACAAAGAGAAGCATAGCTGCCTTTTTTTAGAAAATATAGCCTTATTTTCTAAAGAGAGGAAAATTTTACCAAAGCAAACTTCAAGAATACCAGCAGGTGGCACTTGAAAAAGAAGGAAAAACCCCAAACCTGAACCACTAATGTATTCACAAAATAAAACTGTATTTTAATTTTTTTTTTCTAGTAAGACATAACAAAAAAATCTTTTATTGTTAAAACACACCTTCAAATGAGATCATAGCCTTTTAAGAAAAATAAGGCTCTTGGTGTTTATTACCAAAACGGGAGGGGTGTAGTTATTAATTGTAATTTTAAATGATACTTGATTTTGCTGGTTTACACAAACAGATAGCCAGAAGACAAATATTCCATCATCCAAAAGACAAAAAAAATTGTAACAAGAAAGAGTGAAATGCAATACACAGGAGGTAACAATTATACTCGATAACCTAGTAAAGACAGAGGAGAAAGTGCGTGGTAGTGGTGGTGCCACCAGGAACAGGCTGGGATGGGTAGGAAGAAGCTACTCTCACAGTACTCTCCATAAGGGCTGAAGGCTTTTGCCAGGCTTTATAAAGAGCAGGTGCCATGGACACCAGCGGCAGCTTCTCCTCAGGGAAGAAGGGTGTATGAATTCTGCTTTTTAGAGATAGACACACCACCGCAAATCTACACAAATGGTAATCTATTTAAGTAGAGATTGAGCCATTTTTCAGTCTATGTGTCATTCAGCAAAAACTCCTAACTGAATCTCAGGGAAAAAAGGGGTTTTTGATATGCGAAAAACTTGAGATGAAACATTTATAAGTGAACACATTACGTTTTAGCTTTCCAGTACTCTGTAAAAAGCAGAAGCTACTTTGCAAATAAATTGAACATGAAGTCAAAAGAGAGAGGGTCTATTACAAATAGTGAAATACCACATTATAAAACTGGGTTTATTATGTCTAGGTGAACTATTAAACAACAGTAACATTTAGAAAGCTGTTTTCATCAGTGCATTCAAGAGGAGAAGCAGTGTAAGTTCCCAGGTAACTACCTCTCTCTCAAGGAATTCTCAGTCATTTAATCAATAATTCAGTAAAGAGCAAATTAAATCCATCAGCTACGGTTTGATGAGGCAGTATTGACTCAAAAGTTTTTAAGAAAGCGGATTATTTCCCACATTCAATTAAAACCACCATCACCATATACACAGATTGCATGACAAATGTGCTGGAAAACCTAGTCCTGTAATTAAGCAGAAGACTAATTATTTATAAAAATCACTTGCTCATTTATTAGATACAATCCAAACTTTATGGTCCATGAAGCATAGTAGTATTCATTTCTATATTCAAGCAATAAAATCTCAGCTCCTGCCTGAATCCCAACTGACACTGGGCTACCTCAATTTTTTTTAAAAAAAGTAGTATGCAAACAGATAATTCAAATACACTAAAAAAATAGAAGATTTGTCATTCAAAGCAAAACATAGAGGTGACAAAGAAATCAGAAAACAGTCAAAGCAATGTTACCATGTTAACTTAAAACTTTGGCCATGACCTTCTGGAACTTGAAATTTTGATATATTTCCTCTTGGAATATGAACCTCAGCCACATCCTTACACTTGACTCTACCTTAAAAGTGAAATAATTTGCAGGATTAGATTGTGATAAAGTATATTTCCAATCCATTACATAAGGCAAAAAACAAATTGCCAACAGACACTGTACGCAGCAAATACATGTACCATGCCCTGCTCTCTTCATTCTCTCTACCTACTCTATGGGCCGGCCCAGGTGACCTGTCTCTGGGTTGTATCATGCTGATGAGACATAGGTTTTAATTCCCATTGCATTGCCACATCCTTGATGGAGGATCTGGCCACCAGCAGGAACCACCATCTCCACCCCGGGGAGGGGGTTTGCAGAGCAGCAGGAGAGGGATGGAAAGCCATGAAAATGAATGCGATTATAATTGCAATGGGATTATAAATGCAATGGGCCTGGGGGAACAGGAGCAGGGTGACTGCAGTGCTCTTTTTCCTCTGGGATTCAGGGTAGAAAGAGAGAGCAAGAGGATGGGAAAGGGATGCTGAGGAGTAGGATCAGGCAGGAGTGACAGGAAACAGAGTGAGGGATAAATAGCGCTGTCACAGGGGCTTCCTGGGATGTCAGGAGCCAACTTGAGCTGGCTCTGCTCTGGAGGGCTTCCTCCTTCCAAGGACATTCAGAGTTGCCTCTAACTTCACAGCAGAAATTTCATTTTCATTAAGCAGTGACAGGATTGCACACCTGTGATCAGTGCTCAGAGCCAGAGCTCTGGAAAACCTGTATGGCGCCAGAGGCAAATTGTTCCACTTCCCTCAGAGGACACCCTGAACAGCAGACCATAATTCAGATAATTAATGGCCCTTTTAGTCTTTCTACTCCCAAAGCTGCAACAGGCCTATAAGGCTTCCAGCATATGCTCACCAGCACAACCACATCAGAGTACGGCTGAGGAAAATGGAGGGCACAGCCTTTGGCTACACAGATTCTAAATGAGATTGCCACACTCAGTCCTGGGCTTTCACATTCTCAGATACACAGCAAATCTGCCGAATTCTTCAAAGTCCAAAGACTTAAGGGCACTCCCTTTCAAAATAAAATTTATCCTTAAATCTCTGTAGCTGTGCAGACAACTTTCAAATACTAAAATTCTGCTCGGTTCTTAAATTCAAATTTTGGAATTATGAATCTCCTTGTCCATCTTACAATTTTAAGCCAGGAAGCTGTTTATGTCACTAATCACAAGAGTCTTTTACTTCCAGGAAACAGTTCCGCCAAATTTAGGCCCCCCTAAAATTTTTGCATCCTATGAATCTAATGTCAAGGTTGTAACATCTTAGAGATCAGCTTTTACCACAGGAAGAAGTATCATCCAACCACTGACTGATAACAGTGTCTCTCCTTCTTGGCTTGGCAGTTTTCTGGCTAAAGCACCCTTTGAAGCTACACATACGCAGCACACCTTTGCGAACACTGATTCTGCTGCAGCTGTGCCCTACAAGACAGGGTTCTTCCTCCACGACTGGTCAGGAAAATCACAGGAGAAGGAAAAGCAGGAAGAAATTTCCCTCTTCAGGAAAAATGATTATTGTTAAAAAAAATAAAATAGTAAAACCTTTTCAAAGTTTTTATCACTTTCTTCTAGTAAAGACAACCTAACAGTTAAGTAAAACATTGACCCACTGCATGAAAAACACAGCAGAGTCTCCATTTAGTTTTTTAACTCCCATCAGCAGTCACGAAAGACAGTTTCAGGCTGGAAACAAGGCTGCTTGCTGGTCCTGCGGTGTTGCCATGACTGCAAGAGCAGAAAAGCTACAGGAGACCAAGGGAATTCCCTCTGCATGTCTGAGAGCCAACTGCAGCCTCAAATCCTTCCTTCCGTCCCACACTGTATCCACTTCACAGCATTACTGACCATGGAGGCAGCTTGGGAACAGATGCAGGGATGCTGGGATGCTCCAGTTGTACCCAAGTGACATGTTCCTATAGTCACAACTGGTGTTCCAGGGAAGGAACTGCCACAGTATTAAATTAACATCAGTTTCAGACATTTTAAAGTGAAAAATATCATATAATCATTACAGGCTACTTTTTTTTTTTTTGTAAATGGAAGTAGTACAGAAGTTTCCAGGACCTAATGTCATATAAAAGTACCGATTTCAAATTATGAATTGTTCTATTTGACAGCACAGTAAGTGCCATAAAGTAGGATTTAGTACTTGTGATAAAAAGTTCACATTTTATACAGTTATACATAAGGCAAGGAAAAATATCTCAAGGGAAATCTGCACCAAATCGCAAACTACAAGAGGAACATGGCGATTAACATTCTGGAGGCATTGTGTATTAAACGAGCAGTATACTATTAAAAAAAAAAATCAATTGAAGCAAATTCAGTACTTCTACAATTATTATAGCACAATAACTGTCATTTTGAAGGATGAAGGCTAGTTATTTCAAAGGTTTCTATACAGCCCTTCTCTCTGCCTACTTGAAATATGGTATTTTTAAACTGCATTATCAGGCAGCCAAATAAATGTATCAGGCACCTTCGAGCAATGCACTTAAATGAAAGAATATTCATAAAGGATTTAGAAAAACATCTCAATTCACTGACCTAAATATTACAAAGCAAATCACCACACTGTCTTCTGCATGCAACTGTGTTGGAAAATTTCAATTACTTCTTATCTTATAATTAAACTACTGGCTTAATACTTTGCATTTCTATAGTACCTTTCACCCAGGGAGCTTAACGTGCTTTACAAACATTATCAGCTTTTACAGTTAGCTGGCTTTTGTGATGAGACACTGTACTGCAGACTGTCAGTTTGAGGTTTTATGTTAATTACGTACAAGTAAAAAGGGATCTCGAGTCACACCAGGTAATGTAAAGTTCATCCAAATAAACTGACTTACTGTGAATTCATTAATGAGAAAGCAAATGCAGAAAAGCAAGCAGGAGGAACACGCCACAAAACATACCTCATCTGGATGTTTTGCTGCATCATTGCTGCCATTTTTAAAATAGTATTTCTTAGTAGTAAAGAAACAAGAGGATTTTAAACCCTTTTAAAAAAATCTGTACTGAAGCTGGAAAAATTAACAGGTATTAGGTAGTGGACTCACATATTCCTTCACACTGTAAGGTATGAAGAAACGGATGGCATTTCAACATTACACAACCAATACCCCTTTCTGGCAGGGTATGTTGACTCAGCTGTTTAAGCTTTCATTGCTCCAATAGCACTGTTAAAATCCAAGTGCTCCAAGATGTAAATCATCCTGACTTTTCCTGAAGTAGCTTAAAATGTTAGAAATCTTGCCAGCTCAGGAAGAACCAAACAGCGCACAAAAGTCTTTAAAGTTCATCTAAAACAACCTGCAGCAGTAAGTACCACAACTTCCACTCCTGGTGCTCAGCCCAGGAAGGACTGCAGATAAGCACAGAATTCAGAGTACAGCATGTTGCACTATTAACAAAATAAAATATTTAAACAAACATTTTAAAGTAATGAATTATATATATGTACAACTCACTGCTGCAGAATGAATCATCCTTACAGGACAAAATGAAAATATTTTATAAAATTACAGATTCAGAAAAAAACAGAGAATTCATGCTGAAGTGCATATAGACTTTTCTAAGATGACATGACCTCAATGTTCATATGACGCATGCAGTTCATTTCACTTCAGTTCCGATTAGAGGCGGGGGGGGAAAAACCCCACCCCAAACTCTTTTAGAGTCCAGTAGGCCACATATTCTTCAGGCACCACATTTTACTGAAAAACTAGTTGAGCAATGGTTTACAGAGCTTTCAATATTTTATTGGGACCATTTATTTCCTCTTTCCACTTGCAAAGCAAAGCACTTCATTCTACTATACGGTCAACAGTACAGGATTCACAAGGAAAGAAAAGTTATGCTAATACCTTTTTAAAATCTCTAAGAATATTCTTAAACAGCTTTTCTGAATATAAAAGCTGCAGCATTTTAAATCCAAGATTTGGAATCTTTTGAGCATAGCCAAATACTGCATCCCAATAGAAAGCAAAGATAACCTAAGATAATGGTAAGTCTTTTGCCATTTAAGATCACAAGATACTAGACCTGCACCAAAAAAAAAAAAAAACAAACCACAAACAAAAAACCAAACCACCACACAAAACCCACAAACAAAACCCGAAAAGCTTATCCAGGAAAAAAAATCCTAGCAGAGGAATTGATTTTGGAGAAAAAATTCACAAGCAGTGGGGGAGAACTTTTCACTCCCAGATTGATATTACAAAAATACTACAAAAGGATGAAGAGAGAGAGAATAATGAGCGTTCAAAGCTGCATAACAAGTAAGTGCACATGTCCACCACTCATCGTGTGATGAGTGATCATCTTCAAGCCAAATATACAGATCTCTCTCTACCTCTCTTTCTTCCCTTCCCATATCCACCTCACCACCATTAGATTGCATCATGGCACTCCCCTGTATCCTATAAAGCATGTACACAATGATACCAAAGGAACGGTGGTGGTATTTCTTGGATGCACCCACAGTACTGAAGCTACAGCTCCCCAAAGGCAATCAATCCCCAGCATGTCCCTGCACTCCCTCCATTTACAAGACCTTAACACAAAGATTTGGTACTACCTCATATCAACGCACCATTTAATTGTTCATAATCCGTTTATTTGGAAAATTAGCCTGCTTTAACAATGCTGAGGTCACTATTACGGTTTTGAATGACAGCAGATTATCAACAATTCAATACTTGGGGTCTGCCTGAAATCTTGTGTATTCACAAAGCCTCTTCTAATAATCTACAAATCCATTACATGACCGAATTATCACGTGTATGTTTATTTAAGAGAAACTACGTTGGAAAACACAGGTAGGATGGCAGATTAAGAACAGTGCTGGCTTCCACCTGGCGTGAGGAAGCCAGATTCGACAAAAACACTGTTGGGGGGAAAAAAAAAAGAAAAAAAAAAAAAAAAAGAGAGAAAACTGGCAAGAATAACAGCAAACCCCAGCCTTCTCACTTCAATATACTTTGTCCCAATGGCTAAAGATTATACATTGCTTAAAAAAAAAAAGGGCAAATCAAAGCTATTCTGCATCAGCATACGAAGACGGTGCACACGTGCACAGCCCAGCAGGGCTGCCAGGTGGGCAGAGCCTGGGCACAGGACCCAGTCCCTCGTCCTGCACCTTCTCCAGCTCTGCCTTAGGGAAGATGCCACCAGGCAGGAGGGTGGGCAAGGATGTGCTCAAAGCAAGAACAGGGATAGCATGGCAGGTAGACTTTGCCATTTAAAACTATTTCATATCTGCCGACTTCTATTTTGTGTTTTACTTTAACTGAAGGCTAGGCATACATTCATTTTATTTCCTGTGCTTAGGTCAAATGTATCATCAAACAGCTTCAAGTAGTTTACATTAAATCCGTTAAATTGCACTGCTGAAAATGATGAGGTTATATATGGCCTTAAGCAATCATTTAAAAAAAAAATTTTCTTTCAGGTTGAGTGGAAATATATGACTCATTAATCCAGGGAAAAATCAGTTATGGCCTAAAGTGGAATCTTTCCTTCTGTCTGAATAAAACTGACATTTGTGTTCCACACTACAGATTCAACAAACAAAAAAGTTAATTAATTTAGGCCAGCAATTCTTCTAATGCTTTTGGCAACACCCTAAGCCAGAGAAAACAAATTTAAGTATTTATGATGCTCCAAAATCTTAGAAGAGAGTGGCAGCTGAACAGTTCAGGAAACTTTTTAAAAATCATGCAAACAGCTGGGTCTATACTGCATTCATTCAGATTGCTGTACTCCCACTTATTTGCCAAATGCCATTTGCATCTAGATATTTCTTCTTTTCCAGCTAAGTGATTCATATTGTTGCTTCCTTCCTTAAATTCTTACTGCTGCAAGGATTATGTCAATTTTATAACTGGTGCTCATTTGTTATTTGTGAATTATACCAATAGCTCGCAGTATGTTTAGAAACATAAATCAGCATACACGTTTTACACGCTCACATATAAAGAGAGAACGTGAATATATTAGCAAGACGATAATGTGTCGTAACATTTACCAGTCACTTGCCAGAATCAATTCCTGATGTGATGAGTGGACTAATTTCCCCAGAGACAGATCATGCTGTATCCTGTGTAGCTGCAGTCTCAATGCCCTGCGAATGAAGCACAGCTCCTCTACCAAGCCTGGAGATGTAAAAGACCACCCGAAGCTCTAAGCTGGCTTGTAACAAGTGTGCGTGTTTGGTAAACATGTTTAGTACTGCTGCAGCTAATCCTGCGCAAAATACTTCTTACATGAGATGCATGAAATTTAGTGTTGTGTTGCCTTCTACATTCCAGTAACATCTTTAACTTTCATTTAAAGATATAAATAATTAAAATAACCTTTTTTTCCCCCCAATAACGGAGTCATACGTAAGTGTACTAGCCTTACAATTAAGTCACGTTCGACCATGCTGAATCCTTGGGCTTCGTCCTCTCCCCTCCTGCAGGCTCCCAGTCTAAAGTTGCGTAGCACTGAGTCACCCTCAGCTTCAACCACCTATCTTTAAAAAGAGAACAGTAGAGCATCTTCTTGCCCTGTTCCATGTAACCAGTTTGTAAGCACAGGCTCTAAAAAGACGTGTGGTACACTGCTTAGCACAGAGGGAGCTCGGTCTTGCTCAAAGCTTCCAAGATCAATCTTGTGTCTTTCATTACACACATAAGGAGACAGAAGATCAGGACTTTCCACCCCTGTGTTCACAGCCTCCACATTACCTACAAAGCCAGCTGCAAGGTGGCAAAAGCTGCCCAGGCCCACAAAGCCACCCATGAGGAGAGCCTGTAAGAAATCTACCTCCCGTTCTGTAGGAGCTCATCCAAATCATCCCACTTCTGCAAAACTTCTTGACTTAAACAATCCCATTTCATTCAAAAACTCTCCTTTATCTCTATTCGACACATTCCATGTTTTAAAACAGAGCTCCACAGGAACTGCAGACAAGAAAGCTTTGTATTTGAAAGATGCAAAGCTGAGGCAGCCGAGTTTGATCCAGAAGAAAACCCAAGGCTCAGTAGTGGCAGAAAGAAACTTATGCTTATGAAACTAAAAAAATAGCAATTCTGAGGGACTGGGCACAGGTGTGAAGACTGGTGACCTGAGATGCAAATGTGTCTGAACTCTTCCACTTCCCATATGGAGCACAGCACACACAGCACCAGGGCACACTACTCCTTGTGAGCTGGACACATGCTCCAACTCCAGTAACCAAACTAGGAGGGCTACAAAGTTTATGCCAGCAAAACAAAATGACAGATAACTCAGCCAGCCTAGCAGAACCACTATAATCAGTTTAATCAGCAATTATTTCCAAAGCCCCAGGCAAAATTTTATAGGATCCCTATACCAGGACATGTTAATTCCCCAGCTCGATTCTGGCAGAGAGCAAGCATTTCTCACCCCATCTCCAATGACAAAAACTCCAGACAGGAACCGATCACTAGTAGCCTGCGGTTAGGAAAAAAAGAGAACCTCCTATATGAATGTTTATTTGTCCAAAGGACTTTAACCCAGCGAAGCCTTTGGTGCCAGCCCCTGCAGCAGTGCATCAGCCCATCGGGGGATTCACTGCCCTGCTGCTGTTCCCACGGGGGAGTTTGCAGGACTTCAGAAAGGACTGACCAAAAACTGCAGATACACTATAGAAATACAAAAATTTTGTCACAGAATATTTTCAAAACCTAAAGGAAATCAAGTGGAATGTCTGGAGATATGGGTCTCAAGGCGATGAGGACAAATAGCCTCCAGAGATGAGGACAAACATTTAGCGGGGCCTGTTGTGACAGGACAAGGGCCGATGGCTTTAAACTAAAAGAGGGAAGATTCAGACTACATGAAATGAACCGATTTTTTTACAATGAGGACAGTGAGACACTGAAACAGGCTGCCCAGAAAGGTGGTAGATGCCCCATCCCTGGAAACATTCAAGGTCAGGTCAGAGGGGGCTCTGAGCAACCTGATCTAGTCAAAGATGTCCCTGCTCGTTGCAGGGGGGGTGGACTAGGTGACTAGGCCCCTTCCAACCCAAAGTATTCTATGATCTGATATGCAATGATGAAGAGAGGCATATACCTTCAATTGAAAACAACAGTTCTGCAAAAATAATTCAGGAAGATAAGAACTGGGTATGCTCATAAAGGAGAAAATTATAATGCTAAACACTCCCAAAATCATTTTATATTTACTTCTCTCAAGACAGACACTTGTAGAAAGTATGAAGAAGGAAGAAATTTGTAAAAATTACTATGGTTAAGGTAAATAAGGAAAAATACATTATTTATTTGTTTATATGGCTATGAAGCCTACTGTAACAATTTTCTAAAAAATGAAAGCAATGCCTTTTTGAAATTAGCATACACTATGCCTCTGGATTTTGTCCTTCAGTAAAACAAGGGCCAATATTTAAAAAAACCCAAACGTCTATATGTAAAACAGTTTATGTAATTTATTTAAAAACCAACACTCAAAACAAAGTTTACCAAATGGGGAGCCTCAGACTTGTCCAAAAACCAGCAGGGGGGCTTGTGTAATACTGACCCAAGATGCGTTTCTTGCAAATGGAAAAGAACAGAGATGTAACACGATACTCAGTTCTGCTGGGTCCTGGAAGAAAGCCTTTGAGACGGGAAAAGCAAGAAAAGCACTAAGTTTATAAGGCAAAGTCAGAAAAGCTGAATATATTTTGCCTGCTTAACAGAGGTGCATAGGAACCTCCCTATACTGAAGAATGACAGGATTAATTCAGAAAATTAAAAGGGTTGGGGAAATTATTAGGCATGATAGAATAAAACTGTTGAGGACATGAATTCTGACAAAAAAAGATATTAGAGTATGAAACAATTTCCAAAAGAAAATGACAGAAGCATCATTGCCAATGACAAGCCTAATAGTATATCAGACAAAAATCCTGAAAATAAAGACAGGCAACTTCTGCGTTTGCTAATTAGAAACAGTACCTAATTTACTCTTGCACAGATAAATAATTTTCAAAAATAAAAAGAGCTGGGTGATGATTAGCTGTCAGACAGAAGTCAACACAGATCTGCACAACTACCGATAAGACCTCTGCTACTCAATGTATTCTTAATGAAAGTAGGAAAAAGTAAAGTAAAAGGAAAGTGAAAACATGGGCTGATTGCCTTAAAGAGTTACATTTATGAAGGGTCATGCACATGGAAAAAATAAATCCTGGTGTCACAGGTGAAATAACAGGCTCTGATCTGACCACTAACTCTTGGTAGTATAATTTTGAGATTATTATCATATTTTAACTATACAAATAATATACCTCCAGACTACACCCAGGACCATCAGCCCATCAAAAGCCCATCTCCACAAACCCAGAGAAGCAGAGGCACAGCGACAGGCAGGGACCCAAACCAAGGATTCCTACTGAGGAACACCCCATCCATCCCAGGAGAACCTCAGCTTCAGTGTCCAGGCATGGAGCCTGGCAAGATGAGTCACGGGGAGCAGTCCTATTCACCATCTTTCAGACTAAGGAGGGCTGCTACCTCAGGGTGTGGGACATGGGGCAGCATAAAGGGAAAGGACATTTGGGGAATTGCATCAGGTTTGTGAGTGTGCAAGCACTAGCAAAGACCAAGCTGGGGAGCAGGAGAAGTGGCCTGGGAGTGAGGGGTTTAGAGTCGGTCTCCAAGGGCTGTTGGACCTGGCATGACGTATTTTCCTCCAACATAAAAATATGTGTTTTGAGGCAACCATCAGCTAAACACTTAGCAGTCAAAACAAACCAGCAGGTTATAAGGACTTATGCAGAAGAGAGAACAAAGTAAGGGACAAGCTTAACACTGCAGATAAACCCACTGTGGGCCTGCACCTTGAATGCTGCCTACAGCATGCATTTCAGTAATTAAAAGGGGCTTCTCAGGACTTAAAAGGGGCTTATAAGATTGGGACAAACTTTTTAGTAAGGCCCATTATGACAGGACATGGGGTAATGGTTTTAAACTAAAAGAGGGCAGATTTAGACTAGATACATGTAAGGAATTTTTTTTTACAATGAAGGTGGTGAAATACTGGAAGAGGTTGCCCAGAGAGGTCATAGAATATCCCATTCCTGGAAACATTCAAGGTCAGATCAGAGGGAGCTCTGAGCAACCTGGTCTAGTTGAAGATATCCCTGCTCATTGAGGGGGGTTGGACTAGGTGTCCTTTAAAGGTCCCTTCCAACCCAAACCATTCTATGATTCTATGATACAGTTCTGCTCCCTCTCCCCACAGAATCAATGGTTAAACAGCTGGAACTGTCTGGAAAGTGGATGAAAGAGCCAGGATATAACAGTAGCCAGTAAAATGCACAGGAGGCATGCCCAGGATGGAGAAGAATCAGTCATATCTCTTGCAGCCCAAGATTTAGGAAGCAAACAATAGTGTATTCAAAACAAACAAATGGAAGTCTTCTTCACGCAACTGGGATCTGAGCTGTGGGACTCTGCCACCAGATACTGTCAACATTAAAACACTACAGCCTTGAAGGGAAAGGCCCAAGAGATTTATGGAATTGAAATGCAGTAAGAGTTAATCATCACACAAAGATCACCTCAGGAAAATATCCTGAGTCACATACCATTGAAGGGTGGGAAAGGAGGGATGGGGAGGCAGGGGAGTTCATTACCTTGTTGCTGCAGTCTTCTCCAGCTCATCACTTTTGACCACTGTCAGAAATGAGGTGGCATTTGATGGACCTCAGGTCTGACTCAGTATGATTAATTCCTGTGCTTATTTTGGTTTAAAGTAAAAAATAAAACACAGTAATAATACAAAGGACAGCTCCACATAGTGCTGATACTTTTCTAGCTCTGCAGATGGAGCCGTTTGAAACTTCTTCCCTTTTTTCAGTCTGCAGTTCCTTTTTTCACCTGGATCATTTCACAGACCAAGGTCAGCAAGAGGGCAAACACAAGAATTGCCACACCAAGGAGAACCACCATCCTTCTCTTGGGAAATGGAAATCCTGTTTTCTCCAGCTGCCTGAAGAAGGAGGAACTGGAAAAGGTTGCCAGTTCAGACAAAGCTACTATTGGCAGGACAGTCACCTGGAGCCAAAGAACCCCTTGCCTTGATATGGGGGGTTTGCAACCTGTGTTGTCTGTAGCCCTTGCAGTACAACTTCCACTGGACAGCAAGATAAAAATTGACTCTGTAAAACGGCTGAATGGACACCAGCTGACTCTAACAGCGAAACCAAAATGCATGATTCATTAATTCCACCAAAACATCTGCCTCACCTGAGCCTGACCTCCCGCGTGACAGGGGAAATCCAGTCTGTACCTCCTCACACCCACACTTATGGGAGATACGCCTCCTTTTTCTCCATGCACCATATCCACCCGGGTTAAGCACCATGACACAAACTGTATCTGTTTCAAGAAACACTTTCTCTGTGTGGGTGGTGGTTTCTGTTTGGGTTTTTTTTTATTGGTTGGACTAGATTATCTTAAAAGTCCTTTCCAACCTAGGTGATTCTGTGATTCTGTAAAACCCCAACCACCTACCACAACCTCAGAGAAAGGAGAGGTGGAATTTCATTCAGCTAATTTTTAAACAGTTCTCTGCTTAGGTAAAAAGCACAGTATGGACTTCAAACACTTATCTTAAAATGCTGCAATTATACTCAGCCACCTCAGGCAGAGCTTTGGGAAGCAGCAGAGACTATTCGCTCCTACTGGAGACAGCAACCCAGTCATCGCCACAGCACTTTGCTACTGTTATTTAAAAGGACAGAGTCTAGACCAAAGACACAGAATCAGCAAACCCAAACTCAAGTTCAATGAAGTCAGACAATGCAAATACCTGCAAGTAAATAAGCAATAAAGGGGAAGAAAAAAAAAAAAGTATTTCAAACAGTAAACATGTACTCACACAACTCACTGTCAATAATGACAGTATTTCAAAGAAAAAAAAAAAATCTACAAGACAATAACTACTGATTGAAAACAGCTTTCAACAGACAGACATTGAGTCTGGTCAACTAAGAGCTCTAGTGCATGAGAAGACAGTAAGCATACATAATAAGAGACTTCAATAAATGGAATCCACTGCAAATTCCAAAAATTAAAGCCAAAATAGCATTAAGATGTATTTAAAATACAAAAGGTAAATAAGGATACTTATCATAAAACTTTGATGGAATCCAATTTATTTCTTTTTCAAGGGGAGCAAAACAAAATGCTCTAAATCCCAACTGAAGAAAAGCCCTCTGATACAAACTGAAGCTCACCACGCTTAGGATCTGACAGACAACTGGGAGAAAGTAACTTTCAGAACAGGCCCAGATCTTCCAAAGCTCCACAGAAGCGGGATTCTTGATGTGTACAAACCTTGAGTCTACCCCTGGGACAAACCATCTTCCAAAGCCCTCCAACACAAACACAGGTAACAGGGAAACAGAATTACTATGCACTATTGCAGACACACGGAAAGCCAAGATTGGGCCTTCTGCAGTGACAGACAGGACTTTCAGCAAGATAAAGGAGCACACAGGGATCAAACAACCTTGCACCTGCTTTGGGCACTCTTTACACAATCCTTGCCTAGACTTCCATTTTCTTCTCAGATGTTTAAAAACAGTAGGTCATCTGTAAAAGCTCAAATAAAAAAAATGCAAGAGGTGTAGATTTTTTAAAATTTTTTTTTTGCAGGTGGTTGTGGGCAACCAAGTATTTCCTTCATCCAAACTAGCAGTGAAAATACTCATTGCTTTACAGCATACGTGGGGGGTCAGGAGGAAGTGGGAATCATAAGACTATGCAGCACCTCAAAGCAGTGCACAGGAAGCCCTGGAAAGACAGTTAGTTAGCACTGAGACTCAGCTAATAAACCTCACTGAAAGCCCTGGCACAGCATCATTCCGTTATGACACAGTATGTTCATGTCATCCTAAAATGCAGATACAGCTTGCTGACACTAAATTTCCCATTGAATTTTGTTTCCAGCTAAAAATAAAAAAATTCAACTGGGAAGCAGTGCTTTTTTGGCAATAATTTTTATATACACATATTTGTATGTGTGTGTGCGCACGTGTATCTACATAGTCAAATTCCTATTTTATTTTGCAGTTCTGGCATAAAACTTCAGCCAGCTGTATTCTTGACAATTTACTTCCAAAAGAATTGTGAGCTTAAGAAAAATAAACGAACAATACAAAACATACACAAAGTGACCAAGTATTGCCCAGAAGTGGAAAATCTACCCATAGTGTTAACAACATTGAAACGTTTCATTTGTAGTCTCTAGCATTAAGTGTGATGCTAGAAATAGCCAGGAATTAATGAACCATTCTGTCCTTGAGATTACATTAGTCTCCATAAACGGTAAACAGTTGATTTCAGAATATGTAAGAATAAAGCTTATCAACATGTAGCACTAGCTAGTGTTTAGGTTTCATACAGATAATCTTTAATTGCTTAAAATGAAAGAAACCAGAAGGGCAACTTTATTAATCTTTCCCTTACTGCAAAGGAAAAACTACAAAAGACAGACAAGAATTAGTAAGATATTATTGTAGAGTGTTTATTATTGTAGAGTCTTTAGTAGTATGATGGAAATTACAAAAATCAAAGTTGGTTAATAACAAGAATTTCATTAAAGCTATTTTCCCTGAAGGAAAGGGAATAATGAATATTTGAGTTTCTGAAGCAGATCCTAGCAGAAGCAGAGACTGACAGGTGAATGCGAGCCCAGCAGAAGCACAGGTAAGAGGAGACAGAGTAGAGAACAACAGAAGAAAGGACAGATCTAAATGTTAAAAACAGAATCTGTCTCTTAGCCACTACAAAAATTAAACCTAATAGGGCCAAGTAACTTTGCTCTGAGCAAGCCAAGTAAACTCTGAGCAAGCAAGAGTCCTGCCAGTCCAAGAACAGGGCAATCCAGTCGCAGTCTATAAATGCAAACCCAAGTCCAGCTGAGTTTGCAGCTTGTCTACTCTCAAACTACCAGCAGTAAGCAAGGATGACAGCCAAAGCTAAAGCCAGCAGCCAGCTCTCATATAAAAATACCCGCTTGTGGTCTGAATTAGCTGTATTCCTGAGCAGCGCCCTCCCCAGGGATTCTGACAGTGCTCAGCATCAGCAGGTGGAAGAAAACACTTAAAATACTCAGACAAAATTTCAGACAGACAAGGCTTATGATGCTTGTTATGTAAGCAAATAATGCATGCTAAAATTGCTTTAAAATCATTAGGAAATTAAGACAATCCATGCTGAGCCCTTAACCCACTCTACCTGTTAATTTAAAATGTTATTAAACACGGTGCAGGTCTGATGTCAAACAGCGCGTGTTTTTCAAAGTGCTTGATTTTCAAAATATTTGTAACTATACTTCTCAGAAATGCTAAACTACTTTTTTTTTTTTACAGCAGCATGGTCTTTTTATATTTTTATTTTGGTTCATCTAATAATTTGGTAAAATTATGGTTTTTCAAAAAAATTATGTAGGCATTGTACAGTAAGTTTTTTCTTTTTGCACCCCCTCCAGTTTCTGAATGCTAGTTTTGAAATATATTAATCAAACGACGCGTTGCACAAAATAAGCAACAACCAAGAACAACAAATGTGCCACCTCACACAGAGTGTAGAATCCAAAACATAATTTCAACAAACAAGTTCTTCTCAAGAATCTTATGTACTGTGTATTATTTTTTTTCCTCCGTGCAGTCAGACCGCCTAACCATCCTACATCACAGTAGTGCATGTAAAGAGCACCGCAGAAAGTTCTGCATTGCAACATTATGAAACACTTTCACTTGCACAAATAACAGGTAGGATGAAAATGACTACAGAAAAACAAAATGGGTGTTTTCATTACCCCAAGTTTCATCCATTACCAAATTCTTCTTTATTTCAACTTCCAAACAGACCCTAAAGTTTCTAGAGAACCTGAAGGATCATTTTCCAAAAAAAAAAAAAACCCCACCAAAACTATTTGAAACAAATGCATCAGAGTGATGTATACTAGCTGTGAACTTAATTCATACCAAATACTGTCAAGTGCACTACTATGCATTCTGCAAGTTCTATTAATGCTGCTGTAAAAACAAATAGCCTATTTGCCAAATTACCCATTTTCTGTGAAATGACACACCAACTCTTACTTCATCTCTCCTTCTGGGAACCAGGACTGATGACATGAGAATCACCTCATGCGATGGAGGTGGCAGGAGAAGCCAATCCACTCTTAGCTAGAAACTAAAACCCTTCCAATCATAACATCTATATATGTATTTATTCTAGTCGATATCAGTGCCAATGATTAAAACTGACGCTGCCTTTACATGCTTCTTGCTTTGCTGGATTTTAACTGCTGAACTGAAATTTCTCATGCTATCATATTCAGGCTTAAATGATAAATTTCTTCTATTTTTATTTTTTAATAGACATTGAGAGAAATTGAATGCTTTATATGACATTGAACTTCTTTTCAGGCAACTGTTCCTTTAGAAAACTTTAGATATTACCTTTTCAGCTCAGCGATTTGAAGTCCAGCAGAGAGGGCTCTGTACTAGAGGTTGGGTAGACTTTCCATAGAGCTCATAACCTACACAGGAATGACTGAGAGATCAGACAGACCTCTCACAGATCTCAATTTGCACATATCCAATAAAGTTTTAAACAAGTTTAGAAACTTGAATTGACACTGCAAAAATACTTTTTGTTGATGCTTTTGGGAAGCTTGTCCACAGACCCACCATCCACAGATAAATCTGGCAAGGGAACTCAAGCCTGGAATGGGCCACCCATTCACATCAGCCTGGGACTAAAGGGACAAAGACAGAAAGTGTTGTTTTCAGCTGTGGTTAACAGATCAGAAGCTAAAAGGGATATGAGGGAAACTGTTCTCTCCATGAGACAAATGGTGCTGTAACAGAACCCTAACATCCAGATTGGAGCAAGGTGCCCCAGAGCATTGCAGGAGCAGCAGCTCGGAAAACTGGGAACCAATGAGCAAACAATTAGGTGAGAAAGAGAAAATAAAAAACTAGAGAGCTTGTTAGGAGCTATAGTGAGAAGGCAGGAAACCGAAAAGCCTGCATTTCTCACACAGAATGGGAACCACTGGAAGGGGAGCCAGTAAAAACTGTGAACATCTATGAGGCAGGATCCGAAGGCTACAGGAGGCAGGACTCCAGAGGGAGCATCCATATGTTGGTCCTCCTACCACCCAAGACACAATCTTCAGGGTAACCCTTCATTTCCCCCCCAAGAAACCCCTGCATCCCAGCTTCAAGCAAGACTGATCCTGTCCCATCCTGTCTCCATCTCTTTTTCCCAAAGCCTGAAACCAGCTGCCTACAGGGACTCCCTGCACTCTGCCAAAGCCTGAATGCAGCAGCAACAAAACTTTTACCTAATGCTGCCATCTGATAAGCAGCGTGGAAAAGTGTCTCAGCAATGGCCTCAAAAATTAGCAGAAAAGGTTGATTTTAAGCCGTCAGTTCCTTGGTTTGCCACAAATACAATGGAGATGATATGAGTTTTACCTAGCCTCAGAAAACATAGTTAAGTCGTCAGATAACATGGCAATGAGAGCCCACAGAATTCATTAGAAAATGAGGAATTCTGAATTTGAAGAGTAATATTTGAATAATGAGGCACTGGCCACATCCTGAACAATGACAAGGAAAAAAAAAACATTCACTAACTGCTCTGAAGCAATCACCATTCATCTTTGCACTGAATACCAAGGTGGGGCTATATACATCAATATATATCACAAACATAGATAGTAAATAAGGAATGTTTGTAAACACACGCACTCAGAGTGGTCCGACTACTGCCTTTTTCCAAGTCAAGTTTGACTTCAGTCCCTTTGTAAAATTTTGCACGCACAATAAACACAACACAATGGTCTGAATTCAACCATGTTTCTAAAGAGCAGCTAAATTAAAAAACAATTTAGAGAAGAAAAGAGGCCAAAATTGAAACAGGAAAGACATTTTCCTCCCAGAGACCTGTGATAAAGGCAGATTCTGCCTTTTTAACAGTGATAAGGGCAGAAACCACAACTGGCACAGCAGGACAGCAGCTGTAGGACGTAACACAAGCAGCTGTAACAGCAGCAGCAGAACCAGAGGAGTTTGCTTCCCCACTGATGAAGAATTCCACTCCTCAAATCCCACCACACACTTTCCCTCTGCCCCTTTCTCTGCCACTGACACTCTTTACCCTATCACACTCGAACCTCATCTCCCCATCCCTCACGAGGCAAACTACTGCGTGCTGTGGCCAGTTCAGAGCTACGTACATATGGACTGCTAGCCCACACGTGCCAGGTGTCAGCCCAACAAATAAAACATGTTACTTTAATGACTACCTTAAAGATGTATTCATTTGTACCTCTTTGCTCCACTCAGCCTCCATTACGTATGAACTTTGTTGGAACTTCTCGATGAGATTTCTACCTCTTTCCCAGAGCACGGTTGAATATTAAGTTGAAGGTTTTACAAATTTTTTACTCCCACTTAAGCCAATACCAAGATTCAGCCCCTGTGGTGATGGGAGTTCACTGCCAGTGGACACTGCTACTTGGTGGAACCAAGCCATAAAATCCTGTCTTGCTCTGAGCACACCACCTTGACACGTGCAAGAGCACTCAGAAAAACCCACCTCCAAGAGCACACGTTTACGAAGCACAGAATTGTGAAGCCCACTTGACCGATACCAGTACTGCCAGAGCACATTTCTTCTTGTACATTGTGGCTGTGGCCTTCAGGCTCAGAGCCCTGAAAAAAAAAACCACACAGAACCTAAAGATGCCTGGAGCGTAGCTGATGCCACATGATTTCTTCTGAGAACTTCTACGTATTTATCTATTTATTTCCTAGAACAAATTTCTCCATTCGTGCAGTTGGTGTAACAGTTTCTTTTGTGAGCAAAGCCTCTGCTCCATATACTTTGGGGAAATGAATATGAAATGGATTTTTCTTCCTCAAACCTGTAAGGTTTCACGCATTGCCTGCTTTATTCAGAAGCTCCTGTTCTAGTTTAATTGCATCATCCCAAAGCAGAGTGGAGAGTAATGCCAGGTTCCTCTGTGGGTCCTAAGGGGAAATGTTTACTAAGAGGGCTCTTTATCAGCTCCTGCTCATTTTAGATGCCAAGAATTTTAATTACATTTTTGGCCTTTATCAGAAAGTATTATTTTTTTGCATTAGATGACTCTTTTGCCTTGAAAGGATAAAAACAAGAATACCTGGATTTGTTGATGGCAGTCTCCTTTCTTAATATTGTTGAATTACTCCTCTTCTTGGAAGTGAGGGGGTTGACTTCTTACCAGATGGGGGGAGCATAGATCATAGAATTTGTACCAGTTGACCTCATTGTCTAGGATATCTCTTCAATACAGTGAAAAATCAGCTTCTAGCCACTCTGCAGGAACTACTTTCTCCTGCAACTTTTTCATTATTAGCACTACCTATCATTACAGTTGCTACTTACTCACAGCATTGGACTTCCATAGGCATCTGTTTCTTTGCCAGATCCTAACTGGACTGAAATCTGTGCTAATTATTTGCCTCTGGGTGATTGTTGCTCCTACTGTTCTTGTTTCAACCAAATGGGTCACACAGTTGGAAGGATTTTATCATACTTGAAAGACAAGTAAATATACCTGAAGTCATATTTTTCCAAAATATCCAAAGCCTTTTCTTTAAAACATCCTCTTAATTTACACGCTTTAAGGTAAGAACTTCCATTTTGCATCACAAATATGTCATGGAAAAATACCGAAATTTAACTATAGCACAAAACCAATCACAACACAAGGTATTTGGACGTGCTCATTAGAAAGAATTTAGCATGTTAATTTCTCAGATTTCTAATGCATGCCCGTAAGAAAGTATTAGCCTTGATCTCATTAAGCATGCTGTATTCCAAGACCACAAGGTCAAAACTGGACTTTTTTCTGTAAGAATCGCTGCCAAAAACTTTATACTCCTGTATGGAAGATAGGTGCTAGAACACACACAGTGGTCTGATCATCATGACCACAACCAGCAGCTTGACGGCAAACACGAAGAATATAGGAAAACAATTATCAGACCAGGGTAAGGAAAAAATTATTAGCCAGGCATGGACTGAAATGAAGCATCAGGCTACAAAGGAAACTTGTAAGATGTGGGATTATGGGACTTGGGGGTCTAAAACTATTCTATGAACATACAGGTTGTTGCATGGAAAGCAGCCTATAACTCACTGCAGTAGACCTGGACTGCAAGCCAGGGACAGTGACCTCCTCAGGTAAGAAAGCTCCAGGGTTAACTATTGTGTTGGCATCATATGAGGTTGAGAACAAGGACACCTGATATTTGGTTAAAACAACAGAACGGGACAGCGACAAACGTTTTAATGAGGCTGGGACAGCAGGTGGGAGCCAACTGCTGACTATGGCTGCTCACCCACTCGGACACAATCCTGCTGAGCATGTGGGAGCATGTGTGTGTGCGCCTGGGGCATTTTCTAATTGTTTCTGCTAGTCTGTAGCAATTTATGGACCAGCAGCGATTCATGAACCACAGGCTGAATAACACTAGCTAAAATGACCTTTTCAGTCCCTTTCTGGCATTTTTCCTCTTGACTCTATCTAGATGAAGCAGTTTGCCCATACACTCTGCTATTGTACTGGTGGAGGAAAAAAGGCATAAATTATACCCAGATAACAACGAGCATACATCTTATTTAGTTTTGTCTTCACCATCATTACAGTACCACTTATTTATAATGCCTGTCTAAAGAGGCAACTCAATAATAAAGAAAAAAAAAGAATAAAAGATGGCAGAAAAGAGGGAGAAAAGAAAAAGATAACAGGGACAGAGAAAGGAAAAAGAAGGAGAATAGGCAAGATTGAAAAGGGAGAGCATTTGCTATTCAGAAGCAGGAAGGGGAAAGCAGGGAAAAGCCCTGAGACGACAAATCACATGTCAGAAAGCTTTTTCCACTTGAGATTCTGTGCATCTCAAGTAAATCAACAGTTGAAATTGTTCAGGAAATTTTGTAGCTACTGCTGGAAATTCCTCCTGCAAACTACAGCAACCGGTGCCCATTTTGCTGCTGAAACAGAGAGCTCCCTGCCCAGTACTGCCGGGCGTGCTCCTTCATGCTACAAACCAGGCCAACTGCAGAGTTAAATCAAAATACATACAAGCTACTATATTGATTTATTATTCATTTTCCATAAATAATTACTCACAAAAATTTTTAAACTTTTAACCCCGTGGCTGCGACAATTCCAACTATTCCAGTTTCTGGAATAGTAATGGTCTTTTGTACTTGGTCTTCTTCCTAAAAGTTATCTCTCACCACTAACGATGTATGCTTTTCTGATATAATCAGACAGTATTTTTCTTCATTACCTTCTCTCTACAGTGCCACTGAATTGATGCTTCTGGGTTCAAACAGTAAGTCCACATCTTGTCAGCGATATTAACTTTATTTATTATTAATCCTTACAACTAGAGCTAAGAGTTTTCCAACAAATTACTGATTTGTCAAAAATTAAGTGTTTCAAGGAAAAAAAATATAACCTTAACATACAGAAAGTATTATGAAAACCTATACATGGATTCTGGTCATTTTTATGTTGAGCTGCTGGATCCATGGATTTAGGTTACTCCAAATCTAAAGATCCTGCTTTAGATTTTGAAATTATTTGGGCTTTCAGGGATTCCTTATTCCCAGCCACAGAGCTTCGAAACCCACAGCTAGAATTGTAGCTCTAGCTGGAATAACTTCCAACTCAATGACAAGGAATCTGGAAGCAGAGAGCCCTCAGTCTCAGCCAGAGGTCTTTTCCTGCTCTCCAATACATGGGCAGAAATACTCTCCTCTTCTCCTACCTCCTTCTCTTACTCAACAGTCAAGTTACCTGACTGTGATAAATAAATTTAAATATATATATATTCATGACACAGAAAGCAAAATAAAACATTTAGCTCAAGCAATAAGAAAAATCTTAAGTGACCAAAATAGAGTCTTCATCTTGAAGCTAAAAAGTCACAAGGTTCATACATATGCAACTCAGTAGGGAGGAGAGAAGAGAAAAAAAAAAAAAAGGAAAAAAGAGATGATCTGCTTTATCAGTGTTTTAATTGAATTAAAATAAATGTTCACAGACAAGATCTGACTTTCCTTTCTCCATTAACAGCTTTGATCAGTTCCTATGAACAGGAAGAAGTAAAAATGTGTTTAAATTAGGAAAAAGTGATCTTCCAAAAATAGAAAAATACAGAAAAACATTGAAAACCAACATGAAAGATGGGTGATTGATGAGATTAGTAATTCTTGCTTGATCAGTAAACATTTTAAAGGATAATGAAGAGTGACTACCAGCAATATCAGGGTACCTGGGGAAAATTAATAGAAGGTAACATAATGGTACAGGACCGATGGATGATCCAGTGAGGAGCTCTGCTCAAAGAAGAGTGGCTCCAAAAGCAGTGAGGAGGATGGATTTGTGAACAGCAGGAGGAAAAAATTCCAAGTTTACAGCATGGTACATCTGGGGACCATTGTCTTGGGCTCCAGTCTTCCAACTTCAGAAACGACACTGACCAAGTACACAGGTATGAAGGAGAGAGAAGCAACACGCACCCAAAGCATAGCAGGCCTCAAAGAACCATGGACCTGATGGAAACAAAGAACATGGACAGCAGCAGCAAGGACAGATACAGGTGAGGGCATCCCCCCATGGGTAACTTCTGTTTACCCATTCTCAAGAAAATCAGAACATTCATCAGAATTATCAAGTAATAAGGTAAAGACTTTCTTTACACAATGCAAAATTAGACTGTGAATTCAATTTCCATACAACATTATTTAGACAACTGATTATAGGATTAAATCAGGCATTTGTGGAAACAACATTCACACTCACTTTCTAATAGTAAGCAATTCAATATAAACAGAAGCTTCAAATGTAATACAAATTCTCAAACTTCAGGACAATGATAATTTCTAACCAATATCCCCAGAAGGAAGGTTACCCTGCATTTCACTGCTACAGAGTTTATTGCCTTGAAGCAGAAAATACCAGACATGGTCACAGACAAAGCAGATGAAAAGGACCTCTGCCCCAACGAACATGGAAAACTGTGCTTTGAACTGTTTGAACATTATTTTCTCATTCCTTTTCTTTCGGTTAAAATAAAAACCAAACATCACCAACAAAAACGATGCATTGCAATAGCTGAAGATTGTTAAAGGAAACAACAATGAAATGTTATGAAGCCATTAAAAAAAGACTAATAACATGTGAAGACATGAAGGTGAATATAACAAATGGAAATACAAAATATTACATAAAATAGGGGCTTGGTCAGGGTTACTTAGGTTACTATAAAAAAAAGGCTTTTTAAAAATAAATACCTTATTTTAATATAACTACAAATAATAAAATGTAAACACTTATTTTGATTATGTTTATGAAAATACTTCACCAAAAAATTGAGATATTTGCAGAATGATCTGAGATCTAAACAATCAGGGATTTTTGCTTATTCCTAAGATTAAATATCTTAATTTTACTTTTAATGAATAAAAATGAGAAACATTTCAAAACAAATCGTTATTTTGAATCTCAAAGTATGCTTAGACAGTCTATCCTGTGTGTAAAGAAGCAAATGAAGGAGCCACTAGACCTTTAAGTTCTTCTTTTCTCTAATCAAAGTGACATTTTGTTAGTATTTCCTTGAACGGGCAAATATTAGCTCACATCTGAGCACCATAGCCCAATCCCTATTCACCGAGTAACATTTTGCAATGTTCACTTTTTGCTTTCATTTTTTGTTTAATAAAATATCTTATGGAGCAACATTAATCAACCTGGAGCTCTCATCATCACCAATTTAATATGGCTTCTATGGCAATATATTTGACTTGTTTGCCTATTTGTGTTTTTCACTTTGCCTTGAAAATTCAAATTCTTCCCATAACTTCCTTAATTCATTGCAACCTTGGAATACCACAAAAAGGATCAATTATATAAAATGCATTCCAAACTCAGTTTTAGAAAAAAGCAGGATATGATGCTGATAGCTGAATGCTGAGACTAATGTAAAAACTGTTTATTTCTCTTTACCAGATGATGCCTATCGCTTAAGGAAAGCTGAAGGGTGGTCATGTGGAAAGCGAGCAGTACCTGCTCAGGTCAGGCAAATGCTCTGTGTTACACAGTACTGGGGAAGAGGCTGAGGTATTTAAGTCCCTCACCATCGAAAAGACAACCCTAGAAGCTCAGTAAAACATGAATCTCGGTAAAATTTCAGCAGTAAAACCTAAAGGTGTCTCAGGCCAATTTCAGAAACTATCTCCAGTGTAGTCCAAATTACTGGGACATCAGGAGGAAGGGTGAACATTGCGAGTGAAATCAGTCTCTTACCGATGAACTTAGAATCACAAAAACATTTCAGTTGGAAAAGACCCTTAGGATCATCAAATCCAACCATAAACCTAACACTGCCAAGTCCAACTTGGTACTATTCTCCTGTACATGTTTATGGACCTTGGTGTTCACATCTTAGTATCAGCTGAGCAGACTTTTTACAAGATTGCCTGTAAATGCTTGGGCTTACAGGCAAAGGAAAAAATTGTCTCCTCTCTTCTGTGCACCTGGGATCATAGATTATCAGCCCCGAAACTGTGCAACAGCAGATCATAAATTTGCTCCTGGAAGATCAAATAAGCAAACGTGCTTTTATTCTTTTACACAGCACCTCAGTTCAAGGGGAATGATGACATTTTCATTATGAAAATAATGCCTCCCCCCCAATTGGAAATTTATGTTCAAATGACATTCCTTGAGGACTTTTTTTTTTAGTTTTCAATAAACACATTGAGATGCACCAGTAGAACAGGAAACTAGCACACACAAATATTCATACAGTTTCATGACTTCTGCGCCAGTGATCCTTACTGAACAGACTTCAGTATTGCAACAAACAAACACGAGTATTTTCTGTTAACAGAGAATTATTTTTTTAACTGACTGGAAAGCTATAGTGCACTAGAAAATACTTACAGCAGAGTGTTATACTGCAGAATAATATTGGGTTTATTCTATTCAGTTTTTTTTTTTATTATTCAGCTTATTCCATGTATGGCAACATAGAAGTGGAGTTTCCATTTGGCATTGGCTTCCCGCTTCTGAGGATGAGCAAGTGGACCTGCAATCCTTCCTGGGCATTTTATTCACACAAGTGCATGTGTGTGCGTGTCCCAGAAAAACTGCACCTCTTTTCCTTCTAGTTGCATTTTCTAACCAACTATTAAAGAGAAGTCTTGTACAATTCCTGCACACAGGAAAGACTACAGACCACAGTGTTTCTACAGAGGGAAGAACCAGACACAAGAGAGTTCAAACTGCAAAGCAGACTCCTGCTGTGATCTTGCACCACCCACACCTCCATCCCTTTTTTGTTTTCCCCCCACAAAATAATACCTGCCTGGATGTAAAGAAGGAAGGCTAAGGTTTATAAACCACAGCCAAAGATTAAATGCACTAACAAATTCAAAGTTCTCTCTTCTGCTGGACAAAGCAGAAAACATTAAAATTTGTCTGGGAGCATTTTATGACTTTCTTTGGAAATTTTAATATTTCTATAATTACTTAGCTTTCAGTAACACCTCCCCAGTGGCAAAGCATTTTCAAAGGACAGACAATACGTTACAATTTCACAAAAACAGAGAGACTGCAATACAGAATCAAAGTAGTAAGGATAATCCAGAAGTACACGTATTTTAAACTGCCTGGGAATTAAGGTATAAAGCCCAAAAATAGCATCGCTGCTGCTTCTCCTCCAAACACCTTTCAATGTCAATTCACAGCAACAGCCCCACGGTGTTTAAATCCCTCTTTCTCAACAGGTGATCATCTCATGGCATCCAAGGCGGTACTCCAGCTACCAAACAAAGCCAAAACTGTACCTGTCCCAGATGGCAGCAGCACAGGTAACAGACTGAAATCCTACTTCCAGCAAATTCAACAGAAAATTCTCACTGATTTCAACCAAGATGATACCCTATTTTGTACAGTGATAAGGTCTGCTTCCAGGGCTATTATATTCAAATATGCAGTGGGGAAAAGCTTGGTTTTTAGGATCCACACGAAAGATAAATTTGGAAACATAGAACTGACAATGTCTTCACTCTGACTAAGATTTTTCCTCCTGCTATGATATGTAACAAGAATTTTTGTGATAATGAATCAGGCAACTCTGAAAACTCAGTGGGATCTCAGACCTATTCTGGTAAATGGTATGTGTCACTTTTGGTGATAAAACTGCCGCCTCTGAGTGCACATTTTTTGCACAGTACTTTCATTCACAATGCAACATTTTTCAATGAGTGGAAATGAAAAGATGTTCCTCCACCAGAAAAAAAAAACAAAACAAAACACCAATATAAAGCATCTTGCAGTTAAACACATTTAACTTCTCTTCCAACAAAGAACATAAGGAATAAGCAAAGGAATATGACCAAAGAAAAATACATTTTATGTGTTCTCTAGGGAAAAAAAAAGGGAGAAAATTTATGATATTTTAAATCCCTTTTACTCGCTTTCTCATTTCCCCACAAAACAGCTATTAGAACACGTCACAAGAATGATCTTTAATTAAAGAAAACAGTTTCTTTTTGAAATTATCCTTTGATCCACTTAAGCATATAAGTTATAAACCTGAATTTAAGAACATAGACTTCAAAAGGATTATTCATTCTCAAGTATCCATACACATAAACAGCCAAGGTTTCAGTGGCCTTGATTTAGAGATCTTTTTGAGATTAGCATCAAATGAACTGGGACCACATCCACTTCCATTCATACAGTTGGAGCCTAACAGTTACACTGAGTGTCATGTTCTGACCCAGAAAAAAATGTGTATATTTTTAAATACTTTGCTGGATAAGGGGCTCTGTGCAGAACAGTTTGCTGGTTCAAGCCTTTCACGTGCATATTCTGCTGATGAGCAGATCTCTGACATATTATCAATTCATGACAAATTTTTGTTTTTCTTTTAATTCTTAGTGTGCTATCGATTGAGGCAGAATGACTAATATTTGATTATCAACTGGAATCCACATGCAAATAATATAATGTATTTATTAGAACTTGGACACTCAGATTCATTACAATAGGCTAAAAATTGTTCTGTTTAAAGAATACTGCCACAAACCATGACTTCAAAGCAATTCCAGGAAAGGTCCTTCACTTGTGCTCCCTGTGTATTGTACTTCACTAGTATGGTGTGGCACAAAAGGTATATTTTTAAATATCATTAAAGTGCTCACCTTTAATCTTGGAAATCCTTAAATGTGTGTAACTACACCCCCGAGTACCCTTATTGTGTGTGTAGGAATAACCTACAATTCAGTATAAACTCCACAGAAAATTACAATGCACTCACATAACTGCATAAAATCCAGAATTTGCCACCAGGACATTTAGAAATTCCACATAAACATACTGAATTTTCCTTTTAATAATTGAAAGCAAAACCATACAAATTACAAAAAGACACTTTATGCAATTATTACAGGCAGACAGCATAAGGAAATAATAAGCAACACTTGAAACAAGTCAATTAAAGGCTACTTTTCAATACTTCTCTTCTGAGTATTAGCCTAAACACCAAAGAGTTGTTCACTTTCAATCAACAGGTCCACCACGCCATTTTTTCTTTTTATGCTGAATTTGTACTTTGCACTTCAAAAAAGAAATTAAATGTGCCTAGCTACAAAAAAAAAAAAAAAAAAGCCATAAAAACCTACTGCCAATCACGGTAAAATCATAAAGAAGAAATGAGTGACAGAAGAGAAAAGAAATGTCGAAACTAGCCTAATGTATATATAGCTGGGAAAGAAAAGTATTAAACAAGTTTTTCAGATGACCTGGAACTCTCTAACTCAACTACAAGGATATTTCCTATATTTAAGTCACCTACCCGAGGAGGTTATCATAAAATTCTCAGAGGTTGTGTTTTTTAAAATTAGTTCAATTACTTTATAAAACAGAAACATATGTATAGGAATATGGCTTTAGGCGCTACTTACACACTACCCTGATCTTTGATGAAAGCGGAAAATAGGATATAGAGCCAGCAGCTGAACCTTGTTCTTTTTCTTTGGTTTGAAAAATTTATTGTTAATGACAGAGGGTAAGTAATCTGAAAATTAAGACTCTTTTAATATTAAAGTGTTCTGAAAAGCAAGAGTCACTAAATATTTAAACCAATAGCAGTGAACACATCTGAAATGTGTCCAAGGAGAATGATGAACAAATAGAATATATAGCATTTATATAGTATTCCTGGGGGTTTCTGGTTTTTTAATAAACAAACGCAGGTACCTGTGCATGCCTCAGTCTGTGGACATGTGAAAGAAACACCTTAGGCAGATAGGAAATTTCAAAAACTTTAGGGTTAGTACCTTGAAGACAGACACAGGAGATAAGAGCCACCATAAGAAAAGCTCGAGTTAGTGCATTGTTTTTGTCAGCAGCTGTAATGGCAGTTCAGCTTGGGAGTACTAAAGCCTTGTAATAGTCAAATGAAGACAACATGAAATTAAATTACAAGATGTGTTTGTTTGATAAGCAGATATGAACACACCAGAACAACCAGCCACGTTCTAACACGGGGGCGGGGGGGGGGAAGCTGGGGGTTTTTTTGGCTAATATTCCTGAATTAAGTATGTTATTGACTCACAAGAGCTACAAGTATAAAGCTACTGAATTATCCTTATACATTATCCATTTCATTCATTCTCTCCCCTCTCCATACAGCCACCCACTCCCCAGCTGAAAGCATTTAATCAACTGCTTCACTTTTGACATGCAAATCCTGCAAGTCTATCTGGCTCCTGCACATTTTGCAAACAGTCCTAGTAAGAGGTGAAGTTAAAAGCACCACAAATTATAATTTCAAAACACATTTCTGTAAAAGAGGAGGCATGTTTCCTTGGTCCTGCCAAATCACGACGTACGTAGAACCTTTTAAAACACAGTTTACTTGAAGCCTACATCTTATATACTGTTTGTTTGGTTTGGGAAAGGTTAGGATTACCAAAAAAAGGTCAAGTAGTTCACGTGTATATTCCTCACACAGTTTTATCAAATAAACCAAGTATTTCAAAAAGGCTCAGGCTTAAGTCTCATCACTGCCTTCAAGAACATGGCAGTATTTACAAACCCACCAGAAAACATAAAAATACGAACGAATAAAACTGGTAGATACACATGAAGGAGGCAACATATTTTGGGACAATAGTTTTCACTGACTTTTCAGAGGAGACCTTGGACTAAGAAATGGCCTCCACTAACGGCTACAAGGCCTCAGTAAATTTGCTCGCACCAGTGAATTAACCTCCATAATCCAGCAGAGTTGCATCCATTTACTGGGCAGTGAATTTCACTCCCCAGAGTATTTTCTGTGCAGCTACCGCTCTACTTTCCACCCAGCTGTTGTGTAAATAATCCACTCCTAACACAAAAACAACCCAAATACTTCACCGAAAATGCCACTGAAATTAAACTTTTGTCAGAGCAGTAAAATGGTGTAAAATTCCACAAAAGCCTCATCTCAGCCTCAGGTCCCAAGCCAGTCATGAGTGTGGGCACAAGAGAGGACAAAATCCTGCCGTTTATGCTTTAAAGAGGTATTGAGAACACAGAGTATAGCAGGGAGCTTGATGCAACTTGCTGGAACCATCCTGGCTTTGCTTAGATGATGCCAAAAAGAATTTCTCAAGTGAGAAGTGGCACCTGTGAGCAGCAGCTCATTGCTGATCTTCAGTGACCAGGGGCTGGCAACGATGGTGAAAGACAGAAGCAGCAGGGGAAGCTCCTCTTTGCAACAGCAGTACAAAGGATGCGGGAGCTGGTCCACAGAGACAACAATCCAAACAGAAAAGAATAATATAATCCAAATAGTCCACAGGTGTGATACTCCTATTTTAATAACAACCTTCAATAAGGTCTCCCCTCAGCAAACACTGTTGCTCTGAACCACAGGCAGTCACTACCCCAAGGACCAGATGCACCTTCTTTCTTCCCACCTATGCAGAAAACATTTATCCCACAGAATTTTTTTACCACTATCAAAGGATTTAGCACGATGCCCTTGCTATACCCCTTCATAGAAAGTGCCAGTTATCGTTCTTCATTTGTTTGCCTGAAAAAACTGTTCTTGTGAATATTGTCCCAGCGCAGAGGCAGCTAAACTGAGAAACAAGTGCTGGACGGTGGAACACCTGGTCTCCATCACAGGCAACTATAGAAAAGCTGCCATCTCTTCTGTGTCTTGCTAATCGATATCCATAGAAACAAAAGGCTTAAAACATGAGGAATCATCTCAGACCTGGCTTAGTTAAACACATGCTCCAGTCACTGATATGTTCTTCTTCATTTTGTTTGTTAAGTCCAAGTATGTCAAGTTTTATTCCACTTTATGTGGTGGGCTAGAGAGATCACGTCTCATGGTACATTCACCTACCATGAAACTGCTTCGGGAAGAAAGTGCTACACTACACAGCGTGGCTCACTAAACAAAAATAAGCATTTTATGTAGTGCTTGCCCTCTTAGGAAAGACAGTTACTGGAGGGCACATTCTAGCAATAATTTACAATGTTCAAAATACTGCCTGCTAATAAGGAAATGTTCGTATTCAGTTAAGCAATATTCAGTTAGCACCCCACAAAATGGTGGCATTAAAAATTCAGTCTCATTCCACTGGGTTAAAAAAAAAAAAAGAGAAAGTTTCATTGACAGTTATTTTTAACTTGTCATCATTATATTTCTATCTTGAACTATATTTCAGAGAACAAAGAAATTCTGTTATTTTGAGGGGGGGAAAAGGGTTAAACTTTAGTGAGACAACTGTGGAACTCCCTAAATATCAGTGGGATCCCAGCATGTAAAGAAGACGGTAAAACTATTAAAATTTTCTGTAGGTTTTCCCTGCACAGTAGCAGAATCTTCTTGGTGATTTTCACTGATAACAAGAAATTAAATAAGGCACAAAAAAGATCAAGATTGTGTCAGTCACACCTGTCTTTCTCAATTTCTGTGGTAATTTCCAATGAGAAAAGACAGCAAAATTCTATGTGAAATGTGTATCAGTATCAAATTTGTCAGCCCCTGCTACCTGTTTTTCCCTCTGCGTGTTCTCTTCAAAATGTTTCAACAATGAGCAAAGAACATTGCAGAATCGGTAAAAAGCAGAATTAGCACTGATAATGACTTCTTTTGAAAAATATCCGATCATCAGCCTCATTCAGAACCATAAAACCTGGCCACCCCATACCACAGGACACGCCAGAACAGTCTGTGCTGCCCAGGCACCCAGCACAGTCTGCGCCAGCAGGAAGGAGGAAGGAAAGAAAAATCTGTAGGGTGATACAGTAATCGAGATTTCTTGTATCCAACATAGACGTTACTATTTTATCCTGAGTTTTACAAGGTGTCGAGCTCATCTTGCCAGACTGAAACGCTGAGCAGGTGATCACCCTGTCCTCATCCACAGGATGCAGATACATCTCATTAGTCCATTTTTGTCTAAGGATGGACAGTACTTTTGACTTTTCAACATGCGTAAATTCAAATGGCTTAGGAAAAACACTCAACAATACAGAAAGTCACAGCCACAATCAGAAGACCCTTACAGACAATTGCTGACTCAGTGCATCCTTTTTCACGAGCAGCAGCACAATTAAACAGGGCTCAGACACAAGTCCCATGGAGAAGGTGTTACCATCAAGCTTTGCCTACATCAGCCATTTGGAGCGCAACATGGTCTTGACAGCTCTTCATGGAGAACCTTGAATCATACAAAAAAACAACCCGTAGTACGTAGATAGGTATGTGTCAAGATTCAAGGAAAGTTATCTATGTCTAAATTACCAAAGGATCTAACACTGAAGCTTCTGTGCTTCCGGTTATGTCTGTCTCTAATTGTTTAAGTGCACAGAAAACTCCGATCAAGAATTTGTGTTCAGAGCTTATACCCTTCACGGCTCCCAGATACCTGCAAAAGCAACTGTGCCTGTCAGTGGCAAATATCGTTAGTGCCTCAAATTCTACATGCTGTTGTTCTTTGAGGGAAGGTAGAGCATTTGCTGCCGTATCAGTAAGTCATCACTCATTGCTGGCAAATCTAACTCGATTTTTGACAAACACTAGCAAAAACTGTTTTGCCTCTGCAAAAAAACTGCAGAGGCACAAGTTGTTTATTTGCACACGGTATCTCATGTTTTCTTTCTATATGGGAAAAAAACCCTGGTTATGACCCAGACACAGTAGGTAATCATCTCCCAGCAATCAGTGAAGACTGAATCTTCATGAAGATTCTGCAACATTTATCAAATTCTTTTAATATTGCAGGTCATAAAATGCTGTTAACTTGGTGTGCAGACTGCAAGAGATGTAGATGCTTTTTGCTTATTCGTCATTCCTCTCATGCTAAAAGGGCACTAGGGAGCAATTGTTGCTTCCTTTCCATCCCTGTCTTAGAACCCTCCCAGTCCCAGCTGGTTTTAAGAGAATGAATGAAAGAACTCTGACATAGAGCCTGCGTCCTTTGCATGCTGATGAAAACCAGCTCTAGAGTGTCATCTTATCCCACCTGGCAAATGGTCATCACCACCATTCAGTTTAGCAAATGAATAAGGACCAACTGTCCAAGATGCAGTTCAGTCTGACTGAGGTGAAAAGAAGCAGAAGCCCTGACAAGGATGAAATACATACCATTTGTAGTTAGTATTTTGTTATTAACATATATTTTATTATTAATGTTTTCCAATTTGAGATTTGGTTGTATTTTCAGGTGCTCCTGGAGGACCAGAAGGCAGCTAGTTAAGCCAGCTTCTTATGTTGTGTCAGAAACTAAGATACAGTGTTTGTATTTTGTCCTTACCACCATTGTTCATGACTTCTTCACCTCAAACATAAGCAACTACAGTGTGCTTTACACAGCATAACTGACCAAATGTCCCAATTATGCACTCACTAGATATCCATCTGGAGTCCATACTAAGTCTAGGCAATGCCTTCAATGGGCTAGAGATGATCTCCCAAGCATCTCCCCAAATGTTTACCCTCAACACCCAGTCCTAATTCTTAGGGCTGCTGCTGTAAGGACATCCTCTCCTCACAAAAGGTTTTCTGCCACCCGGTTTACACTTTAACTTCTCAGAAGGCATGTGACACAAGTGAGAAAACAGATGAAGATAGACAGAAGGCCTTTGTACAAAGTTTCCAATCCCAAACTTTCTCGAGATCCCAAAGTTTATAAATCAACCGGCTAAATGCAAGCAGTAGGTCTCCAGCTCTTACTGCTTTCAGTTTCCAAGGATCCACTTAAGCTCAAGGAGAGATTCCTTGCGTTATAAGGCCAGAGCTTAAAATCCAACGAATAGTCAAGCTCAGCCTTCCATGTTGAAAATACAAGCTAATTTTTCAACACGCACTTGTTAAGAGTATGAACCATATCCTCCGTTAAAGTGGCCTTATTTGATCGGATGTGAATTGCTAACCCACAATAACACAATTAAGTTCAATAACAGGCCCATACCTCTCCCTTATCAGAGAAATTGATTCGCTTCCAGCTTAAGACGAGCAGACAAGCTCATGCAGCAGTATCCTCAGGGATAGGTGCTTATTGTCAGAACATCTTCCATGAAAACACACTAGTTTTTGTATTTGAAGCAGGATTCTCAAAATACTTGCTTTTTTTTTTTATCCTCAAGTCCCGGATTTTTAAACATCTAATGTTCCCTTGAAAATGCTTCCTAGAGTTTACCAAATCTCCCCTGACTGTCAAGACAGACAGAAAAACAGAAAATCAAAATACAGTCTTTCCTTCTTCCTCCAGGTAACTGGGCTACCGTGTCAAGCACAGAAGCAGAACAGCTGTGGAACGCATAATACCTTTTTTAAAAAAAAAAAATCAAGACTGAAGTATACTTAGATGCATTCTTAAAATTAATAACCACGTACATTAAAGGATCTCAAGCAGTCCCACAGTGAACATACAAGATACAGAAATACCATTTTCTGTACTCCTGTCAAACTCAATCAGCTATAAAGTTGAAGCAGGAGTTCCATAAAATGCCTTCATTTAACTTGATTGGAAGGGAAATTGAACAAAATTAATTCCAGAACCATTTTTCTTCTCAAAGTATTTGCTCAGATGTCACCTCAAAAAATGTTTTAGGTAGTTTATAACAAGATTTGATTTAGTATCTTAGGCAGAAAATTGGGGATGGGGGAAATGTGCCCTGAATTTTAATGATACTGGCTCACACTGGTAAGTTTTCACGTCATTTTTGAAATGACAGGGCTTACTGCATCAGGCATACCTTACAGTCCTTTTACTCAACACAGAGCACAATCTCCGTCCTCTAAAGGAGGGGACTCCTTGTGACAATGGTGGTGGTGGAAGCCAGAAGCGGCACAGGCAGCGCAGAGTAGTGCTCAGTTACAGAGCAGGCAGCAGAAAGGCAGTAACTGTGCTGCAGCACGCACAAAAAAAGAAGCTATTCACTTCATATGGTTTTAGTCTCTAAAAAAACAAAAGAATATGATTTTTTTTATGTGATTTAAGTATTCCACGCAATTTCTGCAGTGAAGACATCTAAAAATACTTGTTGAAACACCACCAATTGCCACCCCTTGGAAAAGGATCTTCTCCACAACGAAGCGCTCTCACAAATGCTAAATCCTACCTGCAGATTCACGCTCTGATGCTTAAGACATTAACCCAAGTTATTCTCCTTCACTCTGGGTATCAATTAGTGCCAAGGTGAGCCAACAGCATTGACCACGCCTCTGCTACTTCATTTCAGTAAGATCAGCCAATTTCCATTAGCAAAACTCTGGTTTTGTCAAGTTTTTGGATAACCTCCATTTCTTGGAGGAACAACAAAAACGGGCTGAGGTAAGGACTTTTTGAGGTAGGCATTCAACAAGGAAGGGGGAGCTCTGAAGCAAGGAAGGGGCAAACCAGGATACTGATATACTAAATTAACTCTGCTTGGAGCAAAACCAGCGGGTCTGCACAAGGATATCACAGTCTTCACTTCAAACAACGAAGCTCTACAAATAGTTTTTTTGAGTTGAACCCTCACACCAGAAGCACGCTGCCGCAGTAGCGCCACCATCCAGTTCCTGCCATCCTAGATGAACTGAGCACCAGAAGAGACAACAGCATCTGAAGCGCTCCCCAAAGCAACGCTGCCTTGGTTTGGATGGAGACAAAAGTATCGCCACCCAGTGAAGTTTTTACGCTGCCTCAGAGATGCACTGAGATTTCCACACAGCCTCTCTAACAAATCCACCCACCTCTCAAGCCTCACATCTCAGTGCCCACAACTTCTTTCCAGAGCTGAGGACGCAGGGACCCGATCAGCATATATAGCTATACAGGTGCAGAACTCCCGAGGAGAGGCTAAAAGGAAGCCTGCGAGGTTTGAGGGGTGAAAAATGGTCTGTACAAACTACTCGTGGCTCACCAGAGGGAAACCTTCACCTTCCCAGTCTTCCCAGCACCTCCAGTGACCTCGTCTTTCCCAGTTCAAACCTGCTGCTACAACCGGACTAGAAATTAAAGCTGCACAGTAACTGTTCATTGTGACAGAGAAGGGGTGGAAGAAGGTGCAGGCTGTGGATACAATAAAGCTGAGGCTGAAGGGGAAAGCCAGCAGAAGGCACATGGATGAACCAGGATTATTTGGCTACTCACTTGTTTTCTGAGGTTTTCTTTGGTTTGTGGTTGCATTTTTTTCCTGCTTTTTTTTGTCTCCTGAGGTTTGGGCGTTGTTGTTCTTTTAATTTTTAGTCTGCTTTGCAATCATCCACCACCAAGAAACTTCAGCACCAAATTAACTGAGCAGTTTTATGTTGTTATACAACAAAATCTCTATTAGTCAGTCCTGCTGGTGTTCATGGGCTGAAATAAAGACTAACTCCTCTCACTAGAAGATGACACTAGTTTAAGGAATCAGATTACAGGTACATAAAATGACAGAAAATACACATGCATTAAATTTTTCTTATTCTTATATTCTATGTAAGTATTATTATCCAATATACACATACATTTGGGATGGATAAATGGATATTCATACCCTATACATGAGTATGCTTGTATATAGGACATAAATACAATTTATATTACTAAATATTCCACATTCAATATTACTCCATATCTAAATCATTGAAAATTATCAGCTACAATGTTAGTTTACAATAACAGCATTTACATTCACCAGAGTCCTCTGATAGCACAATGTACATAAAATGTGCTGCAGAGTAACTGAATGGAAATATTTTCTAGAAACAGCAGAGGGGGATGTTAGCACAACTGGCTTTGAACCAGAATTTAACTGTATCTGTAATTGCCTTTTAACTCAATGCCATACTAAACTCCTACATTAACTAAGGATGCACCTTCATTTCATTACTGCACTGGCCATTTTTCCGGTTAGTTTGAAAGCTTCATTTCATCTATTCTTCAAACTCAAGGACTATTAAATTCAACACTGATTAACTATTTTATTTTGACCATTTAGTATTTTTCCAAGTCTAAAGAAGAAAAGTTCCAGTAACTGGAATCCTGCTAAATTACTATCTAAACTTGAGCAATACAAAATGCAACATACTTTAGAAGGTAATAATTTACTTTAGGCACAGAAGAGCTTTTTTTTTTTTGTTTACGCAGTGAAAATACAATGAAAAAAGCATCAGTGATAAGACTATTGACATATAAATCTATCCAGCTTCATAATGAAGATGAAAGAGACTAAACAGAAAATAGGAATAAACAAGAACTGTTAACGAATGAGTACTCTGACTGGCATTAAACCCATCAGAGCAAAACCATTACGATTGTTTACTTCAAATAAAGGCAAGCCCGCACAACCTTCATGCAGAATGAAATGAGAAAATTTTTCCAGCTTCTGACATAGCCAGATTAGACCCTTTCTAAAGTTTCCTCATCTGTAAAAGCATCTGATGTATTTTGACAACTGTCGTCCATCCTATTTCTGCGATTCCCCAACTACACAGATTCCTGACATAAAGAAATACGACCACAGATTTTTAGTAATGATGGGATTTACTAAGAGGAAAGACTAAAAATCTAGCTTTTCACAGGTGAAATACCGGCTCCCATTTCGGCAACTACTTTTATGATGTCAAATGTTTGTGATGAACTTCCCATTAGGGAAGGTTTACCAGTCAGAAGCATGACAGCAGTTCTGCAACAGACCTCCACCTCCGACACAAGGGTACGTACAATACTTCTTCCACAAAGCAAACAAAACCTCCTCTTTTTTTAATGCTCCAGCAGTACAGCTATCTACCCAATACCACAGCAGCCAAAAACAAACATCCTACCTCAGGAGTCTACATGCTACCACGGAATTAACGACACAAAGGCACAAGACGACAGACATAGCTGAAAGTTCCCAGTGTGAGTGGCTAACCAGCCTTTGCCCCTTTGATTAACAGGCTGGGCAGCGACACGCCAACCTCCCAAGACAGAAGCCCTCTTCGAGGACACTGCAAAGTTACCTTTTTATTAGAATAAACATAGGACTGACTTTGAAAAGCGGCCAGAAACTATCCGCCGACCCCTACGCCGGGGTTTAGGGACCCGAGGCCGACGTTGGGACCGGGTGAGTCGCTGGTACCGAGGCGCAATCGCTGCTGGTTCGCGGAGCGGGCGTTCGCGGCTCCGCCGTGCCGCCCCCCCCGCGGCGGGACGGGTCTAGCCGCGGCTCCCGCCGCCACGAGTGGCGGCCCGGGGGCTCAGCCCCACGCACGGAAGTTTCGCGAAGTCACTTCGGAGCCCACCCCCTCCGGCTCACGCCACCCCCCCCCCCCCCGGATTTAGGAGCCCGGCCCGGGGGAGAGCGGGCGGTGGCACCGCGGAGAAAAGTTAGATGCCGCCGGCGCGACCCGGCCCGGCCTGGCGTGTCCCCCCCCACCCCCGGCCCGGTACCGGCCTCCCGCCACCGCCGCCGCCCCCTGCGCCCCCCGCTCCTGCCGCGGCGGCGGAGCAAGATGGAAGGCGCGGGGCCGCCCACCCGCCCGCGTGCCCCCATCCCTCGCGGGGCGGCTGCCGCCGTGCCCCCGGGATGGTTGGCGGGGAGGGGAACCGGCGGCGCGGCAGCCCCCCGTCCTCTCCCCCCGGCGCGGCTGCCGCCCCCGGCGCTCCGCGCTCACCTCGCTCCGGCTCGGCTTGCAGGCAGATGGGGATGTTCTTCTTCCAGCCCGGCATGGCTCCGCGCTCAGCGCTGCTGCTGCTGCTGCGGCGGCGGCGGGGTTGGGGGACGGCTCATGGCAGGGCGAGGCGGCGGCGACCCGCGCTCGGGGGGTGGAAGTCGGCGGCTCCGGCGGGCAGCGGCGGAGGGGCGGCGGCCGCTCGGTGGGAGGGAGGGAGGGAAGGAGGAAAGGAGAGAGGCCGGGGGAGGGGAGGCGGCGGGGCTCCGGCAGCCTGGGGGACGGGAGGGAGAGAAGGAGGGAGCGGGGCGGGCTCGCCCCGGTTCAGACGGGGACAGACGGGGGGTGGGATGGCGGGAGGGGGAGGCGCGGAGGGGCGCCCGGCCTCAGCCCTCCCCGCCGCGGGCCGCACAATGGAGGGCCCGGGGGCGGCCCCCGCTCTGGCAACGGCGGGGCCAGGTGGGGCGGGACGGGGAGGGGAGGAGCGGAGCCGGGGCCGCCGCTGGTCGGCCCGCCAGGTGCGGGCCGGTGCGCGGGCGCGGTGCCGCTACAGACAGGCGGAGGCCGCGGGGAGCCGCTCCGCTCCGCGCCCCGCCGGCGGAAAAGGGTCGGGGAGGGGGCTATGGGTGCGGCTGTGACACGCGTGTTCAGGGCGACGGGGACGGGGCGTGAGACCCGCGCCCCGGGGGTCGCCGTCTCCTCACTTGTTGAAGGATGCGAGTTTTGGCCCCGTCCGGGCTCCCGAAATAGGGGGGGTGAGGGGGGGAGAGGGGCGTAGGGACGGCGTTGGCTGCTGTGTGGCACCATCCCGCCCTGCCCCTTCGCCTCAAGGATGCGGCGTGAAAATGGGGCTCGTCCCCTTCCCTTTCACTCTGGCAGATGGGGGAGTTTGCCCACGCGCGCGGAAGCTGGGAAAGAAGGAGTTAAAAGAGCAGGCAAGCTCCCGCAGAACGGCACTGACAGCCCCTTGATCAAATCAACCCGAATTTGCACCATAAAGAGTGCGGGACCCGGTTGTGACAGGTCGGATTTCTGTCATTATTACAGCCGATTCCTTACGACCTTTTGACCAAAAGACCTCGCATCTCACCACTGAAATTCTTTCTGACACAGCCACGTCTTAGCAGGAGACTAATGCTGCGGTGATTAAATATTCCTTTTATTTTTAATAGGAAAAAAAATAAACCCACTATAGAAATTCAAAGTGGCGGGTTTGGATGTTATTTAATAATAATGATAGTAATATAAGTGAATTTTTATTTCTTTTTTTCTGAGGCACTTCTGGGGGTGGACTGCTACAGGAGCTTCATCCTGCCTAACAGTTATGTTGTGATTATTTTTGCACTCTCATTTCCTCTTATTTATAGAAATTATGTCATTTTTCATAGTCAGAAAACTACACGTGAACCCTTCATTCAGATTAAGATTTGAAGGGTTTCCTGGATTTAATTTCAGCTGTAAACATAATGGCAGTTTCCTGACACAGCATATTTCTGTTGACTTTGTGCCAGTGCATAAAGCAGAATGTGTGTCTTGGTACTCATGAAACCCCCTTGATTAAAACCCCGTTGATGAGAGCTGCAGCTACTGGCTTTTCCTTGATTGAGCTTGGGCTGGGGTCCCATCGTTGGTAATGGATGTCACGCGTGGCAGGGTCACGGTACCAGTGGGACCCAAGTGAGGAGTAAGTATATCCTGGATTTCTGCTGAATTAAGAGTGTACAATAAGGGGTGGCTTTTGCTGGCAACTCTCTTGCTGCCTGCAAGAGGCCAGGTGCTACCTGACAAGACAAGAAGAAATGGGCAAAAACTTGAACATAAGGAGTGCCATCTAAACATGAGGAGGAACTTCTTCTCTTTGAGGGTGGCAGCGCACTGGAACAGGCTGCCCAGAGACATGGTGGAGTCTCTGGAGACATTCAAAACCTGCCTGGACACGTTCCTGTGCAACCTGCTCTAGGTGTACCTGCTTTGGCAGGGGGGTTGGACCAGGTGATCTCCAGAGGTCCTTTCCAACCCCATACTATTCTGTGATTCTGTGATCTACAACAAAATCAAACAGCACGATGATAACAAAACAAAAACATTTTACCAAGTTAGAAGCATCAGACTGAGTTTATATCAGGCTTGAATTGTGTGACCACTGATATTTGTGTTTCATTATTGGGAGGACTAAATTTGGATTTCCTAAATCTTTAAGCCACAGTCTTGTATCCTTTCTTCAAGAAAAGACATGTTTGTGCTAATATGCTAATATTATCTTTCCTTTCATAGTTCCTTTACTTAAATAGCGTTGGGGGGGGGGGGTAAGTTAATTGCTATTTCTAAAGAAAAATGTGACTGTGCATGTGAATTTCTAAGCATTATAAAATAAAGATCTCCAGCTAGATTCTTTGCTCACAGGACAAAGCTTCCAGAAGATGGCTTTGGGGCTTGCAAGCAGAACAAGTGCAGCACCCCAGGCAGGTTCAGAGGAAAGGGAGAGGGACAAGACTCTTCGGCTGCTCAGCCTGGCAGGCAACCCACTCGAGGAGCTGGTGCTAAAAACTGTCCCAAGAGCCGCTGGAGAATACACAGCCTGGAAACAGGTTTCAAGGTAATAAAGTGGTTTAGAAGCCATACAGCTACTTTTAAAAAATCACTTTGGCACTTACTCTCCTAACCTCTGCCATTTCTTAAAAGAAACTTGGGCTTTAAAGTGCTATGGCATGAAATAAAATGTCAGGTGATTGTGTGTTATCCGTGTCTTAAATCTTACCTACTACCTCTGATGTCCAGCTTTTACTCCTAGTCTTTCCATTATGAATGAAAGAAATACAAACATTAAGCCTTAACACTGTAGTTCTGATCCTCCAGCTGATTTTTTGCCAGCACTGGAGTTCTGCAAAATTGCAGGTCATAGGAATACAGTAGTAGATTGCCCTACTCTTCAGTCCACAATAAGCCATTTTCTAGTTGGTTTTTTTTTTTTTTTTTTTTATAGTGCCATCTCTTTGAATGTGAGTAAAAATCCCAGCTGCTGGTTTGGATTTGCTCCAGAAATGTATTTCAAAATGAGGCATAAGTCCTATTTTTTCTAAATATCACTGGCTAATCAGGAATAAGTATGCTACATATTAAATAGATGTCAATATTTGCATCATTGAGTGGAATATGTATGCTTCTCTCTGTCTTATGCGAGACTTTACAAATAAATCCTTTTAGGCAATGACACTCTGTAATTCCCCATTTCTGCACTACAGGACAAGCTTGCCTGGGTGCCTGGCTCAAGTTAATTTAATTGCATTCTCTTACTCACATGAGCTGTTTTACACCGAACAACTGCTTCTGCGTATACTAATGCTAGTAATGGAAGAAAGCGGTCACCTGATTTAGATGTGCTTTTTATGGTGAATATATCACACCAACAGCATATAAACTTCCTGCCAGTTCTTTTCTGTCTACAGCATTTCCCCCCTGAGAATTTTAAATGAATTGAGTCTTGATTTTCAAGGAGGCACCCTTTCTTCCTACATAATGGAGGTCATCTGAAGGCATGTATAATAACACCCTAGAATTAATCAAAAAGCAAAAGAAGCATAATATTCCCAAGGAGAGGTTTTATTCCATGAGCATTCAGAAGAAGAGATTCATTTTTTTATTTCCTCTTTTTACGTATTCCCTAAAGCTAGGTAGGAGAAATACGCAGACAGTGGGGCTGAGGGTTCATTTCTGGAGGACTGGAATGTTTCTCAGTAACTGCAGATTTGCACCAACAATTACCTCTAAGTTACAAGAGATGCCTCAGCTTTAAGATCTTTAAACTCCGGAGGTTTTTCCTCAGTGACTGACACTGTCCATGCTCACATACATGTTTGTGATTAAAGAGCTTTAGAAAGTGTCAAGGAGAGTATCTCCTGCAAATAAGAATCCAAAATGACCTAATAAAATAACTTTGAAAATAATGCAACTCCTACAGGTTTCTGGTCATTCAAGCCCTGGCAACTTTCATGTCATTCTGAATAGATGAAAAATGCTTGAGCCTTTCACATTGTTCTTCACAGCTCTTCAACCGTGACCAGCCACCAATACTTGCCCGAGACTGAGGTATTCCCACTAAGGGTTACATAAATGTGTACAAGTCACATTAAATTGTGATGTGATTTCATTAAAAAAGTGATACCAATCTTGCCAGAACTGAGCAGAACCAGAGGCACACTCTATACACCATTATCTTCCCTGCACACTGCTCTTTTATTTTCTCTTTCTTTATTTTCCTTTTATTAAAAAGGTGTCTTATCTTGAAAGCTATTTGTCACTTTGCTGAACATCAGATCAAAAAGTTCATAGATGAGACATAAGGAGTATACCAACAATTGATTTTTTTGGTGCATTTTAGCAATTTTCTTAACAAATGTTAAGAAAAAATAGTAGGACATCCCGCGGCAGAGCGGTGGCCATTTGTTGGCAGCCTCACTGGGGAGCATCCTCCTTAGGACAGTGCAGAAGACACAGTACCTTTTGTTCGTGGCCCCCATGAATCTCTCATGTTGGCACAGTGGCAGACGTCAGCAGGAGAGGAGAAGGTCTGAGCCTACCTGTGGAAATGGGCCCTGCAAGAAGTTGAGACTCAGGTTACCTGGTCTGTCAGTCCCAAACAGGTTTAGGAATCAGATAAAACACAAACATGATTAGTTTGGGCACACTGGCAGGAACTCCATGTATGCTCAGTACCAGAAATATAGGTACCTATGTGATTACAGATAAGCACTTTCCTGGTGCAGCCTTCCAAATAGCAAAAAGAGAAGGTGGAAGTTTTAAGGACTGTATTTGTGGGTTTAGGAACCTGCATTCTACCTGTTGCCCATGTTATGTGTCTATGTGCCTTTGCCATCTAATGTTGCGAGGTGGCAGGAAGATTTCTTCCATTTCCTTAGAAGACAACGTTTTTAAGGTTCTATCTCAGATCCTTGAACTACAGCAAACAAGCTTACAGTTAGCAGAAGATGATCTATAGAATCTTAGTGATGCCACCATCCTTGTGCCAAACAGACACAAAAGCCCCACCGGGTGGCAGACTTTCTGGGGCTACTTAACTTGCCTTTTCCTGTTTCTTTAACTTATCCTCAAAACAAAGAGACACCTCTTCCTGGTATGCTGAGGCTTTAAGCACTGATATAGGTACCCAAGTTCACAATTTTGTTTCTTATGTGCTGCTAAAATACAATACTCTAATTAGTGTTCATAGCTGTTTTCTTCACACAAAAATGAGTTTTGTAAATCACTTGCAAAGGGCTACGCAATTAACAATGTACTGAAAAAAGCGAATTATGCAAATGTTAAATAGTCTGACTTATTGCTGCCATTTTGTGCTGATATTGAAGTATAAATAAAATTAGAGCATCAACTAGAAAGAGGCTTAAAAAACTGGAATTGCTCAAAACTGTCATCTTTGCAAAAGGTGTCTCTGTAAGTAAGCAGCTAAAACAGATATAAGGAAAAACATTCAAAAGTATATGAAAGTACCTAACAATTCTTGATGTAACTTAAGCCCCTAACCAATATATCTACATGCCAATGTGCCTAAATCACTGACACTAAAAATCCATGAATGACCTCACATACTGACATCTGCAGGCATTCCCACCTCTGCCAGTGAGGAATGTCTCATATGTTGTGTTGTAAGCCTTGGCCCTGCCAACCTGCTTTGGTAGTTAATCTTTTCCATATGTCCCATTCCAGGAAAAACAATCTATGACACAATAGTTGAGGTTGAAAGGTACCTCTGGAGATAACCCAGTCCAAAATCCCCTGCTCAAAGCTGGGTCAAGCAGAGTAGGTTGCTCACAACCATGCCTAGCTGCACTTTGAGTATCTTCAAGGATAGAGGCTCCACAGCGTGACCAGCTGTCGTGGTCCCACATTGGGCACCAATAAATCTGCCATGGTTTGGGCCAGACTGGCCACTGAGATGAATGACAGCTGCTCTCCCCCACCTCTCTCTTCAAGGAGAGGAGGGAGAGAGAGAAAGAGACTTACTAGTTTAGAAGAAGATGAACTGCGTTAATTAAAATTTTAATAATATAATAATAAAAAGGAAATAATGAAATACATACAAAACCAGTATTGAGCTTCTGGCTTGATGATCATGGCACTGGCAGGCACTGGGAAAGTACCAGACTGGGCTCAGTGATGGACGGTAACAGGATCAGGATCAAAGGCAGACAGAGTCCTCCTTGGATGCCGGCCATTGAAGGGAGAGAGATGACCCTTTGAACCCTCAGCTTTTATACTGAGCATGATGCAGATGGGATGGTGTCCCAGTTTGAAGTAAAACTGAATCAATTTTGTGTTCTGGAATTTTACATTTTAGCTAGGCCTCCTCTAACTCTCTGAAATAACAGCATATTGTGGAGAAAACTGCTCGTTCTCAGGATGATAAGGCCAATGTTTGTGCTAAGTGCCAAGGATTGGTGTGCAGAGAGGCCCTTGATTATGCTTATTGCCATAACAACCAAGGTCAGCCAATTTTTGTTATTGGCCCCTTAGAGGGTCGGAAACGGAAAAACGTAGAGGGGTCACACCTGTGGGGAGAAACGGACAGAACAGGTCCCAAACCTGACCAACTGGGGTATTCCAGCCCATCTGCCCCACGCTCAGTATAAAAGCTGAGGGATCAACGGGTAAACCCTTTTCCTGTAATGGCCGATGTCTGTCTGTTCACCTGCCTTTGAATCCGATCCGTGTGTTCCTGACTCCAGAGCTGGAATCCAGTTCCCGTCCATCGCTGAGTCCAGCCTGGGACTTCCCCAGCGCACGCCGGTGACGGGACTGTCATCCTGGGAGCTGGATATGGTTTTGTATATATTGTATCTATTTCATTACTTCCTTCCTTCTTCTTTTTTTTAAATTTAATATTAATTCTTCATTAAAGCAGTTTAGTTAATTCTAAACTTCTAAATCTCCTTATCTCTTCCTCTCCTTTTTTTTTTTTTTGGTGGGGGGTTGTCTGGTTGTGGTGATTTTGGCTGAAACCACACCCTGTTGATCAGTTTAGGATCACCTGTCCTGACTGCTCCCTGCTACAGGTGTGACCCCTCTGCATTCTTCCACTTCTGACCCTCCAGCAGGGCATATCACAGAGTGAGCTGCCCTTGTTTGTTATACCAATGAGTATGAGCAGGAGCCTCCCTGCATACCATTCCTTGATATAAACTATAAACAAAGGTCTTATCACTTTGAGGGTGAACAGTTTCTGCACAATATGCTGTTAATTTCAGAGTTCAGTTAGTTAGAAGAGACTTAGCTGCAAAGTAAAATTACTGAACAGAAAACTGGTTCTCTTTTACCTCAACACAGCCAGTGTAGTGTTGGAGACTCCAACTGGACTTGGTGGCTCTAATCACAGCCCTCTTGTACAGTCCAGCTCAGGTGCACCAAACTGTGTGATACCCATCACTTAGCTCTCTGTTGCCCACCTGCAGGAAGGCACCAGAATTCTACATAATTTCTGTGGTCAGCATAGGAAAGGCTTTCATTTTAAGGTGTGTTCTTAACACAGTCAAGCTGAGTTTTACAGGGAGGAGATAAAGTCTGCAGCAGAAAAGGAATGCAGTTCCAGGAACAACCCAGGGAGTTAAAAGCTTAGGATCAGCAAAAAAAAGAATGGACTATGAGGCATCCCAGGATGAGGATAGCCTAGGGAAAAGATTGAAGAAGACCTGGCCCTGGAGGAATCAAATGCCCAGGAAGGCTGGATGCTCTTCAAGAGAGAAATCCTAAAGGCCCAGGAGCAGGCTGTCCCCATGAGGCGCAAAATTAAAGGGCGGGGAAAATGGCGGGCCTGGATGAACAAAGAGCTCTTGATGGGACTTAAGGAAAAAAGGAAGGTTTACCACCTTTGGAAGAAGGGACAGG
>JAOQGH010000001.1:37059019-37071789 GCA_025769975.1 Gallinago jamesoni
AGATTATTGGTTTGTGGTGGGGTGTTGTGTGTGGGGTTGTGGGTGTGGGGTTTAGTTGGTGGGTGGCTTTTTTGTTTATTTGTTTGTTTTTGTGTGGCTTTTTGTTGTTGTTGGTTGGTTGGTTTTGTGGGTTTTTTTTGTTTGGTTTTTTTTTTATGTGGTTGGACTCGATGATCTCAAAGGTCCCTTCCAACCACTAAGATTCTCTGATTCTGTGATTCTGTGAAATCCAGACTCTGGTAACTGTCATTCATCATATTTATTGAAGCAAGCATTACAGGGTATGATTTCTGATTTCATTGTGACCAATGAGATTGTTATTGTCAAGGATACTGCATGTAGTGAAATGGGATTTTGCTTCATGTATTTCCTCTCTCTCCCTTGGTCTTCCATCATCCAGATTCCATGGAGGGACAAGGAAAGTGAGAGAGACCAGGCATTAAGTGACCATCTTTCCTTAAAAAGATTAGAATTACAGGTAACCTGAGTGGTAAACTTCACAAAGCTGATTTTTCTTGGGATGCTTGTTCAGCCTGTTCTCAGCGCGCTCCCCGAGTGGGGGTGTTTAGAGGGTGCCAGTTGTGCCTTCAGCTCTCCTGTGCTCCTGGTTTAGCAGCCTGTCAGGGTTTGCTGGGGTGTCTCCAGAAGACACAGTACTAGAGAACAGCCCATGCAAAACTAACTCTATTTGGCGGCTGAAGTTCCCAAGGTGGATATGCTTTCTTCATGTGTCTTTCCTGCATATTTCATTTTGATGCTTGTCTGCGTTGAATTCTGATAAATGTATTTACTTACTTTTTCTGGCAAGCGACCTGCAGCCATGAATACTATTAATGACACCCAGCACACTTTGAGAAGCCCATTATCGGAAAGCCAGCTGCTATTTCAGGCACATTAGTTATACCCATTACCCACACACAAGCCTCGCGATTGATTGTCTCACACATCCTCGCTAGCCCAGAAATAATGACTCGCCAGTTCTGAACCAGTCATGAACTCACAACAATTAGGGGTAACCAGCTCCACAGGACAACTGTTTCAGCTGCAGGGCCTAAGTGTCCCATTCCTGGGGGCTTAGGGCAAGCTCATGAAATCTATCTGCTTCCTGGGATGGAAGACCTGGAGCCACTGCTCATCACCTTAAGTCTCCACACTGATACGATCCTACCCCTCCTGGATACACCTTACAACTGAAGAGCAGCCTGTGCAGGATCCAGTGTCTCATGGAACATGTTGCATGAGCTCTTGGCCAGCACAGATAGCAGTGAGATAGAGGGAAGCAACCACTGTGCAGTCTCAAGAGTGAGTGCCTCAAGTAAGACTAGAGCGGAGTTAAAGCCATTCACAGTTTGCAAGGACAGAAAAGACTGACCCAGTTTTACACAATAATGCAAGAAGTATTACCTAAAATGGATGCAAGTTTTGAGACACTACATGCCCCAGCATCCCTAATGCCAAATCTGTGTAAGGAATAGTCCTCAAAACCTATGAGCAGGCTCTGCACTAGGGGTGTGAGAGACATGATGTTGTGCCAGCACAAGCAGGTGAGTTGGAACATGAAAGCACACAACAATGTAGATGTGCTCCAAGTGCCTTTCGAGACTGGGACCTCAGCTGCCTAGATGCGTTCATAATTTGCAAGTTTTATCCCAAATCTTAAATAAAAGGTTTTTATTTTATACCTGCTCTAACAAACAGCCATAAAGCAGTTGTTCAGCTGAGGTGCTTATCAGAAAAATGTTGGTCACGCTTTTTTGTTTTTTGAAATGTAGATTACATTTATCTTTTAAGAAAAGCCAGTATCATTAATGCAAATGTATGTGAATTACACTATTCTCTGCACCTCCTACAACATACGGAACATTTTGCTGATCAGAGAGAAGCTTTTCTTAGAGGTATTTGAGATAATGTAGTAATCTTAGAGAACGTGTTTGTAACCCTTGCTCCAGACAAGGAAGAAAACCTTCAATTATACTTTACAGCAGCAAAGACTTACATAAACTGTTTAAGACATTAAAAGAACATTAAGATTAGAGAGGTACAATAAGCTAAGTATTTTATCATTACTTTTCTACAAAGAAGACATACTATTTTGTATTAATTACTACTATTATCCAGTGCTAACAGCCCTGATCCAGAAGAGGATGTACAACTGTCGTGGTTTGATTATATGGTTAGTTCCACCAACGGAGTGAAAAGAGCTTTCCTGGATCAGGTAATCCAGCAGGTTCTGCGTAACACAATAATCACAGTGACATTTAGAGATTCATACTCTTACTTTAAAAAAAAAGAAAAAAAAAAAAGAAAAAAAAAAGAAAAGGAAAAGAAAGGTACGGAGTGGTCTAGAATAAACTGATATGAAATACCTATGTCTTCTGTCTGTCTGTCTGTCTATTTCTCCTTTGGACCACGATAAGGTATATTTTCTTGAAAATAAACACAATCCATTTATAAAACCTTTTGTTCTCAATCTATATACCAGTACATATTTTGCCTAAACCATCTTGCATAAAGCGGTACCAGTTCAGAGCTAAAACTAGCAGCATGTTTCAATTTTATTATAAAGTCTTTGTATTAACAGGTAGTACTTTTCTTTTTTTTTTTAGACTTAGAAAGTAGAAAAAAAGGTCACAAAATATTGATTTCTTTTATAAAATGAATTAATTGTACCATTTTATATACGTACATTGTCCCATTTGCTTACAAATACATGCAAGTTAAACTAACATTTATAAGAATCAGTTGGTAGTCAGAACTTGAGTAAAGGAGCTAATTTTTTAACAAAAACTATGAAGATCCTATGTTTTGCTTATATAGGCAAAAGACTTGCATGCACTATTTTCCTTAGATTTGGTTGAGTAACTTACTTGTTGATCAGATGATGCTGAAAAGGATGTTGGCAGAACTAAGTCTTTTAATTCATCTTAACAATTTTAATTGTCTTAATTCTGTCTATGGCAGAATTAAGTATTTTCTTAATTTGATCAAAGTAAGTAATGACCCAACTGCATTTGAGAAGTATCTGGTTTTGAATCCACTTCATTTTACTTCCAGTATTATTCAAATGTAGTAGCAATTATAACAATAGGAACAATTCATTGCAATACATTTGTTAAGGGTTACATTTAAGGGTCTTAAATGTCCTTATCTTTAGCCCTGGCTTGGACAATAAAATGTTCAGCTGTTAATATCAAGAATTAGCACATTTAGTTATTCAATCAGGTCTGCATGCATGCAAACCTATTAAAGTTAACTGGGTAGAAAAAAACTGCACCACTGACTCCCCCTGTTACCCATTTATGATATGACTATTTTTAGCTCACCTCTTGATTTTTAAATATGTATGGGCAATGTTAATTTTGCTGCTTCCCCTCTTGTTGTCACTCCCCTGCTAAAAAGCTTACAACTTGTGTTGTACTTACTGTACATTTGCTTTTGTCTTGAACATTTTGGTGCCTTTTCATAATTAATATGATCAATTGTTACTGCAAAAATCTTTTTTTTAGCAGTCAATATAGTAATTTACATTTGCATATGAAATCCAAAGCAGTTCACAAACTACTGGTATAACTGTTTATAGTTACTAAAAGCTAAAACTAGTGAATTTTACATTTAAAGGGAATAAATTGAAACCGTCATTTTTTTTTAAATGAAGGATGGGAAAACAAATTTAGAACTAAAAGTAGCTGTTACCATGACACAGTCTAAATGTTTAGGGAAAAAATACCGCCAACATTAAAATAGCAGTGCGTTTTTGAGAAACTTGAACTGTTGGGAAAGTACTTGATCATTTCTCAATGGAGACCGAGTCCCAGACGGACTTAGGTGGTCTCAGTTCCCTTGGAGAAAGAGCAGGAGGAGGCTACCCAGCCTGCTGCTGAACAAAGCCTTCAGTGCTGGAAACCTTAAGGGTTAGTCTAGAAAATGAGGAAATGCAGGATAATGATAATTGAGTAACATACGCTTGTAAGAGAAAATGGCACCTCTATGGCAGCCAATACAAACACATGGCTTTGAACCTTCTCTCACATAACATAATCTCCAGATTGATATAAAATAATATTTTAATAAAAAAAAAAGCTAGTAATTTTCACTGTGATACAACTCAAGGGTAGCATGATATTATGCTACTTGGGAAAGAGCTTTTTATTTTTCAGCCTATTTATTGCTTTCTCTCCTACAAGGCTCCTGTACAAAAATACCAGACGCTCTCTCCTCAAAGCCTTTGTAACAACAAAGACTGACTCAAAAAAAAAAAGTCATTTGATGCTCATTTGCGACCCATAGAACAGATTACAGACACCAAAACAGTGTGATGGCAATGTCTCAACAACAAAATAAAGAAGTTGAAACTGCACAAACAAGGGGGTCTGCAGTTTTATAATGCAATAAATTGTCTCATTAAATAAAGTCTAATAGAACCAGCTCAGAAATTGCAGCTAACCCTTTGTGTAGATCAACAAATTAGCTATTATAAGGAATTCAAATGCAATGTTTCAATCTACTCCAGTGGCATGTAATGGATATTTATTTACATTGGATGCTTTCTGAGAGAAAATATCCCAGTTCAGATTAACAAAACAATAGCTTCTGAGGCCTCTGAAAGAAATCCAATGTCACACTTCACCATACAAGGCTTCTGAGGGAGGGAGTCTTCTGGGGGAGCCTTTCTGCCAGACCTTCACCCACCGCTGGCTTTCTTCCTACCCTCTGTCCCAAGGGCCATGCCTCAGGCAGGCAGATAGGTCCCAGCAGTCAGAGGTCCAGGCTGGGACACGGTGCTGCCGCTCCTGACTTGTGCCCCAGGGCTGGGGCAGCCCGTAGCTGGTAGGGTCATTGCTTTCACACTCAACTATCAGCTAAAAGTGGCCTGACAAAGTCTGAAACATCTTCCAAGACACCTCTCAATGCACATAAGTAGTGCATGCCATGTGCTTGCACGGCAGTGTTTTAACTCAAATTATGTTGAGTAGTATTGTAGATAATACTATCACAGGGTGCTCGCTACAGCACAAATACAGGTGACTCAGACTTGTGCCTGTGCTCGTGTAAGCACTCACATAAGCCACGCCACTGCCACGCTCTCAGCTTTCAAAAAGGAAATTCACAGGGGCAGCGAGAAGCAGCCACCAAGCAGAGGATCCTGCTCTGCTTAGGTGTCACCTCCTTGTTTCTCCCAGCCAAGCAAGACTCTGAGATGCTTCTTCAGGGTCTGAAAAGAGAAGATCTAGAGCTTCCTTACACTCCTAAGAGAAAAAAAAAAAGAGGTAATCAGTGGAAGTTATTGTTAACAGAGTGGGAGAACAGAAATGCTGTAGGAGCAAGCACATCCCTGTGATTGCTGGCTGTGTCTAGCCCCCACTGAGTTGGGCAAGTGCTGAGGATACCAAACCTAGCCCAAGTCTGCAAGGGAAGTGATCACCCCATGCAGTAGCAGCTAGCACCAGGACCATATGACAGTGATTAGTAGCACAGATTTGTTTCACACAGGATCAAAACCTACAGAAAAGCATGCACTGTGCCTAAGGGAATTACTCTGTTTCCACTGCCTCTCCCCAGCAGACCTCTGGGTATATGGCCAGCCAGTGGTATTTGGATATAATTTTTAAAATATGAGCATCTCAGTCCAACTCCTGCACACCAGCTACTGTACCTAGACATTTATGGAGCATTTGTGGTCAGTGAGCAAATAAACACTGTCTGCATATAAATATAGAAGGTTTCCAAAGGATATTGCTGCCCATGTTTAAAAACAGAGCACACAAGCTCACTATAAATTTTTGGAGGCTTTGCCAAGCTGAAGTTCTTGGATTTGCTTTACCCTGACAAACAATGAATCTTTAAGGTGCTGCTGTAAAAGCCCTGGTTGCAATTGCTAATTCATACAGGGACTGTAACTGCACAAAAGGTAAAAAGCGAATACTCTACTGTGGTAAAGCAAGTTCAGTATGGTAAAGGTTCAGAGTACATCTTGGTCCATCTTTTTCTTTGCTACATGCATCATATTTTCTTCGTGGTAGCCTATACCAATTGTGAATACTGGTTTTGAATTAAAGGCAGCTGGCAAAAAGTAATCACCTGTTTAGTATATGCATAATTCTGATTGCTCTCATGCCATGAACATACTGCTGGGCTTGTTTCAAGATGTGAATGACACTTGATTTACTTTGCTCACAGCAATGGCATCTCCATTCAATACGGTGTGGCTGGCTGGCAAGGGAGGTTCCTGCTCACCATGTCCTGCCAGCAGGACACTGATTTCGGTGTGGGCTGCTCCCTTTGCAGGGAGATGTGTTTCCCCTTCCCTAAAGGCAACGAGGTACTCAGAGGAGGGGAGACCTCCAGGGTGCATGAGTATGGGGGACGTGGCAGAGCCAGCAAGGATTGAGCCTGCAGTCACACCAAAACTTTGTGGGCTCAGGAATCAGGTCCTTGGGGGATCCAGGCCCTAGAGGTTAATAAGGGAAAGGCTTCTTATAGGGTCCAGAGGAGTTGTTTTTGTGGGATTTCTTACAGGCCAGGAGGTCTGTGCTGTGCAGAGAGCTGGCCTGAAGGATAAATCTCACATTGCAAAAAATGCACTTGGCAGGCAAAACACGGAAACTGTTTACAACCCCCTGAACCAATATTTTGTCTTAGCCAACAGTTTGATGTTAAAAAAAAACATTTACAGCTGTGGTTTCTGTTAAACAAAATGCTACATTTAAAGGCTGAAAGCAATTTTGGTGCATTTGGATGTTCTCTTTCAAGAGGAGATGAAGGTGGATTCACATATGTTGGACTTCTAGCCACTTTGGCGTCCTGTTATAAATAGCAAAGGAAACACAGATGCCCAGAAATTCTGTAGAAAATGCTCCAACTCTTGGAATGTCTAACAAAATAAAATAAATTAGAAAATAAGATCTCTGTAAAACATTTTGGAAAACTATTGTTGCTGGGATTTTAGTTCTGGAGGTTTGATTTCTATATTGTGGTACAGTTTCTTTCAGACTATTTCATTCCTATTTGCCAAACTTGCAAATCTTGTCTGGTCTCTGAGAAACAAAACCAAGATGGTTGTATTAAGGTACTAATGAATGATGAATTATAAGCCTGAAGTGGTTACAATTTGTTTGTGGATAGGTATAGAATGTCACTGAACAGCTAGAAGCCAATAAGAATGGTAATTTTCCTAAGTTAGTGCATGAATATACAGGGTGTTTCTTCATAGATTGCTGAAATACTAAGAGTACATAATCATACTGGGGAAAATAAATTTTACTCAAACGCTCTGCATGAGCTGTTGACATGCTTTTCTCTCTGCCAGGAAATTTAAGGAAAATAGAGCAAATAAAGAACATTCACTGGGAAATTATTTTATATTTTTTCAAAATGGCAACAAATTTGTTCCTCCTGCACTGCTTGAACAACAGGAAATATCCACTATAAAATCTTTAAAATGAATACTGATAGTATTCATTTCACATATTTTAAAGCAAGCACATTCTACACATTAGGCCTATTCTACAAATGTAATTTAAATTGTATGACAGATATATAAATAAATACATCCCCCATAACTGTATGCAAACATGAATTTTCTGAGTTCTTAAAAATATATTGAGCTTTTCCTCCTGCATGTCAGGAATGCAGAGTTTAAAAGTTTCAGAGCCTGCTAGATTCATGTGTGAGCTTGTCCTGCAATACTTGCAATATATAAAGTACTTTTATAGGGAAAATGGAAGCAATCCCATGTGCAAAACAAATGTAATGTCTTTTATCAGGAAAAACAAAGGCTTGTGGTTAAATAAGAATCACCTCTCAAAAATTATGGAAAATAACTTTGAAAAGTAAGTGAAAAGGGGCTTTTGTAGGGTGCTAAAGAGGTAAAGAGTATTGAGAAACATAATGTTCTAATTCTGTCCTTCCCTTTCTTCTTCTCCCTTCTTCCACCCCTCTGTCCAAGGATCTCTCTTCCTTGTCCCTTCCCCACCCCTGTCCACCTCTGCCCCCTTCAGCCTCGCCTGCTCCAGGGACTGCTGTCCTTCTTGTTGCTAACTGCCCTCGGCTGCCTGGGTGCTGGCAAAAGCACCTCATGAGCTGAGAGGAGGGGAGGAGGAGGAGGAGGAGAAGGAGGAGAAGGAGAAGGAGGACGAGGAGGAGGAGGAGGAGGCAGAGAAAGCTGGAGGAGGCTACTGTAATCTTCCCAGTCCTATTACACAAAACCCTCCCTTTTCCACATGCTCGGCTCTGATGCTAAAGCCAAAGCTGGTGGACTGGAGGCACTGATGTTGGGTCCCCACATAGTGCAAGACTCAGTGAAGGTTTTTTATTCAACATGACTGGGTGAAGTGGGCAGCAAGTGCACAGGTGTTGACCATGGCCAGGAGGTGTGTTTTGCTTTCTGTATAATCTGCCAGAACAAAATGAAGGCCCCCAAAAAGCTTCCCTGTAGCCCTCTGTGGCTGTAGTACATGCGCAACATGATCTGTCATAAATTCCTGTACATCAAAGGATTATTAGCACTGAGGCTCTGCATATTTTTTCTTTGGAAAGAATTTGATTATAGGCTCAGTATAGTCCGGATTTGTCAAAGCCCAGTTCTCTGTTCCTTGCTCTTGTGCAGGTGCTTACACCAATGTACATCAAATGCAATGTAAAGTAAAAACAATGCTGCTGAATTAGAGTAAAGTTTGCAGGTAAAGAATTATGCAATAGAGATTATAAAGAAAAATAAGTTTGTAAAGGAAAAAAAAAAGTATGGAATCTTTATTTTCTTTTAAAACAGGATGGTTAGCTGCTATTTAATTGTTCTTAAAACATACATTGTTCTATGACAGGTTCTCTTCCAGACAGTTTAGAGTGGCAACTCTTTACCCATACTGAGACTATGGGAATGCTTTCGGATTAACTCCATCGAAGCATCTGACTACTGTCTTCAGTACTGATTTTAGTACTCAAAACAGAAGAAAATATGACTGAAAATGATTAAAATATGACAAAGAGCGCATAATATATTAGCTGAATAAATGCCTCCTACAAATTTTACATTAATATGCATACTACATAATACTTTGAAAATGGAATCTGACTTGTTTTAAAGTTGTTTATGGTTTCTTTTTGTTTCCCAGCTACAATTTATGATTTCAGATACAATGACAATGTTTTAAGTAAGACATGCCCTTAATTCACATACACAGTCAGCAGATAGTTCTCTGAATAGCAAAGTATGAATTTGCCTCTGAGGTTGTGTCTTTCAGAAGCTGTATCACATCTGATACAGGCAACATGATTTGCCACTCCTAAGGCAGAAAATGAATGCTCAGAATATAGCGATCTCTCTTGGCTAAGAGCCACACTTTCAATTTATCAGGCATCCTTTTCACTAATGGGTTAACCCTTATAGACAGTTAATGTTCACTCTGCTTCTGCTGGAATACATTTAAGATAAAATATTTATACCACTCCATTAGCATGACCATGAAAAAGGCAAGATTGTTCAAAATAATGGTCTAATAGAGGAGTAAAAATGAGAACCCAAAATAGGCTAATAAAATCCTTCTCAAAAATGCAGATCCTGAGGATTTTTTTATATCCGACATTGATATAGAAGAAGATTTGGTATCACTGGTCAGCAACAAGCTAGAACATGTTGTCAAGTACAGAGTGACTCATGAGAGTCTGCACGGATTTAAAAGGCTAGATCCTGGTTAGAAAAATGGGTTTCATAAGAGGGAGACACAGAAGAAATTAATGACTGAGCACAGACAGTTTGGCTCTTACTGTCTTCCTCCTGATCTCGTATACATATATATCTCCATATATGCATACAATTCAAAAGATGAAGTGACTTCTAGCCTGAGTAATTTTGCTGGGAAAAGTATTCAGAAGAAAGAACGCTTGATGTTTTCATATATAATCACTGAGAGGAACAGGATTCTCAAGGCTCTCAAGGTACGGAGCTGCACTCTCCTGCAAACAGGGAATGCTCAGTGGCAAGTGACATAAGTCTCACAATAGATCTCAAATACTTAGAACGGCCACCTCACCATGATCCCCTGCTTCTAAAAGATAATCAGAATGAAATGTCTGTGTGGTCTCCATTACCTACCCAGGTGGGAAGTCAGCTGATAGGGATTACACAGGTGCCCAGAGCTGTTTCTTCAATGAGCTTTCAGTAAGAATAGGAGCTCCTCTTGTAATGTAAACTTGGCAACAGTCTTCAACAGGAGAAAAATGATTCTCCACTGTCTACACTCCTACTCTGGCCATTATCTGCCTTTGTTTGCCATTCAGCCCCAAGCCTGTAGGATAAGCACAACTGGAAAAGGGGATGGTCTTACCCTGTTGTGGACCCTTTTCCACAACATTACAGATCACTGCTCCTGCAGTTTAGGGATACATACCATTGTTCAGGCTCTGCCAACAGCTCTTCTCTTTAAGAAGTCCTAAGCCTTGTAATCAGGGTATCCCAATGCTACACTACAGTCCAAGTAAATAGCCGGCACACTGGGACACGTGATTGCTTTCGGTTTCTGGCATTTTGAGTTTCTGGGATGAAATTAGAAATGTGCATATGAAACTGAAAGAACTAAAGTATTTTTTTCAGAAAGTACTGTCAGGTAAAATTCAGTGCTGTGCTGCTGCACAAATCATAGAATCACAGAATGGTTTGGGTTGGAAAAGACCTTAAAGATCAACTAGTCCGACCTCCCTGCCATGGGCAGGGACACCTTCCATGTTGATCAGGTTGCTCAAACCTCCATCCAACCTGACCTTGAACACTTCCAATGATGGGCCACCCCCAGCTTCTCTGGCCAACCTATTCCAGAGTCTCACCACCACAAATCAGGGTCTCAACATATAAATTAGGCTTAATGTGCCTCGCATTGTTAATGGTTTCCGATTTACCACATGCCTTCAAAACCACTGTTCTGACTTTTTCTCCCTTGAGTTTTTGTTAGTTAAAAACAAAGAAGCCAGGAAAAGACCTCCCACTTGGGGCAACATTATGAGGGATAAGGGAAAAAGGAGCATGGGAGAAAAATAAAAACAAGGACTACCCAGCAGATGGCTAGGCAGAGAAAACAGATAGATGGATAGCTATATGTGGCTCCATCAAGGTCTACTCTTTCCAAACTTTTAGTGACTTCTGCCAACCACATGTGTCAGTCTGCTAATTGAATCAGTGCAATAATATGATTAATATAAAAGTTATACACTTGTTTACAGATAAACCTATGCAATAGTGAGAGCAATAGATGCGCTAAGTGGAAACACTAGGAAAAGTTCTTCTAAGCCACTTTAGCAACATCATCAAAACAAAAGCATTAACGTAAACGGTAGCCGATGTCAACGGTAGCCGTATGTTAACCAACACTCCTCTGTCTCCTTCAAAAAAAAAACCCTGAAAGAATAAGAAAAGAGGAGGGATTTCATGGCCTTCTTTTCAGTGCTGGATAGCATTTTGGATGATTTTGTCATCTAACTGGAAAGAACTGAATAGTGGGAGGGAGAATAGTGGATATGCAGTAGTGTTCTTAATATAAGGTAAAATAATTAAGTTGATAGCAATTATTGTGTAAGCCTCAAGCTGTGACCTAATCAGCTATCACGACCTAAGCAGGATTGGGCTGCATTAGTACTTAAGGGGGAAATCCCATATGCTATTGGAAACACAGTTGATGATTCAATAGGTCCAAGTCTCTCTTCTGACTCACTTAGGGAAACAGATTACAGCAAGGTTTTAGAAGAGACTTGTATATATTTACTAGAAACTGGCATAATAGAGTCCTAATTTCAAAGAGGGTACTTACAAGCTTACTGTCTACTACACTGCTGCAGTTTCATAGGAATATGGTATTTAGCACACCTCATCTTTACCTTTCTATAGCATTTTTGATACACTAAATAGCAGCTGTATTTTATGTCATAAGTGGTTTCAACTTTAGGGCTGGGCAAAATGATTCTCACATAAATGCCATGAGCTTTACACACTTAAAACCACTTAAATAGTGCTTTTTAAATTTGATGGAACTCCCATGAGACAGCAGCAAGGTTTTACCCAGAGGTTATGCAATCGGGATGAAAATCTCCTAAGCAGACACTGAACAGCTGGGCCATATGTCCATAAATCACATGTAAAATCTGCATTCTCTTGGCTGGCAAATGAGCTGCATGGGAATGAGTTTCACCCTCAGTTTGTAATGTCCTTTGGGAACCAATTCAATAAAATTTTAATGTTAATATATAATTTTAAAACTGTTAGACCAATATGGATGACCAGTTAGTGAAGTAAGCATAATTAAAGACATACAGACATCATGGAAGAACACTTTGTGGGAACACAGACTAAAAGTCTTGGATATTCTGTTAAGCATAATGTGTTGTTACACTGGAAAAAGAGGCAATAATTCATTTTGCATTCTGGGGATAATGTGCTGGAGGGGGAATAAATGGACCACATCAGTTAAATCTGCTACACAATTTAAGGAATTTTAAAATCCACATGTCTTTGCTGAGAGATAAAGCCCTCCTGGAAATAGCACTACCTCAGTTAACAACAGAAGAAGAAATCTCAGTTAACAACAGAAGAAGCAAAGAAATTTTATTTAAATCACAAATGAAATATATTGTATAATTAAAAGTGAATGTGATTCCATCAGTCTTTTGTGTATCCAGACATTAGAGTGGCAGCAAACGTCTGGGCCTAAGAATCACAGAATCACAGAATCACAGAATCTTCTAGGTTGGAAGGGACCTTAAAGATCATCTTGTCCAACCGTCAACCT
>JAOQGH010000001.1:37080539-37090908 GCA_025769975.1 Gallinago jamesoni
GCTGTTCATTTCTGCAGGAATAAGTGTACCTGCTGAAGCAAGTGAGAAACCATTCCATTACATCCTTGTTTCTGTGCTGGATAATTCAGGCTGGAAGGGAGCTCGGGGGGTCTCCAGACCAACTTCCTGCTCAAGGCAGGGTCAGACCAGGATGCTCAGGCCTTTATTCAGCTGGTTATTGAAAACCTTCATGGGTAGAGAATGCACAACCTCCTTGTTCCAACATTTCATTAATCCCATCAGGAACATATATTCCTTTATACCCAGTCAGGTCTGCCACTTCAGCTCTTTATCACTTCATGGCCGTTGTCCTTTGTTCTCACAGAATGATATGGGATTGGAAGGAACCTCTGGAGATCATCTAGTCCAACCACCCCTGCTAAAGCAGGTCCACCTAGACCAGGTTACACAGGAACACGTCCAGGCTGGTTTTGAATGTCTCCAAAGATGGAGACTCCACCATGTCTCTGGGCAGCCTGTTCCATTGCTCTGCCACCCTCAAAGTGAAGAAGTTCCTCCTCATGTTTAGATGGAACTCCTTATGTTCAAGTTTGTGCCCATTTCCTTGTGCCATCACTGGGCACCACTGAGAAAAGACTGGCCCCTTCCTTTTGACACCCACCCTTTAAGTATTTATAGGTGTTGATCAGATCCCCCCTCAGTCTTCTCTTCTTCAGACTAAAAAGACCCAAGTCCCTCCATCCTTCCTTGTAAGAGAGATGATCCAGGCCCCTAATCATCTTTGTAGTCCTCTGCTGTACCCCCTCCAGCAGTTCCCTGTCCTTCTTGAACAGTGAGCCTAGTTCTCCTGCCATGCACTGCCAGCTTCTGAGTAACCTAACTAGCAGGCACAGGTGCTGGTTGATAAGTACTAGTTATTTAGTACTGGTTAGGTTTCCCCCAGATCTATCCCTTTCCCGGGCCGAAGACACCCTTGGTCACTCAGTATTTCATTTAAGGGCAAGTACCCCAGCTCTGACCATGATGGTGGCCCTCTGCTGAACTCACTCCAGTTTATCAATGTCATCATGTATAGGGCCCAAAACTGGACACAGCATTCCAACTGTGCTCTAGTGAATGCTGAGTGAAGGGGGATAACCCCTTGGCCACAGCTGAGCATGCTCTTGGCCTTCCCCACTGTGCATGGCATGCAGCTGACCCACATTTTAGCCTGCTGCCAGCCAGGAGCCCCACAGGCTTTCCCATAGACCTGCTCCCCAGTCCCCCCACACCCATCCAGCTGTTAACCCAGGGCCCTCTGCATCCACAATTTCCACAGCAGCAGCAGGCTACTCTCTCTTTCCCTCTCTGTCCCAAATAACTCCTTCTATTCTGTTGGCTTGTTCTGAGTATTTAGCTAATAGTTGCCTAAATCCACATATATTATAGCTTCTAGATCTGACTCCTGAGTTAGAAACCCCCACTGTTTCCTTTGTGAAATTAAGACTGATTTCCTCACATACCTGGACTTACTGAATTGTATGTTATTTTAATGTCCGGTTACTGAATTTTGTAAAAACAGTCACACAAGAAATAAAACAAAAAACATTTGCAAAGTGCGTATTGGATTCATGTTGTTTATATTTCTAGAGATAAAGTAGATAAACGTCTTTGTAAGGCTTTTTGATATTCTGTAGTAACCATAGCCCCCAGTTCTGAGTAGATTTACAGAGATGACACACTGCTTTTTATCATAGTGATCAGCTTCGTGATGCTGCTCAATTCATCTGGTGTTGCCTCTGTAATGTACCTACTCAGCTCTTACTTTCTCCTTGGATTGCAGATACATGCGCTGCTAATATAGATGGCATGAAGCTTCTTCATGTTCTGGCATTTAAGTATTTTCAGACTACTGAGATTTCACTTGTCATACATTTGCTTAACATGCAGCATCCTGAAGGGCTGCCAAAATATGTGCAAACATTATAAAAAAGAAATCCAGATGAAACATTACTTCAATTAAGGCAATTTTTCACGTTTGTGCTCCAAATATTTAAAAAGGGGAAACTGAAAGTTGAAACTAAAAATGAAACAAAACCAGAGGAGTCAGTCATGTACCATAAAGTCTAACTACTGTGAAATAGCCAATGGGCTACTGCTCATCCCAACACACTGTGTGACTGTAACATCTTAAAATCATTTCCCATGCCAGATAACTGTGATCCAGAAATAAACTTTTCTCTTATGTTTATTTTTCAGTAGGAAGGAACAAATATTATAAGGGAAAAAGGGGCATGCTCTCAGCATAGACTTGGGCATCTTTGTTCATTTGGATGGAGATGCAGCTCCTTGCTGCAGCCGAAGGTCTCGACCCAGATGATCTGATTTGCAAGACTCTGTAAGTGGTGCCATGGCATTTTAGCTTCAGCCCTCGGTGTGCAGGCTGACACTGTTACATGGGTCTCAAGACACTGGGTTTTCTACAGTCTTCCTGCTGTATGACATTTCCAGATGTCCCATCTCCAGCAATGCCCACTGGCTTGACTAGCAGCATGTAATGATGCTCTACATGATGAGTAATTACTGAGCTCTGCTGCAATCCCACCTCCTGTCCCCTATTTACATGCTTATGCACTACCCAGGCAAATTGTGGCAAATTGGTACAATTAGTCTGTGCATCAAGAAAACACTGTTCTAATGGGGAATATCAATGAATGGATCTTGCCAGGTTTTATTAATACCTGAGTTACACCTGTGTGCATTATGCAAGTGTAAGCACATATGCATACGTACTTATATACGTATATACATATACATGCTTTTTAACAGGTTGATTAACTTTTCTTCAAAGCTGTTGGTTGGTGCTGGAAGGCTAGATAATCATTCCACGCTGGCCATCAAGCCACTACACGGTTATCATGCTAATCAAAGCCTGCTTTGAAATGCTGTTTAGTTTCATTACCATCACAAAGGAGCAGCTAAAGGACATCTAAGGCAGGCTAGGGGGGGAAGTGAATGCTCTGAGACACTGTAATCTATTTGAACAGCCATGTTTATTGGAAACAGGAGGGGAAATTGTTTAGCATAAGCTGGTATCAATCACTGAATGCTTTCTGTTCCTTGGTATTAATGCGCCGGCAGCCAGGCAGGAAAGAATGAACTCTGTGGAAAGACAGACATCTCCCCTCTAAAGGCGGAAAGGATTGTTAGCTCCCACACATACCAGACTCCTGCAATTTATCATAAAGACTAATTTTTTCCCAGACTAGGACAGAGAAGTCGTAACATCTCAACGCCTGAATGACCCTTTGTTGTTTTGAGAAGTTTTGTGCCTTTTTTGTAAATGCAGATTGAATTGGATTTTGGGGGTAGGGATGTCCTTTAGAAAGGACCCCTCCATCCCGTAGAGGCGGAGACTATATTATAATATAAATAAGTAAAATTGCCTGGGTAACTATGATTTCTAGCCTTTGTGTAGGTGTAAATGTTTTAACTGTCTTATTGCACGGTTGTCTCTTCTTTTTTTTTATTAAAGAAACACCCCCTTTCTCTTTAAAACAAACTTGTCTGAACAATTTGCTGGATTTATCTGCTTTGACTTTGAGTTAGCAAATTAAAAGTGAATATTGATTTCAGAGGAATTAAATCAAGTGTCCTCAGTTATCATTCTGCAATACATCATAGATGTGGAGGCCACAACCTCTTCTGGTGCTGTAAAACTGCTGGTAAGAACAATGTAGGCAATGATCTATAGGACTTTGATGCAACAAGTAGAGCCATACAAAAGCGTTCCCAGGTTACCTGATTTGGGCTTGAAAGCTCATTATGGAGCCACAGTTGTGTATATTCATGATAGATGCTGGAGGATGTTTTTCGTTACACATATACTTAAACTGTAAAGCAAACAAGTTTCCTGTTACGTCAGGTTAGATCGAAAAAGTACTTACACATGCAAATAAATCTAAAAAAAAATCACAGCCTCAAAACTCTCCACTTTCCTATTAAAAACATCAGTGTACTTATTCACAATGAAGCAAAATTCATGCTCAGAGTTGGATGTTTGAAAGAAAAAGCAGGCATGTTTTCTGCTGAGTTCCAAATTATTGCAAACCATACCTGCCAGGCCATAGTCACATCACATCTCATAAGCTAAATGACTTTTGATTAGGTCAATACTTGGTTGGAAAGGCATAGAAGGTGCATCAGAAAGGAAACATTCATCAGTAGATAGCAGACTCCCTTTTGTATGAGCCTTAAACCAGTATTTGAAAGGGCACTATGCCACTGCAAGTCTTCAGGTTGACGTAGACAGCTAAGATCTACATGGCTTTTTAGAGGAACAAGAGCATTCTTTTACCTGCCCATCTTAAAGGGATCTATAAATCTGTGTCCTTAGCTCATTTTTTTTTCTTTCCTAGTATTACTATACAAACTGGTACCAAATTTCATTGAGATATCTAGATTTCAATCATAAATGTACTGAGTTTTCTATGCAGTTTTCTATGCAGTTTTTGGTAGGATGGCTGACCGTAAAACATAACAATAGCTAGCAAGCTTACACAGGACAAGTGATCTTGCATAACTGCAACATAAACAAGGCAAGGAGGCAACAGACTGTTCTATCCAAATACTAGAAATCAAGACTCAAGGCCTGGGGGAGGTGTCTTCTCTTTTCCAGGCATGTTCCTTCTTTTTGGATATCCAGCACCATTTTCAAGTCTTTTTTCTGATGCATATCAGAAGAGGCAAAGGAAGTTTATAGTTATAGTTATAAAACTGGTGGTGCCTGTATGTATTCTTGTCCCATACATAAATGGACTGAAACATTTCAAGCCCAAAGGGCTGCCAAAAAGTGAGACATTCTGGTTCCTGCTGAGTCCATGATCAGAGAGGTGTTCAAACACTTGCCCTGAACTTCTCATTCAGGAAGAACTTTTTGTAGTAATCATAAAATCTTTTCCTTCTTTCAAATATGAACTGATTGATGAGGTTTCTGTATTTGCTGGCGTAGTGACTGTTCTTGAAATGGCAATATTCTTTTTGGAACATAGAAACTATGTTCCTGCAGACAGATAATTAAAGTTTCTACTCAAACAACAACAAAAAAAAGCATAGAAAACCTCCATAGATCTGTCAGCACTGGGTTTCTCTGACTAAGAAATATAATTTATGCTAACTCATGACACTTGGTCTATTTTCTAGTAAGAAGAGGAGGCAGCATACGGACAGGTCACTCAACACACAGTGATGAGCAGTGAAATTAGGTTTTGATTTTAGGAAACACCTGATACACTGTGTGCCATTCATGTAACTGTCACATGTGACTTTATGTTTAATACAAAGATAGACTGGAGAAACAAAGACTTTAAAACGGCCACCTCAGCTGGAAGCTCCACTGGAACAATATAATGAAGTTTCATTTGGTGCAGTTTTGCATCTATTTATAGGGCCTCATCACTCTCACAACCAAGGAGTCGAATGGGCTGGAAACAAGTTGCCATCACTTTCAGTCATCTCCAAATGGTAAACAGTTCCAATTATAAATTCTTTGCCGCTAAATTGTCTGCTGCTAACTGCTCTTTTGCATGTAATTATCAGTGAGGATTTAATAAGTATGGAAATACTATTACATGCCAAAAAGTAAAAATAACTTGAGAAAAAGCAGACTTAAAGAATGTCTGGCAGACAAACTCTTTAATTAATCTTGGAACACCATATTGGCTGATGTCTCTCTCAGTGAACATCTCTGGCAGAGAAATGGGTTTTTATAATATTTCAAGCAAAACGAGTAATACATTTGCTTCTACAGCTGGAAAGGTTTTGGCCTTTGCCTCCAGGTTATAAATTTGAAAGGAACACCAATATAGGTGAGAACAAGACTGAACATGTCAAGGGAAACATAGAAAATCTTAACATATCTTAAGAATAGTAACTCCTAATAATTTAGATGAGGGACAGGCAAAACCTAGGAGCGGTTTTGAACTGACACTAGGCTTTTAGGTGTAGCTCTAACTTCTGCTCTTTAAGAGATCCATCTCTTAACCACATGGTTTATGCTGCAGGTAAAACATGGGAGATGGGGAGCAAGAACCTGAATTATCCTCTCAAGGATTTTCCTTGTTTCTGATTAGGAAGAAAGGATTAAGATGGACAAACAACTTTGCAGTGAGACATTCTACCTACTATCAAATGGCAACGGAATTTGAAATATTATTGAAATGCCCCACCTGTGGTCACAGTCATTAGATAATATTGATCAGAATATAATCAGACTCAGCAGATAATAAACCCATACACAGACATAGTAAGGGTCCCAAATCTAGATCCTGTGTAGTTAATAGCTAAACTACTGTTTGCCACTGTGAGAGAAAAATCCCGGTTCATGTATTCCCCTAAGATATCAAAGAAAATGAAGTGGAAGGAGACTTGGTATTTCGCTGAATTGATTTTCACTACATTTCTCTAAAGGAAAAACATCTAGATTTAGGGCTGTTAAGCAGGTTAATGACCTGTTGCACAAGACTAAAGAATAAATTATTACTGAGAGAGAAGGAATAGAATGCAAATCTGAAATGTACTTTCTTGAGTGGAAAAAAATAGATTTCTTGCTTTAATTTCCTTAGTTGCTGGGGTTTTAGCTGTTGTTTAGTGATTCTGTGTAGACATGAAAATGCCTTGCTAATGTTCATGAAGAATATTGAAACAGAAGTGACCAAGTTTAACTAAGCAGAAGGCTGCTACTAAAAGCTGTAGGTGGGAAGCGTTACATGCTTTCTTTTGCTATTCCTGGCCCAATTTCTCAATGTAAATCCGTTGCCCAAAGGGGAACAACCTACAGAACTAGCAAGAATTCTGTTCCTCCTGCCTGCTCCATACTATACTATTTCTTTCTCCAAGAATAGGAGGGTGACAATTATGGTGAGACATTCTGGATGTGACATAATACCTGTTTACTCAGAACTCTGAGACCAATTCACCAAGAGAAGATGCGGCAACAGAATTTGATCACTGTTGTATTCACTTATTTTGGATTTGAATTTCTACCCCAGGTGCAAAAGAGGTCATGCCCCATCCTGAGCACACTGAGCCTTCTAGATCTTCATACTGGGTTGTGTCAGAAAGAGACAACACACTTCAGTACTTTTCTATTTGGCCAAATGAACTCTGAAGACATTCTGGTACACTCTATTTATGTTAGCAAGATCTTTTTGATGTAGTTTTTTAGACGTAGGTTTGCTTACTCCAATGAGAGAGGACGGTCTCAGTCTGGGAGCTGTTGTTGTAACCTACGTATGAAATTAAAGTGAAATTTCCAGACTTCTCCCTTTTTGTGGGTTCATTATGAATTCCTCTGAAATTTCATTATTGAAGCTCTAAAATGCAGATAACACCGCCAGGATGGATTCAATGTCTATTTTCCCTCTAAGATTTCTGAATTCCATTTGTGACTGATCTTGTGGTAACTCTCTGAAAGGCACAGAGTTAGTTTTCAGATCTTCTTTGTTTGCTTTCTAAACTAGAACAGGAGAAGAATAAACCCTGGCTGACTGGATGGCCTTAGCAGCATATTTCTTCAGGACTTGTGCATCAGAGCAAATTAGATCATCCTGCACTGATGTGATATATAATTCCTATATTTTTTGTGCCATCAGCTCCTTAGATTTGGTTTGAAGGGATACGAATTAAGCTGCAGCATTTAAGTGAAATTGTTTTTATTATTGGAATCACAAGATTTTTTTTATGGGCAGGGGAAAAACTACCACAACTGGCACACAGTGTGACTCAGCCTTACATATTGGGAACTGTAATTCTGTCGGCATCAATTGGACATGAAATATATCCATTGCTTTGAGTCTTTATTTTTATGTAGCCCTACTAGCAAAAAGAAACTATTTTCTGTTTGCAATTTAGCGCACACTGGTTTTATTATTTCCTTTAACTTTTCCCCATGTTTAAATCACTGCTTATTAAATGATGTTCCAGCGTTTCCTTTGTAAGTGAGTCTTGGTGCACCAGTATAGCACAGCTAACTTAAAGACTGGATCTTCTGCTTGAAAATACTCATTGATGGCCACTAATGAAAAAGTAGTGACAGCTTAAACAATAACTGTCTATAAAAATCTGATTTCAGCTGTTGTTGAACTTGTTGATCTTTAGTGAAAAATGAAATATAAACTTTAATGGAATATGGAATATTACACTCACCACATCTTCCATCATCGTATTATAGGTTACAATTGCTACGTTTTTCTCCTTCTACTGTAAAAGATGACTCTTTGGAACAAAAAGGGCTGACTGGGGCCATTAGTTCTTGATATCATTGAGTACTTAGCGCAACAGTCATTTCTTTTGCACTTCATCTGCATTCCCTAATCACTGGAAATATCCTGGAAAATCTTCTACCATTTGATGACCCAACCAGAGAGTATTTTTTCACTGAAGCCCTTTTTTTCTCCTAGAAGCACAGTCTTATTTTTTAGGCATTTATATTTAACATAAATTATGGTGGCTCTTAAGATGAGACATGTGAATTATGGTAATTTTAAATTTTAAATCTCTTGCATTAGATTTTCATGGGCACCATTGGTAAACAAAACACATAGGCATGAGATAGAAAGCAAGTTTGGTACAGTTGAAAGTAACTCTGAACGTATACCAAGACAGCAAAGTCTAACAACATATAAAATCAAACTACTAGCTTCCATTTTAAATCATCACCTGATCCTATTTACATAAAAATTTTACTCTCTGACAAGAAAAAGGATGAAAAGCTGGGGCTTACTCGACTCGATATGCCACCAACCGTATGTGCCAAAAGAGAGACAGCTTAAGTAAACGATCTTGTCAAAACAGAAAATATCACTAAGGAGGCAACACTGAGGGACTGAGCGACTCATATCAGTTTGTTCAAAGCAGAGGCATATATTTAGCCATTACTCCTTTGCCTTTTTGTCAAGGGCTCTAATTAGTCAGCTTGTCCATACTAAAACACTGTAAAGGAAGATAATTCTATAGGTTACTAATTTTTAATGTTACTGCACTTATGTCCATAAGGGAATTATTCTAGAGTAAGACCCATACAAAGTTAAAGAACTATAGCTGTCATCAAATAACTTTCTTAGAGGAATATTATTTTACATTAAGAATACCTACATTATAAGCTTTCTGCAAATATTCTAAAAGACAAATGTTTGGGAACACCTCCATGTACAAACCCTATTTTTCAGGAGCAGCCGCTGTTCTCACTTTCTTATTGCTCTTATGCGCTATTCTACACACATCAAGAAGGATGCTGAATTGGTGCTTGACATAAAGATTACTTTAACAACAATGCCATTAAAAGAGGTGAGGGTGGCAGGGGGTAAAGCACTTAAGAGACGACAGTGAAAGAATAAAGTATTTAACAATGAGAATCTATAACTTCTTGGGATACCTAAGTGGTTTTTGGATTAATATAGGATTACTTATGTGACTGAAGTATTACTAATACAGATACGTTATTGTAGAGAAATCTAGGAAAAAATATGCCCTTTTCTTCCTTTTTTTCCTGCTATCAAACTTAAAGCCTCAGTGTTTTCACTGGCTCCAAAAAATTATTTTATGATCAAGAGGCACAGTAAAGCTCAAAATGAAGAGAAAGAATTCCTAACTTGGTAGCCCTAGCTGCAGAAATAAACAAAAAATGTCATCTCATAACATATGTGACCCCAAGTGGCAGTTTCTTTTCAACAGATGTAGTTTAATCTTTGAGCAGCAGGTGCAAAAGTTATCTCAAGGCAGAAGCTACAAACAGAGCAATTTTACAGGAGACGTTTCACTTGGTGGGAAATGTAGGAATAATTGCGACATGCAGCTCTTTTTCCTTCTGTCTTCCAACAGCAGATCGTACACGAACCAACGCTTTATCTTGGAAGACATATAAATATACATATATTTGTATATATTCCTATCCCCCTCCCTCAGATTAGAACATGATTGAGCATAATGTTTGTTCCTTTGGTCAGTGTTTAGCAATTGATGTAAAAATGGGTTTTCATTCCATTCAGTTTCTAAGCTCTCAAAGGAACACATTTGTTCTGAATTACCTATCTGGACATCCAGGTGGTTGCTAATAAAAGAGAATCAAATGGATTTAACATCGTATTCAGTCAGTTCCCGTGGTTCTGGAAATATATTAACTATCCCAGGGTTTGTTTGGTTTTGTGTCAGTTAGGGTTTTATCCTGCCAGATGCTGCAAATGGCATTTAAGTTGTACAGTGCTAACTTGGGATAAGAACTTTGACAAACTGGGCCCTTATTAAGGAAATTGAAAAATTATTCCTTTTCCTGACCTCTGAAGCATGTAAAACAAATAACATTGATTAAATGAAGATTTGAGCTTCAGACCTTATACATTGAACAGTGATAGATATTTTCTTCCTGTATGAT
>JAOQGH010000001.1:37091008-37154938 GCA_025769975.1 Gallinago jamesoni
ATACACAACAACATCTTCCTCTGCAACGTACATAAGCACATGCTTAATGTGAAGCCATCAGAACACTCTGATTGGTTTAAAATTAAGCGATGTGCTTAAGTGCTTTGTTGTATTTAAGCCAGACTTGAATCAACCGAGATGGCTCACACAACCCAACTATGTTCCACAATTCACTGTTCCCCCAGAAATCTGAAATACCATGGACCACCGCCAACCTCCTTTGCCTGCCCTGCAGGTACTGCACTGCTGCACTCACTACTAGATGAGTCACTTCAAAGAAATGTAATTTTGGAGTTGCCTTCTTGAAACAAAACCTCTTTGCATCAGTTTGTGGACAAACAGTTCTGAACGGAAAGAAATGACTCTCATAGGTATTCCTGCCCTTCTAGAAATGTTCTGGTCCTGAATGCTGACTAAAATGGGATATTTCCATTGCAATAAAATAGCTATATTTACAAGCTGACCTTGAAGCATGTACAAACTATTCCTCCAAGATGGTATCATGGCTTCTCAGCTAGATGCCTCAGACTATACACTGCCAAAGGATAATGAAAATTCTCTTTAAGCCTCAGCTGCTGATGCTGTGTAAATTTAACGTAATACAGCTCTCACGCTGTTCTTGGCCTTTGCTGGGTTCCCAGAATGACCCTGTTAACACCACACAGAGAAGCAGAGCAGATGAGAGAGCAACGAATGGAAGCCACACAAGAAAAGGACCTGAGAGCAATGAGCCTCTGTGGTTTATTCACAACAGCAAACGTGGAAGGGAAACCATCCTTTATCTCAAAAGGACAACAACCTCAGCCATGCACAAGGCTGGCAGATTACAGTAGGTGCTTCTCCAACTGTTCCTCTGCTCCTTGGCAGCACGGGGGAGGGAGTCTCAAGGGAGAGTGGAGGGACGGCAGCTCCTGCTCTGACAGTGATTCTGTCTGGGCAGCACACTTTGATGACCTCCTGGTGGAGGATAAGGCTGCGAACTGCATCTGCCTTCTGTCCATGCCCATTGCAGCTGCAGACAGTGCCACTATTTGCAGCAGGACAAACTGGCTGCAAAATGCCGCCAGATCAGGTTTTTCACACTGAGTATGCGCTGGCATAAACGACCACATCAGGTACAAGAAAACAAAGAAACAAGCTTACTTCTTTCTATATTTAGAGAAAACACTGCCTCCAGACACACTGGTAAGGATGAACTTTGAGGATATTCTTACAAATCGTTGAGAGACAAAATCATCTTTATCTTGTGATCTGTGAGCAGACAATTGTCTCTCTGTATCATCTCATCCTTCCAAATGACATTGCTTCAATGTATCTGTTCCAGGCTCTCTGAAGCACTGGCTAGTAATGCAAAAATCTTATAAAAATGACTAATTTTGGCCTCTACAACATGATAACAGAACAAAGCCCTGATGTGGTACCATTATAGCTGAACAGAGAGATAAAACTATGCCTTTAAAGTGGCAGTACCACAGAAGTGGTAAGAAAATTAAAAATCAAATAGGTCACCTTGACTGTGACAGGCAGAAGATGCTGTTTCTAAGGTAAGTAATAGGACTCAACATTTCAATGCATTAAAATACTAAGAAGTTTTGGGATCTATTTCTCTTTTGGAAACGACATTCTTCTGTATCAGACTGTAGCAGTGTGGGTTGACTTTTCTGATAGAAGATATTAAAAAATGCCAGCTGTCTCAGTAAGAACTACTGGCATCATTAACCTCCTGAGAGATAATGAAATAACAGGAGGCATTTCTTAAGATTGTTTTGAAATTTAAACATAATCTTTTCAATATATGTTTTTCTTACTGGCATTTAATGATTTTAAAAGTATAACTAATTGCAGATGCTGTCTTTTAAGAGCCTCTTCCCACTTGAGTAATACACATGAGATATATGGGATTCTTGGCTGGTAATTTTGCTTCTTTTGATACTTTGTTTTGTATTTGCTATTCATATACATAAATTCACAAATGAGCCACCAATACTTGGCAGTCCTACTCAATTTTATACATATTCATTATGAAGGGAAGAGAAATTGTACATACAAGTTCAAACATACGTTGTCTTGTGTATCTCTTAAATTTAGACTATACTCTGCTATTATAACACATGGCTACTAATCCTGGAATGATATGAACAACTTGATAGTACATATTTAAACAACTTTCACACCTATGATTGTGTTAACTAATTTTAGCACGCAAACATGTAGTTAATGAATTACATCATTCAGAGCAAAATCATGTTGAAAGACACTGGAGACCAAGTTCAATAGGTTACGATAAGAATATTTGCAATTAAAAACAATTCTTGTTTCTGTTCAAGTGGTTGTTGACACCCACAAAGCCCTTCATGCAGAGCTGAAGAAACTGGTCATCGCCTCTTCTTTGGTACCAGCACCTCTGTGCAGGACAGCCAAAAAATGGAAAGACCCTGGAGATCCCAGCCCCTTCAGCAGCCCCACCTCCAGGGTCAAGTGGAAATGGTCATGGCACAAATGAGAGAGTCTCAGTTACCTAAGTTTGGGTAAAACTCTAATGAGGACAAGGAGATATGTAGCCTTCTCATAGGTTAGCAGATTCCTATGTTCTGGGGGTTGGATCTTGACTTCTGTCCTTTTGAAGGTTTCAATTCAAGGCACTCAAAGATTTTGAAGGGAGAAGTGGCAGTTCTGTTGGTGCAAATGGCAAAAGCAATCTCACAGCAGTTTTCCAGTCCATTACCATGCTATGCCCTTGTTCTCTTTGCAAAAATAAGCAACATGAGGACACTACACAGACAGGCTCTAATCAGTACTTGAACTTAGTACTCCTCTGACAAGATTAGGTGGATAATAACCACTTACTGTGTGTTAAATATACTTCAGTTCACTATAAAAATGATCAAAGAACATTTGACTTGATCAAAGTAGAGCTTCTCAGTCCCAGAAGAGTGGGACCAGCAAGTGTGTGGTCCTGCTCAGGAGGACTGAATGGTACAGGTATTACAAGTCAGATCTAAGAACTGCAGTCAGCCACATAAGGATGCCTGGAGAAGTCTCTCCTGCAGAGCATATGGAAGTCAGGGGATGTTTTTAGATTCTTCTGCTGTGAGAATGTGGATGACAGTGTGTATTGAGTTATTACTATATTTCTCAAATAGCAAATTTAAAAGAAAAGAACACATCATATATTAAGAGCTCCAGCATGTGAGTTCAAGACAAGTACAGACCTTAAGTAAAACGTTCACAGAGTACAAAAAAGATCAAAACATGAGTCAGTTTGTGGCAGCCAACAGAGACACACCTTGACAGGCAGTGGACTATGTTTGCTGTTCAAGTGATGTAGGCTGGCAACGGGCATCATCTGCTCCAAAAGGAGAGTCTCTGAGTCACTTTACCTTGAACGATCCTGCGGATGACTCAGTTTCGCTTCAATAAATCAGACCCTGCAAAGTTACACTCTACACTTCCTTAGATTCATTCATTCCAATTTACTTTTTGCCTCCCTGTTCACCTTGATTCATGGGAGAATAATTATATTTGTATTTTTCATCTTTGCTGTTACTGACAATCTCATAAACGAGGGAGACAGATGGCATATTCTATTGGCCTGAAACGTTAGCACTCTTAAGCAAGAATCAACGAAACACCAGCACTGCTTTAAAATCCTGTGAAATTAAACAGATAAGACCTTATGCCCACTTTGACAAACAGTGACTCATACTGTAATTAGCCAATGTACTAACACAGAAACTTCTAAATTATCTATGTGGTCAAGGTTTTCCTGAAATGTGAGATCCATAATAAACAAAATCCATGACACAGCTACCTAATAAGCTTAAATAGTCCAAACACTTCAAATAATTTGTATTTTTACAACTTCTGAAACACAAACAGTATTGTTCAGTATCAGAAGTTCCAATTAAACAATTGCCTGTAAGTTTACTGGAGACAAGTGTCTCTAGTAGAAGCATCACTGAGATTGTTATACGAAGAAAGCTGGGTGTGCTGACATCAAGGGAGTATAACTGGCTCTGAACAAATTACAGATTTAGAGTTGTGATAAGGAATGAAAGTGTAAATGGTCAAGCAAAAAAATAAACAACCTGCACTGATTTTGAGAAGAGGTAACGAGGAAGAAAAAAATCATTCGTTCTACAAACTGAGTTCCTCTGGCATGAAAATAATACAATAATAAAAATCTTTGAATCTAAATTTCTGGCTCATATTTCAAATCAGATTTTATTTGAAAGACTGATTTTATTTTCTATTTTTGGGTGGTTGTGGCATGTATTTGAAATGTTTTGACCACAGACACTGCAAAAGTCTGTGCAGTGTTTAGCAACCAGAAGGGAGATTTCTTTTAGCAATTTTGCATTTTGGTTAGGTTTTTGGTTTTTTTGTTGGCTTTTAATCAAAAGACCGTTACACTTTTTTCTTCAAGATACTATGTTTCCTGAAACTTAATCTTATGAGAAGAGTGCTATTGGAGGTCTGTTCTTTTAGAGAGGCAATTTCAGCCCATTTGACAGTTGCTTCAGTCCATTACTTAACCAGATGCATATATTATCTTCAGCACCGTTTTCCTGATCTTTCTCTTTTTCAAGCTGATAGAATCAGACACCCAGCTTGCTTTGCTTTACTTTGCTTTTGCAGAAGTTGATTATCTGGGTTAGAAAAGAAAGGCCAGGCGGTTCACAGCTGTAGGTATTATTTATTTTTGGTAAGCGTGTAGCAATTCTTCTAAATGAGAACAACAGAAACTTCTATTGTCCAGACATGAAACAGTCTTAAGTGAGAATCAGAACAATTTTTCAGCTTTAGGAATAGGAAGAAAGAAAAACTTAAGTAAAACTTTGGCTTATGAGGTGAAAGGCAGCTGATTTATTTAGTTCCAAACGTGCCCTACTTTGAAAATGGCTAAAGAATTTCATCTGCAGGAATTTAATTTGCTAGGGAGTGTTGTCTAACTTTAAAAATAAGGAAAATAGAAAATTAAGGGGGATCCCCCTGCCTCCCCAAAAGCATTGCTGTGATTAAGATTCCAAAGCCAAGTTTTGAGTTCTATGGCTAACTCATCTTCATCTCTCGGAACATAATATTTTATACCATGCAATATGGAGTTAAAATTAATGTCTTGTAATACACATTTACACATTCTTGTTTCTTTCATGCTTAAGCCTAGATCACTTAATTGACACCATCTGTGGTTTGTTGATATAATCAGCCAATAAATTTGTAAAAATTTCCTTTCCAGGCATCTTTTTAAAAATTCAAAGTTCAGATGTACAAAGTCAGTCGCACATCTAGGTGATAAAGCACGACAGTAATGTTCTTTGGCTCAAATATCTGCTTGCAGTGGTGAGCGGCTTTTGACTTAGAGCAGCAATTTTCCTTTTATTTCCCCAAAACCAGCTGTAAAAAACGATAACCAGCTTTAAACGTGTCATCCTAAAGGATTCCCTTTAAGGTAAGTAAAACTTTGTGGTACAGCTCTTTCCATGCCAACAGATGAAGATGCAGCACATTCCTGTTGTCCTCTGCCGCTCACGACTCCCATGTGAAGCAAAAGGGCAAATTGGTGAGGGTTCAAATTCTAGTGCTGTGAATGCATCTCTAAACTAACTCCGCTCTTTTTTCATCTTCAGCATTTGGGGAATACATTTGCAAGTGTAAAGCAAGATAAATCCTTTCAGGTTCCAGCATTTAATTAAGCTTTCAGCTATCTTTATGAATGAACCAAAAGCATCGATTATGTGTGTCTACAGGGAACAGATCAGGAGTACCACTCCATCTGTGAAGTTTTCTATCAGCTGGAAAAAATCTCTTCTCAATTAGCCTCTCTCTGTGTCTAACTTCCTCTGGAACATTGCATCTATTATAGCTGAATCCCAGTTGTAATAAATGTACTTGAACAAAAAAATACTTTGACTTCCTCCATGGTGGCCTGTAATTCTGGCAGTAATAGAAAATCAGGTTTAAGCAGTGGCAGGCTAAGCTGGCTGAAGTGTAGAAACCAGCATGGGAAGGATGACATTAAATGATTTAGAAACAATTTTTAAAGTGTTCAAGGTTGTACAGCAGACCACCACAGAATTGTTCTGTAATTGTATTTTTTTTCTCTCATATACTCTCTTATAATAAGTGAATGTTTGTAGGATTCCCAAAATGGGAAATAGCTTGATTTAGCATTTAACTGGAAATGGTAAGGATTAAAAAAATTAAACCCCAACTTGAGTGCATCTGTTTACAGGAACCACTGGCAATCTTTAGTCCACAACAGCAATCAACATAAAGACCTTTCCTACCACAGAGAATTTTCTGTTGTCTGGTTGGTTTAACATGCTCATCCAATAGCATGCATCACAGTAACCATGTGGGCAGAATATTTTTGGAACAGATGGTCTGTTACCACCCCATAACCACCCAATCCCCATTTAGTACCAAAGTCATGAATGTAAACAAAGACCAGGTTAGGACGGTCTTTTCCTGCTGTAGGTGAGAACTGATAGTGTGACAATGATGTCTCAGAAACAAATTGTTCCTGGGAACTGTAAGATCGCTCAAAAGTCACCGTCACCAAAATGATTTAGAATAGCGCTAATGTTCACATGGCAAAATACGAATCAATGTGCCAAGTGTCAAACATTTGTGTTTCAACTTTTTCTATGTCAGTACTTCAAATAGGAACTACACAGTTTTTCTGTGTGGTGTATAATATCACCACAATTCAGACATCATAAACCATTTTCAGTTGTCACAACCAAGTCAAGACTGAGTCTATCTTCATCTGCATTGTTCCAGCTGGCTTCCTTGACTATCCAACACAAGCGTTCAAGAAAAATGAAGTAAAGAATTTCTCTCTCCAAAGGTAACCTCTAAATTAACCATTCCCAAATGAAAGGAGCAAATGATCTATTTGAAAAATCAGTCAGCATGGGGCCAGCTCTCCTTCTGAGTGCTTCCCCTCACTGCAGTTCCTCTATTTGTACCAACGTTTCACCATTTCTCCTTGGGACACTCAAGCCCTGCTCCCCCCGACTACTTCCATCTTCTTTTTCCACCCCTACCTCACACCCCACTGCAATGCCACATCCAACACCACGATGCCAAACACCTTCTTACCTCATCCATTGTTTTGCTGTGCAGTTCTAACCTACCACTGGGCTGCTCTGGGGAATGAGAACAGTACAGATCAAGCTCTCTCTCCAACACAGCAGACAGAGAATTAACAGCATGGGTATCTTCCAAAACAGCTGCTTGTACACTGTGGTTCAGTGGCAGGCCATGGCAGTGACACATGACGTTTCTCCACACGCTAAGGAAAGAGCACATGCTTTCCATCAGCTGCTGTACAAGGCTGTCTGCAAGCTGCATCTAATAAATGTCAATTTTAAATATTTTTTTAATATGCATAAAGGGATCAAAAAGCACTTCTTTGGGAGTTTTGCTATACACACATATAACTGAACTGAGAAGGATTAAGGCTATTTAATGTTCTCATATTTTAACATGAACCTTGAAGAGGTTTTAACATGTGGAAATACTTCCCCAGTTCTCCTACAGCTCCGCATCATCTAGCCATGCATGGGCACATCAACAAGTTAGGCCCAGAAAACTAATGAAACTGACACAAAATATTAAAAAAAAAAATCTCTAAAAGGTGCCCGTTGGCACCCAAGACATCTGAAAGCACTCACATCACATTTCAAGCTGCTTTCTGCCAACCATGCCCAACAGAAGCGTGCCTTTATTTACCAAGAAAATTACTTTTCCCACCACCACTTTTTGACTTCCACCAGATGCTTCCTTCCAGAGCGTGCTCAGGTACGAGGGGAGCCATTGCACGCCCACGGGAGGGCCTGGAAGAGGCGCTGCAGCCTCCCTACCGCCGGGAGAGATCGTGGGCTTGTAACGGCCACAGAACACAAAGCAACGTGCCCGGTACCCCGCGCAGGGCACCGACAGGCGCTGAGAGCGTCAGTGACCCCTTTTGCTGTGGAGAACAACTTTATGTCGAAGACAGCCTTTCAGTCGGCTCTCCCCTCCCTAAGGCACACCAACCACCATCACCCGCCACCACCCAGCGCTCCAGCCTGGCAGCAAAACGAGGCTCCACAATCCCAGAAGGCAACGCGCCTCCAAAGCCCTGCCTCTCGCCCGAACTACAACTCCCAGCATGCACTGCCAATAGACCTGGGCCTCATGCAGGCGCGATGCACGCTGGGAAGCGTAGTCCCCGCCAGCCTTCGCGCCAGTCACCCCCCAGCCCTCCCGCCACTCTCCAACGGCGGCCTAAACTTCCCGCGCAGGCTCTGCGCCACGTACGTTCTAGCGTCACACGGTGGCGGCCACCTCCCGCCCGCCGGCGAGGCCAATCAGGCAGCGCAACGTCGAGGGGCAACCTTTGACCCGGTGCCGAGCGCGGGCGGCCTGCCCCGCCCCTCCCACCGTGTCAGCCGCAGCCGCAGGAGGCGGCGGAGCCCCCGCCTCCTCTCGCCCGCCCCCGCCGCCGTCCCCGGCTCCGGTTCGCCCCGCCCGAGCGCTGTCCCCAGCAGCGGGCGAAGTGGAGCCGGTGAGGCCAGGAAGACGCCGCCGCCGCCTCCTCCTCCTTCTTTCCTTCTCTCCCACCCCCCCGGCCCGGCCGGGTCCGTCAACATGGCGAGTGCCTCGTACCACATCTCCAACCTGCTGGAGAAAATGACATCCAGCGACAAGGACTTCAGGTGGGAGCCGCTGCCGCCGCCGCATTCCCCTCCCCGACCCCTAGCGCCCTCGGTCGCCGGTCCGGGCCCTTGCCCCACCGCGCCGCGCCCGCAGGCCCCGCGCCGCCCTGCCCCCACCGCCGCCTCCGCGCCGGGCCCGGGCCTGGTGCCGCGGCTGACAGGGCGGCGGGGCCGAGCAGGGCCCGGTGCTGCGAGCCCGCCTCGGTGCCTCTCGGGGTGGGAGCGGGCCTCCCCCTTTCTCTCCCCCGCGCCGCCCTTGCGGGCTGAGCGCGAATCCGCTGTTACCCCAGGAAGAAAGTTGGCGGGAGGGGAGCGGCTCTTCTCGCTGCCCGTGAAGAACGGGGCAGGAAAAGCCGCGGCCTCCACGCGTGGCGGGCAGAGATCCCAGGCAGCCGGGAGGAGCCGAGCGGTCCTCAGGTTCGCTGAGCTGCCCGGGGCTGAAGGCGAGGGGGGAGCTCAGAGGCTCCATCCTCGTAGATGCTCAAAAGCCGTTTCCCTGAGTGAGCAGCCTGCTTTGAGCAAGGGGGGGGGTGTGTGTGTGAGATGACCTCCCCGGTTCCCTTTCCAACCTCCAAAAAAAAATATGGATCCTGTGATTATGTGAATAGGAGCAGGGAGGGCCACCCAGAACATCCTAAGCTCACATGCTTCCAGGATGCTGCAGCTTGTAGACAAGAGAGGTTTTGTGCTCCTCGCATAATTTGGTACTGCCTCTGAAAGTCTGTGCATCCGGAGAAAGAAGCCCAGTTAAGTGTTATGGGGGCAGGACTAGTATATGTAATTTTGACCTTAGGATCTGTCACAAGAGCACTGCTTTTTATTGGATCGTTTGCTTGCTCTGTAATAAGTTAATAGTAGAGAAAATGCAAACAATTGAATATCAGAAAATGAAATGGTATAAGTAAGCTATTAAAAACCACCAGAGATGATACATTTACACAGTAGTTCTAGAAAAGCATTAGCTTAAAAATAATTGCATTTCTTTGTATTGCATGCAACCAGAAATTCACATTTGAAACCTTTATTTGTCAAAAAGGGTATGTGAATACAGAGAGGAAAAAGGCATAAAATACACTTGGATTTCTTTGCTTTGCTGCAGCATGACAGTGCTTAGTTTATAGTTAAAGAATATCTTGACATCCAAACAAGTCTCTTGTTAATATATTTAAATCTAAAAGGAAAACAGAGGTGATAAATAATCAGAAAGTTGGATTAGTCTTGTTTGCTTTTGACTAATTGTTGTAGCACTGGACACAGATGTGACAAATCTGTGTCACATATCTATCTGTATATTTTTTTCATGTCAGTTTCTTTCAGATTTTAGTAACATGATATTACCTGGAGAATTCAGGCTAGAAATTTTGTAAGTAGAAAAGAATATTGATTAGTCTAAAAAGAGACAGCCCAGAATTCCCTGCTTTATTTAAATTGTACTAAAAATAGATTGAAACATTTTTTTCCTCTAAATGTTACTGAAGTTTTTTTTACTTTTATCATGCAAATTTGGTTCTGTAGTTATATGAGTGTTGCATTTTGTGGTCATGCAGAGGATGACTTAGAAAAAAAATCTAATGGTTTTACGACTAAATACCAATTTTGATGAATTTAGGACTTTCTGCATAAAAGGCGTAAGTCACACGTGTCAAATGCAGTTGCAGGAAGCACTTTTTTTCCCGATTGCATGTAATTAAAACTCTTATTTTAGGTGTTTAGGAGAACACACTTTAGAAATTACCTGTTCTAGGAACTTGGAATGACTTTGGAATTTTCAAATATTAATTTTTTTTTTCTTAGCATAGATTAAAATCTGCCTGTGCAAACCATAAAAATGAGTGATGATAGACCTTTCCAAACCGGCTGTTATGCAGTAACATGTTTTATGAAATTTTATGTCTATTGTGTATTTGCATAATGGATAAAATAGTATTTTGTTCTAGTAATTGTAAGTGCATTTATTCTTAAGTTATCTATCTTTGAAGAGGGACAGTGTAGTAACTTGTTGATGTCAGGGAACTGAGTTATAAGCCACAGTTTGAGTAACCGCTTTACTGTAAAATTTAGTCCTCCATTTTTTGGCTAAACTGATTTGTCCAGTGCAAATGCTTGTAATATTTATTGTTGGGAAACTTGGACTTAAGTTCCAAAATGGGCAGTAATGTAAGGTGGCAATTTACTGTGTAGCTGTGGGAGAAATAGTGTCCCCACTGGAGAAGGAGAATGACTACTCTGAGTAGAAGGTATGAGGAACTGCTGACAGGCTGCCTCTTTGCGCCAGGTAAAGTTTGATGTGCCTGAAGAGGAAGCGGTTATGACTAAAGGCCACGTCTAAACTACTCAAAACCATGTTTCTAAATACCAGGCCTCCCCACTCCATTGCGGGGTTTGGTTTGGGTTTTGTTTTTCTTTTTAATGGAGGAGTTTGCCAGAAGGACTCCTCAGTTGCAGTTGAGCGCCATGGAGGATGTGCAAGCTCTGCTTAGTTTAAGAACTTGTCACTGGTAGGTGATGAGTGCATGCGGATTCATAAGGCTAGGAATTGGGAACTGTTGACCAAGGAAGTGAGGGGAGGCTATTAAGAAGGTTTAAGAAAAGGAGTTAAGTAGAGCAGTAATATGGAGACAGTTTTTGAATGTTTCAGTATCGTGTGACTTTGTGTATATCTTTATTCCCATCCTGTCTGTCCATTACCTTGTCTTACCAAGTAGCTTTTTTCCTTGCTGTACTTAAAAGGTGATGCCATTTGCATTTGTCATCTGTTCATGCACACATCTGGTTCCTGTCAGATTACAGGCTTGTTTCAGTGGGACTGTTGGAGTGAATGAAAATTGACTGAAGTCTTTATTTTAGAAACAACCTTGACACTATTAAACTGGAATTACTGTATTAAAAGATGGGACAAAGTTGGGGTCCATTCTGTGAGGGCAGGCGCCTGACATTTGTGATGAATATTAAGCTTATGCAGAGTCTTGGCTCTAATTTTCAATAAAAAAGTATTTAGCATGTCGGCTGTGAAGATAATTTCGAAGTATGACCTGAGCTCAAGTGATGTCTGCTTGAGGCTGATGTGCCTGAAGTCCAAACATCAACTTTAACTTTTGTTTAATTACAAACCAGTTTTGTCTAGGGCTTTGAATGAGGGTTGGGGTTAGCACTGAAGCCCGTGGGATTCGTAATTGAGTAATATATCTGTATTACCTCTCCTGAGAAGAGAGGACGCTTAGAAATCAGGAACAGATTGGAAAGCAGACTTCAGAAGGAAAATCACCAAAAGACACAAACTCAGTATGTTCTTGTATTGGTGGATATGACAGTGTTATTGAATAGTAAATTAATTGATGTGAAAGATGATTTTATTTGCTTGTCTCTCAAGAATTAATCTTAGTCTTTAATATGACACCCCAGATTGAGGGCGAGATAAATTTATCGCCCATTGTCAGGATTGCAAACAAACTAGTCTGTATAGGGGAAGTAAATTAAAAGCACAAAATATAGCTTCATTTTTATTTCTCACTTCATTAATGTTTGGCTTTTATGAATTTTGTGGGATAAATTTGAAAAAACTCTGTTCTTCTCACCTAAAAGTTGTTTTAAAATAAACTCAAAACATAGATTACTTTCTTTCAACAAACTTCTAAAATAAAATCCTATTTTGTATAATATCAGCATAGCTAATGAAAGGACTACTTAAAATCCATGAAAGTGTCAGTTTCTCCAAATGAAAATCATTTGGAATCTAATGTAAACAGTGAAAGTAATATATATATACACATATATATATCTATCTTTCTGTTCTTCTCATCAGGGAAGGATGATGACCTAACTAAAAGTTACTGTCATTTTTAAATATAAATTTTCTCCTTTTTATTCTACAACTAAAATAAATGCTAGTTGCATCACAAAACAGGTAAGAGTAATCCAATGTTAAATATGATTTATTTGATAATAAATGGTGGAAATGGAAAATCTTGAATCCTGAGCATTGTGAATAACCTGTATCCTTTCAGCAATAATTATCTGACTATCTTTTGTCAGGTTTATGGCTACTAATGACTTGATGACGGAACTACAGAAAGATTCTATTAAGCTGGATGATGACAGTGAAAGAAAGGTGGTGAAGATGATTTTGAAATTATTGGAAGATAAAAATGGTGAGGTGCAAAACTTAGCTGTCAAATGGTAGGTATTCTTTTTCTATGCTGTGAAGATTTGTTTAATGACTGAACAAAATAAAGGACTTACAGAAAAACTTAAAGAACTGCCACCACACAAACTAGTTCTGAAATTGATGTGCACAAAGGAATCCTTGTGCTGGTAGGCTACCTGCCTTAATTGTACTTTCTTACAGAACTACTTTTTGTTGACATTGTGGATTAACATTTGGGGTTTCAGGTGACAAATAGCACGTGCAGTCCTTGCTGAGTGTCTGTGAATGACATGCTTGTTCTTTGGTGATAATTCTTGAATGCTAAATATATTTTAAAATGTTATGATTCTTTGGTAGTTGCCACATTGATATCTGACTGTGAGAAGTTAGATGATCTTTAGGGGAAGAATTATAGTATTGGAGTAGCTTTCAAGCGGAGATAAAAACATAAAAAGGTAAATATATGGTCTTGGTTATTAAGTATGAAAATTACTTCTTTGCTAACATTCAGAAAACTGCCTTAATGGCTTTACATGCTTTACAGGAATTGAAAATGCAGTTGAAAGTGCAGTTACTTGCATTTCGGAGACATCTATTGCTTCAGTACCCTCGCTTCCTTACTTTATTTAACTTTACATGTCGTGTGGCTTTTCCAGAGCACCCTTTGAAGAGGTGCTGCATTTATTATAAATTTTTGTTCTTGGCCCTTATTTTTGTGCTCTTTAAGGAGGACCTCTCTGTTAAGAAGCTTCTAGAGTTCCTGAGAATGTTTCTTGTTTGTGAGCTTAGGGGTTTTTTTTGTGTGTTTTTTTTATATTCTGCCAGGCATGGATTGAAGTAAACTTGCTACGCAAGAGCTTGGGACAGCTTAGAAGAGAAGTTTAACAGTGTGACTACCTGAGTTAGTTTGCTTCAGCTTGTTATTATTTAGGGTTTGCCTTATCAGACTAGCAAAGCAGAAAATTAAAGCCTGTATGTACATCTGCTTATGTACTTAGAAGCAGTGCTTGCTTCAGCTTTTGAAGTACTTTCAGTGATGGTAATCAAAATCTTGCACAGGGAAACTAGTGTAGGAATAGCAAAATTCAAGCCAAAGTTTAGTATTAGTATAGTAATGTAATTGTCACTGATTTTTCCTACTCAGGATTGCAGTGTTGTCAAAATGTGTCTTCTTCCCCCCCCCCTTTTTTTTTTTTTAATCAAACAGCACAAAATGCTGTATTTCTTTTTAATTCAAACTTCTGAAATGTCAGAAGTTCATTATGGTACCACTTAAGTTCTACAACTTTGAAAGAGATTGCGTGTACTCAGTTGGAAGAGTAGGTTATTATGAAACTTGGCTCAGGCTTAGAGTTGTCTTTGTGTGCCACAGCATTTTGTGGAAAAGGTATGTTGCAGCTTATGTGCAGTATTCAACCTTAAGGTGTGTCCTAGAGCTATTCTGAAGTTTAGATTAACACACATTATCACAGTCTTTAATGGCAATGTTAGAACTTTGGACATAAAGTACAAGTAATGCTTATTAAAACATTAAAGAAGGATTGTGGAGGGGGGAGAATGAGAAAATAGATGTCTGCCTGTGTATATACATGTGTGCATGTGTCCTTTTGTTATTAACCCTTCATTTTGACATACTGATAGATTTCTTGGGTTTAATTAAAATGACGGGATCCGATTAAAGTTTGGATTCTTTCCAAGAAATCAAAAAACATTAAAGATGTAGTGGGGCAGGAAACACGATGGAAATGTTTTCAGGTAAACAGTGATCATTCATCTAAATGTGTACATTCTTGAATGTATCAAGTGGGGTTTTTTTTTTTTGGGGGGGGGGGGGGGAATTCCAATCACTTGCAGATAGACTTTGAGGACAAAAAAAAACCCCACCACCCTGAATCACTCTTCTTTTAAGGCAGCTTATACTCAAGGTATTGCTCTATGACAGTTCTAAACCAGTCTAAGCTAATGCTGGTCCTGCTCTGCTGTTATTGCCATTCTTTTCCCTTTTCTTGTACTGTTGAGTATCTGATTTTGTTGTAGACTGGTTTGGGGATGGCGTTTTCTTCTGGCTTAGAGCTCTCCTCCTGCAGTCAGATGAGCATTGGTAGCAACGGTAGTGGGGGTGAAGGATGGAAGAAGTTGAACATTATTAAGTTGTAGTTTTTCTTAGTTCAAGCTGATCTGAAGTCTTAGACTAAAAGCAACGCTGGATGTATGCTCAATTTGTTGGGAAGTTAAATTCAGTCAGCATATTTTTATTGACTTTTTGATTTTTAAATATTTGGCATTGTTGTTCTTGTGTATTTCTGTTATGTATTTGCTGGCACTTTCAGCTGAGGAAAGGGTAAACTGTGTTTAGATCTCTATTAATTTAAATGCTCTGGTGAACTTCAGAGACTATCAGCAGGAACTTTCGTCAGAGTGGTACTTGATGGCCCATTTAAGTATAGATTCCCTCTCATAGAAAAAGGATTTAAGATAACCCTGTGTACCTTTTGAATTTTTGAGGCAGATTTTCCTTGAGGAAGGGAGGAAAGATTTGTAGTGTTAGCAGAGCTTTTTCTACAGGTAGATCAATGGAAACACTGTGAATGGCAAAGGTATTGATCACTCCCACAGCAGATAAGAATCTCTTGCGGGAGCATTACTCTTTCAAGGTTTGATTCTTGAGGTCACTGAGCAGAACAGATTTGAAACAATCCAAAACAGCCTGAAAGCAGCATTTATTTTTAGGTAAGCTTAGCAGCAAGTAAGTGGTGTTCTGGTTTTACCTTGTCTGCTGCTTGCTTTCACATTTGGGTCTGAAGGGCTCTATTGGTTAAAATGCTGATGAACTTGTTTCTTATTATCTCTTCAAAGCGCACTAATGATTTTGTTCTTGTTTCTTTCAGTTATATTACCCTGGTTTTGGACAGGATAAAACATGTTCTTTGGTTAGCAGAAGTCAGGTTGAGAGTTCATGGATATTTGGGTAGCTACCTTGCAAGATGATTGTGCAGTTCATTTCTGAATAAAAATGGAAATTAATGAGCTGCCTGAGTACTCTTGGAGTAAAAGTCAACCTGCTGTAAGCTTTGACCCTACAGATAGGAAAGGAGTGTATTTCCCAAGCTTCTGTTATTGCAGACAGTAGATGCAAACTAGGTCAGTAGCTGCAGGTTGTTCACCTTGTTTTTCTTGAGAGCACATAAAAATTTAAATGTATTCTTGTTGTCTATGTTTTTTTCTGGAGGAGCTGTTTTTTGCTTCATCTGGTAGTGATGGGCTGGTTTACAGTCAGCCAATGTAGAAAATGCTATTGGACATTCTTACAGCATATTCTTAGTTTAAGGCAGTTAGCGTAGTCCTGCATGGTACTCTGTGCACCTTACAGCAGTAGTAGAACTATCCAAAATTATGTGCGTCAGGATTAGGCAAGCAGTATGGGTTGTATAAAAAGAGGTACTGCACTGGACATTGTGTTTGTTCTTCATTATTGATAATGTTGGTAACATACTGTTGGCCTAAATTGGACATTGTTTCGTATATTCAGTGTTGCAGTTTAAGAATGAGCTGCTTGTCAGTTTGAGCAGTTATCCATGGTTTGATATTCTGCTATTTAAACCTATAGTTACAAAATTTTTATTGTTTCACACTGTGAAGTTTCCTGAAACTTGTAAAAACCCAAAAGAATACATGTATGTGTATATGGGGGGGTGGGGGGGTGGGGGAAGTGGTATTAAAATACTTTCAGTGATTTCAGTGATTTCTCCCTTGTGCTACTGTAGTTTCCCTGCATTTATCAGTGTGACTTCTCTGGGCAGTAGTTCAATGTAGGGAAGCCTGTTTGATGCTGTGAGTCATTAGTGTGAACAGGATGATGCACATACTGGCTGTTGTGTGGCTGATCTTGTTCAGCAGCTTTAAAGCATTTTGGATGCTGTAGTAATACATTGCTGTACATCACGCTATACTAGTGATTTGAATCTTTTTTTTTTTTATTTGTGAATTTTAACTCTTCTCTGTAAGTATATCTGCTTATTTGATAGCCATTAAAGTATGCCAGTTTGAGGCTAAAATTGATTTTAAGTTGGTGATCACTTCCTAACAAGGAGCTACAGTATAAGCACCTTTATTTTTAAATGTACGTAACTTAAAGGAAGACAATCTATTATAGTCACTGTTTATTTGCATAGGCAGCTGAATGAGCTTTTGATTTTAAAGAGAAACTGGACACAGATTATTGGCCAGTGAAAGGGAAAAGATCAGAGAGCGCTTAAAACAATATCTGAAAGTGCCTTCAAATATGTAAAATACGTGCTTAAGCAAAAGCCTTGTATTCAGAATTTCTTTTATAAAACAAGTTTGTAGTTTATTTTTGACTTCTGATAAACTTGGTTTATAATCTGGGACTAATAATAAGATCTGTAAGTGATACCTGCTGGTTATGAAGCCAGAAAAGCTTGAGGCAGTCTTTTTTTAAATTTACTTCATAATTGATATGTCAGCTTTATTGAACTAATAGGCTGAAGAAAGAGGACTGAAGATGATAATTCAGGTAAAATCTGGTTTAACACTTTATAGAAACTGTAATTTCTAGTGTTTGTGTGAATGACTTTGTCATTTCAGTGGTTTGGTCATCTTTAAAACATCAGCATAAAAGTGTTTCCTATCCTTAGTTGAGATGGATCTAATTGAACAGCCTTTGCTGTGATTATTTTAGTTACTCATCATTATTTAGATACTCATCATTACTTCAATCATTCAGGTTTAAAAGAAGTCCTTACCATCGTTTCAGATGTTTTCATTTACAGAACGGCTGTTTTTTGGTGGAGATCCGCTTCTGATTTGTCAAAGTCAATGTATAAAAGGATGGTGTCAGCTGAAGATCTCCAGGATGTGGAAGATGTATTTTCATAGAGCTGCACAAGTTGTTGCAAACGGCAAAAAGTGGGTGACGTGACCTCCTTTCTAGCAGTAAAAAGGAGGGATGACATTGCCATGTGGAATTCCACCAACCAGATAACAAACTTGCTACTAATCCAGAGCAAACTTTCAGGATTGCTACTCTGAAGGCTTGCCGTATTTTTGAAAGGATGCTGTTGCTCAGTTTCATATGAATACAGTTCCATAATTGCATATGTGCTCGTTCCTGCTTCTAATGCTTCTATTTACAGTACTTCTGTTGGAGCGTGCAGCATTCTGCAGTTGCACCTTTGTATACTGTAGTCTGTTGACTGAAACACACAGGCAGTTTCTCTGGATTACTGTGTACAGTCATCATACCTTGTGGTTGTTTGGAATTGTGATTGTTTCAGTTCTAGGTGGTTTGTGCTTGTGCTGCTTGCGAAACAATTTACTATGCAACAAGGGTAGAAGAGTGCAGCAAAGCTGTGAGTAGCTGGTGTGTATTTGAAGAGAAACTAGGGACCTGTCAATGAAACATTGTGAAGGGAAAGCTTGGCTGAAGAGTGAAAGTAAGCTATGAGCTTTTTGAGCAACTGGAAAAAAAGTTTCAACTTTTAGGAATATGGTTAGGGATGGCTTGATGTATTTGGGTTTGGGAGGTAATTCTTGGTAATAATCTGTTTGTTGGCAAATGCTCATGTACAAATTTATCAGGAATTTATCCGTTGGAGGAAAGAAGTCTTCACCAGTATCAGTGTCCAGAAATTATTTTAATAGGTTTGCAATGTTAATTTAACATGATTTACAAGAAGTAGATTAGATTGTGGATATGGTCCTCTAAATCCCTACTCTTAGGGGGTTAGTAGCTGTGGAGATAGTTTGATGGAATCTAAAGATTCCAATACAGTGCCCTTTTCTTAAATTAAAAGGCAATGCCAGGTTAGTGCCTGAGCTCTGGCTGCCTTTAAAAAAGGATGCTCTCTCAGAGCTGTTCATTTCTGCAGGAATAAGTGTACCTGCTGAAGCAAGTGAGAAACCATTCCATTACATCCTTGTTTCTGTGCACTTCAAAGGGCTTCTTTTTATGCCTTTCATTGGATACCAGTCAGTATCTCAATTAATTGTTCTCTTGAGATTATCTGTATACTCTATCTTCTAGAAATGTTACACCGAAGTTGGTTTTCTCTATTTATTTTTTAGGTATCTGTGTATCTCTGTAAAATACTCAGCAAAATAAGTAAATTGCAGTTTTCCTGAATTTGTGGCATTGGGGTAATCATAATGCATCTAATTCAGATGTATGTGGCCTAATTTTACCATTTTAAGTGGTCAAATTAGTTCCAAGTTTTGTGCCTTTACAAAACTGTATGTGATATTTCAGTGCGTGGATTTGGTAAATCTGTTTTGCCTTTGATGCTTTTTTGGGGTTTTAATTCCCAAATTACCAGTATTTTCAGCAGGTTTTACCACATGGGTGATGATTGGTAAGGAGAGAAGCAAACCAAGCAGGTTACAGTTTGTGAAGAAAGGCATGGGAAGCGGTAGGTGTGATTGTCTTGGGAATTGCCTGTTCCTGGGTGTTAATCTAAGTGCTGTGCCTCAAGTGCAACCAGTGTTTTGAGTTCGTGAGGGTAAAGCATTATGAGCATCGATGTTGAAAGAGAAGCTCCTAAATTTGCCCAACATAGTGACAGACAACTAAGGCCAAAATTTAGAACCTTACTCTGCTTATTATCATATTGTGAATCACACTTATTTTGGTTTTGTTCTACTGTATGAAGCCATGTCTGCTATCTTTCCAAGAGTGAAGGCAGTAGATCTTAGCTCTTTTGAGTCCAGTTGGAATTACTGGCTCGCAGTCTTCTGAATCTGCAGAAGCCTAGTCCTTCAGTCTAACTTCCTCCAACAGCTCTGTGTAATGGTTTAGTTTGAGCTGTTGGAACACTCTTTTTTTTTTTTTTTTTTTTTTTTTTTTTTTAGGAATGGAGAAAATAACTGACTGGATTAGGTTGAACAATAGTTTTTGAGGGCCTGCAGTTGTCCTGTGGCATGAGCTATATGGTAGAGGGAGATGGCTTTGGAATCACTGAGAGGACTTGTGTAAGGCAGGAAGTGTGAAAGGTGTAGGGAGCTCCCAGTATGTTTGGGGGCCTTTGTAGCAGGAGGAATGGAAAACTTGATGGTCTGAAACTGAAAAGAAGACTTGAGTTTCAGAGGAGCTTAGAACATTGTTGGTTTGAATTTATCCTGTAGGTCCCTCTAAACTGTGTTTGACCAGTCTGGTTCCTCTATTTTTTTTTCTTCCCCCCCCGTGCATGCTCCAAAGGACAGTTGCTGTTACTGGAAGCGGGGATTGCTGAAGTGAGTGGTTCAAAATGAACAAATTCATTGTCACGTTTGACTATAAATGCAGAAGTTAATTCAGTATGATCTAATGTGCAAAGTCACATTAAAAAATGGTGAGATAATACCAAGTGTGTATAAGTCAACAAGTGAAATTAACACAAGACAACATTTCCTTGTTAACAGCACTTTGGAATTAAACTACACATCTTCGGATCTCCACTGCTAAAGCAATGCAGGAATTTGTCTTTTTTTCTGCAGCGATACCAGCAAGGTAGTAAATGTGGAGTTGTCTTGCTGTCATTCTTGGCAAATACATTACTAAGCTCCTAAACTAACTTCCGTGCCTTTATGCTGAATGCCATAGCCTTGAGCCTTTCCTTTGGAATAGTGATCTATGACCTGTGTGTTCCCTCCCAGCTGCCTGGCTGAGTGTTTTGTTAGCTAGTAATGAACCCAGGGTCCAGCTGAGTTCTTGGAGGGTTAGACTTAAACTCCAGAGCCATTTCCAGTAAAAGAAGAAAAACTGTTTCGCTTGTTGTGTTGTACATTGTGTGCTTGCCTCCCAATAGATATAAATAAATGAACTCTCCTTTAGACTCAAGGGTGATTTTTCTGTCTTCAAACACTTGTGAGTTTCTGTAATATAGTAATGCGGGCATTAGCTATTTAAGTACTAAGTATAAAGTTTTTGCCTGAGTGGCATAACATAATTTTGGTTTTGGACTATCTGCTTTCAGAATAATATTCTTTATTGAGATAACTGTATCTTGCTAGCTTGGACGGATTTCTGCTCGCTTATAGATTGTCCCCTGCCCCCATACCGTTTTATGCAGCTGGCTTAATGCCTGTGCTTTTTCTTAACGTGAAACTTGCTCTTAATTCAGGAAAAATTTTCAAAATCTTATCAAATAAAGCCAAAACATTTATCCCCATTGTAATCACTGAGGTCTGAAAGGACATACTTTTCATCCAGATAATTTCTTTCCACTAACCTGGTACAGTTAGAATATAATGTATTCAATTTATTCATTTTATGAGAACTGTGTACTAATATTAATCAGGGTTTGGCTTTTTACCATGATCTGGCAACTCCATTATTACATTGTACAATCAAATGTGTGAAGTTGGAAGTTCTCTTCCCACCTTTTTCCTGGTGTCTGGAGCTTGTCTTGTTTTGTGAAGTGTTTTGAAAGGCTGGTTTTGGAGTGGGTGGTAGGTACATTTTGCCTTGTGTATTGAACTAACTTATGGCTGAACTGTTTTAAAAGCTTGATAATAATTATTTCCAGTCAATGAAAACTGAAGTGCAAATTAATATATTACAACTTGCTAAAGATCACTTTTTTTTCCTCAACATGGGAAAATGGTCTGTATTTGGAGAGGGTACTCCCTTCGCACTTGGCAAAGAGTTAAACTATGCAAATATTTCTAGTGGAAAGTTGTTTTGCTGTTAATTTATTAGTCTATTTTACTAATAATTTCATCACCTGCTTGTAAAACTTCTGCATCCTTCAGGTGTTTCAATAACAGAGTGACCATGTGGTCCTAAAATCATTGCAGCCTCAAAAGTTTGACACAGTTGTAGTGAATCATGGCATATATTTGAAAATTTAAATTTTGCTTTCTTGATCTTGGTCTTGTTTTGATAAGAAGTTAGTTTCTTAATTTTTTCCTGTAGGGTTTCAGTTTGACTTCAGCTGTCCAAAATTAGTGTTTACTAACCCTACAAAGATCATTTTAGTCTCAGTTAGCTTTGCTAGAATCAGCTTTAATGAAAAGCACATGCATGCAGTGTTAAATTTTTTTTCACAATGAACTTTATATGGAGGCATTACACTCTAATGTAGTCCTAGTATAATCAGTTTGTGATTGGATTTAAGATGCTCCTTTTTCTGCATTTGTTCTTATTTTAAATGCCACATATTTCAGTTTTATATGAAAACTCTGTCGAGTGTTTGTCTGTGTACATTGTGTACAATGTTGAAGGGCAAGTACAAAATTTGGAGCCTCCCTTGTAAGCCACAGAAACATCTATGATTTCTGATCTATAGTGCTTGGCTCTGTCAGTGGTAAGAGACACCACCTCTTAGCACAGCACTTGAAATCACTTAAACATGTTCTGTCCTCTCAGCTTAAATCTCATGGAACCATTGCATGGGCTCACTTTGTATTCTGTACTGCAAGTTGGACCCTGACTTTGACGAAAACAGCAACAAAGCTTGAGCTTTGGAAAAGTGCTTCCTAAAAAATAACAGCCTTGCGCATGCCTTTCTGCTCCTCAAAATCTTAACCAGATTGTTTGGATACAAAGGGCTTGCTTGATAAGGTCCTCACACTTTACTGCTTGTCAAAGCTCACACTGAGAACATGCTTGTAGAATCTCTTGAAAAATTTCTCTGCTTTCTCACTCTGGCCAAAGTTGAATATGATGATGATGTGTACAACTTGAAGTGTGTGTCACAGGAGGAAGAGCTGTTGAGAATGAGGCTATATAGGTTTTCCTTGGTGGGACATCTGGAACAGCTGTAAAACTAGGAGAAGGTCTGTACGCAAGGCCAGGTCAGAGTGATGTCCGTTATCCCTTTAATTCAGAAGGAAGAGAAAATGTGTAGTAATTTTCTGGAGATACATCTGTGTGTCTGTTAATTCTGCTGTTGACTACTACACTTCTATAGATGGTCCATGCTTCTGCTCTTGCCATTCTTGCCTTGAGCCATTGCTTTTTCTCCTACGTGACTTTTAAACGCAGCTCCTTGTTCTCCTGCCCTTGCTTCTGTCATGGTTGGTGCAGAACCTAAGTGTGGTAGAACTTTAGCTTCATTCCTTTTCCTTTTCCTTCAAGGGTTGAAGGAGGATGGAGCCAGACTTTTTTTGGTGGCTCCCAGTGACAGGACGAGGGGCAATGGGCACAAGCTGGAACATAGGAAGTTCCATTGAAATATGAGGAAAAACTTCTTTACAGTGAGGGTGACAGAGCACTGGAACAGACTGCCCAGGGAGGTCGTGGAGTCCCCTTCTCTGGAGATCTTCAAGACCCGCCTGGATGCAGTCCTGAGTAATGTGCTCTGGGCAATCCTGCTTTAGCAGGGGAGTTGGACTAGATGATCTCTAGAGGTCTCTTTCAACTCTGTCAATTCCGTGATTAACAACGGAGAGATGCTGACAGTTGATCATGGGGCTAGGAAGACAGGGAAGGATGCTGTATTTCTTAGCAATGAACAAGAATTTACTGGTACATCTGTGGTTTTAGTATTTTGGACATGTGGGAGCATTTGACAAGTGAATACAAGACTGTTATGATCCTCAAAACAGTTGGAATGACTAATAACAATTCAGAAGAGTGAGAGGAAATGTTACTATGTGCATAGTAGTGTTTGGAGTCAGTGTAAGGAAGGGCATTCCATGTCACTGTTTTTTGTGTTATGATTTGCATTCTATTAACGAAGGCACTCTAAGGTGTAGAATGAGCCCGAGTATATATTGGATTGAACTCGGGTTGTGTAGAATAGAGATGCAGTAATTAAGAAGATTGGTTACTTGTCTGTGAATTAAGCAGGCACTGATGGTAAAGCACATAAACTGACGGCTCTGGCTGGGTAACTTTTGTTATAAATCTAAGCATTGGGAAGTAAGAGGAACCCTGGTTTTGAGACTGAAGGAGAACACTTAGGCAAAAAACATTTCCACTGTTAGATAAAAAACAGGTACACTAAACCAGTATTTTGTTACCGGATTTATGGAGGCAGGTTATCAGGTTTTTGGATTTTAAATTTCTGCTTTATATTGCTACCAAAACCAACTGTAAGTTTGTGACTTGAATACAAAATACTAACATAAAATGAGGGGTTATATTTAAGGTTGCAGACGTAATACTTTTCTTCTGTTTATACAGCCTTGGCCCTTTGGTGAGTAAAGTGAAGGAGTATCAAGTTGAGACCATTGTAGATACCCTCTGTACAAACATGCTTTCAGATAAAGAACAGTTACGTGACATTTCAAGCATTGGCCTTAAAACTGTGATTGGAGAACTCCCCCCAGCTTCCAGTGGTAAGACATCCTGTACTCAAGACTATCTTGTTTTATTGTTTCATTACTAATTAAAAAAATGCAAAAGCTCGGTCCTTTAGTGAGGAGGATTCAGTTCATTTAACATTGGAACTAATTTCTGTTAGAGGAAAGATATATGACACAAACATCCTTTTAGTTTTTTCTTCTCTGACTGTATTTCCAGATTTTACTAGTTTAAAACCTTCTTACTGAAGAATAGCATTCATGTGAAAAACAAATTTACATTATATCAACTTCAGTATAATGGATTGAGTGTAAAAGCTCCTATTTTAATAATTGCCTGGTGGAACATTTCTAGGCTATAGTAACAGTTAAATCTTCTCTTGCTTTTTGATTGATAGTATACTTTAAAATTGATTATAACTTGGGTATTTTTCTTTAATGATCTGATTTCTTGTCTCAGTTTCTGGTGTTTTGAGAAGTACCCTGTGTTTCTAGGGATTGTCTGTTAAATTTCTGAAATGCTTACCTGCAGTTTTAACTGTTACTTCTTTTCTCCAAAAGAGATAGTAATGATGAACTAGCTCATCAGTTAATGGCATTACTTTTTTTATTCAAGTGCTTTTCATATCATAGTGTAGGATATGAATGAGAATAGAGAGGTGATTGAAAAGCTTTGGAAATGCAGTTTTAAGAGACTGAGGTTTCTTAAATAATAAAAAAACCACCTGTGATTTCAACATCCTTTGTTGAAAGTCCTCAGATAAGTCTTGCTTTTATCAAGCCATAGTGAGATGTGGAAACTTTTACATAAAATCAGTTATTTATTTAATCAGTTTAAGCTTTTATTCTTTTGTTTGCTTATACAAAACAGAAGATGATTTTGGGGTGGAGGTAAAGCTCAAACAAATATGTAGCAAAGTCTTTCAATATAATTAGTAATCCTAGTACAAAAGGAATCTAGGTATTATTTCTTGCATTCAAAGCAAACATAGATTGTTGTCTTTTTTTCTTAGCCTGTATGGTAACATATTTGACTATCCAATTGTTATGTTTAGTATTAGTTGTATAGTTAAAAAAAAGCCATAAATATGCATAAATTATATTTAATATAGTTTGGAATGGTAATAATTTTACAACTAAATTCCCGAAGTGTGATTTAACAAAAACTTCATGCTAATGAAGATGAGTGCTAGCCATTGGGTAGCTGCTACCATGTCATGAGCATCTTTGTTTCTCATAATTACCCCAAACAACATTAGACAGTTGAGGGGAAGGGGTAGCTATGGTATTGTGATAAAGACATTTTTACCTGAATTTTAAAATACTTTGGGTATACGTTTTTTCCCTTTTCTCAAATGTTCTAGCAGTATTTCAGGTACTCGTTATTTAAGTTACTTCATGTGCAAAATAATTTTATTTTGATGTTTCATTATACAGCTATTATTTGGAGGTGGCTCTGTCTACTTCTGTGCTTCCCCTTGCCTTTTTAGTTACTCCTTTACTTTTATCAATAGTCCTTTCATTTGTTGCTCCAGACTCACCTTGGCCTTCGCTTTCCATTGCTTGCCCTGCCAAAACCAGTGTCCTTCCTGTTGTATATACCTTATGGGACAATTAAGGAGCCCTCCTGCTGAATATGTTTTATACATAGGTAGTCTTTCAGCTCTAATGCAGAGCGTATGTTGCATTAACAAACAAACTGGCTGTTCAAGCTTGTTTTGTTGTGTGGGAAAAGCTGTTTCATGTTGAGATCAGGTTGCTTTCCATAATTACAAATATGATCTCTGGTGTTTAAAAACTATTTTTTTTTTTAATTTTGAAAACACTGAGGTTTTGTTGTACTTTCAGGTTCTGCATTAGCAGCTAATGTTTGCAAAAAAATCACAGGGCGTCTCACAAGTGCTATAGCCAAACAGGAAGATGTGTCTGTTCAACTGGAAGCACTGGATATCATGGCTGATATGCTGAGCAGGTAAACATCCCTCTTCTAAAACACTGGTGAATGCTCATAAGTACTCCTTAAAACTTGAACTTTGATTTTCCAAATGTTAAATTTAAATTGCTTAAGGTTATGTGAAATAATATGGTATGGTATTAAGCATAGGTGAAACTTCATTTAGGGGAAAAAAATGAATGTATTGAAGATAAGCCGATTGATAGATCGATTACTTTATTACCTAATTTTCTGAGAACTGTAGTTTTAACCTTATTTATATAGTCTTATTCATATTTATGTTTAACATTAAATGTTTATTACTTTGAGGGTATATTTTAAACTTATTTCTTGTTTTTAAAAGTTCCAAAAGCTTAAATTTAAAGACTTGATTAGAATCTTTCTGGTGTTTTAGGAATGTGTAGAGGAATTGTTGTACAGTATTTGAACAAAGTTATCTAGATGCAATTGGTTTGAGTATGTGTTTTGTCTGTTTTAAGGCAAGGAGGACTGCTTGTTAACTTCCATCCTTCAATTCTGACCTGTCTGCTCCCCCAGCTGACTAGCCCCAGACTTGCTGTGAGGAAAAGAACCATCATTGCTCTGGGTCACCTGGTTATGAGTTGTGGCAATATGGTTTTTGTTGATCTCATTGAACATCTGTTGACAGAGCTGTCTAAAAATGATTCAATGTCAACAACTAGGACCTATATACAATGTATTGCTGCTATCAGTAGGCAAGCAGGTCATAGAATAGGTAAGAAAAAAATATATAATTTGTATACATGAATATAAAAATACAATATTCTGCAGCTTTAAAAGTTTTTAGATGAGAGTAATTACTTTGCTATTTTTCTTCTCTTACCAGGTGAATATCTTGAGAAAATAATTCCTTTGGTTGTAAAGTTTTGTAATGTAGATGATGATGAACTACGAGAGTATTGCATTCAAGCCTTTGAATCCTTTGTTAGGAGGTAAGTTATTCCTGGATGCCTATTTCAGGCTTTCTTAAAATCTAATAAGTGCACCATTAGGTTGTAAGCTGTCAAGAGACAGTCACCTTGGTACAAAATTTTTTTTTGCGAGCTTTGAGCTGGAACTGTTCTGGCAACTTAACTGTTAAGCGGTGTGCTATGCCTTTACTTCAGAAACTTTCTACTGTGCTGTTGCTACTTGTGCAAACAGGAGGGGCAAAATACTCCAATAATATTTGTTGTCCAATAGTGGTAACAAAAAAATTGGTATCCAAAGGCATATCTTAGTCCTCTGCAATATTCCAGTCTAGTAAATCCATTTATATAGTAGCATTGCCCTTTCTGAACTTTCTTTCTGAATTTCTGTAATTCAGATGGATGCATTGATGGTAATTGGTTTGGCTAATGTCCCCAAAGTACAGTATGTGGCATGAAATCTTTAGGAAAAATCTTAATTCTTCACAGTAATATGACATTGATTGTATTTTTATATTATGCAGATGTCCTAAAGAAGTTTATCCTCATGTATCTACTATTATAAATATTTGTCTTAAATATCTTACCTATGATCCTAATTACAATTATGATGATGAAGATGAAGATGAAAATGCTATGGATGCTGATGGTGGTGATGATGATGATCAAGGTATATTCAATTTTTGGTTTGGGGGAGAGAAAGAGCTTGTGAAATTGCACTCATCTGAGAAAATTGATATGGGATAAGTGCCAGCATTTGAATGACTGGTATGCTTTTGTATTGAATTTTTGTACTGTTTTTAAAAATAAAAATACAGGAATAAAATATGGAATAAAAATAAAAATGAAATGGAATAAAATAATTGGAAATTAAAAAAGTAAATGGAACGTTAAAAAAATGGAATAAAAATATAGGATATTGTAGTTGGAGATAAGTAATTTCAAGGGTGAACTTAAAGTATAAAACAAGTATTTTAAAATACTTGAAAGGTGGGAAAAAGCAAAAGCGTGGAGAATGATATAAGTAAAGTGAGAAGAACTTCAGTTAATGAATTGAAAATACATACTCGGTGTGGGAAAGGCTTCTCGCTACTTCCCATCACAATAAATTGTTACCTAAAGCATAAAATCAGAGTAGTTTGAAAATTGCAAAATACTCAGTTTTTTTCTGTATGGTAAAAATGTTTTAGACTGAGAGGTATATTTACTCTAAAGTAGTGGCAATATCTTGCCATATGTACGCTTCATAAAAACTTGGACATATGAGTAGTCTGAACCTGGAGCATAACCTTCTCATTACTTTAAGAATGAATGAGCCGCAAAGATGTTGCTTTAGCGCTTAGAAAGTCAATTTGTATTGCTTATTCTATATTTTTCAGTTGTCCTTTTTGAGGGTAAAGTATGGTTTGATTTACTCCTAGGAAGAAACAAACAGAATAATTTGTTGAATCTCGATCAGTAATTGTTGTTGCATTGTTGGTTATGTCACAAAGAAAGAGGAATATGCCTTAAATCAGTAGTCAGGCAGTAAATATGATGGGAGTTGCCTTGTCCTCTTTGCAGTTTAAATTAATACATGTGTAAGACTAGTGTGAAAAAAAAATTGGCAGAGAAAATAATTAGACTCATGATTTTAGGCAGTTTAGAAGGCTTTTTATGTATGTTTTTTGACATACTTCTGATTCTATTTCTTTAATGTGCCATACACAAAGAACCCAAGTGTGTTCTTATTAACTGTTTAAAATAAAACTTGATGCTTTGATTGTCTAGATTGAACATATGCATAATTTATTTTTTCAAGGGAGCGATGATGAATATAGTGATGATGATGACATGAGCTGGAAAGTGAGGCGTGCAGCTGCGAAGTGTCTGGACGCTGTGGTTAGCACGCGACATGAAATGCTTCCAGAATTCTACAAAACTGTATCTCCTGCTTTAATAGCCAGATTCAAAGAACGCGAAGAGAATGTCAAAGCAGATGTTTTTCATGCATATCTTTCTCTTTTAAAACAAACTCGACCTGTGCAGAGTTGGCTTTGTGATCCTGATGCAATGGAACAAGGAGAGACACCTTTGACAATGCTTCAGAGTCAGGTTATTTGTCAAGATTTTTGTTATCTTTGAGAAGACACGCTGAAGTTGTTCCCCATATGCCATATCACACTTTCTTCATATACAGATTACAGTTTGTTACTGTAGTACTAACACAGAGAGCAAGCCAGGTAAACTGGCCCAGAAAAATGCAACAGTCTTGGAAACTGAAATCACCAGCTCAGGAAAATGTGCTTATCTGACTTCAGTTGTTTACTATCACCTGTAAAAGTTGTATGTTCTGCGTAGTTTAGCCAAATTACCAAAACAAAACAGTTCTTTTGTGCTTTCTGGTATGCAGATGTAAGCTCTAATGATCAAGATGAAGCTTGATTTGGTACAACATATTTTATTTGCAGAATAAAAGGGATAGTGTTGAAAAACTTTTTCTAAATGAATTGTTTGGGTGAGTTTTTAGTTGTTGCTCTCTACAGTTTTATTAACGAAAATCTAGTTTTGCTTTGTTTCATCTTACCTTCTAAATGTCTATTTTTTTTGGATAGTGATTCTTTTGAATCTTTGTTTCCCAGGGTTTATAACTTCTCTAGTTCTGTAGAGAAATCAGAAATAGAGGGGTAGGACACACATCTATCTTTATGGCCCCCAGTGATTAAAGATAAAAGAAATGTTAGCTGTTGAATCAATTAACAGATGTTTGATGATTACAGGTCCCCAACATAGTTAAAGCCTTGCACAAACAGATGAAGGAGAAAAGTGTGAAGACTCGTCAGTGTTGCTTTAACATGCTGACTGAGCTAGTAAATGTGTTACCTGGAGCCCTAACACAACACGTTCCTGTACTTGTACCAGGTATGAGAAACATATTAACTTAAAGACTTATTAGTCTATTGGATATAAAGTTTCAAAATCTTTAAATCTTGACTGTGCTTTTTGCAAAACCTTTGAAGTGTTGCTTCTATTTAAAGAAATCAGCAGAATAATCAGCTACTGTGGGGATCCATATAAATATTTTAGTGACGTATTTCCATTAATCCTGAAAACAAGGTTTGGCTGTGAGATTGAGATAAATTTCTTTTTCCTCTAAAAAGAAGGTTAATTTGCCTCTTAATTGTAAGATCTAACTGCCTTCTTTTCATCTCAACAGAGCAAAGTATTGTCCATATTTTAGTTTTTGAGACCTAAAACGTGTAATTTCAAAGTAACAAGGAAAAGTAAGTTTGGAAAAGCTAAAGAATATATTATATTCTATATCCAATTATAATTAAGAAAATACATCACAAACCATGAAGAGGCCCCTGTCCTCTATTTAGAGGAAGCTTGAAAACTGATTGAATAAAATAATGAAAGAGGCTTGGAAGCATTCAAGAAGGGCTGGGAGCAGGAAAACATAAATTGAGTGTAGCTGTCTGCCTTCAGAAATTTTGAAGTGTTCTAACAAAATATAAATACCCAAGCTAAAAATACATAATTTTTTTTTCTGTTTTCTTCCAGGAATAATTTTTTCACTGAATGACAAATCAAGTTCTTCTAATCTGAAGATAGATGCTTTGTCCTGTTTGTATGTGATTCTCTGCAATCATACTCCCCAGGTCTTTCATCCTCATGTTCAAGCATTGGTACCTCCAGTTGTAGCTTGCGTTGGAGATCCGTTTTACAAGATAACATCAGAGGCGCTTCTGGTTACCCAACAACTTGTGAAAGTCATTCGTCCTTTAGACCAGCCTTGTTCCTTTGATGCAAGTCCTTACATCAAAGATTTGTTTACTTGTACAATCAAGAGATTAAAGGCTGCTGACATTGATCAGGAGGTGAAAGAAAGGGCAATATCTTGCATGGGTCAAATAATTTGTAGTCTTGGTGACAGCCTAGGCTCAGACCTGCCTAGTACACTTCAGATCTTCCTTGAGAGACTGAAGAATGAGATCACTCGGTTAACTACAGTGAAGGCCATGACATTGATTGCTGGTTCTCCTTTGAAGATAGATTTGAGACCAATCCTTGGGGAAGGAGTTCCTATTCTTGCTTCGTTTTTGAGAAAGAACCAGCGAGCTTTGAAACTGGGCACTCTTTCTGCTCTAGATATTTTAATTAAGAATTACAGTGACAGCTTGACAGCTGCCATGATTGATGCTGTCCTGGATGAGCTTCCGCCTCTGATTAGTGAGAGCGATATGCATGTATCGCAGATGGCCATCAGTTTTCTGACAACGCTGGCTAAAGTATATCCCTCCTCCTTGTCAAAGATTAGTGGGTCCATTCTCAATGAACTTATTGGGCTGGTGAGATCGCCTCTACTTCAGGGTGGAGCACTTAGTGCCATGCTAGAATTTTTCCAAGCTCTGGTTGTGACTGGTACAAATAATTTAGGCTATATGGATTTACTGCGCATGCTCACGGGTCCAGTGTACTCACAGAGCACAGCACTTACCCACAAGCAGTCTTACTATTCCATTGCCAAATGTGTTGCTGCCCTTACTCGAGCCTGCTCTAAGGAAGGACCGGCTGTTGTAGGTCAGTTCATTCAAGATGTCAAGAACTCGAGGTCCACAGATTCCATTCGGCTTTTGGCTTTGCTTTCTCTTGGGGAAGTTGGGCATCACATTGACTTAAGTGGACAAATTGAGCTGAAGTCTGTAATACTAGAAGCATTCTCTTCTCCTAGTGAAGAAGTCAAATCGGCGGCGTCTTACGCATTAGGCAGTATTAGTGTTGGCAATCTTCCTGAGTATCTGCCATTTGTCTTACAAGAAATAACCAGTCAGCCTAAGAGGCAATACCTTCTTCTTCATTCCTTGAAAGAAATAATTAGCTCTGCATCAGTCATTGGTCTCAAACCATATGTTGAGAACATCTGGGCCTTACTCCTGAAACACTGCGAATGTGCAGAAGAGGGTACAAGGAATGTTGTTGCTGAATGCTTGGGCAAGCTTACATTAATAGACCCAGAGACACTGCTTCCACGACTCAAGGGATACTTGGCATCAGGTCAGTAGTAGTAACTCATGTACATACTGTAGCAAGTGGCCTTATGCTGGCTATTAATAAACTGATCTAGTTTTGCAAATTACTTGCTTAAATTTTGTGATAGTCTTGAAGTTTTGCTTTCCACCTGCCCCAACAGTGTGAAGCTTAGATGGTTCCATTTTTATGGGAAGAAATTAGTCATACATAACATGAATTAATTTTATGTTCTGCTTTCAGACTGTGATATTTCAGTTAATGATGTTGTGTTTAACTAAGGTTATAAACTTAAAGGGGAAGGAATGTGGGCGACAAAGGGACAGTGCTACTTGACAAACCAGATGCAACATGTTGACATCTTGGTGTAAATTATAGTATTCCTAACTTTCAGATGAGAATTCTGAATTTTTTAAGGGTTAGGAGGGATCATTGTGCATAATTCATTGATCAGTCTTATAGCAAGAACATTGACATGTTTTTCTTCATGTACTTCTGCTTTAAAGAGGAGACTGGTTTGTAAGCCTGTATGGTGAATGAAACAAATCTGACCTGGTAGGCTTATTATTTGAATTTTCTGTAGCAGATAACGTTAAATGTTTACTACAAATGTTATGGTCTCTTTTCCCCTGTTTTAAACTTACCACAAGAACAACTATGGATAGAACACATTGCATTCTTTAGTGTTCTTAAGAGTATTAGAAGTTTAAAAAAGAATGGAATTGAACATGATGTAAATTATGTAGCTGTACTATTTTAATGTTACATATTTAAACTTTTGCTTCATATTAGGGTCCTCATATGCTCGAAGTTCGGTGGTTACTGCTGTCAAGTTCACTATTTCTGATCATCCACAACCCATAGACCCACTCTTGAAGAACTGCATAGGTAAGTTCTCTACTTCAGTGACAGCTGCTATTTTTTCAAGCAATAGAACTGCACTTAAATAATTGTTTCTTGTGTTTTCAGAAAAAAACCCAATATTTTGCAGGTACCAGAATCAGCTGCTAATGGTAACTGTTGGAACAGTTATAAAATGTTTCCATGCTAGCCAACTATTTCTATTAATTCTAGTTTGTTTGAATTCTGAGCAGTAAAAGTTGTGTGATAAAAATGGGCAAAGAATACAAGGAGCTAGGGCTTTTAGGAAGATGGTACCCAAAAGCTGGTTTCCTTTCCCATGGTCTTGCCAAGTTATATCACTTTGATGTAGTAAGGTGCTGTCTTTACCCGGAAAGGTGGTCTTGGAAATATTTGATGTTCAGTCATTTAAAATACGTATGCACCTGTGAATTCTTGGTATTAGCAGATGACAAATTGTAAATGTAGGTCCTTAGGATTCTATAATGCTCTGTGATTGGAAAGTTACTAGAAATGTGTGTATTTTTACAGGGATAAGGTAAACAGAGCTTTCAGTACAACATCAGCATGATGAAGACCTTTGCAGTGCTGTGTTTTTTTGATCTTTTTTTCATTTGTATGACAAAGTATTGTAGGTTTGTTTAATATGCTATGGTGAATGTTTTATAATGGCTTGATTACAGGTTTAAAGACCTGTTAAAAATTGTGTATAGTGCTATAACTAATGGGAGGGGGAAGATTAATCTTTGAAAACATATGTTTCTGTAGAGAGCAAAGTTTTTATTTATGGGGAAGTGGTGTCAGTTCCTGTGTGTTGTTTTCATCACTAAGTTTAAAATTTTTTAATAAGTTGTTAAAGAATTGGTTATGATTCTGAGTTTTTTGTCCCTGCTGTCTGTCTCACTGAAGCTGCCTTGCCTCTTAGGTTTCTGGAAATACTTACTGATTACTCAGTCAAAAAACTATTGGTATCTAGTACTTCAAAAATCTCAATTGTCTTTTGGTTTTGTTAGCTGGGGTTTGAGTTTTAGTGTGTAGAAGTCACTTTGTTGTTTACACCTTGTTGGGTTTTTTCCTTTTAAAAATTTCACTCTTCTTGGAAGTTGCTAGTAAACTGGACAGACATTGGGGAAAAATATGATCTATTCCTGCAGGAGTTTATCTGTTAGAGAACTATAGACATCGTTAATTGAAAATGCCCAGAGAGTGTGGTGGGGTGGGATGAGAAAGATGGTGCTACGTTAATATATACTGAGTGGGCTTATCCTCGGGTAATTTAGGAGTTCTCAATATAGTCCAGTTTAGAGGTCAAAAATCAGTATATTGATAGTTTCCTTAAGAGCTGTACTCTAATTCTTGAACTGCAGAATTTAAATTAGTTTTCTAATGCATATTCTGAGGGACTTTCATGGAGGAAAGGAGAGGTTGTGTTAAATATAATTTCCATTAATTTGCACACTATAGCTTTAAAAAAAGTTGAAATACCACTAAGTGATAGCAATTTCTTTTGGTGGTGTGTTTTCTACTTACATTGCATTTCAGATAATGAAACATATCAGTGTGGTGTTTTGTGTATATGGAATCATGCCAGGTATTGGTCTATGTTACACCAAAGTAAGTCCTGCACTAAATATGTTCTCTGGAAAAGTTAAAACTAAGCAAAGATATTTTTAAAGTAGCAAAAGATCCTCATGGGTTTGTGTTTTTTTCTGTATGTGATGGCAGGTGATTTTCTGAAAACACTGGAGGACCCAGATCTCAATGTCAGAAGAGTAGCCCTAGTGACATTTAACTCAGCTGCACACAATAAACCTTCATTAATAAGGGACCTCTTAGATACTGTGCTTCCTCATCTTTACAATGAAACAAAAGTCAGAAAGGAATTGATCAGAGAGGTATGTTAACTAAGAAAAACATACATAAATGTTTTTACATATAAATGTTTTTACATATAAATGTAAATATACCCAAGTAGATTATTTGTTTTTCTAAATATATTACTACTTGACTGTTTTTTATGTGCTGACAGGTGGAAATGGGACCATTTAAGCATACAGTTGATGATGGATTGGACATAAGGAAAGCAGCTTTTGAGTGCATGTATACTCTTTTGGATAGCTGTTTGGATAGACTAGATATATTTGAATTCTTAAACCACGTTGAAGATGGCCTGAAGGATCACTATGATATTAAGGTTAGCTGTCATTTTTCTTTGTGTAAGCAGTGATTTAGTCAAAATATTTTAAATAGCAAATAGACTGAAAATGGTAAAAATATTGCTTCATATGCTTCACTATATTTGCCATTTTTATTGAAGTGTTCCTGTTAAAAAGGCTACGCAAGATTGTAGGAAATATCTCTCCGTATGTGTGCTGAGTATAACTGTTTGTTGAATTGCTTTTCTCTCCACCCAGATGCTAACCTTTTTAATGTTGGTGAGATTGTCTACCCTTTGTCCAAGCGCAGTGCTCCAGAGGTTGGATAGGCTTGTTGAACCTTTGCGTGCTACATGTACAACTAAGGTATTGCTTTCAATTTAAAGCTTCTTTACATTAATTATTTTGTGTTGTCTTATTGAAAAATAAATGAACTTGCGTATGAAGAATACTTCTGAGAATCTAGATGTATTGCTGCAGCATTTCCTGAGCAACGGTTCATAAGCTGCAATATGGCAATATAAATTGTGTGGGCCGTTATATATGTATTAAATTTCTTTAAATTACAAATGGAAGGGTAGACTTGTTAGCTTTTTAAAAATCCTCTGTTTCTTTGCCATCTGTTTTCTTCCTTAAAAATCTATCTGCCACTTTGGCAACTTCTAAGTTTTGTTTCATTATAAATAATGAAACAAGAGTACTGAGAATTTTTCTGACTTCTAATGATTATGTTGTTGCAGACAAGCATTTGGGTGATGAAAGTGTAAAGGCAGTGTAAAGCAGCCCTATTTTTGTTGGGTTTTTTTTGTGTTCTGTTTGGGTTTTCCCTTCTTCATTTATATTACAAGATTTTGGCACAGTTAGTCTCCTCGCATTCCTGCTCTTATCTTGATCCACCTGCATCCTCTGACAGTCACTTAATGCCTGATTTACCTTGCTTTTCCATTACTGTATTCTGTTACATTTCACATTAAGAAATTTGACTGCTTTTAATGATAATTTATGTTTATATCACTGAAACATCTTTGAGAATTTTAAGAGAAGGTTGAGCAGTTATTCTAGTGAGGGTAAACATTTAAAAAAAATCAATTTTCTGAAAGCTGGAATTATTGTTTTAATATCATTTTAGTATTGTTTACTGAGCTTAAGCTAGAAGTTGGCTACTATAATTGTTTTGATAATTGATTTGGTAGCTTACAACCTTTTTCTGCTTACCATGCAGTATTCAAGTTTCAGTCTTATTTGTAAACTGCTGGAAAAATTTTCTAAAAAGTAGCTGTTTGGAGGGTGTTTTTGCTTGTTGTCACTGGTTTTGGGTTTGTGGGGGTTTTATTTTGTTTTTTAAGAGCTCAGGCCATTTTGAAATGTGTGCAAAGTGGTAGTATGGAAAGGAATAGGTCTTTGTAAGATTTTTTTTTTTTTTTTTTAAGGTGGGTGAGTGTAGAGGGAGGGTTAAGCAAATGTTTTAAACTTACTTTCATTTCTTCCCTAGGTAAAAGCGAACTCAGTGAAACAAGAGTTTGAAAAGCAAGATGAACTGAAACGATCTGCTATGAGGGCAGTAGCAGCGCTTCTAACCATTCCAGAAGCAGAGAAGAGTCCATTAATGAGTGAATTTCAGTCACAGATAAGCTCTAACCCTGAGCTGGCAGCCATCTTTGAAAGTATCCAAAAAGATTCATCATCCACTAACTTGGAATCAATGGACACTAGTTAGATGTTTGTCCAAAATGGGGACCATTATGTTGAACCGTATGATGCACTGAAGTGACAGATTAAGAAACAGAAAAAGTATCTAATCTACACATTGTTCCACTTTATTTACCTTTATGGAGACAGTTGGCTTTTCCCATTGTTGCTTTTCTAGCATTTATTCCAGAAATGTATTTCCATAATCCAGAGTTTGTTAACCACTCTTGTTTTAGTGGATTTGGCCACATTTGGGAATTAAAAAGTTGACTCATGATGTATGGAAATAGGTTCCAACATCCATTTGCCCTGTAATGTTTAGGATTAAAATGTCAAAATTTTGTGACCATGATTTTTTTTTCTTTTATTCACTCTTTCTATTTGTAAACAAAAAAAAAGGGGGGGGGGAGAGGAGGTGGGAATCCAAGCATCCAGGTGCACCATTTTTTTGTACTTTTTATTCTTTTTTGTTTCAGCTTCATAAATTGGTTTGGCTGGCAGCTGAATTCTGTGTAAGATTTATTATATTAAAGAGAGGGTTTGGGCACAGTTCAAAAAAACCCAGACATAAATGTCATTTTTAAAGGTGTGGGGATTAGAAAACAAATATCCCTGTTGTGCACAGTAATTTTGCATGAGCAAGTTTACAAATATATATTGTCTGTAAAACAGCATGTGCAGTTTATTCGTAATGCAAGTTAAAATAAGTTCTACTGTATCAGTGCAGTTTTCAGGTATTTTGAAATACAGACCATTCATACAGGGAGGGACAAATGGTTGTCTTAACCTGGCTTTTTTAAATGCCGGTAGTATGACCCTGCAGATGTTTTACAGTAAATATGATAATTCCTGCAGTTTTGATGGTTTTTCACTCCCAAAGGCTGGATCTCCTGGAATTGAGGTGACGAACAAGATCAGAGTGAAATAGGATCAGATGGTGGTAAAATGAGCAGAGAACCGTAGTAGCTGCTCAGTGAGTCCTGAACTCTGGATTCAACTTCGCTTTTGTTATAAGAGTACAAAAGGAAGTTTCTTCAGTGGCTTCTACCTCCTATTCTTCATCCAGCAGCTTTTGTTAAGACACTAATATACCGTGTTACCTAGACAAGTATTGCCAGAGCATCATTTTGTGCCTGTCAGAAAGTTTCCTGGCCCGTGGAACCACCAGTAGGTCACAGTGATGCAAGTGTCATACAGTATTCTGGCAAGATGGTCTTAAGGCTGGAGAGATAGAAAGCAAACAGACGCAAGAAGAAGAAAAAAATCTGCTGTGAATATGTTGAGGTAATCTAAAAGTGGACAAGAAGTTGTTAGCAGGCAGTCCCGCAATGAATTGAGACTTGTCATTACTTGGTTACTGCGGTTGCTTGGTTGTCTTTTTTAAAAGTCAGATCTCGATTTGATTTTTCTCTAGGTAATTGGTATTTTTTAGCTAGTTTGATGTTTTGGAAACCTGTTACATTGATAGCTGGCATAAGCTGCTATGTGACTAAATAAACATGACCTCAGAGACAGTTTCCTGTGAGCACGGGGGCTCGGGTGCAAATTCTTCACCTTACATGCTTGCAGCTTGGGAAAAGCAGGGGAGATATTGGTGCATTTTACATTAATAAAAGGACCTGAACGAAGAGATCTATGAGCTCATTTAGTAGTAACAATTTTAATGCTGTAGAAATTTTTGAAATTGTAGCTTTCTCTGTCTCCAAAGTCTTCATACTAATGTAACAGTTGTCTTCTAGAAGTAGAAATAAATGAGACTAAATGTACCAACTTATCTAAATGTCATGAAAAAGAATGGGATGACTCTAGAGAGAAACCATATGGTAGAAAAAGCTCTGTGAATTAGGTGCATTTTATCTTGCCATATAACTCATCTACTTCAATTACAGCCGTATGCAGGCCTCCTAATTAAGAATCTGTTGTGCTAATTAGTTGTCAAACTAATCTTGGAACTTTTGTGTTTTCAGAGTGCATTAAAATGTTTTACAGAACTAAAGCTAGGTGTGAGAATGGCGTGATAAACATGAAATGTGAGGCTAAAGTATGTAAATAGAGTAGGTGACAACGGTAAGTAAACAGGAGACTTCTATTTCTAGTTGAGAGATTTGTTTATCTACTATCGTAATGCCTAATGTGGTGGATGCAAATAATCTTCACTTTGTTTTGCAGTAATTACAGTGGAGCAAGCTTAAGGACAGATGAGAAGGTTGAGCTATAATACATAGTGAATGCTTTCTTGCAAGAGAGTAATTTTCACTTTGACCACTAATAAAGCAGGTGGGAACAGAAGAATTAGTCTTCCCTGTAAACTACAGAAATTCTAAGAGTATGGTTATCTTCAAGTAGCAGTTGGTTATTTTGGTGACATAGGAAGACAGATTCATAAAAGTTGTAACTGCATCGTAATTACTGAAATTATTTTTAATTTTATGAAATCTGACCAGTTTAGGTGCTCAAATTCCACTGATATTCACTGTATCACTTGATTGAAAGTTTTTATATTTTCCCCCACTGTATATCCAGGTATTGGGGTAAATTGGGTGTATTTATGGTTTTAGTGCAATTTGGTTCAGGTAGTTCTGTTAAGGATGATTTCAGGAATACCTGTAGCTGCTCTTTAAATGCTAAATATTTGAAACTAAAATACAAAATTACTCTCACTAAAACCAAACCAGAATTCTAAAAGACTGCTCTGAAAGATTTTTTTTTTTTTTTTTTTTTGGTATGAATAGAACTTTCTCTAGTGTTTTTCATCATTTTGCACACAGGCAATTGAGACCAATTAATAAGCTTGCACATAATATAGAAATGGTTGGCCATTCCTTGCATTGTAGATTCTTGCCTTTAAATATTTTTGTATCTCAAAAGTGCTTTATGCTCAGATGTGCTATCAAAAGTCTTGCCATCCTTGCAAGGGAGGTCTTTTCTAAAATTATAAATTGAAAACTACAAGTACCTTAAGAATGCTGCACTTCAATCATGTAGATTTATTTTTTTAATACAGTTTTCCTTCAGAATGTTACATCTAATACAGCAGTTGAAAAATAAGAGTTGAACTACTTCCAGATTGTATTTTTATGAGGTAAACAAAGCAGTGCATATGCTTGTAAACAGCATTGTTTCTCTCAAATGAAGGATTATTTTAAGATTTCATCAAATTAGAAATATGAATTACAGTAGTAGCAGGTATGAACTTTGGTTTAACAGATATACTCAGTAATGATTCTAGGAAACAAGTTCTGGTGGACTGGTTAGTAGTAGTGACTAAGCAGATTTTTCTCATGTTCACTGGCACTTCCCCTTTCTCATCTCCCTTGAGATGACTTTAAAAGCAAAGTAACACGTGGTCTTGGAAGTGTGTGGGGTTTTTTGGTTTGGTTTTGTTAATCCTGATCACTCCGACTGAAATGACGCCTGTTTGTGCCAAGCACCAAATGGTTAAGCCTGTAGCCTCTGGGTTTTATTTCCCTGTTGCTCTAAACTTCAGATGGAGCTAGTTTTGGTTTGGTTTTTTTGTTGGTACTGTTCTTAAAATTAATATCAGAGAAATGAAAAATACTAGTCAGTTTATTACATTTTTTGTGTGTGTCCTTGTTTCCTCCTTGCTATGAGATAGAAAGATTTTCTTGCTGCGCAATTGAACATGAACAGCGAGTTGTGACAGCGAGTGTTGTCCCCTGCTCTGGAAGAGCTCTTCAGTATAGAGTTGTAGCTCTTACACTAAAACTGACCTTTTTCATCAGTATCCACTTATAATTTTCCATTGTATTTGAGTTTGGGTGAGGAGAAGGAAATCGGAGTTCTTGAGAATAAAAAAATAAATTAATGTTCCATGACCAGTGTTGAAGTGGGGAGGTTCTCTGCAAGAGGTGCTTTTGTGAGGATCAGGTGATTTTTGTCTTGGTAGGTAGTTTGACTTCTTTAGATTACTTTCCACCCCATGAGGCTTTAATATTTCCAAATAATATTTGATGAGGAGAAAACTGCCTTCAGAAAGGTCAGCCATCTCCCAAAGCAAACAAAAGGGTTGCTGTTGATTTAAGTCTGTATGTTGTGGTTTTAGAATGTAACGCTGAACAAGAGAAGTGAGAGTGTGTTTCTGAGAACCACACAGATGCTGGCTGGAGGACAGATGTTACCTGAAATGTAGCACTGAGAGATGAAATCTTAAAGTGAAAATATTTTCATTTAAAATAATTCTCCTTTCTTTTGTGTTCTGCCTTTCATCATATTTTTGGAGACTGGAAAGTATAGAAGGGAAAAAGAAAGGCAATAAGCAAGCTGTGAACTTCCTGGTCCCAGAACTTAAGGGGCAGTTTCCTGCTGCTTCCTTTAAAAATCAAAAATAATTCAACCAGAGGTATTTTTGACAAAAGTACATAGTAATTCTGAAAATACTTTTATTCTGAAGGAGTTAAAAGTTTTTTATTATTTTTTCTTTTGTTCTGAAGAAATTCTTTCCCTTCATATGGGGATTTCTGCCACCTGACAATTATGAGGCAGTTCAATACAGCTGCTGCAGACTTTGGGGAAATAAGCTGTGTCATTTGGTTCAGTGCAGTGAAGATATGCCTGTAGTAAAAAAAGTTTGTAATTCTTTCCCAATGTTCTTTTGTTAATAGATTTTTTTAAAAAATAAAAATCGTTCACATGTAACTGTAGTTTCCATTCAACCTCCAGCCTTTCTTCTCTTCAACTGAAGATTGGACTCTTAATCATGTGGTTACTGTTACTTCGGATGTCACCCTTCCTGGGGATTCTTCATGTTGTAATCTCTCAAGTCGTCTAGAAGACTTTTTTTCTTTCTCCAGTCCTTACTAAGGTTATTTTCTAGAAGGCTCAGCTTTATCTCTCATGTCTGCAACGTTTACATTATGCATGAAAACAATTCCTTCATGAATTGCATGTACTATCTGTCCATTTTATGGAGGCATTTCTCAGAGAGATGCTATGCTTAAATGCAACTGAGTCACATTTTTGAGGAATTTCATAGTTCAAGCCCTCCCCTCCAGAGAAAATCCAGTATACCTAAAATTCAGTCGAATTACACTATTTAAAAACAAACTAACAAACAAAACCCCCAAAACCCCCAAATGCCACATTTCTTTATTTAAAAACACACAGCTAAGGACAAAATAAAACAAATTGCTCCATGTGCAGCACAACTAATGGAACGTGGCTTCATGTAATTTTTTCTCTTGCCCCTCAATTTCGTAATGCAATCAAAGGATCTGTAGCTCTAGGCCAGCTTGCCAGTAAGAAAGTGTTTTTTGTTTTAACAGCTAAGTTCTGCCAATTGATGGAATGTATGGGAGGTGCTACTACAGTTCGTTTCCTTCCGCTGCCAGTGATCTTCACACACATATCAAACTTTGAAAATCAGCTGTGTTTGACAGAAGGGTAGAAATTGACCAGTGTTTAAAAAAAAAAATAAATTACAGGATTTTTTATGATCCTGATTCTTTTTCAAAATCTCTACCAAACTATACCATATTATTTTTTTTTTTCAAATGCAAAGATGAACAAATGAGTCTATTAGGAAGATCCTAAATCAAAGTGACTGAGTTATACTGTGTTCTTGTTTTTCCCAACACTGTAGGTTGAAACCCCTTATCTCTGGTTTGAATTGTGACTTGTTTACAAAACCATCTCATCATCAAAATTAGAAGGTGTGGAACCGAAGCTGCAGATGGATGGGATGGTTTATTTTAGTACCTGGGCTGGGGGCAGTCAAAGTAAAACACTCTGGTGCTTCTTTCTCACATGGTACCAGTTTTGGCATATAAAGTGTGTTGAGTTCAGCTCTAATTAAATTACAGAATATTTGTTTCTCCAGGTAGCTGATATGAAGGATTAAAAAGTTGTTTGACATGGAGGATTATGCACTGCTCCCTTTTGATTTTTGAAGAGTATATATGTAGACACGGTGACCTTAGTTGCAGGTTATTTTTTAAGAAGTTGACAATTTTGTTTCAGTTCTTCACCCGCAACTTTTGAAAATAAGAGAAAAACCACAGTTTTGTAGTGGTGTTGGTATTTGATTTCTGCAAGAACGTGTTGTTTTTTTTTTTTTTTCCCCTTTTAAATCTTTCAAGAAAAAAAAAAAGTCTGAAGTGGAAATTTCAGTGGCTTTCAGACTCAGAGTGTGCATTCAGTCATTCTATGCAGAGTTTTATAAGAAAAATGAAGAGAGGTCACTTATCCATGGAGAAAATGTTTTCTCTCAATGTAAGATGTATTCAGGTTTGAAACAGTTGGATGTCAGTGAGGGCTATGGAAGGACAAAGTATTTTCTGAAATTGTAAACATTTCTGGTTGTCCATGAATGATTTATTTCAGGCCTGTTAGGTGACTGAATGTCAGGAAACTTGAAGCTAAAAGGAAGGCAAGGGCAAGTTGTCACATACAAATGTGAATCTACAGTATATTGCTGTTTGGCAGATGGTTAATACTTTTTGGTTTGTTTTTTCTTAATACTGGTGTCATTAGTCATTTATTGTTCCAAGACTTTTCGTGGCTTAGGTATCAACAAAATATTCTACATGTTGTCCAAGTTCTTTTCGATTAAGGGAGGATTAGTTTGAAGGATGGTCTGGGAAGAGTGCAGAAACAGTTGGGCAACTGTCTGGGTTTATTTTTTCTCATGTGTCTTTTAACATATGGAAGGATGGGAAGGAGAAAGGTCCATTGGCAGGCTTAGATACTTCTATAGTAAGAAGTCAAGAAAAATACTGCAGAACATAATGAATTTTCTTTGGTCAGAGTTTTTTTGTTCACTGTCCTGGGATGCACCAAGAACAAAATTAAAAAAAAAAAAGTCTAGTGTGGCTAACCAAATAGACCTGGCAAAATCCTGTGCGTTTGTGGGATCAGACCTTCCATTTGACACAACAAATATCTCCATGAAACCCACAGTAATTACTGAACAGAATCAGACCTGTTTAAGAACAGCCCAAAGGCTGCCATTGCAATGCAGATTTTATATGCTTAGCTACATCCTATAAGCAAGGTATGTTCTATACTACAGAAAGAAGAGAACTTAGCTGTTTTGCAACATGCTTTTTGCATGTGGATGATAAGCAAAATACGATGTTGTAGGGTGGGGGACAATACAGTGCAGAAAAAAATCTGGCGATGTCTACTCCATCATTCAATTCACATTGCAACAGGTAAGGACATAGATGTAAGGGAGCTTTGTTTTACTTGAGCTAGTGGAGTTATGCTCATTTGCAGGTCTATCCGGTTTGCTGGAAAGATGCAGTTCTCCTTACTTTTGATATGTATTTTTAATTGTAATTTTAGTAAGTGCACAATTACATTTTCCAAGGGAAGGTTCATCCTAAAAATTCGCTTGCTTCACTGATCTCCTCTTGGAGAATCCACCTCAAATAATACAATTCCTCTGACAGCATTTAACAGCTGAAACCGAGTTGTTAATACTTCCAATCATTCAAATAAATGAAATTTATTTCCAACAAAGGAAATTTTAAAATGCTGCTGTGTCAACTAATGAAGTAAAGTGGGCAACCACAATGCACAATTCCCAGGATCAGCTGAAAAATTTTGCAGGAATTGACTTGGGTGTTGTTCCTACATCCTGCCTTTGGAAGTGCTAAAGAGTAAGCGGGAGAACATTTACTCTATGTTCATCTCCTTTACTTGAGTTTTAACATGGTCTAGTGAACAAAAGTGATTTGAGATCAAGAATGCTTACACTTAAAAAAAAAAATCTATAAAATTGCAGATCTACTTAACAACTTGTTACAACAACCCAGCTTTGAGGGAAACCACTTCTGTCTTCTCAGAAAGTGACCTGCCACTGTTGTAGACTACAGCCAATACTTGAACACCTCAAGGAACAATCTCTCTGGATAGTGCTTTTGAAAGGCAAAGACTATAACATAAGATTTAAGGATATATTTGCAAAGTTATCCTTAAATGTCACCGCTTTGTTTCTGTGCTGCTCTACTCTTTGTTTACAGGAGAAATGTTCCAACACATGTACTTTAGGATTGTAAGCAGATGGCGTCTTTTATTGTGAATGCTTGTTTGCTTTGTGTCACTGCAAAGCCCAGTGTTGCTCGCCTTGTTTAAATCTTGCATACTTTTCTGTAGTTTTATCCAGAAATCAGCCTATAGCAATAAAACCAGAATTCATTTCTGACAAAACTGATGTTACAGAAACCAAGAAGCCCTAGGAAACATCTGGGGACTGCATACAGAATAGTGTGTTCGACTATAAAGATGTCATAGTTAATGTACTCCATTTTGCTGACCAGATATTTCTTTGACAAAGCAATGGAAATAGGTTTATTAAAAGTACAGTATCTGGGAACGGCATCAGAAGCGTCTTTGATAAATCTGTCCTTAGAGCTGGTTGATCATGTGCCGGAAGAAGAGTCGATTCACAGTGAAGTCTGTCTTCATTGCTCATCAATGGCCTTTGCTAAAGAAAAATCCAAATCTTTCTGCCTGGCTATATCAGTAAATACACCATCATCTGTTGGTAAATACAGCACAGTGCTGAAGGTGGTTTTGTGCTCAAAAGCAAGATGATGTGCTGTGTACAAGGTATTCCTGTAGCCCCAATTTACCCATTTGACAGGGGTTCATGAACAAAATTTTAATGATTGCAGATACTACGATTTTCCCAGAGGGAGACATGATGCCCCAAGACTATTATATTCCACTGATTAGATCATAGAAAACCTTATAATTTTGCCTGTACTGCATTTTTCAGAAACATCCTTAAACATTAAGCCCTGAAAACTTTTAATTAAAGAAGTTGTTTTACATAACTGGAGAATTTTAATCCTGTAACTGTAGTTTTTGTTTTCCTCTGACAGCTGTACAGTTGGATGTAGTAACAAGCACACTGGGTACAATCCCACTTGGTGGCATAATACACAAATAATGTTAATTCTCTTGGAACAACTATTCTTTCTTCATGATAACTTCAGTAGTAACTGCAGTAAAAGTACATCCTTGATGCCACGTAATGAAGTTTTCAGAATGCACCATGAATATAACAAAGTACCTGTGAGTATTAATATTCCATGTAGCTGCAGGATTTAGAATGTTAATGTTATATTGTAGCTGCAGCTGTATTTTCTATTCTTTCAAGTGGCTCTCTAATTTAACACGCTAACACCACTAGATAGCTGTGTATTTGTACACACACACTTCTGAGTATATGGGTGAGGTTTTCTGCTTTTTCAATCTTTCAATGTTTTAATTTTTTAAAGCTATCAGTTTTTCCTAAATGCAAGTAATCAGTATTGTATTTGTGGAAATTGTTTCAGTCATCTGAAAAAATGACAGTTCTTTGATATTTTTCCAATGTTAACTGTTAAATAAAACCATGTATTAGTATTTTATTCTAAAAAGCTAAAATACAGTGAGCATTTTTATGTGAAAGTGATTTCACTACTATGAATTTCTCAGCCTTTTTGTAAGAAAATCAAACTTAAATCTAAAGTATAATTTGTTGGTGGTATTTAACTTCATCATAGTATTAGCCTTTTGGACCCTCTGTGAACCAGAAACCCTTTGATTTCTCTCTGGCTCAGTGAATGGCCAGATCGGTTTGAGCAGCTTTCTGCTCTCCCAGTGCTGGTTCTATAATTGGGTTCTATAATTGCTGCTGTCGCTTAAAAATGAGTCCTCTCAAATGGTTAGGGGATAGCTAAAATCAACCTCTCCAATCTTTCCCTATGTCCATTATAGCCGTTTGCAGTATGTCTAGTAAGGAAAAAAAAGGTTAATACAGGCTTTTGTGTCCATCCGGTTGCTTCACCTTGTTGCACTGTCATGGCAGAATCTAGTTTATTAGCTGGTTGTATGGTACAGTCAAATTAAAATTCCAGCAACTTATTGTCTTCCAGGAGGTGGCGCTGTAACCTCATTAACAAATGCCAAAGAAATCGGGGGGGGGGAGCAGGGAAACAGCAAGATTTCTCTGCAGATAAGAAATTATGTATATTTGAAGAATGCATTTGAAATCGATGTTGTAATTTTACTTAATAAGATACTGAAGCTTTCTGTTATGACTGGCTTGCTTCAGAATTCCTTTTCAATCTTTTACAAATAATCTCTAAACTTCACTTCCATACCGTGAAGTTTGGCAAACTTTGTGCAGGTAGGTGACCACCATGGCAATACTTTTTCCTACTGGCAGGTGGTATGGTCTGGATGGCTTGGCACTGCTGCAAGGAGTGGAATAAACCATTGGGTCCCAGCAGCTGAGTTATATGGCTGAAAAAAACAGATTTCATAGCATAATTCCATATTTTCTTTCTACCTTGCTAATGATTTCCCTTCTCCCAGGCTTTCAACAGGCAGCTGTAATGGGAATGGTGGCCCTTAACATGAGAGACCAAACAAAATTAGGTGTCAGGTTCTGGTGGAGTAGATTAGTGTGTCAGCAGTGTTTACCTTCCTCTGAAGGAGTGCATTAATTCGTTATCTGAAAGTGCTAAAATAGAGGTGTTTGGGTACCAAGACTCTGGTTGTTTTTCAGGTCTAGGGTTTAAAAAAAACAACAATGGGGTGCCTTTTAAATATATACTTCTATTCTAAATTAGCATTGTGACAGAGCTTTTTTAAATGGGATAACCAACACAACGCCTTCAGGTATTTTTCTAGAATTTGGCCATAAAGCAAACAACCCCCCTCATCTAGCCCCCAACACCAGTCATAATATTCTGTTATGCTGCAGAACTGGGATTTCCATTCTGGAGAGACATTGATTGACTGAAAGGAGGAAAACTGGAGTAATGTAGAACAAACTGCGTGCAATTCTAATGAACCACAACCTTCACCATAATTATAAGAACAACTGGAGAACATAATTGCCCAGCAGCTGTCACTGGACAGGTCTGTGTAAGCCAAGAGCAGCTTCAGGAGCTCAAGCTTGCTGAGGTTGTTCTGGCAGCCCTGGGGCAAGTACCAACATTGACACTGCTTATGTGTCAGATGGTATTTGGGATAGAATTCAACAAAAGCCAAAGCAAAGAATAATTTTATTTGGAATACATTGTATTATAGAGATGTGTGGATAGAAACAAACAAAAAAGCCCTCAAAAAAAACCCACACCCAACCCCTGACCATTCCAGTAAATCTCTGTACTTGGCGTTGAACACTTAAAATCAGGTGATGAGAGCTTTGAATGATATGTCCATCCTTGCTGCAGTGACCAAGCTGCGATGGCTGGACCTGGAGGCTCCCTTTCCATTGCAGGCAGAAGGAGAGATGGAAAGAAAGCCTCTGAGTCTGGTGTGGGCACCAACACAGACCAAAACACATCCTTGCAGCCACTGCTGCGTTGGGATGGCACCATTTGGATGGATGGCTGAAGATTGTTTTACCTTGCTTTTAACTAGTTTTGCATTGTCAGTCTCGCAGGGACTTTTTATTGATAATTTTTAATTTCAGCCCTTATCCTGGTCCTCAGAACAGAGTTTTTCTCTGGCCCACATATCTCAATACCTTCTCAGCACTGGCTGTGGCATGATGCTCAGCTGGGCACCAAATGCTACCATTGTTTGCCTACTTGGTTCCAAGGGCTCATACCAGCACCAGACCAAAAAAAGTTCAGTCAGTCTCCCAAATGCCTTTATTACCTCACTGAGGAGCATGTTCTGTCCTAGGATAGCACAATGTATATCACATTGTACTGGAGTTGTAAAGGAGTGTTGTTGAATAGTATTGTTAGTGGGGGGAAAAAATAAAAGTAGAGCAGCAAGAATTGGGCCCAGGTATCAGGAAAAGCAAAGATGGGACACAACTGTGGACTGGCTCATACTCTGCCACCTGCTCCCAGCATGGTCCTGTGCCAGCTTCACCATGTCCTATACAATTTTATCATTAGCTTCACAATGGCCTGAAGGAGTTTGTTGCTTCTCAGTCAAGGAGATCTTCGTTTAGAAGAGGACTCATCCCAGAAGGACTAGTTTGGTGAGTTGAAGTAGCTTCTGATTTTGACTGCTTAAGCTTAACAAGCCTGTGCTCCTCAGTGGCTCCATCTACAATGCTCAGAGCAGCCTTTACACCCATTGTGCTCCTGCAGGGGTTCTTTGGGGCCTCCCGTCCTCCGCTTTGCAGGATCTAAATTTGTCGTTCTTGTGCTAGCTCAGTCTCTTTGAGCCCAGAACTGTTGCTATGCCCTGGTACTCCTTTACAATTTTCAACAGCAAAGGCCTGGTTCCACATCCAGGCTTTCATGGCAAATAAATGTTTTCTTGTCCAATAGGATGTCTTTCTGATCCACCTTGTTTATCTGAATTTCACCTAAATCAAGAGATGCAGTCACCGAGTAGTTTCTCCCACCGTGTACAATGCAGGGAGCAACTTCTTTCTCTGGAAAACAGCTTCAGAATGAAACCGAAACAAAATACACTTGCTGGAAAAGCTTTTGAAGTTGACATGGCCAAAGAATTGTTTTATTCTCACGCTTATGGAAACAGGACTCTGTATGCTTGCTGGGTGTCCAAATGTAACACAAATCAGTGCTGCTCTGCCCAAACACTATAGCTGGAAAAACTGCTAAAGAAAGCTGCAGCTTTGACTACAAATTTTAGAGTTACATATGTACCTGAGGAGAAGAATAAAAAAAAAAAAAAAAAGGAAAAGTAGCACTTGTCTACATTTAAAAACTAAAATTGCAAATGCAGTCTGAAGCTGTCCTACCACCTGGATGTGCTAAAGCTCAGTTTCTTTAAGCTGCCATCAGAACTTGCTATTTTTGCCAGAACCTGATTTGAATGACAAGTTTTGCCTTGCAGAAACAGCCTGGATTTAAGGCATCAAAATTACAATGAATTTGCTAAGATGGTGACATATTTTTGGGGGTATGAACCGCTTGTCAAGAATTACTTTTGTGGTGGTGAGTAAAATACCAAATGAAATTTTGTTGAAAACAGTTGTTAACAACAACAACAACAAAAAAGGCAGTTTGAAAACAATATCTTTTTCTCATTCATACAATGATGCTCTAAATATTGTCCCTTTTTCAGAAGATGACATAAGTGAGGGGTGACCTTGCTGCTCTCCTGGTCCACCTGAACTGGAAAGGACCAACTGGGACATATTGTGGCCTGAAGAATTCAAAAAAAGGAAAAGATATTTGTTTTTAAACATACACTAGTTAACGTGTCTGCACTTATTGAGGACCACTTCTGTATTTATTAGCATGTGTGTGATGCTTCTAGAAGAACCAAAGCATATAAAGCTGGAGGGAATGTCATAAACATGCCACGCTTGAGTGCTCTCAGCTATCAAGAACTGAATGGGTAATTTTAGATGTACAAGCAGGCACTGAGGAGCTTTTATCAGGCTTCAAATGTATCCTCTTGTTGTAGAGGTTCAATATGATATGGCAAATATTAGAATATGTATAAATTGTTCATTTAAAAAAATCTGCATCTTGCTGGCAATACAAAACCCTTTCACTGAGTTCATGTAATGTTAGAAGTCAATGGAAAGAAAAATCTATTTGAAGTTCAAGCTCTTCTCTAATAACTGAAATTCATTTTGAAACAGTTTGTACTGGTGTAGCCAGTGGCAACAATTGAATGCAATTCAGCTAGGAACTGAACGGAACAAACACAAAGGCTGGTTTGATTACAGAGGGTTTATGAGACTCTCTGTTCCTTTCACCCAGGAACCATCACCGTTGCTAGGATGGATGGGGGAAGCAGGCTGTTCGGTGGTTACCCTCGCTGGCAAGGCCTGCATCACAAGCTGCAGAAAAAAGTTTGCTTCCATAGTGGCAAAGAGGTTACCTTGCATCGCTGTGGCCAAAATGGGCCTTTATTTGCAATTTTTGCAGCTCTGCTGCCTGAACACTATTTTCCTTGGTGTGAGGACTCAGCTTGAACTTTCAGATCCAGTTCTTTGCTGATATTTATTCCAGTGAACAACCGACAGCATAAGTCTGCTCTGATCTACCTTGTGCATAATCCTGTTAATTTCTCTAGGTAGGAAAAAATTGTAAGCTTCCATAATTATTTAAGTTTCAATTTATATTGACAAGCATTAATGTATCTATTTTGGCTTAGGTTTGGTGGGTCTTTAAGCAAATTACATCTCTATGTGGCCACAGAGGCCGTGAAAACATAAGATGCGTATGAATGGATAACAAATTGACCTAGCATCCTTCAAGAGGACTCTGTCGCATCAGTTACTTCTGAAAATCATATTTTCATATTGTTTCATGCTTTATAAATCATTTGCTTTAGCTTAAGAATAGTTATAGGAACTGAACAAGCTGGAGGCAAAAATATTGTTCCCCTTTCTGTCCCCGCAGAGGTTATCTGGCTCAGCTGTTACAATCTGGGCTACTTTATCAGCTCTGCAGCACCAACTTGACAATAAAGATTATCTTCTGAGAAGGAGGAGGCATCCTGAATTTGGGAGTGAGTTACTGTCAGAAGAGAGGCAGCTGGAGGAGAAACAGTGAGATTGTGTGAGGCTGCTACGGAGCCACAGATAACCGCTTTCAGGGCTTTAATAAATGTATTTATATGGCTCGGGGGAGCTGTGAGACAGGGCATCCTCTGATCCATCCAGATTACAAACTAGCCGTGAAACCACCAGCAAAGGAGCTATGTCCTACCAGTGACATAAAATTCTTTGGGAACAGGACATCAAGAATAAGTCTCTGTGGAGCCCCTAAAAAGGATCACTCCAGCTGAGTCTGGGCACAGCGGAGCATCAAGTCTTTAGAGCATTTCTTATCAAGTTCCCAAATCTTAGCCAAGAGGTTGGGTGTCCTGGCCCCATCGTGGGTGTATGGCTTTGGAGGTCCATGTAATCAATAGTGTTAATGAAGACTGTGTTTGTGTGCTCCATTCCAGAAATGCTGTTTGCTAATTAGGAATAATACCTTTGTTTGTTCTGGGGGTTGTTCTTGTTTTTCTTTTCCATTTTGCCTCTTCTCTGTTGTTGCTGGTTTTCTGATGCAACACAAGGCCCATGGAAAGAACTTCCCTGCCCAAAGCAGGGTCAGCCAGGGCAGCTTCCCTAGGGCTGTGTCCAGTCCAGTCTTGAGAATCTCTAAAGGTGGGATCCCACAACCTCTCTGGGTAACCTGTTCCAGTGCTTGGTCACCCCACCATAAAAAAAACCACCCTGAAATCTGTCCTTTGTTACAGCTATACTTCAACTCATACTGATTGCCCCTTGACTTGTCACTGGGCATCACTGAGAAGAGCCTGACCCTGTCTTTTTTACTCCTCCCTCATCAGGTATTTATACACATAGATGAGATTTCCTCCCCCAGAGCTTTCTCTTCTCGAGGCTGAACAACCCCAGCTCTCTCACCCTCCATGTCTCAGGTGCTCCAAGCCCATAATCATCTTGTGGCCCTTTGATAGATGTGGTCCAGTATGTCCATGTCTCTCTTGCACTGGGGAGCCCAGGACTGGACCCAGCACTCTAGGTGTGTCTCACCAGGGCTGAGCAGAGGAGAAAGATCACCTCCCTCAACCTGCTGGCAACGCTCTACCTGAGGCAGCCCGGGAGGCTGTTGGCCACCCTGGCACAAGGGCACATTGTTGCCTCATGGTCAGCTTGGTGTCCACCAGGACCCAGGGCATTTTCTGACGTTTCCCCTTATGTGGTTAGGAGCAAAAATTGGCTGCTCTGTCCAGAATTAAATTCATGTGCAAGTAATTGAAAAACTTAAAGAATCACTTTCTACACAAAAATCAAATATGAGTATATTTGCTTTAGTGTAATGGAAATATTGATTAGTAGCACTACTGCTGCAATTTCCTTGCTAGGTTTCTCTCTGTGCTATTGCAAAATCACTCCAGAGTACTATTGTTTTAAAATCCAGGGAGCTGCTTGATAGGAATTTTTCCAAGTGCACGTGTAAATGACTTATGAATGCCAGGCCCTGCCTCTGCTTCAGGTGTTGCTGACGGGAAGTACCGTAGCATCTGCCAAATCAGGATCCTGCTGATGATTTAATGTTCAGTCTTTAAAGAAAAAAAAAAATAGAGATAAAATATTTTAAAATAGTTAACTGATGTTGACAGCTACAAGAGAAAATACGAGAATGAAATGTAGCCCTTTCCTACCCATGCCCAAGTCATCAAGGAGGATGGCTGCCAGCCATGTGTAGGTGCAAGTGAAAGAAAGGCCAGTTATTTCCAGTATTGTCAATAGCTGACATACCATTGTCACAGAGTCCTTTACCACATTTAATTATGTGCATTTTATTTCTTTTTGTGTGTGTGTGTTGCAAATAGTAGCATATTTTCTGTTTCCTCTCATGTGGAAAATGATTAATTGTACAAATTAAATGAAAACATATCCCACAATTAATTGTACAAAGACTCTTTGAATACTAGAACAGATGTGATATTTTTCTGTCAGAGTTTCTGCCGGAAAGTGCTAAAAATCCAGAATAATCATTGGAATTTCTATACAGCAAGGAGCAGTGAAAATGAAATATAACTCAATTATTTTCTGTGGGTCCATATATTTTCAGGCATTACAATAATGCTTAACGTTTCTATTAATTTCCAAAAAAGACGTCACAGTAGTGAGAGCATTGCCTTCGTCCTGTAGAGATTGAGTCTGTTTTTCTTCTTTGCTTGACTCACATGAGGGAATTTTCAGTGGCCCAAACGTGAGTCTGTAGGTAAGTCTCTCATTAGCCTGAGGTAAGTCTCCCTCAAGGTGCCTTGTTAGGGCTGTTCTGCTTTGTTTAAATGTTCCCATTTAGACAGTAAACATGAGGTACATAGTGGAGCTGGGACTCAAACCTTTGTCTCTAGATGTCCCAACAGAAGGCTGATCTTTCTCCCATCCCGTGAGCACTCTGAAAAGCAGAACTGTTCAAACAGAGACAGATAAGAGTAAGAGACAGGTAACAGAGTAAGATACAGCCTCGTATCAACACAGCCCCATCTCTGGGATGGGATGTGTTGTCAGCAGCCCTTCAGCTGCACCTGCAGCCTGACAGAGAGCATGGGCCCTGCTCTCCACGGGGCTCAGCATCTGCCCCAGGACTCTGGCAGACCAGCTAATGGCAAATCCAGTACCTACCCATGTGCTCGCACACGATGCTTATAACCAGAAAGCTTTAGAATTAGGGGTAAATGGCATCAGGGATTAAGTATTTGATTACAAAATCAGAAACAGTTATGAAAAAGTAGGACACAAGAAAAACATGATTGGTATTTATCTTTTGCTGTAGCCACCTCTAAAGGCCACTTAGATCTATGCTTTTGAGCATAGGCCAACATTTGCTATCATGGCATTTTTTTGCTGTCACTTATTTGTATTGAGTGCAAATAAATCTTCCAGGTGTAGACTCTGTCACCCCAAGTGTCTCCCTTCCTATTAAATTTGAATGTAGTGCTATGCTGCAGTTTTCTTTCATTTTTCCTTTCCTACTATCGCACTCAGAGACTTTGCTGCCTCTTGCCACTGTGTCCATACCAATGAAGCAGCACCAAGTGTGCATCCTTGAGGATGCTGGCTGAGGCAGGCCTGGCTCCTGAAGCAGAAGGTGTGTGTGGGGAGGGCTTTCACACTTTGACAGTGCTCCTTACGTTCACCAGCTGCTTTACTACACAACAAAACTACATTAATTGTATTTTAAATAGTAGCTAGCATACGGGCTAATTTGAATGTTCCATGAACACTGCAGTAGTCACTGGCTCTTTGCAGAAACAAACTGTTGCATCATTGCCAACACTGTTTGTGTCTATTTGGCCAGAAGGACGTTCCTTCCATGCTGGATTAGCTTTGGGGAGTCAATCATATTGTATTTGAAATAACACTTCTAATTTTCTCCTTACCCACCAGGCACAGAGGCCACATTGGCTCTGCACTCTGTTGCTTGCATGTGCAGCTGACAACAGTCAGATAGAGAAAAGCACTGGCTGGTCCAAATCCCTTTCCACTGGACAAGTTCTTACAACAGCCACAACAGTGAGTCATGTTCCTCCAGCTGAGTTTAATCCTATTACAATTATTTCTACACTGTGAATGGGATAAGTGATTTATTACCATGCATTACTTCTCCAATCCCTCATAATGGAACAATCAATTTTTAGATGTGCATTTTACAGAGTGAATGAAGCACTGATGTTATGAAAAATATCACTGGAGAATACAGCTTTTTTTTCTGCTGAAAAATGGGGACAAAAATGCTTTCAGTGGGACCTGGACCAAACTGCTGTATCTGAACAGATGACGCAGGCGGCCTACAATTCTTGAGGCTTTGCATCAAGCCAACAGCTATTGGTAATGTTTATTCAAGTGTAGGCAAAGCCGTAGGGATTCTGTGCTGCAGCCGGCGTAACAGGATGGCTGAATACAATCAAAGTGTTCTGTTGTGGTATAAGCAACACCAGTTGTGCACAACCAGTAGTCCATGTTGGAATCCAGACCTTCAGGGCAGCTGAGTTGAAATTTCTCCTGGATGTTTAATTGTCAGATTTTGATCAATGGCTTTGGAGCATTAGGAACAAAGAGAGAATACATCTGATTCTATCGTGAATGAAGAAACAATCATTTGGGTATATTACTCCACTTATGGACATTTGCAGTCTGCATCAAATGGAAGCGTTTTTTTTTTTTTAAAGTGAAAATCATATATTTTATGAAAAGTATTTGAATTATTTCCAGTGACCTTACACTAATGAGGTATTGCAATGTATATCCACCTAGTTAGAGATGTGTTGGCTTGTGAAATAAAAATAACATTTGAGTCAGAAAATCTGATCAGGCAAGACTTGAAATGCCAAACCAACATCTCCTTATTTGCTCAGGGCAGAAGTGAAATGACAAATTCCTCTATCACTTTTAAAATAGTAATTTGGAATGTTTTGATTGAAATGAAATTACCAAAGGAGAGGGAAAAAAAAAAAAAAGACAGTTAAATCAGTCATTGTAGCTTTGCTGCTTGAATGAAATGCAGTAGATGTTTAAAACATGTTTGTGCATTCCCTGTTGAAGAAGGAAGAGGGCCTATTGCTTCCTTCTACCTGTTCAAGATAACAAATACAGGATGAAGGCTGCTAAAGGTGAGACACGTCTGAGTCCTTCACCAGTGGGTGAATTAATAATGACTGCAAAGAGAACCCACCCTTAATCCTGAACTCCCTAGCGGTCCTCTCCTTCAGAGACAGGAAGAAGAAAGTGACAGGCTGAACCTTGTGATTCAGAGTTGTCCCCTCGAATATCAACAGTTCAAAGTATGCTACTGAGTGATATCTTTGTGTTTATTTGACCAATGCAATTTCTGTTGATTTTTATATTCACTAAAGTGCTGGTTATATTCACTCTGTGTACTGGTTAATTAAAGGGAGTGCAGCGTATAGATTGAGTGAAGAAAAGAATTGCCTGTGCATAGCTGTCATTAAGGAAAAAGCAGCAATTTGTGTGGCAGGCAGTGCAGAATGAGTGGACCTTGTGAAGTGGCAACATGCTTGATTGTGAAGCTGGAATTTCAGCTCTGCCTGTTTACAGCTTCTGAGTGCCTCTGTGTATGTACAGCATCGTGCTTAATATTAGCTGCTTCGTATCTAGCAAGAATCACTGAACTGGATTGAGGCCTGGGATTTGTTTTTTTCCTGGTTCTTCAAGTGTGCTTTTCCCATGTGCCCAGGATCATGGGAAAGCATCGTGAGTGCTGTCTGGCTCATGCAGCATCAGGTTAGCAGCAAGGCAATAAGGACAACTGCCCTGTGATGGTTTTTTACCATGAGAGAGGGATGAGGGGGCAGCAAATGTTAATTATTCATTCTCTTGGGAGGGTTTCAAATGAAAGGAAAGGCCATCTCTAATGCTTTCCTTTCTGCTGGGCTTTTGGCTGTTAGCTACAGGAGCAAGCTGTCTCTGACCCTTCTGCAAGTTTTCCTGTGGCACTCCCAGTTAATGGCATGCTGGGTTTTGGCAGCAGTAGGGCTACTTGACAGTCGCTGACTTGGGGCAGGGGCTGGCATTATGTGCTTCTTGCATCAGGAAAGAAGAGCAGGACTGAGGCTGTGGCTTGTAAGGGGTACAAGAAAGCACCAATGGAGGCTTTCTCTTAAGCATCTGTCCCTATGAGTATTTTGGTGCCGTGTAGTGTGAGAATTTCTCTGATGTTGCCTCTTTGAAGCACACAATTTAAAACCAGTTCTTTGACTTGGGACTTTACACAACATACCACAATATCTTGTGATTACTTTATCTTATAATAATTTTGAAGAAGTGTGAAGAGATTTAGTGCGCCTAAACCAGCAGGTGTCCTCCAGCTGCACTGGAGAGCATCAACCTTATCACCTGGACCTGTGAATATATTTGTGCGTTCATTTTGATCTCTCTTACAGTACATAATTGTTAGTTATCACCTCATTTTGATGTTTTTGAAAAAACAAACAAACAAACAACTGGTCAAGAAAATCACTTAGAATTGATAATTTAGTACTGCAGCATTTGCTCTTCCACCATCCCCACACGGATGGGGATGAGTCCTCCACACACCAGTGCTGCCAGCTAAACTGCTGTTGTTCTAATGCATTCTCGTTTATGGGCATTTCCGAACAGTTCACTGGTTCATTAGGGATATTCACCAGAGAGAATAAGCCAATAGTGCAGCCCGTGCGCTTTCAGGTACTCGGGCGCTGAGCGTAGTGCTTCCTGAGCAGTTGGCACCTGCCTCTAATGCAGCAGTCAGCAGAGAGGAGCTGTAACACCATCACCAACTTCTCTTGGCTCTGGAGCCAAGGACTTCAGGGACCTGGGACCTGGGACCCTCCTCTCCTATTGACCTCTACTTCATTGCCCATGTTCATGCAGGGAGCTGGAGAACCTGTTTGTCTGTCTCCTATGGGCTGGTGATCACTGCCACGTTCTTAACATGCAGCAGACCAGTGGAAGAGATACTTTTAAAAGCAGCAGTAACACAATGTTGTTGCGGCACAGATAAAAGAGAAGAAACTCACCGTTCTGGTGTCTTAAGAATAACTAAATGGACAGAAGTCTGCTTGCCCATGGCCACTTGAGTTTGTATCCGTCCCTAGCATTGAAAAGTCAAATCTTATTTCCATTTTCCCTGAAAAAAGAACCATGCTTTCTGTTTTGACACAGGCATTTTTCTTGAATGGCTACCCAAAACGCTTCTCCCTTCTAAACAACATTTAGTCATTAGCAGTTTGTATTTTAAAATGCTATTTATTATGAGTGGAAATATGCAAAATTTCCTTAAAAGCTGACTTGCAAATGTTAATACAGGGATAAATGAACAGTTGATGAATAAGTCCTTCAGAAGCAAACAGCTTTAGAAACACTCCATAAATTTTCCCCATTACCACATTTAAAAAACATTTAAAATAATTGTTGGAAGTCACTGAGTGCTGATAACTCTGCTTTATGAATGTGGACTAATGGAGTAAAGTGATAATTATTTAGCTGCTGTTGCAATTTAATTCAATCACACTGTGGCTGTTACACTACAGTGCAGCCTTTGCCTTTTTATTTTCTATAGGCAAATAAAATCTGCTTGGTGGTCTCAGGTAATAGCCCTTGCAGGCTATCGGGGTTGGGGGAAGGAAGGCAGAAAAAATGTTAAGGACTTTAGATGCATCTGTGGTATGGAAGCACCCTCTCAGGGCACTTAAGTGGAATCTGATTTTTCAGGTCCTGTCATGTTTAAGAGGGATCCAGAGCACGACTGACTGGAGCCACCACTCAGGGCTGGTGAATGTGATGCTGGACTGATGGGAGCAGGAAACGAGTTGTCTTAAGCCATCTCAGGCTCTCATGCCTCCTGCTGACCCTGTGGCAGGTCTGCCAGCCTGCTGGTGGTAGCTGGGACACCTCAGGGCACCCCCAGCACCCCGTCCTGGTTGTTGATGGGTGACTGCTTTGAGACATTGACTGCTAAGCTGGGGCTGTGGTTGCTTCCACCTCTACAGCCTTGGCCACCGAACTTTCTGTTGAGGTGGTTGCACATTAGTAAGGGCAATTTTAATGAATTTAAATTTCCTTAGGCTCTTAGTATTTCTTTTCTTTCAAGTAGTTGAGCTAACATGAGATAGCAGTGTACCCCACTTAGAAGACGGGTAGAAGTGGTCATGCCCTTCTCAGAGGTGACACAGAGCAAAGGTAAGACTGGGGCAAAGCCACCCTCCCAAAACAGCCTTCTGCAAAGGATCTCTTCAGTGACTGGTAACAGGGACCCAAAAAAAACCCCCAGTGCCACATACAAAGAAATGAAACATGCTGCTTCCAGCCACATGGTCTGCAGCCACATTAAACTAGACATTTCAATTCAGCAATGCGGTGAGAACTCAGTCTTTGGATTATTTAGTATGTATTGACCCTAAGAATGGCTCTTTGGCATATTCATGGTGGCTTGCTGAAGTGCTCTGATGCCACTGAACAGTCACAGATGTGCTAGCTGCTTTTCCCATGCAGGCAGAACAGAAATCTCCCTTGCAATTCCAGTACAGGGATGCTCAGACATGTGTTAGCACCTAACCCCTAACCACTCAAGCAATTTTCTCATTTCCATTAGTTGGACTCAGTCCCGGACCATACACAGAATCAGATGAGACTCTACATGCATTTTACTGCAGAGTGTATTGTAAGGAGATGCTCATGTGTCTACATGGTCTTTAACTATCAAGGAATGCTTAGCTGTTTTAAATGCCAAAATAATTCTATTAATCCATATGAGTTCCAGAGTGATAATGGGAGGTATTAAAATGTTATTAAAATGCCAAAATCACAGCAATCAAAAGCAGCCTTCTCTGAAAGAAGATTCATAGCATCTTATCCCAAGTAGGAACATCACATTAGAAGTAACTGAAGAGTCATTCAGAATTCCTCAAAACTTGAGGAAAGAAAGATGCAACTTAAAAGACAGCAGCTTGTAAATAGGCTAGATGCACAGCTGAGTCGAGGCCATTGGGCCTCCAATGACTCGATACACTTTAAAGAACCATTCTGTTATATCAGTCACTACATCTAGAAGAACAGTTGTAAAGACCATTGTACTTCAATGAAATCACCACAGTGCCTGAGGAACTCTAAATAACAATGCTTAAGAACTATAATTCCAATGTAAAGCATAATTTTCAGCCTCTCCAGTTGTAGAGTTTTACAAATTTCATACCATGTACTGCCATGATCTCTGCTGTATCCTGTGGTTTTGTTTGTAGCTGTGATAGCAAACTGCATCTGAAAATGGGATCTTTGAAAGGCTGTAAATCTTTTTATTTCTCGGTTTGCTTTGTAACTGCGATTCGGAAACAATTTTTATCTGGTTGCATTAAAGATTTTTATAGCAAGCTAAGTGTATTGGAAAGCCCATGTTCTCCAGCTAACTGCATTTGCCCATAGCAGCTGCAAGCCTGCATAGCCAATTCCTTCAGAAACGCTGATGCATCACGAACATGTGCATTCTAAGAGCTGAGATCTGCTGCCTCATCTCATCAGTGGAAAGGGTTTTATGAATCAATATCACTCTGAATTTTAAGAGAACTTTAGCAGAGTAGCTAGGTTTTTATTGTTGTACAAAAATGTATTGTTTCTACAAGTATAATGCTACTTTTTTGTTGCAGTAGATGGAAAAATTTAAGGGGGGGAAGGAAAATTTCACAAAGGAAGGCTGGTAATGGTTGAAAAGGAAGGTCATTGAGAAATGAGAGGTCAGGAAAACCACGACACCTTCTAACAAAGTCTGTGAGTGGTCATTCTGCTGTAAAGTTTTGCTGCTGTACGTAAGCACGATGGAAGTTATCCTGGCAAAGCTTGTCCCAACACCATCCTGAGCACCACGTCAAGCTACTGCCTGCTCACAGTTCTGTAGAGGTTTTATTCCTGCAGTGGCCCAACCTCATCAATGCAGTGTGCTGGATACCCACGGAGGAGCAGCACCTCTCTGGGCTATGTACAAAGAGGGTAATTTGCCATTAGTAATTTAAAGGGCCCCATGGGGTCATCCTCCCCCCTTCATGTGCGTGTGCGGGCCACTTCTGTGGCCTGAGTACTTGGAAAGTTTCACAAGCACAAATTGCTGAGGCTTCTTGCCTGCAGCCCCGCCCCCAAGCCTGGGGCTCATGCGTGGCTGCTCCACTGCCAGCTGGAACACTCTCAGCTATTTTCCACCTGCCACCAGCCCCAACTGGCACAGAACTGGTCTTGGAGTGTCCCTGGATCGGATCATACTTGCTTTGAAGTAATGATGCTTTTCACCATTGACTTCAGCCAGCTGGGAGAGAAGCCCTGTTCTGATTTGCATTTAATCAAGGGTATTTTTCTCCTTTCCTTTTCCAGATTTGCTTTGCAGCTTGTTTTTCTTTTTTCTTTTCTTTTTTTTTTTTTTTTTGGTGGCCATTAAAAATATGCAATAAAAAGGATCTTTTAGTGTTCAACACTCTAAAAATCAGAGCTTTGTTGCTCCCTGGAAGCAATTACTGAACTTTCTCTGCCTGACAGTGCCAGTAGATATTCCAGAGTCAATAATCACAAAATGTCAGTGTTGCTAAATGAGGACAATAAATTTTGAAAAACTTCCTTAACATGATTTTACCAGACATTAAAAAGGTCAGACATGAACTGTAAATAAATTCCCATCTTGCAACTGTATGCCTCTTTAGATAGAGAGTAAATTATCATGGAGATAAGCAGTTGAGCAGTTATTCTTCTGTTTTGTAGTGGCCCTGTATTTTGCTAGTTAGATAGTTGGGCTCCCCTGCAAAGGTAGGGCACCCTGTTAAAGCATGAAAATTCCTCTGCTGTAGAAAGGAGTATGAAGAAAATAAAATTTAGAAAGAATCTTGGATGAAATGTAGGTTATATAGACAGGCATCCACTTTCTGTGACTTCATGGAGCTCTCTGGGATCATTTGACAAGTCATCAAAAGACAGGCTTAAACCAAGAAATGAAGAGCAAACCCTTACTCCCTTTCCTTGTTGGTGCTGGGGTGAACATGCACTCCAGTTTCTTCTCTGGGAACTTTCTGGATTTGCGCCTGTGCCCCTGCTGGGAGGAGGATGCACAGTGCCAGTGCTGGAAGTGGACGGAAGGTGCATGATCTGCCTTTCATGTCCAGAAAGGGGCATGGCAGGGAGATGCCCACATCCCACCTCTTCACTGAGATCAAATGGTCTCACCATGTCTGCAGGGCAACTCAAATGCATAATCTGCTTTTGGGTCCAGGCTTTCCATTGAACCCTCTGTGCCCCCTCAACACTTGCAGGAAGGAACCACCTAGAAGGTCCCAGAGGTGTCCAGACCACCTCATATTCAATAACTGTTTTAGGCAGAATTTCCCCCATGTAGAAGTGATTTAACCAGCTCTGTGCTTCATCCTATCAGAGCATGGACTGGTGAGAACATTAGGGGACAGTGAGAGCACGTTTTGAATGTGGCCTGCAGATTGTTGGGGCTGGCTGGAAAGCTGGGCTTGTGCCAGCAACTTCTCTGCACTCAGCAGAGAGCTGAGTCTTCTCCTGCATTTCCTAAAGAGTCATGTGTCCCTGGGGAGGCTGCAGGTCAGGTTTGCTTGGTGGGAAACTGGCTGCAGTTCTTGTTCCGAGAGGTTTCGGGTGGTGCCTTTCCTTGGTCTTCAACATTGCCGCCTGACCCTCAACTTATATTTCATTAGTGAGTGAAAATACCAACTGAAATGGTAATTTGCCATTAGGATTCAGACCAGAGACTGATCCCTTCTGTTAAGAAATAATGGGTCAGCAGCTGTGTGTATTTTACATCTGTTTTAAAGTATCACCAGAAGACTTGACAAACAGTTTGTCTTGGAGATGGTAGGAGGAGGGGAAGTGAATTAATTCCAGAGTATTGCTTGCCACCAAGGTGAGCTCCAAGCATGGTAAATTCCTATGGAAGTCTGAGCATTTGATCTCGTGCCAAGGGGGAGAGGGAGCTCAAGTGTTCAGACAGGTCTGCATGGACAGGTCTGATCTTATGTCTGATACAGACCTCTTCAGATCCCAGGTACTGGTTTGAGTGGCACTTCTTGTTAACACCCATATTCAAACTTTCATGTATTGGAGGTGCTGGATGGTAATTTTGTGTAGTGCAGTCTTGTCTTTTCTACTTGGGAAATCCAGAAAAGCTAGAGGTCTTCTTGCACCTCAGCAAAACCCCTGCTAAATTGAAGCCTTGGTCTAAGTTAAGGTACCAGGAAAAGAGATGCTGTCAGATTTTACCCAGAATGTCCATATTGGTAATTTTCTGTAGAATTTAAAAGTTCTTTAGGGGGAAGAAGGATCAGTGGAGGAGAGGGCATAGAGGAGTAAGCTCTCCTCCTGATGATCAGTAGTGCATGTTGGGGAGTGATTTTTAAGAGGATAAAGGAAGAAGTGAATAGAATGGAAGTTTAGATGAGAAAAAAGAGGAAAAATATAGTCATAGAAAGACTTAGAAAAACAAGAGAAAGAGAAAGTCAGGAACAGAGAAAAGACAGACTGGTTTGCAAAAGCAGGGAGGGACTGGGCAACTGCGGGAGACATCAGTAATGAAAGGCATCCCTCCTGGAGCATCAGGGCCAGTGCTGGTTCTGCCTTTGAAGGTGGTGGTGGAGCATGCCAAAAGGTTTGTACTGGGAACCTTTGCTGCGCAAGCTGGCTCTGTCTGGACAACTGGGGGAAACTGGGATTAGCGGCACATGTGGAAAGACAAATTTGTCATTGTAGAGAGTTAACTGTTCAGCCTACCAAGGTGACCTATTATCAGGGTCATGTGGAACAGCAAGGAAAAGATGAAGAAAGGCAATTATTTTTCATGTATTACAGAGTTTCTGTATGCGCCAAAGGTACTCCTGCTGAGGTCACCTGAAGATTTACACTGCAGTTGTAACAAATTAGATTTTTCTGCTTTCTTCCATATGCAGTAAAAAAGTACTATGTATAACACTCTAGCAGATAAACCAGAAACTTTTTGTGGACGTGCTGTATGTGTCCACTAAAACATACAATGTTGATCTCTTGCCCCAGTTTGCATTGTGCAGAGCATTTCACCACCTTGCAGCTTGAAAAATGCTCCAAGGCTGACTTTACTAAAGGAAAAAATCTGGGGAGATGAAACAAAAAATGAGATGAAGGCTGCAAATGTGAGAGAGCTTGTTTTTGATGTTAATATATTTGCTTTGCTGAAGTAGAAAGTTGAGGTATGGGAATGAAAGCTTTCCCAAATCATAGAATCATAGAATCATAGAATCATCTGGGCCGGAAGGGACCTCCAAAGGCCATCTAGTCCGACCCCCC
>JAOQGH010000001.1:37155099-37192905 GCA_025769975.1 Gallinago jamesoni
CAACCTGCTCTAGTGGGAGGTGTCCCTGCCCATGGCAGGGGGGTTGGAACTAGATGATCTTTAATGTCCCTTCCAACGTAAACCATTCTATTATTCAGTGATTCTATGAAATAGCCCATGATGACACAGGATAGGAAGGTGATGCTTTGATGCTGCTGGAGTTGATTTTGCCAGAAGCCTTGGGTAACATTCACATGTGAGGCATTCCCAATGACCAGCTGGTGTAGCTCAGCATAATGGCTGGGGCCTGGCTGTGCTGGTGCATAGGGACATGCTGCACTTGCTATTTTGTTTGACCTGGACTTTGTGCCAAGGTAGCTCTGCCCTGGAGACAGAGATTTTCCTCTCCCAGGGCTTCTGGTTCAGTCGCATGAGCTCCTCTTGCTCGGCTGGTGACCACCAGGTCTGGGGAGCAGACCAGCAAGCCAACCTGCCTGCCATGTCCTGCTGAGCCAGGAGCTGCAGCAGCAGTAGGGCAGCCCATTGAAGGTGTTTTTTAAACCACTGGTTTGGAAACTAGCTGTAATTTTAGTAACTGATTCCTCTGAGCCAGGCCAAACTACTGCCGACACCTCCCAGAAACCTGCCCGAGAAAAATTACACAGTGCCCTATTATCTCAGCCCTTCCATCAGGTGTATTTGTATGTGAACACCAGCCCTGCTGTTCAGTGGGGACAAGAGCTTGGCTCACGTCCTGCCCAAGTGCTGTAGCTGGCAAATCACTGCACATAAATAGTTTTTCCAAAGACAACCGCCTCCCTCTATAGGGAAGATTTATTTGTGGAAAATGTTTCAAAGTGTGATTATATAGCAACTGACATAAATTGCCCACACAGAGTAACTGGACACTTGGATGATCAATTAATGCTGGCTGCTTTCCATCCTATTGTTTCAGAGGTATCAGGTAATGGATGGTTCATATGCTCTACGCATTATATATAAATAATTTAGTTTACATCTAGGAAAATATGTCTTGTCTGTGAAGCACAGAATTACTGGCTGTGTGGCTCAGAGATGGCTCTAAACCATTTCAGTCAAGCATAATAAATTAGGATACAGTGAAAGAGTTTATTTTCTTCACCATTGCCATGATTTGATTCAGCTACTACAAAGCTCTGTGTGAAATCCTATTGCCTGTACAAATATTACAACACAAATTTTAGAGTAAGACACAAAGAAATTATTTAAGATCCAAAACAATAGATGTACTGCTGTAGCAAGGCTTTGTGGGATATTTGCTTACTTCTTTCCACAGAAACAGAAGCTTCACACTGCTTTTGCTTAGGTAACCAAAATTTTATGTTTTTAAGCTATTACTATCACCAAGTGCTCCAAAGAGGGACTTTTCCCTAAAAGGGATGACTGGAAACACCACCCAAAGCCTGACCACGTTTCAAGTCCATGTTGAAATTCTGCTGAGTTACAAACAGCATGATTTTTCTCCAGATGTTTCTGTTCTTTGCTGAAGCATGTGGCTACACTTCTGAAAGCAGCTGAATTCCTATTGCTTAAGAAGTTGCCACCCATCAGGATGCTTCCTCAACTGTGATTTTTTGGATGTATTTGATTACGTGACTGTAACAGGAGAGTTTTCAGATTAACGGCTTGCCAAGAAAAGTTAACTTCCCTCAGAGTTTTCTAGTGTTTGCTTTTTCCTTGATTAAGAACCTTTTCTGTATGGGGGGAGCAATTAGGAAAACTCTTCTTTTTAATTAATGGATCAAATTATCCTCATTTCTGTCCCAGTCTTCTTTGTTACAATACATAACCTTTATTTTTACAAGCAGTGCATCAAGAAGTCATAGCTATTTCTTATTCCAAAACACCTTAACCACCCCCAAAGCTTCACTATTTCATCCCCTTTGTCTCTACAGGATATAGCAGAGCGGGCTGTTATACTCATAAATGAATTGCATTATCCATGGGGGATGTTATAAAGGTAATGAAAAGTTAATGTGGTATTTGCTTCTTTTCTTATATACTCATTAAGATGATTTATAACCGTGATGTTTATCTAAAACCACAATTAGAATATTAGATTAAGTGTTTAGTTTTGATATGGTACATATAATTTTGTAGGAAGCCAGAATACAATTTCAGCCCTGTGTGTAGGGAATTGAGAGAACAACTCTAGTTGTTTCTCAGTTAATTACTGTTCTAATTTGCTTCACCCCTTCTCTGAGAATGTCTCTTAATTAAGAGGGGTAGGTATGGTATTGTGCTGGTATGTACAGTCATTCAAAATCAAATTGCTGTTGTTTCCACAGGAAATAAGATCTACCAAGTGTTTTGAATGCAGACCGGTGGTTAGAAACCAGGTCAAGCGGCAGCAAAGCTGTGCTCCTGGAGGAGATGTTTGTGGCTGGTGTGAAACGAGCTGATGGGTACAGCTCAGGCTCTCAGCAGGGAGGTGTCCATCCTGCAGACACGGGATGGGAACCTATTAAGACCCCACAGACCTCCTGGGTCACAGGACAGCTGGTCCCACAGGCACTGCTGAATGGGGGCATTTTCAGCAGTAGAAAATCATCTGCTTTCCAAGTCCAAGTGTTTCTTTCCAGTTTTGGGACCCCACATGCCTAATTCAGCAAGTTGTTGAATCATGGGTGGGACTGGACAGTGTTGCATGAGATACTGGGTCGTGGATCTAAGGGGGCAGCGTGGCACTGCCCTACAAAGGTGTGAGATAAGCATACGTCTGGTGAGAAAGAAGCCTCGTGTGAAACTTGAAGGGTCTGAAAGGCAGCAAGAAGAGAGTGTGGAGGAAGGCCATGGGCGTGACAGCAGCCCTTGCATTTGGGGGAGACTGGACACACCTGTCCTCTTCCATGTCATCCTTGAGGTGGTGCTCACCCTCTTGCTGGGCACTGACTGGGGGCCACAGGCACAGTGGGAACCAACAGAGTGGTCAGATCCTAATTTTGAGACATGGTCTATGTTGCCTCCCTGGATTTGCAGTACAGCTTGGTGTGGGGGAAGAATTACCCTCTCTGCAGGACGTGTGGCCTCCTGCCTGTGAGTGGTGGAAGGTGGAGGTGTGCCCTGGCTGGGGTGAGAGGTGCTTGCCCGGTTCTTCCCTGATCTGGAAGATGAACACTGCCCCACCTCTGATATCCTGTAGGGGTGCTCTTGGGTTGCTTTGTGAGTGGTTTTGACATGGCCAACGTGCATGAACCTTGGGAGCATCCTGAGTGGGTTTGTCCTTTGGAGTGACCTGCTGAAATGGTGCTGCTGTGGGCCACAAGAGTTTGGACGTGTTCCTCTCAAAAGTTGTTATAGCCCCAGTGTGAGAGCCTGAGGAATGCAGGGGACAGGCAAAGTCTCCACGTTTAGCTGTGTTAGTTAACTATTTTAGCAGGGAAAAAACAGCACAGGAGAAATTTGTCTCTTTGGAAGTCTGTTCAAGATGCAGAAGATACTTGTCGTGTTTAAAGAGCAGGGAGAGAGTTAATACCCAGGTCTCTGCCTTGTGCTCTGCCAAAAAGCAGAAGAGTTTTAATTTTGACAGTCCCTGAGAAGCAGGCTTCATCTGTTCTCCACACACCTCTCTGCTCTTTCACACCTGGCATGGCCCCAGCAGACTGGGGAAGGCACCATTCTCCTCCTACAAGGAATCCTTTCCCTCTCCCTGCTCTCTCTATCCCTGCAGGTCGTGACAGGGTCCTTGCCCTGTACCATCTCCTGGCTTGGTTTCATAGCCATGTGTCATGGAGCACAGAGGAGACCCCAAGCCCCCTCCTTGGGTTCTTTTAAGGAAGGCTGGAGAGATGTTTTGGGAGAAGGAAGCTCACTCTATCAGCCTAATCAAGGGTGCTTTTCTTGTCTGTTGACCACTGAGAGATGTGGAACTGGTTAGGAGATGCTGAGGCAGCAGCACACAGAAGATGAAACGTCTCTCCATCCTCCCCACCAGCCCAGCTCTTTGGCAGAGGACAAGTCAGGTTTGTTCTTTCCAGCAGCTTTCAAAAAGTACCACACAGGGTAGTGTTTTACACAGTCTTGGATAATTCGGTATTATCTGCACCCAGAAGTGGGAGGGAAGAGAAAATACCATGTAGTTCTCTGGGAAAACAAAAGCTGAATTCACAGAGAAAAAAAACTAACAAAGAATAGACTAATGGAGGTCATAAGGATTTCTGTAGTCAGGATTTCTGAAACAGGAGTCTTGGGCCATGCACGAGGTGGGCAGGATCTGCCAGGCAGCCCTCGCAGGAGCCGGCCCTGGGGCTGCTCTCCTTGGTCTCTGAGCTGGGAGAGCCATTAAACCCTATCTCCCTCCTCCCTTCCCCCTGGCTCTCACTCAGCCCTCAGGAGGTGATGGCACACTGGACTAAACCACACCGAAAACTTCCTAGACAGAAGTGGAATAGCTCCTAAGCAGGCAGCAGCTGTGCCCTATTTCTGGGTGGTTTTGAGGCCAGTCATTGAATTGTCCTGCCCTCTCTGCATGTGTATACAGAAATTACCAGAATCTGTGTTTTTTTCCTCAGGAAAAACAAAATCAGATGCAAAGAGAGCATGTAATTTCTAGCACATCTTCCATCCGTGCAGCTCAGGAATCAGTGACCACCTTTGGTTGGTGTGGGAAGCTGTGCAACAAACTGGATCTTTGATGGGTGGGCTGGAATGCCTATGGACTGCAAGAGGAAAATAACAAAAAAATAGCCGACTGTCCCGAATGACATTTCAGAAGGCACTAATCCAGCTCCAATACTGGTAAAAAGCCTGATCTGTGTAGGACATTAGGAGCAGCTGTGGAAGCAGAGTGCAGCAGACAGTCCCTGTCCTGCAGCCACTGCAATAACAAGCCATACGCAGGGCTGGGGAGGTGCAGCCAAGTGAGGTGGATCACAGGGCAATGGCACAGGCTACACTATTTCCTTGTCTTTCTCTGGGAAGGTGGGTGAAGAGGTGTGCAATATGGAAAGAAAACTGAGGGAGACGAAGAGGAGCAAGTTGGAGGGCCAGGAAAGAAGTAGAGCTGAGATGAAGAAGTGCTGAGGGAAGGATGATGCAAATTCCAGACTGGAGGACCAAAACAAATTCTCTATGTGTGCCTGCTTTGGCTGTTTCTTCCTCCAGCAGGCCTCCAACTTGCTCCTGCTGGGGCAGAAGCTGTAATGACCATTTATCTGTGGGTAGAGATTTGCTTTTTCTATATCAAACATGGTGCTACCCTGGATGCACTGCCACGGGGAGGGACATGAAGCAGCCTGGTACTCAACTGAATAGAAGAGCAGCTACATCTATATCTGACCGAGTAATATTTATTGCCTTTGAAAGTCTGCATTGTAATGCTGGTAGCTGCTCTTCCACAGCAGGCAGGAGGGGAAAACCGGGACATCTCCCAGGAACACATCAACGCAGGAAGCGTGCTCTGATGATTTTGTTTTAGCTCAGTCTTGACAGAGGGCAGAGGGATTCCTTCATGAGCTGGGAGGATGCTACTTGACTTTCACCTGCTGGTTTCTAAATAGTTATTTGAGGACTGTGGGTGGCACCAGTGATGTTCAGAAATGTGGCAAAGGTATGAAGCCACCTCTGACTTAATGTTGGGAGTTTTACCTTGGCAGCAATGAAGTGTAATTAAGCCTCCATTCTCACAAGCCTTTTGCTGCCTGCTTCCATTTAGCTTGGCATTTAAGATTGACTAAGATCAAGCATACATTCAGCAGCCTTTCCAAAGCTGACAGTAGCACAAAGATAGCACTAATGTGCCTCAGATGTGGGCATAAGCAGCATGCCCTCACCAGGGTAGGTTCAATCGTAGCAACAGCTCATGATCTTCATCCGTGTTATAGGGATGCCCAGTAGTGCTGCCAGCACTTGCGTCAGCATTTTCTTTATAAACTCCTTATTTTTATCGCTTGACTGACAAAGTGCCAAATGCGTGTGCTATCGCCTCTAAGCTGAACAGAAAGATGTGAGGAACAGTGTTTTTTTCTGCTCCTATTAACTGAAGGGAACTGTTGGTTGGGTTTCAAATAAGTAGGTCAGATGCTGAATTTCACATCACTAGAAGTATTTTGGAGTGTCTGACCTCTGAGTTAACCCCTTTTTTCAAACAGAGAAAAATTAGTTTGAAAGCCTGGAGGTGACCAGACTCAGGGACATCAGCTGGGCCATGTGGAAAACATAGGCCAGCCATCAGGGCTGGTCATAGACATACTATTTCCAAGGGTTTGATGCTTTTGTGTCTGAGGACTGGTTCTTCATTGCATGAATGTAATTCCATGCTACTTTGGTTGCTTGAAGAACCTGCTTCTCTTCCTTCTGTTCTTCACTAATGTCCTTCTCCCAAGGCTCAGAGTAGCCTCAAATAAGGTTTCCTCTGCTGGTTGCCAGCTCCCAGCAAGATGAACCAGAGCACAGCCAGGGTGGAGGACACTTGCTGCATCTGTCCTTACCTCACTTAATTGGCTGAGTGGAGCAGACTGGACCAGGGTGCAGCCTTGTGGTGTCTTGTCTGTGCACCAGGGACCAAAAAAGTGTTTGCTGATCCTCAGAACAGAGTGTTCCCACCTCATCCACCTGGGTATTGATGTGCTGGGCTTGGTCTCTCATTTGCATCTGCCTCTTTCCTGTGTCTTCCTCACTAGGGTAAATTCCACAACTTCAGCAGCGTATCCCTCTTCAAGGACTTCATGGAGCTTTTGGAGCTACTATCAAATCTTCATTCCCCATCTCATTTGACCAAAAGTGGGTTTTGTTTTCACTGAATATTGTTACTATGCAACATAACAGCTAGCAGCTGGGTGTGATGTTGGATGGAAAGGATTTTGTTGCAATAGCTTTAACTGTGATAAAAAAAATGTGCTTAATGTTATTTTTAGACTTGTGTATGTTAAAAGGTCATAAAGTTTTAATCTAAATACATCTTTGTGTAAATGCATAGCTCTCAGGCACCTTAATACTGAGATCTGTATGTCTCCCCAGGTTCAGGCCTGCTTACACAATGGAAAAATCAGAGTTAAATGCAGAAATGAAGAAGTCCTTTCACATTCCCTTGCTGATTTTGTTTTTCTTCATGTAACACCTTTTTGGAAAAAAAATCGTTGCCGTGACTGATGGGTCTCATAAGCCAGGGAGCTGTGCTGCTGGGAGGCAGGGATGGCTGTGGTACAGGCTGAGGCTCACAGCTGGCCTCATCCGTCCAAGGACCACTCTGTACTAGTGCTCATATTCCACTTCTGAGAAATCCCCTTTAATTTTATCTCTTTGCCTTGTCTTCCTCAAGGAAAATGATGGGTATCCCATGCCCCTGCCCAGGATCTTTGCCTCTATCCCCCCCCTTTTATATGTATGTGGGTGTGTGCGTGCGTGTGTGCGCACATGTGCAATTGCACACGTTTGTTAATCCAGTCACACTTGAGGTTGTGTTTGGCAGATGCCCTCCTGCAGGTCAAGCAACACTCTCGCATTTTTCTAGCACCCAGCGATCTGGTTGACCTTTCTTGAGAATGTGGACTTGAGCTCAGGTTTCGTTAGTCTCCTAGTGAACCTTACGACCAAGACTTTGCACTTGAGGTTCAGAGATCCTGTGCTAGCAGGTGTGGAAGCATACAGAGGTGGCTTAGATAGTGCCTGAAGGTTTGGCTTGGGAGGTGACCCTCAGCAATCTCCTCCTATTTCCTCTGTCTGTTCACAGAAATAAAACCTCCAAATCCTCCTTGGAGGATTCAAAGTATTGTACTGGTTTATTTTCAAAAAAGCAATTGATGGTTGTACTTTTTAAAATGAGACTGTTTTTATTGATACACCTTTAAACAGTGGTTTCGTTAATACTTAAACAACTATGAAGAGAGATAATCTTCAGTCTGGAGCTGTGCTAATTTCTAGCTGACTTCTCTTGACTTCCCTGCAAGCCTCCTGCTTGTTTCTCAGGACCATTCTGCCCTCCTCAGTGAGTATCAAAGGCAGCTGCTGTTATTGTGGGTCTTTTGTCACTGAAGGAGGAAATTTACCCCGTCATCCTGTTGGAGGCAGCAAACAACAAAGAAATGGCTAAAATGCAGCAATGCCGTCTATCCAGAAGGAAGGCCCGAGCACATCAATCACTCCAAAGCTGTTTGTAAAATGTATGCAGAGACTCAAGGATATTCCTCAAGGTCTGAAGCAGCAGGAAGGTGGCCTGGCACAGGAGAGCACAAATGCTTTAACCCGTGCTGTATTCACCGCCTGCCCAGCTCTGGCTGTATTTACTGTCCACACACATCTCTGGCGTAATGGTTTTGGTCATTCTCATACTGTGTCTGTCTAAATGAATCCTCGGAGACTTCAACTTAATGAAGTCATTCCCGTTGCTTCAGAAGAGACTTGGCTCTTCACAGTGTCCCATGTTGTTGTCACACGCCTGAGGGCAGGCATTTCAACTTGTCACTCACCGTGGAAGCAAAAAGAGCGTGTCCATGGCACTATGGGGACACAGCTCGAACTTAAAATCTTAGATGCTGCCCTAGCATAGCTCAATTCCCGAGGCTATGGGTGTCCATGAAATCATGCTGGCAGAGACGTCAGCCCTCTTCATTTCATGCTCGTATCTTTGGCGTTTTAATGGCCTCTCAGGATCACATGGGGGTGGCTGTGGAGAAGAAAGGTTACCAGGCAAGTACGGTAGTGTGAACTGCAGGGGAGAATGAAAGAAGACAAAGTGTCAGAGAGATGATTGACACAAAAATGTACATATTTTTGGCTGAAATTCATTGAGGTTTATAGTTTTTACTCACCATGGCATTCCAGTAAAAGGCAGTCAGGTATGGAACACTCACCAGAGCTGGTTTTGACCTATGCCGATAGAGTCAATTATTTTCTCCTCCAAGTTTTGGATAGAGGGTCCATCACCAGGGAGGCCCTTATCACACAGCCACGTGGGGCAAAATCCCAATGCAGCTGGTGACCACACAGTCTCTATGAGCACTGCGAGGACATTTCAGGTGATGTGCAACAATACTTTCCATTGGAGACCATAAGACCAAATTCAACCTCTCTTACATCACTTCATCCCTCAGGTGGTCCACTGGGATTAAATGAAGAGGAGAAGCAGTAACCTAATCCTGATGAAGCATCTCTGCCACAGGGTAAGAGGTAAATGAAGGCAGGATGTGAGACACTGCTGATCTCTTTGCTTTTCCTGGCTGCTAGGAGGGAAATCTGTCTTCTTTATTTCCTTCTTTTCCCTTGATCTTGGCTGCTCACTAGGGACAGGCTTTGACTGCTGCCTGTTTCCACCAGCTCCTCTCTTCTCTGATAGCTGAGTGCCCGGTGCTGCTGGCACTGGCAGCCACAGGGCTAAGTGAAAAGGAACTGTAGTCAGATTTCCGCTTGCCATTGCAGCCCTTTACATGTAATGGTTTCTTTCAAATCCATTTTTAAACATACTAATCCAAACAGACTTCATCAAGAACAGATCCTGGGTATGGTCTACTTAACTCTGAGTCACCAAAACTCAACTGAGAGATTCCTGAGCAACCCAGTCTCAGCTGTCCCTGCTCTTAGTGAGAAGTGGGACCTGAAGACCTCTGAAGGGTCCTTTCCAGCCCAAATTTTCCTCTGAGGCTTCTATCAGCCCCATATGGGTCAGTCCAAGCAGCACCAGAAAATTTGCACCAACCTGAGCTGGGCTTTTGTGGCAAACAGCAGCAGAAGACTTTGGCGGTGACCTCAAAATTGCATTAGGAAATGATAATTAATGCATTATTGGCAGCCTGCAGGACATGATGCGTGTTTTCCACAAACAGTATCTGCCACAGGTGTTTGTGACCAGAACTGCTTCAGGTCTAAAGACAAAGCCCCAGGATGCATCTCTGACTGCTGCTTCTCCCCCTTCTATTTTTTCCTAACATCATCCAGGAAGGATTATAATTCCCACAAACAGCAGAGGCTTCTTCTTTTCCTAGGCCCTTTTAATTAGCCAAAGAAAATTTCAAGTGCAACAGCATCGGCAGCTTGTACACCACGAATCCTGATGGTCTTGGCCTGGCAGACACCAGCACGGCTCCTTGGCGACCGAGCGGCGTTTCCTACAGCTCCATGGGGAGCCGGCGGGGCAGCACGCTGGGGGAATGGGCCTGGCTCGGGGCGCCGCCAGGCAGAGCCAAGAATAAGGACAAATCTGCTGATTCAGGGTCCTACAGACATAGCTGATCTCACTGCAGTGAAAATAGGTCACTAATCACACATGGCCAGCATCCAAAAACTAGCCAGGAAAATTGAATATCTGCTGGCTGAAAACTCTGTTTTACTTGAACGCGCAGAAAGAAAGCAGTCTGCTTTAATTTGTTTAAAACAACCACCGGATTATGTGACCAGGAGACAAAGACAGTGATCTCCCTCCCTTGTTATTTTCTTAAGCAAGCAACTCATTTATTGTTCCAGACCATCCTTTGCTTCCGTTCTCACACATTAAAATAATGTGTAGTTCACACTTGTGTTTTTAACCTGTTACAGCAAGCAGGACTGATTTCTAAAGACAAAATTAGCATTAGCCTATATGTTGATGACACCGATTTCTTTTATAGGTTTCATTTAGTGAAACGACTGACTTGGTATTGCCCAAATTAGACCTTTCTAAATAAAAATAACATCAAGGTTCCTGTTTTTTTAATAAGAAAAAAACCCCACCACATTATTTTCTTTTTAGATCATTCTGAGCTTTCTTTTTAAGCTGGTTGCCTGTCCTGACATCCTGAATAATTAAATGGGAGAGCACTTAGATTGCAGTGGGGCTGAGAGTTACTCATGTGGAATAAGTGTACCCTGATGTTACACAATGTGTATGGCAGGAGGGAAAGGCCAATCAATATAAATGAATCCTTTTTTCCATTGGATAAATGATCTCTCTCTCAGTCAGTAACTGGAGAGAATATGGAAGCTTTATAGAGATAAGATCTGCTCAAATTCTAGGTCTGTCCCTGTCTAACTGAGGTCAGCTCAGGTATGTTTTCTCTGCTGAGTATCATGGCCTGGTAAGCAGGAGTGGTCTTCACCTTCAGTCGTGGACTGAGCGGTGACATGCCCAAGTTAAAAAGGGTTATAGAAATGTAAACAATTGTTGTTAGAATGGTCAGAAATTATTACTTGTGCACTTGAACAGAAGACCCAAGAGAGGCTGGTTAAAAAATTGCACATACTAGTTCATATAAAATTATTTAGTATATATGCTCTTGAATATTCTTAAGCTATGTTAATAGTGTGATACTTGAGGGCTGGGAATGCATGAGCTGAGACTAGCTCACAATAGCACTCGAATTGCCTCTGCATTATGCTACAGGCTTTAGCTGTAAGGTCATGTTTTGTTTTCCTGCTGCTTGAGCTGGTTCTTGTGCCTGTGCTCTGCAGGCAAACTGCCTCTCCCTCCTCCCCATTGTCATCATTCCTGCTACCTTTCCCATCTCTCGTGTGCTGCAAAGGGTTCAGGCACTCACTCGAGAGACAGCCACAATATGCTAACCTCCCGGGGAGGTGCTTTCCACCCTGGCAGGCCCTGTGCCCAAGAAAATTATTCACAGCAGCCCACGCCAGGGAGAAAGAGAGAGCAGAGGAAAATGGCTTATTTTTCCAGCAACTCAGGGTTCAATAGTTCACATTTTGCCTTTGTTTCTCTCTCACCCCGTGGCCAGTGACCTCTTGTTGCAAGTAATAGGAGAGGCTTTGTGTAGCACACACGGCCACATCAGATTATGAGAAGTGGTCCTTTTAACCTGAAGGAGTTTGTAGCGACTGATGTGGTAAGGCCAGCCCTGGCCATGCTGTCTCCAGTGGGAAAGCCACAGACTGACTGTCATGCATCAGTGACATTTCTGTGCAGTACTTATGCTGGGGCTGAAGCATGAACAGACCATGTCATCACCAGCCAGTGCTTAGCTTTTATTTACAAAGGTTTTGTGACTCTGAGAGTCTGTCTATTGGTAGAGGATCCCTCCAGTCCTTTAAGGCTGATATCACTGGTTCAGCCAGCAGAGATCAAAGACATATTTTGTCAGATGTTGTGTGCCCAACTGGCTCTTACTGGAATCTCATGCTAAGTGAGAACAACTGATTTCTTACACACTACACAACTGCAAAAGTAACTTTATGAGAAGCATTCATCAAGCAGATTTTGAACTCACTGATTTAATAGTAAGCTGTAGATGGAAATTGTAAAATAATTCACAATGAGACAAAATATTAAACAATTCAGATGAAGAATTGAAATCAGATCTGAGATTTGTTTCAAATGCCCTCTCCATCATCAGGCTATAATCTGGAGTTACATCCTTACCTGACACAAATTAAACCCTTCTGCCTTACATCATCTGAAGCGTACCTAGAGTAACACATAATAACCATAACCTCTCCTTGAGGGTGAACACGCTGCAGCAATCAAGGGACCTTCAGCAAAGGAAAGCTCGCAGTCCCTCAGGAGGGTCTACAGGCCCACCAGGAGCAGGGCAGTGTGGCCTTGGATAAATAAATGTGTATTTTCTTTGGCATATACATACGTAAGAACATATTTAAGCCTCCTCCTGTTTATTTGCTTAGTCAGGCAAGGTTTAAGAGAGAGCAGCGCAGGGACGAACACCAGAAATGTTCAAGCCCAGTGTAATGTAGGAGTAAGTTGCCTTTAGGAAATCTCTCCTGAGCAGTTGAAGAAAGTTAAAGAAGGCAGCTGGAAAGAGCAAGCCCCAAGCAAAATAACCCTGGTGGTTATCCTGCCGGGCATATCAGAGCAAACCTCAAATGACACCCTGTAAACAAATCTCCAGCACTGACTGCCAAATATATGTACATCAAAAGTCAAGCCCTTGTCCGCAGACTCACATAACACGGTCTCAGTGGAGTTTGTCTTTTCTGCCCTCTTTTAACCCAGAACAAATTTATTGCACAAGACTGACTCAGTTCCAACATACCCTGTGTGATGGGTTGTGAGCCAGATACTGGCAGCTCCCACTAAATTCTCTTTTTGTCTCCTGCATGCACACATTTCTGCACACATACATCCAAAAGCATTTCCAATTCCAACTTAAACTCACAAATCCGAAGAAATTCTGAGTTAAGCTCATAGCCCGTAACAGTTGTCTTGTCGCATAGACTGGTTATTCATCCTTTTATGATTCTTTGATGAAGGGACTTCTGTTTGTTAGGAGAGAAATGTGCTGGATTTTGTGCTTTGAGCATCTCAGTTGAGTTCTTAATTTTGACCTAAGACTGAACATCTTGTTTTGTTATCCTAAAATGATAATGAAAAAAAAAAGTGTTCTGCCTGGTATCATGTCAGCATGTAGTTCTGTAATTCCTGTTCTCCAAGGACCTTGAAATGCTTTATAAATCCTATCTTGACTCTGTTGCCATGCTTGCAGGGTAGGTAAATGTTGTTATTCACATGTTAGGATGGGAACAGGCCATTCCAGAGAGTACCGTGTCCAAAACTCTGGGCAGTTAATAACCATGCAGGGAAGGGGGCTGGGCTCCTTCTGTTTGCAGAGTTAGACCTTGTACCTGAGAGTTCAAAATACGTTATTTATAAACTGGCAGTGGAAACATTCCTGTCTCTCTTGTGACAGATATTTGGGAGACTTCAAAAAGGATTAGGAGGATGGGGACTGCTACCAGGTTGCATCCTGGGGAGTTCTGAACAAGGCAGTTTGCTGCCTAAAAAACATCAGTAAACATAAGTGTATTAAATCATAGGTAATATTTTGCACAGGGCCCAGTCCAACAGACCTTGAAAAGATTTTCTGTGATGTAACAGGATTTCAGCTGGGTTGGCAAGGGTAGATTCACCAGTGATTCCTCAGTGCTGGGAGCAGGAACACATCTTTATGTACAGAAAGGAAAACACCAGGCTATTTTTTTCATATTTCCTCAGTCTCCAAACAGACAGTGGTTTCTCTGTGGCACAGCCTTCTTCTTCAGACTGTCAAAAAATGCCCTTCATTGGGACCCTGCAGTTTTGCATAGACCATCCCTATTTCCATAAAAGACAAAGGATTTGATCAAACTTATTGACCTGCTTTGTTTACATACACACTGCTTTCCATTGCAGGAGAACTAACTGAAGATATGGTCTGGAAAATTTATCTTGTGAAGAACTGGATATTGTCTGAACAGTTTTATTGTTCAGTTTTTGTGTGGTAAAATTGTTAGGTCTTATCAAAATAAACAGCTTTTCCATTGAAATATTAGAAATGTGGTTAAATAAAAACATTTGCTGTGTCGCATTTTCAAATTTCTACCTGGATTTCACCACTTCCCATCTTGAGTCACTGGGTCATGTGCAACTAAAATAATTGGTAGGGCTCTTTGAATGCTGACTCGTGGATGGGGAGGCCTAACACTGGCTTGCAGTGGGTAAACTCATTCTGGAACGGCTATCTGTGTCTTGGGCCTTCAAGGAACAACGATCTTAAAGGTATAGGGTTTTTTTTTTGTGTGTGTTTCTTTGTTTTCTGAATTATAAAGAAAGAAAAGAGAAAAAAAAAAGCAAGCAAACCCATGGTACAGGTGCTTTGGACATTGCCCCTCTTGTCAAGCTCTGCTTTTGGGATGTTTATTTGCATTAATGTTGCCAGGAACACGATCCATGCTGGCAAACTCCAGCTTGTGTGCAATGACTGACACATCTGAAGATAAACAGGCAGGTTTTCCCCCCGTCCTTCTCCCTTAGAAACTAACGTTGCTAGAAAGAAACATGGAAGTGGCCGACACCAAAATGACAAGTGGCTCGCCTGGGTATGTAATGTCACCCAGCTCGGGACCAGAGGTTAGAGGTGGCCCTACCGGGAAGATGAGCCGAGTGGCCTGAGCCTGGCTCTGCCTGGCTGTCTGCAGGACGATTATCTGCCTGGCCAAAAATAGCGACGGTCAAACTGCCCGTCTTTTAACTGGGGCTGCTGCGCTTTTAGAACTGCTCATTAAAGTTTATTTTTTGCAAAGTGAATTAGGGTTATGGTTGGTCTAGGAGAGCAGGAGGGGCCATGCTGGGGGACTTAAAATGACAGTTGCCTTGGTAGTGCTGGCAGTCACTAGGGGAATGTCAGCCACTGAGCACCAAGCAATTTTTGCCCCTGCATGTCTCACCCCCCTGCTGCCTCCTCCCTCCCCTGCCTTTGATGGGCAGGTGAGTAGGGCTCTACAGCCCGTCACTCTTTGTTGACCAACTAGTCTGGTTAAAATGGCTGTAGGGTGGTTCTGCACATTTCTGAGGGCATCACGCAGCAGTCCTTCCCACCTGTGTCACTGGAGGCACAGCCCAAATCTAACCTAGGACAGGCAACAATCCCTTGTTGGCTGTAGAAGCCAAGGGTAGTGGTTTTGCCCTAGGCCTAAGAGACGTGGTTCTGAGAAGGAAAGCATGATGATGTCCCTCTGACAGATAGTTAAGACCAGAAAAGAACCTGGTATAGACTTAATCTATGGGAATAATTCAAATAAGCAAAAGAGGTAAATTTTTCTGAATTTTCTAAGCTTCACTCTTCACTGCATTTACTAAATCCTACTGTAGTAATGAAATACCACTATACCACATTAGGATCTTCAGACTGGTCCTTCGTAACTTCCACAGAGCTGCTAGCTATTTCAGCAGTGGCTGCTGAAATGACCCTCAAATGATTTACTCTAGCTGGGCATTGGCACCAGCAGAGCATTTTCATGTTGAATTTACAGGGGGAAATGTATTACACCTATCTATGTATTTATTTATTTATTATGGAAGTGACTTGTTTTAGTATCCAAGCTTTGTGATGTGGTGGTGAGGAAAGCTGATTATGATGGTGGAACTGAGAAGCTGCTTTAAAAGTTAGTGTCCATCTGGGGAGAAGCGGTGGAGATTAGACACATCCCAAAATACTCAGAGTTTAGTGCTGCACACTTCTAGCTAAGATAACAAAGACTTTCACTGTGCTATCCTACCTGAGGGGATTAAATATCTAGCTGTAAAGCCTTTTACCTTTGCTTACAGCTTAATATGTAATTATTGCTTTTATGTGCAGTGAAACAAGTACCATGCACATTTTAGCCTTCATTAAAAGCTAGCCAACAGCCTAGTGATTGGAGTACTTCCCAGAAAAATCAGAGTTCAGATCCCTGCTTCAGATAAGGAAGAGTGTGGGGCTCTTTTAGATGGCAAACTTTCCAAGTCTCCTCAGGTACTGCAAGGAGAAGCAGGAGACATTATGGAATGTGCCAGCAGTGAGGGTGGAAATGGAAGTTTCCATCCTCCTCCTTGGAGCCTAAATGTGAAAGCCACCTTTGAAGCCTCTGTTAGGAACTATCTGAAGTGAGTGCCAGGATGTGTCTTCACTTTAGCAGTGGACTATATGTATTTATATAGTCTTCTCAGAAGCTTGGCTAACAGAGCCTTGAAGCTCTTTAAAATCTGTTAAAATCTGTTGCTAATGCTTGATAAAGAAGGAAAAGTGAGGCCTCTGGAAGGATGCAAAGAGCGGAGCTTTGCTAGCAAAATTAGAAAATATATCAATACAAACATACCGATGATCACATTTGCCAAGTGCAGAGGAAGTTGCTGTAGCAGTTATGGGGATGATCACATGTACAGAAGAAGAAAAGGTTTTAGCCCAATGTGTGGACAGAGAGGGCCACCTCTTGGCTTTAATGTTGCTTTGACCGATGCCTATCAACGTAGTTCACCCCAAAGCTGCAGCCCGGTTGCCCAGACCAGCAGGTTGGGAGCACACATGCAAGTGTTATGGGGAGCAGAGAGGAGGGGGCTCCACAGCAGCCCCGGTGGAGAGCCAGCATGGGCAACCACAGCCTCGTGAGATAAAACTTCAAAAGGACCACAGGAGGATTTTGTGCAAGACTTTGCCCCTAGAGACCCTTATTCAGTTCTCAAGCTTAAACAGCCACCTCGCTATGACCTCTCTGTGGCCATAAGTGAGATTTGTGCTCCGTGGTGGCAGTAAATGTCTGCTTTCGGCTTGGTTCAGCATGACTGAGGCACACAGAGGAAATCACTGAGAAAATAACAGGTTAATGGGGAACAAGAAGACTGTGCTTAAGCAATAAGGCAAAACTGATCAATTGTGAGCCAAAATGTCACGGTGAATGTGCAGCACGGGCAGAGACAGACCAACAGTGCGGATTTGATAAATGCCTTATTTATTTGGTAACTGTCCTTCTAACCATATGAAGGCAGGTTCAAATACCACCACAGTTCTTTTCTTAACACTTTTTTACTGTGTATGATCTAGAAATGGATATGACAGCAGGTTTTTCAAATCATCATTTCGCAGTAAGGGCTTGATCTGGGCACTTACCTGCTTGCTGAAACATGCGCAAGCAGCTAATTTTTTGCTGTCTGCAGCCACTTGAGTACAGGCTGATAAACTAGGGAGCCTGTATTTTGTCACTGCAACTTTGCATGGGTTTTTGGTCTGCCACCGGAATTTTCCCTGGCTTGCTTTGTGCCAAAGAGTAAGCCCTTTAATTCCTTTTAAAGCTTGAATAAAATATCTTCAACTGGGTTTCAGTTATGGGGGTGGGTCCTTGCACAAAAATATTTTAAATATTTGTAAATGTACCATTTTAGTGTCAAGTGTTGGATGAGATTTTTTAACCGGCAGTGAAATGCCCAGGGACTGAGCTGCCATAGGCATTAGAACTGCCAGAAGCAGCAGCCCTTGGGGGTCACTTGAGCTGTGGTGCTGCTGACGTTTCTCATAACCAACCAAACTGCTGCCAGGCAGGAACCATTCCCCGTCCCCACTTGATGTGAACCAGAGACGTGAATGTAGAGGATATAAATCAAACAGCCATGACCTGAGAGGATGAGAACGGACGTGGCTAGGGAGGTGGTGTTGTCCCAAAGTGGGGTCGTTGACCTGGTGTGCAGATGCCAATATACACACACAGTAGAGGTATTATCTATTTATTTCATTTCTGCAGAGATTTCGTAAGGCATCAAAAGATAAACCCCAACTTGTTGCCTTGGGGTCTGATGGCCCGGTGCTGCTTTCCCTGCCCACGCTCATTGGCAAAGCCGGGAGGGGTGGTCACCATCACTGCTGTGGCACAAGGAAAATGGCAGTGCAGCACTGGAAGGAGTAAGGTGGAGGCTTAAAATTAGACAATTTCTAAGGGAGATGCACCCGTGTAACAGAGCCTTGGATGTCGTCAGTAATTTGAGGTTTTTCTGGGGACCAACATTCTTCACAGGAAGGCTGGGTTCCTGCCTTGCCTGCTTCCCCCGAGTGAAAAGCACTGAACGAGGGGCTTGGAGGAAAGAGCTGACAGTGCGTAAGAAACAGAGAGGGCTTGTTTTCCCCATTTATGTTTTCTTAGGACCAAAAAAAGGGGGAGAACGGCAGGCTGGGGCATCCCTCGGTGCACAGCTTCCCAGTCAGCCAGACCTTTCATGCATCTGGAGGTGCTGTGTTTTGTCTTGCTTCTCTTCCTCACCAAGCAGTTACTCACACAAGCCTCAGATGAGCGGTGGGCAAAGATGGAGGCAGGGTGAAGAATGACATAGAAACGCCAGAATTTTTTCATCCTCTTCCATACCAGGACCCGCAGGCAGTGTGGGCCCTTCCTGCCTAACAGCATCCCGTCAGTGACCTGCTCACAGGCAGCAGTGTTTGTCAAACCTCAGCACTCGTTACATGATTAAGTGCCAGTTTTGTTTCTGCCAGCTGATTTTATTCCCCAGCCGTTCCACTGCAGCTGGGATTGACACAGGCGCCTGCGCTGACACCCTGGGGTAAAGGCAGCCATGACCCTCTGGCTAAGGTAGCTTATGCCGGGGGTGCTTTGCTTGGAAGCCCTTAGTCTGACAGGCCACAAATTTATTAACACACAAGTTCTGTTATCGCAGTTCATTTTTTTTTTTCAGAGTTCATTTTATCGTCTTTTACTCCTTATTCATGTTATTGAATTTCATTTTTTTCTCCAGGCACTGGAAAACAAAGGCAAATTCCATGAGGAGGAGGTAATTTAGAGATGGTTTGAAATTGCTGAACCTCAAATGTGCTGTCATGCTGTACCTTTACCTCAGGTGTCCTTTTTTCACTAGCTCAGTAATCTAAGTAAAGAAAATGAGAAATAAACCCTGTTTTTATATTGTGTCTCCATCTAAAATTACCTTTAAGTTCTCTTGCAAACCCTTACGATTTAAATGCATTGTTCAAGCATGGAAAATAAAAACCCTCTGCATGCAAAGGGAAAGCAGACTAATCAAAAGCAATAATGTACAACTACATTTCTATTTTTTTTGCGAGAAAGTTACAGACTACCAGCTTTAGAGCTGTTCTACAAGATTTTCAAATTTAAAAAAAAATCAAAACCATAATAAAAATGTAATTTTTGAGTTTCTGGTAACATTAAATTTGGGAGTATTTATTGTTCTGGATTGGACAAAATAATCTGAAATGCAGCTTTTTCAATTATAGCTTTTTTTCCCTATGTTGTGTTCTTAATTCCAAAGTATTTGAAAATGCCAGATTGAAATGTTCTGGCTTCATGTGTTTCCACGGTGCTTTATTTCCATTTGCTTTTCAGAAGAAATTTATTCAGAATTGGGATTTTCAGACATTGTGGTTGTGACCAAGGGATATTTCCAGGCATGAAAACCTTGTCAGAAAGTTTTTGCCTGGCTTTTTTCTACTCCTTTGAGCAATACAGTTATGACTGCAAGAGCTGACACTGTCAAAACTTGCAGGCAGGTGCTGTGTTTGTACTGGCCTCTTATCGCTCCTGGTTTTCCAGGCTCCCAGCTGGCTTATGGCCTGGCAAGGAGAGCACAGAAAGTCAAGGCTGCCGGTGCCATTAAAAACAACATGAAAGTCACAATATCAGTGAGCCACCTATCATCTTAACTGCTACCTGTTGGTTCAGAGCTTGCTTTCTTATCAGGGGCCAGGAGGCACCTGGGTTATTCTCCAGTAAGGGAAAAGACAGCTTTGGAGAGAGAGGAGATATTCAGCGCAGCTCACCTATCACCTCAACAGGAGGTTATTTGGATTTGGGAGGTAAATTTATCTTTAAAAGAGGAAAAGCAAAATTGATCTTGATACCTAAATAATAATAACAATAATAATAATAATAATAATAATAAGTTGTTTGGTTTTACTGCCTTTATTGGCCAAAACAAAGCAAACAGATGGATTAAGGTTCCAGGCTGTGTTAAGTAACTGTTTGTGAGGCAATAGGTGAATTTCTGATGAAAGCGCTTCCCTGGAAAAAAAGAAAAAAAGCCCTGTCAGGTTTACTTTAGTGTCTGGTCACTCTAGCCCAGAAAGTATAAAGCCTAAGAAGTGAGCACAGCAGGCGAGGCTTAACTTGACTACCTGAAGCAGCTCTCAGCAGCAAGTGGAGTGGAACTGGAGAGCGGCCAGGGCAGCATGGTGTCTGGCAGCTGTCCAGGGGGAGGAGAAGGCTGGTACAGACAGCCCTACTGCCAGGGCAGAAGTATTGCTAATGTATCATTAAGCGATGACAATAAATGATGCTGTTGTAAACTGATTTGCTGGAAAGTGTTCTGGGAAAGGAGCCTCTGATTACAAAAGCTGCCTTGAAATTGGAGTAATTTCACCAAAACCCACTAAATCTGTGTTTCATGTGAATTACAGACGTGATAAAGCCAGAGCCCAGCAGCTCGATCTCCCACAGCCGATGGGAACTGCGTCTCCTCCCATCTACTGGGACAAAACCAGAGAGGCTGCAAAGGTGGGAACGGCTAGTTGGGGAGAAATGAAAAACTACATGTCCTCAGACCCACTTGCACTCCTCTGCATGTAGAAGGGTGCAGGATGTGTTTTCTTGCCCACCATGGAGCTGGGCAAGCGTGATGCTGAGCCACCTGCTTAGGCTCTGTCCTGCCTGGAGCTTCCACAGGCTCGTTGGGGTCTGCATGCCCAAGCCAGGCAAGAAACACTGCCAGCCTCGTGCAGCCTGGGTTGCAGGTCAGGAAACCCAACATGAGGCGGTTTTAGAAAGACGGCATGTCTTTGAGAGAAAGAGTGATGCCAGCTCTAGTTGAACCTTCCATGCTGTTCTGTAGAGTGGAAGCTGTGATGGCAGCTCTTGTGGCCTCAGGTGTGCAGTGTGTACCTCTACCTGTGACTTATTTTACCTACTGATGGGCAACACTTTCTCATCGCAACATTTTGAGGATGTTTGTTTTTTTTTCTCTTATTTTGCCTTTCATGAATGCATTTCAAATAGTGAAGCCCCTGCCCACTGTTAGTGACCGCACAAGGCGTGCAAAGCACAGACAGCATTTGGCACCCCTTTTTGCAGCCTGTGAGCCCAGCAGAGGTATGTACCGTGGTCTGTGGCTTCCTATGTGTCAGAAAAAAACAGCCAAAGCTTGTAGCACCTCATACCAAGGCAGTGTGTTATTAGTGTGATTTGAACTTAGGTTATTTGTAGCTTATTTCAAATCTAGCAGTGCTTCTTCCATACGATTTTTGTTGCGCAAGGAAGAAAAGACATGGCAAATGCACAGCACTATGTCGATTTGGTTCATCTTCTGGGAGAAGGACAGCTGACTTTGAAAGAAGTTTGTACATTACTATTCATGTTCACAGTCAAATAAATAAAAAATATTTAGATATTCAAATTTTTTTGCTTGTTTATAATTCATCTTGAACAGCTGGAATTATCATGCACAAGCCTAGCTGATCTGTACCACACAGAGATGTGGTTCACCATGGGGAGGCCCACATCACAGAGGCAAAGGTGGTGCAGAGCACTCTGCCCCTGATCTCATGGATTAGCACTTGCTGGATTAGTTCTCTACCATACAGCTTCTGATATCCTCTACTGAACAAACATATTAAAATTAGTAGATGAAAAGTATACAAACACCATTCTTAGGAAACGCACATGCCCTAAAATTACACCATGGAGACTATCAAGCTATCTGCTGCTGGGTGATTTTGTTTATGAAATAACTCAAGGAAAAAATAAAAGAAGAGATCAATGTAATTCCAGAGCTAGTGATTAATACACACACATAACACACACATAATTCTGTCGTCTCATAGGAAATCTGCCCTTACTTAGTCTGAGATTTGGCAGTAGGTAAAAAGAAAAATATTGAATCTGTAGAAAGCACCCAAACTGTGCGGAAAATCTATCTTCTGATTACTAGCAGGTCTGAAAATAATAACATGCTCTTTGCTTAGATATTATGTCCCTAGTGATGCATATCTGATATTAGCTATAGGGTCCCCCTTTTGCCTTTGGGCTGGTCACCCAGTTTCAAGTTTCTTATTCTTCTTGCAGACATACTTAGCTGAAGGCTTTGGAAATTTTTATATGGCAATTTAAAATCCTTCTTTTATTTTTTTAGATACTTTTGCTGTGCCTTCTGACCTTGTTCCAAGAATCCATGCTTTATAGCAGTCTATCCTGAACAGTATTTCACCATCAGCTGAGGCACGTAAGCAATAAATAAATTAATACTTCAAGACTTGGCAGCTTGTGCTTTCAACATCATCATCCAAGTCTGGCACTATTAAAAAGGCCCCACACTGAACCCTCTGGTGCTTCACTAATATTTTCCTTCTAATCTGGAAAGGCTAATCTTGTTTCTTGTGCTGGGTCGAAGACAGCTTCTGTTCTCAAATGTCAAGAAGCCAGCTTAGCACACCTTTGGCTTTGAACTGCTGGACTAGCAATGAATCACTGCGCTTCTGAATTTATGGGAAGCCTGACAAATTATTTTCTTCTTTTTGCTCAACAGTATCCTCAGGACTTCAAAGTAGTTCACCCAATGTGTATCTTATCCTGCTACCCTGAGCTCAGTGTTTACCAAATGCTCATGAAATGCTTGAGCTTCTCTAATTTAGCATCCATTTTTTAATTGTTCCTGAGTGGGAAGCCACACAGATCCCAGTATCCTGAATCACTCTTCTATATCTATGAATACAAGAAGGGGTATTTTAGTGTGCAGTCTCCCAGATAAAAAGCTGGGGACAGCAGTATTCAATATTTAGAGAAAACTATGATCCCCTAAACCACAAAAATACAGTCTGACTGTAACAGAGAAATACGTGATTATTCACATTTTGTACTGAGAAAAAACTCCTTGAGTAAGTGGGGACTTTGCACTATAGTAGACACAAACATCTTCCTTAAGATTCTTTAAGATTTGATTCTTTAAGAATTAATATACAGACTAATGATCTCAAAAAAGCCATCGGATCTGGGCATTGGGTCCCTGGTCTCTTTATGGTCCTTATATTCCTGCAGTATCTCGGATCTTCTGTCAAAGGGTTGGGCCCTGTTGTGCTCAGCGCCATGTAAAAGGGGAACAAAAAGTAGGTGTCTGACCCAGGTCACCCACAGTTAATAATGGTTCCAGACATTGTGAGACATCTCTGACTTGTTTTTAATGAAAAATTGTTTTTCATTCAGTCCAATGCTCTGAAAGCATGCGCATTTCTAGCCATTTCTCACTGCATATAAATTATAGGATATATTTGATAAGTAATGCTTTAGCAATGCAGTGGGAATAACTTGATGCTTTAGTCACCTTAGGGCATGAACAGCATCTGCTAATCCTTCTTTGCCCAGATATTCCAATTATTCTAAAATCCCACATTCGATTTCAGTTCACAGCTCTCCCATGTATTCTCTTTCATCAAAATGGCATTTTGCCCATACACTGGTGTTTGTTTCAGAAACTGTGACAGCTGGATATGGACACACAAGAGGGGATGCTTTCTCAAGGGCACATGGGTGGGTTTCTCTGGTGTAATGGGGTGACCCCTCCCATTGGTTGTGGCAAGACAGCAAAGCTGAGGCAAACTGGAGAAATGTGAATATTGGTTTTGAATATGAAGTGTCTCCTTTCCAGACCTTTTCCTGCTGACACCTGAGCTCAGCTGGAGTCTGGAGAAGGAGTCTCCTATTGTAATGTCTGGCCCATGTCCTGCCAGACCCAGACCCAGACTCTTCCTCGCACCACATTGCTTTTCAGTGTAGATGAGGGAAGAGCAAGGAAAGCAGCATGGGACCTGGGTCGGTATCTTCTATTGTATTTTGACTTTTCATACGGACCTTCGTGTTTCTCACTGATTGCTTTTTTTTTTTTCACCTCCAAGGACTTTTTTTCTGAGTCTCAGCTGCAGGAGACCTATTGGTCTCTGTTGGCAGAGTTTTCAGGTCACCTTCTGTCTCAGAAACATTGTCAGAGTTGCACCCAAGGCCACTCCTCTTCAGGCAGTCCCTTCATGCCCCTGCAGTGAGACTGGCAGGGCTGGGAAGGGCAACTGCTATTTCTGCTGTTTTCAAGTCCTCCAGCGCTTGTTCCACTGTTTTCCCCCCATACTACTATATGTTCAACAGGACACAGACCCGGTTTCTTGGACTGTCATGCTGTTTTCCCTCTGGTTTCCAAGGGCAACTCTTGTAAATAAGGTCCTCACCTGGGGACCACAAAGGAGTTCCAAAGGAGGGGAAGAACGTGCAACATGTCCTAGCCAGACGGTGCCTGCCCAAGATATATCACAAATTACTGTTTCCTATACTGGCTTTCAAGATAGCAGACCTGTTACCTTGACATCCACCCTTTAAATGCACAGTGGGAGAGGCGAGCCCTTTGTGTTTTGGTGTGTGTTAGTAAAGTGAACCCTGGGATTGCCCTTCCAAACCCAAGGACAAAAGTGTGGGCTTCAAGTCGAAGTCCTGCATTTCACTTGTCCCTTCACTACGCTTTGGTGGGAGTCTGATTGCTGCCTCCCTCACAGTTCTTCTCTCGGGAAGCCCATACAATGGACTGAGGTCTATATGAGTCATCACATTGCACAGGTCCACCCCGAGAGCTTTGCAGGCCCTGGCCATGCATGAAGTGCCACCACTTTGGGACAGAGAGCAGAAACCAAAATCAGCAAAGAGGTCACTGAGGAAAGCAGCAATTCTGGCTTATTTTTAGAGCAAAGATGTCAGAGGGTTTGCACATCCCAGCAGGACACACACAAATCTGGTATCCTAAGTCATAGCCAAAACAAATAGACACACATTATGATGGAAGGCACCAATTCACCCATGTCAGAGAGATACCTATGTATGGGTTTGATTTAGGAAGTAGGGTGGACAAAGTTATGCTAGACCTATGTTTTTCCTGAGAATTAAGACATGATTGCAGGTTCTCCAGTGTCTGTACGGCATCTCTCATAACAGTCTTCCCAAGCAATAATCTTTGTAGTTAAACATATTGGGATACTGATGTAGTCTTGGGTTTCTCTGCTGTTGTTTGAAGCTTGCTCCACCCCCCAGTGCTTCAGCAGGGGCTTATCCTGCCCTCCCAGTGAGCACCACAAGGGTTTCCTCCACCACACCAGCCAGTCATCCACAGCAGGAGCCAGCAGACGTCCCAGGGGAGTCACCTGGTTGCTCCAACACCTTGCTGAAGTGGCATTAATTACCCTGCCAGCATTACGCAAGGAGGTGTTACGCACTAAGTAGAGGGCAGAGCACTGATTACATTGCAGGGCTGATTACAGGAGCCTTCTCAGATATCTGCCCACCCACAGGTATATTCACCTGCTGTTTCTGTATATACCTGCAGCACATTAGCAATGCCATGTCAAGCTACTTAGGGTGCGTGGGAGCCTCCCAGAGCTGCTGTCAGCAAGCAAAGGCCAGGCAGAGCCCTGTCTACTCCCGTGGGGATGTCTCCTCATCTGTACTTATCTAAGTAGAGTTTCCTTACTGAAATGCTCTGGAAGGTCTCCAGCTCTTTGATGGGAACTGATATTGCAAAGAGTTAGGTCACACCAAAGGGGCAGTGACAGAGGACTGTAAGGAGAAGTACTGGCTGCATCACACCATGGGGCTTCCCCACCCTTCACTCTCCTTGCCCCTCTCAGGGATGCCAGATGCCTGAGAAAGCTCTTGTTTTCCTTGGTTGTTTCCTTTGGATCAGAATTTCTCAGTAGTTCCCACCCTCACTGCCCAACCATAGCTGGGAAGGGCATGAATGCAAACAGGTTTATTTTGTGAGTATTTAATTATTCTGAAGCATTTGATTGAAGCAACATTAAAATTATATCCCCAGTTCTAGAATTTCTTTGCTCTCTGCTGTCAACAACATATTTTTAAAAGAAATGTTCCAGGGCTTGGAGGTTTTTTTGTTGGTGTGATTGCCTTGTTTCAGAGTTACTTAAGTAGGAAAATATTTCCCTTGGAAGGGATCCAAGCCCACAGAAGTCAGGCAGAGTCTCTCTGTTGACTTTAAATGCACTATGGACTAGGCTGCTGTAAACCCTGAGAAAGAATACGTTGGTAAACACCAAGGCACTGTTGGGTTTAATGAGACAAATATGGCAGGAGATGATGAGCAATGATGGTGTTAGTTACCTTAGTGGTGCAGAAGGAGAGCTCTCTGGACTATAGGTATTTATGCAGTTAATTGATGGCTGGATATTTATAGCCTGGCAATGATCTTTTTAAGGCTACAGGCACCAGGCGTTGGTTTTCCCATGGGGGAAGGGAGAGGGGGATGGAGCGGAAGTGGTGTTGATAGCGGCGGTGGATGTTTGAAACTTCTTTTCTCCTTGCTGCTAGCTTTGGTCTTCCTCTCCCCAGCTTCAGTCTCCCAAATATTTGGTGTTTCTGCAGAAAGCCACAGCAAGGCACCACTGTGATTGCATATCTGTTTGGGCCATGCATCTCAGCCCATTCAGCCTTCCTCTGTGAGACCTCACGGCTGGGAGGACCCTGCGACTGGGGAGGGAATTTGTCCCTGGGGACGCGCCCCCAGCTGTGCTGGGACACAGGGAGGACTTTGCAGGGGGTCACTTGGCTGAACCATTCCTGCAGTTATTGCTTCTCCTCTCCCAGGCAAAATGAGGATTTCTGTTGCAGAAGGAAAATTTGCCGGGTGCTGGGTAAAATCGTTGAGAGGCAGCCCACCTAGTTTAGTGGCAGTGACCGGTGCAGGGGACAGCTGGGATCCACTGCTGCCACTGTGGCAGCCCGTGGTCTCCCCTCACCCAGCCACAAAAAGTGAGGGGAGTTCAGCATCCCCTACAGCTGCTGTTGTAGGTACCTAGACCTGGATAAAGGAAAGCAACATTATGGCTCTTGTATTTGAAAGGGTTTGTCCCCAGGTGGTACTGAGCATCAAGCGAGACTCTTATGGACACAGTTTGGAGACCTGCATCCTCTGTTTGCTAATGCTAATTAGAAAAGCAGCTCCAGCCCTGCACACCCAAGCACTATTAATGCAAAGGAAAGCTGAAGGCTTGTAAGACGCAGCCAGCATCCAAGGAACATTTTGGTGGTTGCATTTTTCCTAATGCTCGATCTCACTGGAGGTAATAGAAAAGCCAGAGTTATTCTGAAGGAAGAGCTGTTGTTAGCTCTGATGAATACTGGTGCGTAGGACCAGCTTTGATCCAGTGCTGGAAACCAATCATCGTTAAGATCTCCCTTAAAAAAGAACTTATTTAATGTTTACATAAAAAACCCACATAAAAATAAATTGAATCTAGCCTCTGGAATCATAGCCAGCATATCTGCCTCAGAGTATACATTTACCTCCTGAGAATTCATACAGTAATTAGATGAATGTGCTTAATTAATCACATTTCCTGTGCTGAAGAGGTTTGATGGAAAACATTTGCTTCCCTCACTTTATTAAAGCATTATTGAGTGTTGTGCTTGTCATGTGTTCATCACCAGCCTTCTCACCAATTAATCCTGACAAAATGAAGTTTACCGACAGCAAAGTAAGCCTGTGCTCACACAAGTCTCTTTGCTGTAGCTTTGTGTACATGCCTTCATGCCTCTAGGTAATTACTGGATAATTGAGAGCAGGGTCTGTTTAATCTAAAATGAGATGTGCTAAATATAAACCATTTTCAGTGCCTGATTGATACTGTTTTAATAGCCATGGTATCATCACTGCCATGGACATGTAACGCATGATTACCTTTATTTACTGCATGTGTTTATTATCAATTTTAAAGTAAAAATATGATTTTCCAGCATGGCTATTAAACATATGAAGCAATTATTGCTTATTTAATATCTTTCCCTCACACTATGCCTGAACTAAAGAATGGGTATCTTAACACCTGGCCTTGGCCACAACATTACTGAGGCTCCATCTCCTTCAGAACCAGTGTCTGATGCGAGGGCAAAGATAACCTGCTGGAGTTTCTGAGGCTCAGGAGGGGACATGGAAGAGACCTTCCCACTGCAGAGCAGGGTCAGGAGCAGAGGAGCTGGATGGGGCAGCAGAGCTGGGGAGAGGCCCAGGAGGAAGCCCCCGTGTTGGACCATGCTGGCTGGGCTCGGGCAGGAACACCCAACACTGCTGGGAGTAAGAGCAGACCTCACCAAGAGGAAGCACAGAGGGAAGGAAGGATAAAGAAAGGCGACCCTTGAAATGCCACCACCATCGCTGGTGACCTGAGCCTCCTCCAGGAATGGGAGGGCCGAGGTCTACCCTGTGCCTGCTCCTTTCTTTCCGCTGAGGCAACTGGAAATGCTTGGAGTGCACCAGCTCCTGCAAAACAGTTGCTGAGGGGGATGGAGGCTGCTCTCCGCCAGTCCTGGGAGCTAAACTGCTCACCAGGACTGTACACCAGCTCGCTGGCAGAGCTGAGACTAGTTAGGAGCTGCTAACACTAAGCTGCAGAGACTAAGTGCAGATCCCATTGACTGCCTCTTTAACCAGGCTTTTGCTGAGAACACCTTTCTAAGGACTCTTCCCTCCTGACCACTTAAAATATTAGTGACACACAAATATTAATTAATAAAAAGTGATTTCTCTGTTCTACCAACTGTCCAGTCCCAAGAAGCCTCATGTAGAAACAAGCTAGCTGTGATCAGCACTCCTGCTTACATCATCATCAAGAACCAAAAGACTTATTTCCATACAAAAATAAAATAAAATACTTACTTACTGGTGAGCAATCAGATTTTGCTCTTCTCTCTCTGCCTCGCATCAAGAATTTTGTGTTACAATTCCAGCATTTTTACCGCTGACACATTCACTGTAAGTTCCTTACAGTGTTGTAGCAAGATAGACTTCATATATGAGTCTGCATTTCCAGCACTTACACAGAGCTACTGCAGAGATAATTTTCAGCTATGGGAACATTTCTTTTTTTTCACTTGTCAAAAACTAAACCTAGATTTGGCTGGAAAATATTTGGCAACAGCTCGACATTTTCAATAGATTTCTTCTGTGTGCATAATACTGTTCCAAAAGCCCAGGTTGCAGTTGGAAGGCAACCTGGACTGGAAGTTTGCAGCCAGCTCTCACAATGCCTCCTTTTACATTCCCTACCTTGCTACCCTCTTTGACACTCACAGGCTTATCCCCCGGCTTTAAAATCCTTGTCAGAAAGGGGAGATAAAGTCCAATGGGTCATCGAGTCTCTGCAAAACTGTAGGAAGAGCTGAAGAGGGGAGACTGCGCAACCTTGCCATTGCCTGACCCCTTCCCTTCTGCTGCACTGCTAATGGTAGGGCTGAAATCCTGTTCAGTCTGTTGGTTAATCATATAGCTGAGCATGCTCTAAAACCTGCAGAAGTCAACAGAAAAAATGCCTTAACCCTTGGTGAGTTTCAGATAATCCTTCTTTAGGATTTGGGTTTGGAGGGCTACGTGTTGGTGCAGTATTCACAGCTAGTACTGCTAAACCAAAAGAAACACACCTAGTCTACTCTCAATATCTACTGAACTCCTGGAAGTATCTTAAAACACCCTGGAAATACCTTGGATAGGCAAATTAGCCAAGAAACAGTAAACACTTGCCACTGAAGGGAATGAGAACATCTAAATGTCTGAGGTACAAGCTCAGCCCACAGTCTCGCAGACAGAGAGCAATCTGCCTGAAACCCACACTTCTATCTAACGCAAGAACCTGTATAAGCTGGGACCCTGTATAAACTGTATCAGCCCTTTCATCTCAGTTAACTTGTTTAAAAAATAAGAGTAATAAATAAAATAGGAAATCATGTAAGTTTTTTCTTTTTTTGCTAAAATTCCCTGACCGCTTCATTAAGTGCCCATGTTAGGCATCGCCATTTGGTACAGAAACAGCAGAAGGAAGGGGCTGGTTTGGTCCCTGGCCAAGTGAAGAACCTGGGTGGCCCTAGTTGAAGATTCACTTGAGAGTCAGTAATAAACTTCACCTCCACATGAAAAACTCCAGACTCCATCAGGGACAAGAGAAGTGAATGCAGCAAACATCGAGAGAGAAAGGGAGGTTCATAGGAAATGAGAAATGTGGAAAATACCAGCACAAAGGTTAGGATGGGAGAAGCCTGTGATCACCTTGGATGCTATAAGTAAATTAGACAGGGAGGAACTCACAGGCTTCTTAAGGACCCCATGGAAGAAAGCACTTGGAGCATATGCTCCCAGCTATACAGGTATCTACACGCTCACTAAACCCAAGGAGTAGGTGTCCCTGCACACTACAAAGTTGCTAACTACACTCAAATTCCTGGCGCAAGTCCCCCATCTGATATCTGCATGGCTGTGCACACACTTTTTCTCCTGAGGAAATTCTTTTGCAGAAGTCCTGAAGGGTGCCAGGGGCCGGGGCCACCGCCTGCCGCTGAGCACTGGGTGCGAGAAGCTGCCGGCCCATGCGGAGGTGTGGGAGCAGGTCTGCCCCTGCAAGCCATCCAGACCTCATCTCCTCCGCATGGACCCGTCAGCAAGGGTGCCAATTAGTGGCAACGGGAGCTTATTGAGTGCTGAGGTAGGCTTGCTGTTGTGCAATTGCTGGAAAATGAAAACAGCCTGTTCCTGCAGGTTGGGTTTCCCCCCCCCCCCCCCTTTTTTGGGTATTGTACAGTAACTGCAATTAAATCTTTCTTGGCACAGCATTTCATTTGAGAGCTCTTTTTCTATATGACTGCTCTGCATCCCTGTGTGAACTACTTGATGTTTCATTACACAAATAGGCTTCATTTGCAGAAATGATGCCCTGCTGGGAAAAATCAAATGCTTGAATTACAGGTCCTCTGCAGGGGGTAATCTGCCCTCAGAGAGTGACATCAGGGGTAGAGACCTGCCCACAGCTGCTGGGCCAAGAGAAGGATTTATTTTTAAAAGCCTATTTTAAGAAAAAGGCTTCTGGGTCCAAGGGGGGAAACAGTGATTGCTCAAGATGTGCCTGAGCCGTAGAAAGGTGGTTGTGGTGGACCCAGCTGTGGGAAGACCTTGAACGGCAGCTGCTGAAGTCAGGCCTGAGTCTGTCTGCAAACACCTCCCCAAGTTCACGACCCAGCTTTCCTGCCTGCTCTTAATATCTTACAAGAACCACCTGTGCTGGGTGGATTTCGGGTTGACACGTCCCATCCTTTCTCCCTCTCGTCAGAAAACAACTCCTTTCTAGAGCATTGCAGGGGTTTTGTGCTTGACACAAGCTGAGCTGGGCAAACTAATAGCAAGAGAGCTTGGAGGACTGTTAACAAATCCTATCCCGCTTCCTACCTTCCATTCCTCTCCTGCTTTTGTGCTGTAAGGACTCAAATTATTTTTTCTCCTGGGATGGGATTTCCCTAACCCAAACCAGACATTTACAGTGGGCTCTGTACCTGGGCTACTTATCCAGAGTCCCTCTATGAGAAGGGAAGACACACAGACACCTGCGGGGCTTCTGTTACCCTAAAGAAGGTCTAACACACAGCAGATGAATTGTGCCCTACAAGTGCCCACTTTTTTTGAAGGGGACCTGGAGCTATGGGCTCAGACACCACTCTGTCTAAATTTTGGTCAGAGGAACCCACGTTGAAGTCCTTAGCCTGAAAGTCTTATCAGAATATCTGCACTTGCTGCTGATGCATATTTATGTCTGCACTGTGACTGTCCTTGGGATTTTGTGATTCTCAGGTACCAGCGATATTATGTATCAAGGTCATAGCTTGCTTTCCTGCCTAAAACATTAGGTGTGGGCATCTCACTTGGATGGAAGCTCCATCCAGAGCAGCACTGCTGAGTCCAGTGCTGCCTGCAGCCCCCTGCAGCTGCCTGCAGCCTTGGGGCAAGGGCCAAAAGGCCACTATAGAAGGACTAGAGGGAAGGCACACAGGTTTTGTAGTTGCTTGTGTCCTGAGAGTTTTCTGCACCCAGAGAAACAGTTGCTCTTTCAGTGGGACAACTTATTTTTCAAAGCGGTAAGAAAATGCCTGGAGTCTTCTGACTGGGCTGGAGGGGCTGCATCCCTTTTGCACCCCTAAGGTTTTTGCCTTCCATGTACCTCAACCAATAAACCACTGCATTTTGGGTAAGTGAAATGCATTTCTTCCACCACAAGAACAATCCCAAAGAAAGATAACACCTTTTTTTTTTTTTTTAATCAACTTGAGACAAAAATATAATTGCTTTTCTCTTTTTGTTCCCTCCACACATCAAAAAGCTGTTGTTTGTTGAAGCTCCGCAATGTCTGCAGTCCTGAGCTGGTGGAGGTGAGCCTCCAGCTCTGCCTGTGCACTGTGACAGCAGTGTGACAGTGGCCAGTTTCACCCCACATTGGACACCGTGCTCTGTGTGCTCTGTCCGAGTGTGTGTCTGCAGGGGGGGTCACCCCTCTGACAACAAAGCCCTAGGGCTTCCAGCCAGCATCCAGCCTGGCCAGACCCCACAGCCTCTCTTGGCAGCGTTGCCTGGTTAATTATGATTTTATCCTGGTTCCCTAAAGAAATCAGGCTTCTGTAAGGACACTGGCTGTGTGGGGTTTCTCCAGTGTGCTTCAGTCCCACCCCACAATAATTGTTAAACCTTCTCACCAGTTCAAATAGAATTTGAGGGTGGGTAGAGCTCTCAGAGCTGTTAGCTTTGTCTGAGTTTTAGGAAAAGCAGGAGGATAGTGGAGACATGGCTTTTATTAGCCCCAGGGCACAGGCCACAGTACTGCATGGCCACCCAGAGTGCAGCCCCACACTGCCAGCCCCCAGCAAAAGGATGTCCCCAGAGCCCCCACTGCCTCTGGGACTGCTTGCCTAGTAACGCTACCCAGCTTCCAGTGAGGATGGCAGCAGGGAAAGGGATGAGAAGCAGTCTTTGAAAAGCTCTGGAGAATATCACGGATGCAGGCTGGGTACTCCCTGTCCTTGCTTTCAAGTCCCTTTCAGTACTTCCCAGCAGCAGAGGGAGATGCCAGCTGCCCCAGATCACAACCTGTTGCTATTTCTGTCTTTCTGGCATCTGTTCATCAGCTCCCGTTTCCATACACGCAGGCACAAACATCTCCAGGACTGAATTTTCCAACCATTCATCAACTTGAGAAAACGGAGTGCCCAAATCTTCTGGATGTTGCAACCTCTGGGGAAGTCCAGGAGAGTGAGAGCCCCACAGTCCCACCAAAAGGCTACTGAACCCACCAGTTGCAGGGGGAGAAGATAGATGGGAGCAGGCAGTGACCCCGTGGTCCCCCAGAGTTAGCAGCCAGTGCCCTGGGTGCTGGCAGAACAGCAAGGTGGCACTAAATGTGTCCCCAAGCTGCATCTCCCTCGTGCTTTGGAGAGCCACGTGTAAGGGAAAAGGTTCATCGCAGCTCATGAGGAGGAAAGCAAAGAGATAATTGAAAAGAAATGCTGCTAAATTAGATTGCAGTTACATCCCACTGCAAATATGTGATTTTCTGTGCAACGTTTGTGCATCAACATTTTAGCTGTGCGAGGATAAAAAGTTAACATATTCACTAGGCCCTATTACCATATTACATGTATAATTTATAAGATTTTAAGATTAGGCTGATTTCTGGTGTGGCTTGTTTTTTTTTTAAACTACCAACACTTTGGAATTTAATTTAATTTGCTTGTCCTTTGCGTAAAATACTAAACCCCCTTAGTGCAATTTTAATCTTTCCAAATTCCCTTGCTATCAGTTGAACAAGATGATACTAGAACACTTTAATAATTTTAAAAAAATCTTTGAAGTCCATAAATAAGTCAAACTTGAAAATACACCCCCTTCCTTCAAACAGTTCTATTTTAACAAGGTCAAAAGGTCCTTACAGTTTTGATGCAGAAATCAGGTGTCTTTCAAACTGCACTTGCAAATTAAGGTGAGAGTCCGAGCAGGCAGCTCTTTGCAGGGAGAAAGTGGTGATAATGGAATGGGAATTAAGGAGAATTCACCTCATTCTTTCATTCTTGTTATTCTGCCAACCTTAACTTTCCATGTGTAGGTATGCACAGCTTTAAAAAGAGCCTCAGCATCATGTTAAAGGAAATATTATAAGGACAGGTCTACTTCAGCATACTGAGGTGCATGCAATGTTTCCCCTGAAAAACAATCATGAACCTTGCTTAAAAAGCATGAGATTTTGAAAGAAAAACACCTCTGTACTTTTTTCCCTCGCCTTGGGTGATATGGGGGATGTATGCTGCAGTACCTGAAAGCCACAGACTTGCCCAGTTTCAGCTGGGATTCTGCCCTAATTCTCTGTTCTGCAGCTGGGACATTAAGAAAAGCACCAAGCAATGGATGAAGCTTTTTAAGGGCAGGAGAGAGGGACTCTTTTGTGAGTCTTTGGGCCTCCACGGCTGAGTTAGAGATTTCGACCCCCTTAATAGGTAGCAGAGGGTGCTCAGTTCCCGCCTCCCACCCATCCCTGAGGCTCTGTGAAATGCACTAAGCCACCTGCTTGAAAGCCACGCTTGGCAGCTGTGCTTCAGCCCTGCGGCTGCTTTGCCATGTGGCTGGAGTCGGCATTGGGCACCCACGTGCCAAGGTGGGCAGCAGCTGGGTGGGCAGCATCCATCGCTCTGCAAGCGCCGTATGTGGCTGCTCACAGAGGCTTCACCCCTGTACTTAAGAAGCAACCTGGTGCTCAGGACCAAGTGATGGAGAAGATTTTTCCCACCTTATACACCTCCATAACTTGACAGCTGTCCTAGTTTCACCTGGGATAGAGTTAATTTTCTATGTAGTAGCTGCTGTGTTTTGGATTTGGAATGAGAATAATGCAAATAACTCATTGTTTTAGTTGTTGCTAAGTGGTGTTTACAGTAGTCAAGGACTTTTTCAGTTTCCCAGAGAAGCTAAGAAGGAGCATAGACAAGCTGGCCAAAGGAATATTCCACACTATAGATGCCATGCTCAGTATATAAATAGGGGTTGGCTGGGGAGCAGATGTCCATGATGACTGCTCAGGACAGGCTGGGCAACCAATCATTGGGTGGTGAGAACAACTTGCATTGTATCACTTTATTTTGTATATTCTTTTACCATTATTACTATTATCATCATCATCATCTTCCATTACTGTTCTATTAAACTGTCTTTATCTCAACCCATGAGATTTTGGGGGGTGTGTGTGTTCCCATCCTCTCCACCCACTTGTCTCATTCTTCTCCCTACACTACTGGGTGGTGGGGAGTGAGCAAGTGGCTGCAATGGTCCTAGTTGCTGGCTGGGGTTAAATCACAACAGATATGCTGCCAGAAAGTTGTTTCTGCTGAAGCCAGACAGCAGGAGACATAATAAACAACAATTTACTTCCTGTGCTTCTGTGTTTGCATCCCTCAAAACGTGGACAGAGTGCCCCCCCCTCCACGTGCCCAGGGCATGGCTCAGGGCCAGGCTGCCTGCCAGCTGTGAGGCTTGCAAGTCTTCCTTCACGTATTGAAGAACCTCACTGGTCAACTGTTCCTGGGCATTTGCTCTCAATATCCTCCTCTGCAGATGAGAATTCTTGCTGTTACTATTATGGTTATTGTTATCACTGTAACTGATGGTGTTCCCGGTATGATCCTTAGTCTCTGGGACGTGGGACTTTGGTTTAAAGCACACAGCTGCTTTGGAAGAGAAAACAGTTTCTGGAGAGAGAAAATGACAAAGGAGACAGTAGGGAAAAATAGGGAGTCAGAAGACAGAAAGACCAGGTGAAGCAGAAGTTAGGGAAGGGAATGGGAGAAGGAAGCACATACAGGGAGGAAACCAGTGGACTGGGAGCCTCTTCATGCTGATTTCTGTGATAAAGCAGAAGGATGTTGTGAATTCCCAAAGTACAGAGCAAGAAATCTTCTGATCAGCCTAAATAATTTCTTATTAATTTATAGACTAGGAGATTGATGTTGCTTGCCATCCCAATTAGCTAATTTTATTAGGGTTTATTTTAAACAGTGGCTTCATGGCTGACATAATTTTGATTCTAGCATTTTCTGCATCCTTGTTCATTACAGTGGTGGCTGTTTTAGGGAAAGACATGTCTGAGGCCTATGTGCTGCACAGATGGGAGCCCTCTGAGCTGGTCACAGGACCTTCCAGGCAGGGCAGAAAGTCGGTCATGGGACTGCAGGTGGTTCACACTCATCCAGACCTCAGTCTGGAGAGACAGTGAGTCCAACCAGGCAACAGAAGGAAAAACGATCCTGGAAGCAACAAAGATAAAGCAAAAACTCCAGCATTTAAACAGCTGCCTGGGCATGTGATGCAAATGGCAGAGGACAGAATGAACTAATTGGATAATGTGTAAATGAACCAGTACTTTGTACACTCTCATGCCTTGCCCTGTGTTTGTTTAATAACTGTGTTCTCACACTTTCTCACTGCATCCATGAGCCAAGCAGCTTATTTTTAGGATGGGCTTTCACAAGGTGTTCAGAAAAGGAACTGGCAACTGGATGGCCATGGGGGTGAGGAATGTGATTTGTAGCCTGGAGGGGTCACTGGGGGGGGCCTGAAGCAAAGATACTGCCAACCTGGGTGCAGCGACAGCCTCCAGGACAAGGTAGCACAGGCTGTGCAGGGCTGCCCAGGCACTCTCGACCCCACAACCCCCATACCCAAATCACCCTCCAGCACCATTCCCAACCTCATGCACTTGCTTCCCAGCTCATCTGGCTCAAAATGCTGGCTGCTCCCACCCGAGCTGGCAGGCTGTGCACCCACCATGGCGTGATGCTCAGGCTCATCCCAGCCACGGCAGAGAGCAATCGTGAAAGGCAGAGAGGGGGGTTTCAAAGCACAGCAAACCCCAACCAAACAGCCCCGCCGAGGCGGAGGCAGAAATATTTTGGTGGGTGCAGCAAACAGTTTGGATAATGCTTTCGGACAAATTTTGCCATCCCAGATTCCTCCGCATCTGCAGAGTGGTTAGCACCAGTGATTGGGAAATTTCTTTGTACATACGTGAGTCCTGTTAACAGGCACAGCTTTCATCATGGAGAATTTCAGTTGCTTAGATATCAAGCTAGATAAATATTTTTCACAATCCAAGCAGAAGAAGTAACTTCTAGCTGTAAGGCAGGGCCGCTTTAGTGCAGTTTGTTATCAGCCAATTGTGGTTCTAAACCTAATCCTACAAAATAAGCCACATATAAAGCTGGAATTAGTAGAGCATATGGGACCTAATAAACACAATATTCACAGGATTAGATGTGAAATATTAAGGTCTCATCCTGCCAGCCTTTCCCTTATCATTAGTCTCACCAGTATTCCTTATATTCCTATACAAAGGCCTATTTTTCAGATGGATATTAGCTGTGAGGATAAATTAAAGGTAAGGCAGCATGGAAATGATGACGCCTTTAAAAGATGACTGGTGACTTTGAATGTCTGGTTTTGGGTGCTCTTTTCTAACTTCCCCTAAAGAGTCAAAATTCAAGACACCCTCAATTATGACTCAAAAATTTACAGATTTAAATCCAGCTGGCAGCTGGTCACAAGTGGTGTGCCTCCAGGCTCAGTGTTGGGACCATTTCTGTTTAACATCTTTATTGATGATCTAGATAAAGACATAGGGTGTATCATCAGCAAGTTCCCAGATGACAGCAGATTAAGCAGGAATGTTGATTCACATGAGGATAAGGAAGCTCTACAGAGAGACTTAGATAGATTGGATCATTGGGCCAACATTAATGGTATGAGCTTCAACAAGGCCAAAT
>JAOQGH010000001.1:37193005-37220302 GCA_025769975.1 Gallinago jamesoni
ACAGGGTAGGTTTAGACTAAACATTAGGAAAGAATTTTTCACAGAAAGAGTGGTCGGGCATTGGAATAGGCTGCCCAAGGTGGTGGTTGAGTCACCATCCCTGGACGTGTTTAAGAGTCATTTAGCTGTGGTGTTGCGGGATATGGTGTAGGGGAGAACTTTGTAGGGTAGATGGTTGGACTTGATGATCCCAAGGGTCTTTTCCAACTGAAATGATTCTATGATTCTATGATTTTATGAATAGAACTTGAAGTCTACAAGGGGAAATACAGACTAGTTCTCTACCCCATCACCTTCAGAAAGGCATCAGTGATGAAGAAGAAAAAAACCAACCCACATCTAACTTAGATGATATTTAAATTAACACTTAACATTAAATAACACAAAATCCAGAGCAGGACAGCTCTGAGTTCTGGCAGTACCAGTATTTAGATGCCTGTGACAACATTAAAAGTCTTCATATATTTGCAGGCAAGACAGAAGCTGAAACATCTCTAATTAAAATGTATGTATCTTGATGAGGAAACAGATACACGTAAATCAGCAATGTTATCAGTGAGGTGTGGGAGAAAATGCAAACATACGTCACTTGGTCCTGACCTTCTACTGGATATGCAGGGTAAATTATTTATTCCAGCATCAGCCCACTCATATGTACAGGTCTTTGAGAAGTTAAAAGTGTGTTTGCACTTACCTTGCCTGTCTCCGTGCTTTCCCATGTGTGCTCTGTTCTGCACATCAGTGCAGAAATAGCAGGATTAGACCCTTGTTACTGAACCAGCGATAAAGACCATTAACTTGATCTGTCATCACTGGATGCCCATTCCCAGCTGATCTGATTGATTTCCAGTGGATTAGCCTGGATACGTCAGATGTTAGAATAACCCAGTAACCTACGAACAAGAGCGGTATAAGGAGAGGAGCCGTTACATGCAACCCTCTGCGCTTCTGTCTTATCTTTCTTAAAATACGGGGACATGGCAGGCACATATTGATCCCATACGTGATAACAGCTGTTAGCCAGACACGAGGATCCATTGTCTGCATCACTGCCAGCTAAGAACAATAATCACACTTGCTATGCTGGGAAAATAACAGGCACGGAGGCAGACCTTTGCTCCGAGGACCCCGTGCTGCTTCAGAGGATGTTAAGGGGCCATAATTCCAGCCTAATGCTGGAAGATGCCAGGATCTCTGAGCAGTGTGAAATCCCCAAAGCTGCCCCCAGAGCACCTGCTACAGGTTATCAGTATAAGGATTTTACCTAATATAGCTGGGCATCCCCACGCTTTGGTAGCTGGAGTGCTGAGGAAGATAAGCATCAACTAGAAGCACTGTATAGCTGGCTTGCCTCCCTGCAAGCCCCAAATATCTTGACCTGATAGTACGCTTTCCTAGAAGATGAGACCTTCCTATTTACATACCAATAGCCTTTTAAGTTGCAGCAAGGGGTTTGTATCTGCATCAGCGTCTCTCAGGGCAGGCTGCCGGCACTAGCCAGCTCCCTACTGTTGCCTCGCTCCTCCCTGCTGCTCTGGAAAGCACTTGTCTGGGCTCACATACAAACACACAGCCTGCTATAATAGCGATTAATTGCTTCCAAGTACAAAAAAACACTGAGCAGGATGGCTGGGTTTGCTTCTTCTGCTCGTGTGCCTTCCCTGAGCTCAGCCCACACCACTCACACACCCCAGTGCTACACTGGAGACTACAGGGGGACCCACCATGAGTGGTCCAGGGGTCTCCACTGCCCTCTCATGGGAATAGGGGGGCGTGGGCGAGGACGATCAGTCTGAAGGAGCAGCCAGGGCATGCCAGGTGCTTGAGCCATGCTGGGGACTGCCAGGGTATATTGATTTTCCCAGGGATCCTAAATACAGAAGCCAACTACAGGGTGTTGGCCAGCCTCAGTTTCCAGTTGCACATAATTTGCTTGTGCAATTTTAAGCCAGAAAGTGCATGGGCAGGCCAAAAAGGCCCCGTAAGACCACTAAATAAGTTCCCAGGATAGAAGTAGCCTGTCTATAAATACAGAAATAGCTCAATGAGAACATGCAAGTTCAATCACACAAATGACTTAGCGCAGTAACTATAGAGAAAGCACCTTCTTGAATATGTTGGGGTCCTGACAATACCAGCAGGGACCAGATCATCTGACATGTCCAATATATGCACTCATGAATGCCTTGTTGTAAGTCCCAGCAGCCATTCAGTTCACAGAATGGGAGCTCTTGTGCAGGTGCCCTGTGCCACTTCACTCATCCAGCAAGGCAGAGAGAAGTTACCCAGTCCCTTGCCATCCTACAAGATGTTTCATGGCACAGTGTGGTGCCACAGAGATAACATGGGACCTACTCCACAGTCTTGGAGCCCATGGAAAGATTTCTGTTAAGTTTCATGGATTTGAATCAGCTTAATGTAAATCCTGCTTGTTTTCAAACATAAGGCCTAGCACGTAGAATCATAGTATCACAGAAGGTTTGGGTTGTAAGGACCTTAAACATCATCTAGTTCCAACTCCCCTGCCATGGGCAGGGACACCTCCCACTAGAGTAGGTTGCTCAAAGCCCCATCCAGCCTGACCTTGAACATTTCCAGGGATGGGGCATCCACAGCTCTTCTGGGCAACGTGTTCCAGTGTCTCACCACCCTCACAGTAAAGAATTTCTTCCTCATATCTAATCTAAATCTTCCCTCTTTCAGTGTAAACCATTACCCCTCATCCTATTGGTATTCCGTGATAAAGAGTCCCTCCACATATCTCTTTTAAGTACTGAAAGGCTGCAAGAAAGTCTCCCTGGAGTCTTCTCTTCTCCAGGCTGAACAACCCCAACTCTCTCAGTCTGTCTTCATAGAAGTGCTCCAGCCCTCTGATCATCTTCGTGGCACTCCTCTGAACCTGCTCCAACAGGTCCATGTCTTTCTTATGTTGGGAGTCCCACAGCTGGACTCAGTACTCGAGGTGGGGTCTCATGAGAGTGGAGTAAAGGGGCAGAATCACCTCCATCACCCTGCTGATGCAGCCCAGGATGTGGTTGTCTTTCTGGACCAGCCTTTTGCTTGAGATTGCCCTGATGCATGTGCAGGACCTTGCACTTGGCCTTGTTGAACTTCACAAGGTTTGCACAGGCCACCCTTAAAGCATATCAAGGTCCCTCTGGGAGGTCCCTCTGCCCATCCCTTCCTTCCAGCGTGTTGACCGTGCCACTCAGCTTGGTGTTGTTGGCAAACTTGCTGAGGGTGCACGCAATCCCACTCTATGTCTTGCCAACAAAGATGTTAAACAGCACCACTCCCAATACTGTCCCCTGAGGAATGTCACTCATCACTGGTTTCCACTTGGCCATTGGGTTGTTGACTCCAACTATTTGAGTATGACTTTGTGACCACCCAGCCAATTCCTTATCCAACAAGTGGTCCATCTGTCAAATCCATGTTTCTCCAAGTTAGAGGCCATGATATCATATGGGATGTTGTGCTTTGCGCAAGTCCAGGCAGATGATGTCAGTTACTCTCCCCTTATCGAGCCAACACTGTAATGTCATCAAAGAAGGCCACCAAATTTGTCAGACACAATTTCCCCTTCATGAAGCCATGCTGGCTGTCACAAATCACCCCATTTTCCATGTGCCTTAGCAGAGTTTCCAGGAGGACCTGCTCCATCATCTTGCTGGTCACAAAGGTGAGACTGACCAGCCTGTAGTTCACCGCATCTTCCCCTTTTCCCATTTTAAAAATCCCTTGCCATCACCGAGATTTATCATGCCACTTTCCACAGAGGCTTTTGTGATCTGAACCCCATGTGTTTGGCCAAGGGTCTTTTTGACACTGAAGTGACACATCTCCTTGTTGTTAGCTCTGCAGGCAGGGTTACACTGTGCCCGATGGAGCAGCTGTGGGCAGTGCTCAGCCAGCCGCGGGCCTGCCTGGGAACTGCCTTAGCGCTGGCCTTGCTGCATTCTGTTAATTCAGCAGGGTTCAAGTAGAAGTACCAACTATTCATCTTTCACAGACCACACATAAGTCCAGATGTGTGGGAAGGGGACATGCTAGTAATCCCACAAAATTCTGTTCCTGCAGAAAACCCCACTTCCTAAAAGCAGTGGATTATTGATCAATGGCTTGGGTTCATTTCCAGTGAGTGCTCCAAGAGAACACCAATCTCTGGGGCTTTCCATAAGAAATGCAGTGCAGCGGGGCAAATTTTCTTTTAAAGGCACCTGAGAGCGCCAGGATGGCAGCACATAAAGGATAGCAGGACTGCTTCTGCAGGCTCCATCGAGCATAAAATAGAGCAGCTACAATGCCTCTTAGCATGAAAGGGAGAGTATTTTGCCATGAATTTTTAATGCAATTCATCATTGAAAGATTAAAATATTATTCATAATACTTCCATTTGCCATACAGAAAGTTAGACCCATTACCAAAAGACAGATCCACTTAAGAATCTGCCTATCAGAGTGCTTTCCTAGGTGAGAAGATACAGGATATATTTTTCCTGGGTCGGTTGCCTTCATAAATATTATCAATGAAATGCTACTGGCTCTGAAGGGTATTTAAATACAGCTTTGCTCACAGATGTAGCAGCAGATCTTTGGCAGGAGAACCACTGACAGATTTAATTAGCATTCCAATCCAAGGAAATAAATGGAATTGTCTATTGCAAAATGGTGTTTGTATCAAGAGGCTTTACTGCAATATTTGTGCTCAAGACAGAATGACTTACTGTTGCTGAAAAGTGACAGCAGCAGCTTATTCTTTTACATTATCTTGTAGGTAAGTTAAACAAATTAGTGGTGTCAGAACACACTCCTAGGACATGTATTTAGTTTATATGTACAGCTGCATGCCTCCCCTCATCTGTGTCCCCTGCCATACTGATACTGGTTCTTTTCAAGTACATACTGAAGTTAAAAAAAGAAGTTGAATGATTTCTTCTTCCCAGAGTAATTTGAACTGGAAAATGAAAACTTTCTTCAGAGCTACTGTTTAGGAATATACAAGAAGGCATGTGTGGCCTGCCTCCACCAAAAAAGCCTCTCTTATTTTCTGCAATGAATGCACCAGCAAGGTTAGTTCAGAGGTTGTACCATTTTAATAGTTTTTTAAAAACATCCTTTCCTGTAAGTGCCAATTCCAGTTTTTGACGGCTGCAGTGAAGCACGTAGCTAGTAGTATCTATCAGGCAGATCCAGTGGCACTGGTAGGTTATTAATTTTGCTTATTGTGGGTCTTGGCATCAAGTGACCCACACGTAGATACAAATGCAGAGTCAAATTTCCAGATCTCATTTTGGTCAGCTGGGGCAGAAGAGTGGGGACAGCCTGGCTTCTCACATGAGACGTGAAGTCCTCGCTCCCAAAAGTTTCCATGGGAGTTGTGCCCATGTAGGGAATCAATTCATTGTGGATGCTACAAGTACTCGGTAGTTCCATTTCCAGCCATCCCCCCCAGCAAGCTTCTGTGCAGCCCTGATAAAGAAATATCCCAAGCCAGATTCCCCGGGGTGCAGTTCTGAGTTTACAGTTGGAGCTGGAGAGACACTATTAGAAGCGCAAAGAATCACCAAGGAGGAGGTCCTACCAAAGCTACACCCTGCGCAGTTTAGTCTGATATAAATACTGGTTTGAATAGTTTGAAGGTGGAATTCTCATCTAAATAATTGTAAAAGAAATATGGCAATAATAACTACAGCTGTTTGATTAGCTCCCTAGTAATACATGAACACAGAGACTTGCTGTTATATATAAATACAAAACATATGTAACATATAACATTCTATATATACTATGAATAATCTACTTATTCACAGTTAACAGTGTGCACAATGGTGTACAAAAGGCATTTCACAGCACCTAGGTTCAGGTTTTTTTTGACATTGTAGGTGTGTGGCATGACTACCAAGACTCCCTTTACAGGCAGTGAAGAGAAACAGGTATTTCTGGGGTTCATCTTACCCTAAAGTAGACCCCAAAAGTAGGCCAGGCAAAACGCACCCCAGAAGCTTCTCTCTCTTCTTTGACTGCAAAGGGAACCTAGGGTGACTGCAGTAAAGAGGTCAATGCCTGAGTTAAAGGTTTAAAAATAGAGGAGCTAAATTCCACCCAGGCAGTTCAGATAAGGGAGACAAAGTGAAACAGGTCAGAAAACGTTTGATATGTTCAGTCTGGTTGGTTAGTTTTTAATATCACTGAGTCTGATTTCGAGGCACTGCGATGTCACAGAGCTGTCAGTAAAAGGATGACTAGGGTCCTAAATATGGAAGAAAATTTAATTAGCTATTGATACAGCAGGGCTTAGATCTGCAGAGATCAGAGTCCCTTTGTGCCAGACTCTGTACCAAGAAATGGTAGGAGACAACACCAGTCCCAGCCAGTTTGTAGGCCGAACAGTCGGGAGCCGGGAAGGGAAAAACTGCAGAGAGAAGCCGGTTGCTCATTAATTTTGCACGGGGAGTCAGCACAACATTGCACTGGTGAGCGCAGTAGGACAGGGCAGAGCTCCGAAAGAAAAACATCTTGAGATTTTTCTGCCAGCCCTGTCCTGCCAGGCAAGTCCCAGGAAGGATCTGGCCTCTAGGAAGTGACTTTCTTGAGGCTCCCTGGGGCAAGAGAGATGTAAGAAGCCTCTTTAACTGTGCCAAGAGACTGCACCGGGGGCAACATGGCCACGTACTGTGGAAGGGAACAAGATGATGTGAACAGGAGCTGTGTTTGGCATGAGCAGGGTCTGTTGAGCAGCATGAAAGAAAACCCAAAGTGCAGAGTGAGGAAGGGTTCCTGGGGCTGAACTAAAGCCGTGAGGACTGAGTAGGACAACAGGGTGAAAACTGCAGTGAGGCTAACAGAAAACACAAGGACTTAATGAACCTGATGCCGATGCCTCTGGAAGCCTACAGGTATTAACAGGTACAATGTGGTCAGAGCAGTACAAAACTGAAGTAGTTTTGGTAGCAGCACTTGGGCTGGGCTGGTGACGGGACATGGGAGGATGTTACACAGGAGCAAAACAGTAGCCCTTGCAGGAGTGAGAGGTTACATTTTCAGACAGGTAACTGGCATGATAATGTTCTGAAAACCAGAAGAAAAGCAAATGCACACACGGATGGAGAAACCACTGCACTTCTGCCAGCATTTCCTTATTACAGAATCATAGAATGGCTTAGGTTGAAAGCGACCTTAAATTTCATCTAGTTCCAACCCCTCTGCCATGGGCAGGGACACCTCCCACTAGACCAGATTGCTCACAGCCCCATCCAATCTGCCTTGAACACTTTCAGGGATGGGGCACCCACAACTTCTCTGGGAAAACTGTTCCAGTGCCTCACCACCCTCAGAGTGAAAAATGTCTTCCTTTTATATAATCTAAATCTACCTTCTTCCAGTTTGAAGCCATCACCCCTCGGCCTATCACTACATCCCCTTGTAAAAAGTCTCTCTCCAGCTTTCTTGTAGGTCCCCTTTAATTACTAGAAGGCTGCTGGAAAGTCTCCCTGGAGGCTTCTCTTCTCCAGGCTGAACAACTCCAACTCGCTCAGCCTGTATTCATAGGAGAGGTGCTCCAGCCCTCTGATCATCTTCGTGGCACTCCTCTGGACCCACTCCAACAGGTCTTTCTTATGTTGGGGGCCCCAGAGGTGGGCACAGTACTCCATAGGTAGGGTTATATCCTAGGAAGGCTTCAGCAGAAGCTTAATCAGAGCTTGAAGGTGCTTGGCTCCAGTGCCTGTATTCATAGGAGAGGTGCTCCAGCCCTCTGATCATCTTCGTGGCACTCCTCTGGACCCACTCCAACAGGTCTTTCTTATGTTGGGGGCCCCAGAGGTGGGCACAGTACTCCATAGGTAGGGTTATATCCTAGGAAGGCTTCAGCAGAAGCTTAATCAGAGCTTGAAGGTGCTTGGCTCCAGTGCCGTGTGGCTGTGGGCTCCATCCTGCTCTCACAGCTGCGTCACTGTCCCTGTCATCCCTGACTTACCCACTGCCACCAGGAGGGACCAGTGCCCATCCTTGCCACCCCAGGACCACCCTCCTGGGGAGGCTGCTGGGTGCGGTCTACACTCTAGCATCTGCTTAGAAATACAAATACACAGACTAATGTCAGCAGACCAAGCTCCAGGACAAACACACAGTAAGAGCCCTGTCCAGAAAAAGTGCCCTGAAAGACCTTTTGGTAGAACAGGAAATTCAGTGTTGCTATCCCACATCCTGAGCCAACACTGTGATCGCTAGCACTGCAATAAGAGAGGGGTATTAGCCGTGTTTTTTTAATGGGGCCATGTCTTGGTGTGGCTTTTTAAATGACTGAAAGTGAAATGAAATATATGGGATCTATGGTGAATATGTAATTATGTTTGTTAGTCTTGTTTCAGTGAATTAAAAAAGAAGCGAAAACCTAGAATCCAATCCAAATTGTAATTTCTTACTTCTGATTTTGCCATTCAGTTGCAGAACCAAAATGAAAAAAAAATCTGTTATTCTCCATATGTTGTAGAAAAAGTAGAGCTTAAGAGCACCTTGTTTGATCACTCTCAAATTCCCTTCAAACAATTGCTGCCTGGATTAGGGTCTCCCCAAATGTAGGAGGTGACTAATTGTTTTCATTTATTTTGCAGAGATGCTTTTATTGTTATGTGGCATTGCCATCTGTCCATCTTGGAGGAGAGAGTCCCAGAAGATTTTAATCCTCATTGATACAGGTTCAGGTGCCTCTCCAAAGGACAAAGATTGGCCTACTTTCACCACCACGGTATGCAGAAACTTCATCAGGCAGGTTTTGAGTGCCCTGAACAGCTAGATCGCACTTCACCTCCTCTGAGAAGGGCTTGTGTGAAAGAAGTATTCATTCAGTCAGATGGCCAAATTTAGAATATCTGACAAATGTAGTTTTAGGTCAGCTGCTTCCTTTTTTCTTTAGTTCCTTATTCCTCCCCATAAGCCTTTTTATTTAAAAAAAAAAAAAGACATTGATAATCATGCAAAATTTTTCTTTTAAAATGAGAATTCAAAACTATTCATTCTAAAGATTCCTAAGTAAGGTATTTAGACATGCTGGAAATTTCCCTTCCTCTTTTTTAGTCAAGAGCGATTAACTAAACTGGAACCACATTCACGATTACTATCAGTTCTAACTGAGAGCACATTTGTCCCCAAATGTTACACACACATATGCACACATGAAGTCAAGTGAAACCCCAAAGCTGCTGCTTTAACGTAAGATGTATTGCCCTTCCTTCACTTCTGCACGGGTGACTACACGCATGGGATTTTTCTGTAACTGAGATAATAATTAGAAGTAGTCTTCGTCTGCCTGCTTTGTGACCTTTGCAGTCAGGACTACAATAAGCAGGGATGTGGTTTAGAACAACTGCTGAACACACCCTCCTGTTTATATTTCACAGACATGGGTGCAGACTCTGGACTCCCAGGTCAGAACCCGTAGGGCTGGTTAGCTCAGCCTCCCTGGCTCTCCCTCTCCGAGTTCAGGCCACCTCGCCATAGCCAGCACCAGCACCACCACCACCTACCCAGCAGAATAAACTCCCATTTAAAAAACAACTGGAAAGTCACTCAGAGGAGCGATGATGAGGTCCAAGGTCATCTGCAGGACATCAGTTTAAATCTGGCCTGGGCTGGCAGTGACCAAAAAGCCGGCACCGTCTGGCAGCTGTCCCCGGCAGTGAGGGGGATTAGCTGTGTCAGCCCGGCTGGCTGATGGGACAGCCAGATGGGACCCGGCGGCAGCCCGGCAGCAGCATCGACCTGGCCAGACCCTGATGTCTCACCCTAGCCAGTGGCCTCCAAAGCATCCTGGCAAGGCCGGGCAGAGGGTGGCTCTGCAGCAACTGCTCCTTGTGTCCCCATCCTGGATCTCAGCCTGGCCAGAGTCAGGTGCTGAATGGTACCTGTGGGAAGCAGTGGGGGAAAAAATGGAATAAAAGAACAGCAGAATAACTCTCTGCAGAAACGATAAGGCAGACAGAGGATCATAAGAATATTTTAATACCGCCTAACAGACAAATTACTATAACCAAACTTAAGTCCTGAAAAAGACCATTGCTACCCTGACACCTTGGTAAAGCAGCACGTGCCCTGATTTATGAAGGCACAATCAGTACATTCTGGTACAGGACCAAAAAGGGTGACTGAATTTGCTGATAAGTCTTCAGCTGGGGAAAATCGTATAAAAATGAGACCATCGGCAAAATTCTGGCTGACTTAAAACCAGTCAGTTCAACTACAGCCTTTAAAATGGACTTTGCTGAAGTTGTCTGGCTTATAAATCAGCATCCAAATCACCCATATGCTCCTGCCACAGCAGAACGAAAGGTCTAGAAGCAGAAAGCAGCACCGTCTGTGCTGTTATAATGCTGAACTGGGGCAGCAAAGCCCATCTGTCTCACAGCCGTACCATGTCAGCCTGTCCCCACCAACCCTGGGCACCAGCACTGCCCGTCCACAGCAGTGGGAAGCTGCTGCCGTGCTGAGGAAGAGCAACAGAGCTGCTCTAAGCTGTGCCTTGGGGACCAGATGATCAAGCTTCTCTAAATCCCTCCTAGCGCTCCCATGCCTCACACTGAGCCTCAGCAGGGCCCCCAAGGGCAATCTACGGGCATGGGGTGCTCAGGGCAGGTACCTGGAGGAAGGCTGCTGAGTTCTCCTCCAGCATTGCCTCCCTCCAGGGATTTCACTCCTCTGTGCCTCAATTTACTCATTTGGGTGTAAGAATATTTAGCTCCCTCTAAGGGATACTGGCAGAAGGATTTCATATTTACACAGTGTTGAGGAAAGTGTTATGAAACGCTTTTCGATGAGCAGCTGGAATGGCATCTATTTCAGATCTGTTTATTTTCTCTATTGGCCTTCTGGAGAGTTATACGACAATTTAATATTGCCCGTGACACCTGCCAGCGTTAAGCCAATTCTCATTTTATTCAGGGTCGATCACAGAGTTTGCAGAGGCCCGAGGTAGAGCAGAGCTCGGGGCTGCCAGGAGCAATGGAGTTCAGCCAGGTTCAGGGTCACAGCCAGAAAGATCAAGCTCCAACTCACAAACCGCCAAATTGGTGCAGAGCTTTGAGCTCCTTCCAGAGCATGAGCCCTAACACAATCGCTTACGTTGCTTTTACTTCCAATCTGTCCTGCTCACTGTCATACAGATCATTTAGAGGAACAATATTTAAGATGCGGTGTCCTAAATAAACTTCGACTTTAGCAGGTTTGAGGGTAGTGTACTATTCCTCGTACTTTAGCCATATTCCTGTTATAAAGACATTTACTTGTTCCTGGGAGAGAATATGATCAAGTTTTACTCTGAGATACTCAGTAAATGTGACAGTGCTAAATGGAAAGGATTTCAGCCAAGAATAAAACCAGCTTTAAGCATGGCAGGAGGAGCGAGAGAATGAAGGGGAGAGAGAGAACAAATTTATTACTACAGCTGATCACATATGCTGTCTCGGAGGAAATGCTTTGAAAGACGTGGAACATCATTTGCACTAATTAGAAGAACAGTGTCACCCCGATGTATAAATATTTTAGATTTCAACACATGTACTGTAGAGGTCATCGGCAGAAGGCCTAAAGAGAGGAGCGTATCACGAGTGGAAGCAGCTGTTCGCACTCTGGTTTTCCCTGTAGATAATATAAATGACACTGATAGATTGAGCACCCTTCAGGGAAACCTTTCGAAAACAATTTAAAAGACAGAAGGAGAGAAGAAGAGAATGATGTCTAAGACAATGAAAGAGTTCAGAGGGGAAAGTTTATTGTTACATGGGAACATGTAAGGACCAGAAGGGGTTACTGAGGCTGTCCTTTGGCAGGTAAACTTCAAGCAATGGAAAATTAATGTCCTCCTTGGCATTTCCCACTTCTCTGCAAGTCATTATTTCTGCCCGCTGCCGATCAGAACTGCCTGTTTCAGGTTTTCCCCTTGGCACAGCCTGTTCCGTGTTTTCAATTTCCCTTCTGTAAAGCACTGCTATCCAGCTTCCTTAACACTACTTCTCACCTAAATGCCAGTCACTAACTCCTCTTTTTAAATGATCTGTTTGGCAATTGATAGGGCTGTACTGGTAAAATTAGCTTCTCCCTGCCAAAGACAGTGGCTGCTAATTCAGGACAGTTGTCATCTCTTTAATGGAAATTCCACCAGGCTCCACAGGAATCTTTGCTGGTCTCTGTGGATTACTCTTGCTTCTATTATTTTCTGCTGGAAGACCAATCTGCAAAGACTAATTTTAAATGGATTACTTGTTTTACAATCTGATTTCCAGTTGAAATTAGTAGGAAAGAAGTTGCATGGCTCTCAGCTGAAATTTCCTGTGGGACACTCAACCACTTCAGCTCTAGAGACTATTTCCAGCTAATCCTGTAGAGTGGATTTGATTTTACACAGATTTGCCCAGAGAAATAGAGGATAGATGCAAAAGGTCAATTTTTTTGCCACACACATTCCTCTATTGCTCTTGTCCCCCAGTGGCTTGTATCATCCCCTGTCTGAGTTCCTGCCTCCAGCTGAGCCAGTTGCTCCATAAAAAACAATACACTGAACTTGGGGAAGAAATAGTTTAAAACTGGGGGAGGGAAACGCGTATTAGACTAAACAAATTGCTGACTCAGTCTCTGCAACTGTCTTGGCTATATTCTTCACAAGACTGGTTGTTCATTAGCTTGGTCCATGTCTTGGCCCAACAAAACACCTAAAGGAGCTGATGCTGTAGGCGCACAGTGAGAACATCAAGTTTCCACTCAGGGCTGGGTGCCTGACGGGAGCTGCCCTGTCCTGCCAGCAGCACTGGTACAGCAGGCAGGGAGAGCTGTATAAAGCAGTGTTTGCTGAATGCACGTGGAGGACATCAGTGCATCCAGAGAGATTGGTGCTCATCTGATAGTGCGCTGCGTTCCCCAGGCGTTACAGCACCTTGAATCCCTCTGCCTTCTGCCTTATTATATTAACACCAGAGAGTGGCCCTAAACACAGTGTTCTGCATGGCATAGGGCTGCCAGCTACCACAGATTTAGACATTGAGGAGGTGAAAGGAAAAAAGCCCGAGAGGTTGAACTGGCTAGAACTGGGAGCTGAACCTAGGAAATATTGCCTGGGGTATCTGTTTCAGTATTGAGAGTTCCCCCAAACTGCACACCACCACACTCCTTGGATGGAGGAAGTTTTGTTTGTTTCACCAGCGCTAGAAGAGACCACAAGTCTTTCTAAATCACAGAAAACCATAGAAAATAAAACCGGAAGTTATGAGGAATAACCACATGATTCCTAGCAGGCGTTTGTCTCATTGGTTCTTTTAAAGAGTTCAGATGATGCCAATTGCACAATCTAGTCCAATACTAAATTACCCTTAAAATCAAACAACTTTGTTCTGTATAATGTGATTTTTTTGTGTGTGTGTGTTGCAGATTAAGAGTATCTCCTTCTCTATTCTTCTCTTTATAATAGTACATGTGGAGATCAGGTTATTCCTCTTGTCTTTGTTCCAACTGATAGACAATCTTCTGTTCTCTAAATAAAAAATACAAAAAGTTCTGAACAGCTGTTCTCTGTGAGACATAGGCTTGCTTTGCAAATGGTGTGGGTCAGGCATATGTTGCCTGCCTCAGCTGACAGCAGCTTGAGAAGCAGCAGTAATCTGACCACTTTTCATCATGTGAAATTAAGTTGTTTGGACTGGATTAGATCAGATTTGCTCCAGTCCACCTCAGCTGTTACTCACCACCTTGTGTTCTTTGAGATGGTCACAAAGAGCCTGATTGTTCATTTTTTTTCTAGCTTGACAATTCAGTGGCTTGCTTGGCACTTTGAGTAGGTGTTAGCCTTGCCCCCTTTCAGTCTCGTGGATGCTCACTGTTCCACCACAATTCTTTTGGAACAATTGAAAGCATCTTTAAGGCTGTCTCAGCCAACTCCTTCACTATTCTGGGGCGGATTTCACCAGGCACAGGCAATCTGAACACATCTGGTTTATCCAATTACTTTCTAACCTGTCATTTTCCTATTCCAATTTAAATTGTTGGTGTTTGTTTTGATTTGTTTTTTTTTTTTTCTTTTTCTTTTTTCTGCTGGTGTTAATTGCATCAGTCAGTTGAACAAGTAATCTATTTTAATTTCACTTAAATTTTTCCATACTGCCAAAACATCAGCAGTGTAATCCAACAGTCTAACACCCAGGCCTCTAATCTGAACAGTGGCCAAGTTTCTGGTTGGTTGTTGCTGAGACCTGAAATATAAACATGCATCAATCGTTTGAACCATGAGCCTCAGATAGCTGTCTTGAAGCTAAAACTAACACCTGAGGCTGCTTGACTTATTACACATCTACAACACACTTCAAGAGCTTACAAAGTGCATTACGGCTGGACAGTAAGTTCAGAGGAAGTCAAACTGGCAGCTTCCATCTGAAGCAGCCTGTCAGGGTCCAACAATTAAGCCCATTAAGTTTTTCCATATTTAAGCCCTGAAAAAAATCCAGATGTACAGCTGTCATAACTAATTCTTTTTCTTTTTCATTGGCAATCTATGAGCATTTTCTCTGCTGACCTTGCCCAAGGCAACAGTTTCCTGCAGAGGACCTGCAGTGTTTTCCAGTCTGCAGTACAAGGCATGCCTGTTTCTCCAGGCTATGGGTTGTCTTTGACCCTTGAGTTCTTCAGGCTATAAAGACTCCTGGAACAATTATTTTCTTAGAGTTCTCCCTGCAATGTCCCTTCATGACCTTATGTTATTACCCTGCAATTGTTTGGCACCTTCAGATTGCTCATACCTGAAAGCGGAAGCATCCAAAATATCTCCCAGCTATCACCACTGTCTCGCTGTAATAATAAAGTGTTCTTTATTATCACCAGTACTGCTTTATCTGGCTTATTTGCATTATAAGAGCACAAGCCTTGTTCATAACCAGGATCTCCTCCTTCCCACTGGGCACTAAAAACACCTGTGAGAAGCTATCTTTTTCTCCCTCCCTTCAGGGCTTTTAAATGACCTTGAAGAAGGGGAGCATCTGACAGACGTGGAGCAGAAGAGAAATGACAAAGGCGAATTGCTTGTATAAATTAACTATAGGCATAAGGTGGGGCTCCAAATTGTTTGAAAACCTTAAAAGCATTGGCGTAAAGGTCACCTAAACTATCCCTGATTCTCATTAGCAGGTTCCCTTTAATAATTTACAACAGTGGATTCGATACAAAGAAAAAGAGAGGCTAGCAGCCATCTGGCTTGGGCTTTTGGTGTGATAGCTGTAGCAAAGTCCTTTGCAGGGACCTTTGCAGGGAAAGTCAGACAAAAGGGCACTCATGGCTGGCAGCCCATTTAAAATAGAGATGGCAGATGGAAAAGGGAAAACATGCCGATGAAGAAGAGCGCGTAAGGAGAGAGGAGTAAGAGTGTAGAGCATCCCAATGGTGGGACCAAGATGCACTATTTGGTACAAGCCTGAACTGCCAGTGTTCAAACACACAACTTTCTGTCCCCTGCACGGACTTCTTTGGAAGCTTAGAGCTGCCTATTACTCTACTTGCTCTCAGAGGGTAAAATTATGTTCTAGTTACTAAACTGCAACCATATAGACTCTCATTGCCAAAAGGGAGTGTCTCTTCTGATGATAGGGATGCTTTGAAGGTAACAGGAATGAGTCATTTTATTCATTGGGGCTTTTTTAAAGATGCATGAAATCATCAGTTATGATGGGGTCACATCTGCAAACTCTAGGTTATACCCAGAAGATTTGAATTGGCCTTTTCAAAATAGAAGTTTACTGCTTCTTCTGGCTTTGGTAGCTCAAGGGCCCTGCTATAGGCTTCTAGTAACTTGTCTTGAGCAAGTCCTAGTCTGTCTTGGGATTTCGGCCAATGAACAGAGATACTGATCATGATCTCAATTGCTTCTACACAAGGGATTTTATATGGAAACATTGACACTAGTGGATTAACATCCAGTGGAGACAAGGCAGCCAAGGGAAAAACACAAGCAGTTTCCCCAGTGTAGTCATCCCTTCGGAGATCAGGCTTCTAACATTAAGTCATTTCTTGTTTCTGAAATACTAGATACTTTTTGGGCAGCATTCCTGCAATCCAAGGAAAGGAAAAATTTGTTGCCAGTATTCTGGCTGAATTGAAACAGGATTGGCACACAAGTTAGGTTGAAATGACCTATGCAGATAACTTGATTTGGCAGAGAATAAGGTGCTGTTTATAGTCACAGTAAGAAGCGTGAGAACGCAGGGGTGGAGCTCCTCAGCGGATTTGTAGTGATGGGGGAGAGAGAAAGCCAGCAAAGCAAGAGAAGGAGGCTTGCCTCTTGCCAGCCTCAGGTGAGGAGTCAAGCTTGTGAGCGAGCAGCCTAGAGGACAAAGCGGCTGAGAAACACCCAGCCTCCTGCACAAAGAAACGCTCATCTGTGTTCCTCCTCCTTTCCCACAGCACAGCAATGCCTGTGAAAAATTACAGCATGTTGGCCACAGCACAACAATTTTAAAGCTGCATTTAACACACTTGTAATACATTCAGCTGGGCTTTTCTCCACCTAGTAGTGAGAGTTCTGAAAAGCCTGGGACCCCAAAAGCTATCTGCATTCATTCTTCTTGAAGGTTATATTTTTAGGAATATTTTATTTTTGAAACATATTTTGCCAGCACCAGTAGGGTTTGGAGCCTCTCTGGGCTGCCCACAGGTATGAAAAGCCAAGCCCTGCCTTAAAGAATGTAAGGACTGAGAGAGATACACGACATGGAAAGGGTTTGGAAAAATCAGCTACAGCCAAGTCTGTAGGATGCAAACGTACGTACTCACATGCAAAAGTATAATTTTCCTCCAATAAAGATTTGGAACAGGCAGATGAAACTGGTGTGCCACGCCTGCACTTCAAACAAACACGCTAACATCCCCTACAGAGGGAAAGGAGAGAACCAGGACGTCAGCTGTTTCCATACGAGAGTGTATACATATACACATAGACATGCATATTAACACATGGAAATATATATACACGCACACACGTTTATATCTGTGAGTGTGTGCCTGTGTATATACTTATTTGTAAGCAGGCATCTTCAGTCCCCCGAGCCGTGAGTGAATTGCTGGATGCGATGCCCGAGGGCAGCGGGGAGTTTGAGAGGCGGCTGGAGGAGGCGCGGGCAAAGGGTTGAGCTGGGGACAGGAGTAGGAGGCTACAGCAAGAGCTGCGAAAATGCTCACTCGGCATTCCTGGCTGGGCAGGGAGAAGTGGAAAATCACTTTTTTTTACCCAAAGTAGAAGCTGGCAGACTCCATTTCCTCTCGACTATGCCTCTGGGGGAGAGCAAGAAGAGAAAGGGCAAACTAAAACACGGGCAAGAGCGAGATGATAACAAAATCAAAGAGCTCTTCTGTGATGGAACGAAAGGGCAGGAAAAGCCACAGCAGGGATCATACCAAGGGAATGATGGGGTTGGCAAGATGTGGAAAGAAGATGATACTACCAGGGATGGTTTATATGAGTCAGACGAGAATAAGAGAAGTGTTACAGTGCAGAAAAGATGAGGCCGATGAACTCACACTACTGGAGATTGCAGTTCAGCTGCCCATCTTTTCATCCTCCCTGACTTCTTTCATTATAATAACCAAGACAATCCTATGGGGAGGAGTGAGAGAAGGGGGACTGTTACAGTTTCTAGAGAATGGAGATGGTTGTAGTTTCTCTTCAGACCCATACTACAGCAATGACATGGACATGTGGCAAAAAAAGGAAGAGGGGAAAATAATGCACAAAGGAACAGACCTGATGAAAGAAGAAGACTGAAGAAGGTGTGAGAAGAGCAGAGGGAATGTGGAAAATCAACATAAGAGAGGGAGGAGGATACCTGCAGCAGTGAAGTCATAGATTTCTGTGACTGGCAAACACAATGTCTGAAAGAGGAAAGACAGAAATCCCCAAAGCTGGAGTGGGAGTGGTTTTTAAGGCAGTTAAGTGAGCAAGTCTGTCTGGGATCAACTGAGGAGTGAAAGACCATGAGCAGTTGGTTATCAGATAGTGGGGATGTCCAGATGGGTGCTGAAGCTTCTGAAGCCAGAGATTGAGATCGGAGTGACATCGGAGATAATGAGGAATCTATATTTTTGCAGCTTTCTTCTAGATGTACCTCACTCATATGACACTAATTTAAAAATAGAACAGATTTTAAACACTGTGAAAAAAAAAAAAAAGAATTTATCTGAAGTCCCAATCTAAAAATAATATCCGGGATTTAAAAATGAAATTACTAGTCCATAGTTGAAGGCCAGACCAAATTTCTAACCTTACTCAAGGATGAAAAAAAAATCGGTTCAAGTTAATATCAAGCTTATGCTTTATTATGCTTACGCTTACAAATTTAAACATGTCTTTTACATTTAAAACTACACTATTATGTTTATACTTTTACATTTAAAACAACTATGCACAGACCCATTCAAAACATTCAGCAAATCTGAGATCTTAAACTAACATTCAATTCCAGATTGAGCAGAACTGGTGAATTCCAAATCTGATTCTCTTCTCAGATGGCTATCAAGGAAAAGTACCTGTAAACCCAGTGGAATTGCACCAATGTAAAATCGATGTGAGTGAAAGGAGAGTCAGTTCTTGACGTCCACGGAGGGTGGTTGTAAACAAGGTGTCAACACATTTCCTTCTGATGCTGTTAAAAAGGCCTTGTTAACACAGTGTGATGACACTTGAATTGTCATGAAGCCGCGTTACTCATTTTCAGCAGAGGACAGATACATCAAGATTGTAGACAGGATGAAAGTAGAGCTATATCTGCTTATAATCATGCATGACCAGCTGCTCTGAAGCAGTGGCAACTCTATGTGCAGAAGCAGTGCATAGAAGTGATGAATGTGTATAGCCACCCACAATTGGAGCACATTTAAATATGGAGCACAGGCTAAACAGCCTGGAGAATCATAAGTCTTTTACAGAATTTATATTATAACAGGGAAATGGCTGATAGTGGTTTGTTTATGCATATAGAACTGTTATTAAGTATTTACACGGTGTTGCACAAAGACAATAAGACTGGAAGAGTAGGTTTAACTGAAATGAAATGTCCCAGATAACTTGTCCCAGAAAACCTACCTCAAACTTTAGATGCAGTATGCCTAGCCTGAAAAACACAGATGAGAGATAAAACAATCTTCAAAAACTTCAGCAGAAGCTGCATGCGCAAAAATAGAAAGATAAAGTTTTAACAAACAACTGCTGGTTTGTGAATGCAGGGCTAATGAACAAACTGTCATCTTCACTGAAGAAAATACATTTAGCTAAATATACACTGTGATATCAAACTCCCAGGCTAGCCTACTGAAAACCTCTCATTAGTTTAAAAATGTACAATTTTATCAAGGTTTGATCCTACAAAAAGCATTGCTAAATTGTTTCTAATCTTGGAGATGTAGTTCTGTGAGGAACTGCTACCTTTTCGGCTGGAAGATATTTCTTTATATCATTCACATAGTGCTGGAAGCAGTGCCATTTTCTAGTGTCACAAGAAACCTCCAAGCCAACAGCAGAACTATATTCGGAAATGTTTTTGATTTGCAGACTCTATTTTATGTCACCTATGAAGCATAAGAAGGAAGAAACCCCTAAATAAAAATAAAACAACCTTTTCCTTCAAACTGCTGTTTGAAATTTCCTGGTACTTGTAGAGCCAGATGGTCTGTTCACTACAAGGGACACTGCTTGTTTATAGCCTGTTGTATCTCTGGAGATATAACACAAAAAAACTATCCTAAATGAGAAAAAAAATAGGCAGTGATAAGGTATTCTAGAGGAGCCTATGTCTCTTCCTTGATAAGGAAAGAAAAATAAAAGATTAATTTATACTGGGAACCGAACCTGGCAGAGAGGCTACTGCTCCTGATGATTAAAACTCCAGCTCTCCCAGCTCTGTTATCAGAAAGATACAGGGTATATTCCATACAAAAATTTGATTGTTTTTCAACAACCCTGCAGCAATCAAAAAATTATTTCCTGCAGAAGAATTTGGAGAGAACCTGGTTCTCATTAGATGGTGTCCACAACAGCCTGTAACTGTGACATTCCTAGAAAGTGGCTGCATAAAGTCAAAAGGCTGAATTTTGCCTATACCCAACTTTTTATATTACGTAGTGTCAAACATTTTTGTTTTATACAACTAATTTCAACTATTTTTCAAACAGGCTCTTTCCAATGACAAACATACTACTACTACACTCCACTCAGTTGTGCTGTGCTTGAAACTGTGTCACTTGGTACTGATTGACCTCAACAGAATTGGGCATCAGAAGATCCAAGGAGAAAGAAATCCCATAGTCAACACTTTCAAGAAAAAAATGCCTTGAGATTTGATACCCATAGCTTGAAGTGAACCATTATTTCTGTATATGTATCTGTGATAACTTAATCAGCCAGATTTTATATTTGTATGGCTATCTCCTAGTTATTGAACAAATTTAATAACACAAAAAATGGAAGTTATTTCCTTGGTAGTCACTACTATCATTAGAGTACCCTCAAGACCATCTCCATTTGGAAGTTCAATATTCTGATGTCTATCCAATGCTTCTCTAATTTTAGAGCCACACTGTATCTACCTCTTCCACAGATGATTTTGCAAGTGTGCTGGGACAAAACCCCTAGGACTAATCCAATGCTAAGCAGAACTTCTGGTCTTCCTACCCAACCCCAACAGACAAAATGACAGAAGTGTAGAACATATTTTTACCTGAATAGCAACCATCAGAGCCCTTTACCATGTGCATTAGAAGGGAACCAACCTGCTTTGTTGAAGATAGTAGTAGCAGTCAAACAACTTCTACATACCTTTGGATAACAAGGATGCCTGCCTTGGTGTACCCCCAGCTTGAAGTTCCTGTCCAGAGATATTTTATATCAGAAAGTCTGGCACATGCACTGTCATAAAACAAGGCCTTTCAAGCTCTGCACCTCAAAGCTAAAATTCCCAGCTGTATTTTGGTCTTTACCGCCAGAGCACATCCCCAGGGACTTTCTATGCCCATCTTCCAGAAGGCTGCCAGGGCCCCTAAAGGGCTGGACAGCCATGCCCTACTTCCCTGCCAAGTCTGGTTAGACCCGACCAGACCCAATCAGAAACACTTAGACCCTTGAGGAACAAGTATGTGACTCCCTCGGGAGACCTCTGGATCATCTTCTCATGTGACAAGTATCCCTCTTGGTGTGTTAGCATGCATCATGCTCCATTCCTGCTCGCAGCTGTGCCCCAAGGTGTGACAAGCTCTGGTGGGGACCCAAATAGATGCTGGTGCCTTTCTGGATCTGGGGATCTGCTGATGCCTGGACCATTGACAAGAAGAGAAAAAGCCCAAGCAATCAGGACACTGTGCTGTTTTTCATTATTTCCCAGTAGACACCTGAAGAGCCAATACCACATTAATAATTTGTAACTACCTGCGCTGAAATGCATTTATAATTTTTGTAATATGCACATTTCTTTCTCTTCTTCACTTATATTATTTAAATTAATGTTCCCCTAGAATATCCGTGGAAACTTGCAAACCTAACTCCCATTGATATTAACCTCTCTCCCGGCTATGAAAGAGGCCTCAATAAGGTCATAAATAATGATTATAGCCTCTGTGAAGTTCTTTCTCCCTGCCACAGTTGTGTGAAGTCAAGTAAAGTGGCCACAGTGTACCTTGTCTGGTCCCATTCATGTCCAGCAATGTTGGCATGTAAATCTATTTTTCACCTGTGAAGAAGCCGGTTTTGAATTTCCCACTTCTTTTATTCTGCATTAAAAAATGCTTCTGGAAGCATGGATGGTGAATATTCACTATTATTGTTGCTGCTGTCCCTGTTTATTGTTCTTAGTTTATATAAACCTACAGAAAATGTTCTTCACATATCCTGGCATTTTTATTTACCTGGAACTACCTCAGTGTTATATAAAGATCCAAATGCAATGGAAAAAAACCACAAAAACATAGTATCTGCATTCTGGTTCACGTTCTGGTGGGCCCTGTGCTGTTTGGAAAGATTTGCTTTCCTCTCATTGGCTGCAGTTTTTTGAACATACATCATCCAGTTGCGCAGCTACATCATGTACATCACGTATTTTATGTCTTCACTCTCAACAGCTTTGTAGTGTGACTCTGATATATTAAATATCACACAAAATAGATATTAAACAGATACTTTATTTTCTACAATCAAGGATTTTACTTCACTGGTGGGGTAAACTGATTTAAAGAAAAATACACGTTAACTCTTGACCTGGGTAATATAGAATATTTTCAGTTTTCACTGCTCAGCCCTGAGGATCAAACAAGTGAATTCACTCGCTTTTTAATTTACCATCACACTGTCAAAAGTATTTTGGAATCACCCAGAAAAAAAAAAAATTAAAAATTTCATGCTAGTCTTTTACCTGAGCATAATTCACTTCATCCAGAAGAATCCAAAGGCATTTCAGAAGATCTAATTCTATTAAGATAAGTTACATGAATAATCCTACTGGCCTTGGTTTTGCTCTGCCTTGTATTTTCTGTAGCTGTTTTGGTCTCTGACAGAGGCTGCAAAGTGATTCTCCTCTCACGGGGGAGTATTTTAATGTAGTGCCTAAAACCTCCAGTGCTGCTGGCATTAGAATGAGTAGCATAGTATCCCTGCCAGACTAAAATGGAATAGGATCAGACCTGAAAAATCTGAAGCACAGAATGGAATCAGTTGGTTCTAAGCTGCAGGGAAAACACCTTGTACACATGCAGAATATTATGAGCACTTTTACTATAGCTCTATTCTCATAAATAGACCTTTCCAGCTACATGATGGCACATGTAAAGGCAAGATAAGTTAGCTTTGATATCAGGATGAAATTAGCTACAATACCATACATTTCTTTTGAAATCAAGGTAAGGGTTACAAAAATAAATGAGGTTATGCCCAGAAATAAATAGCTAATAGCTCTGGGATGCAAGATTTGTGTCTCTATTATTACTTTCTGAGTTACATATTTATTTTTTGCTATGGATGGTGAAATATAATCCAGCAGTCAGGCAAATTTAATGAGTGTTTTTTGGATTGATGTTTTTTGCCCTTTTTTTTTTTTGCATGTGTCATTTTTCTCAAGAATCAAAACAACCTGATTTTTGCAGTTTAGGACAGAATGTCAGGAGGTTCTACACAGTAGCAATCACAAATCACAAATTGCAGGCAGTAAGAAAATCTGCCCTGTGCAGTCCAGGAGTGAAGACTGTTAATGTCTATTCTGAAAAAATACATATATTCTGCAATATTTTATTAATTAATCTTGAAATAGTTATGCTTTTTATTGAATGTATTGAATTTTATTGAATAAATCTTACTTTCTATCTACTGACTGCAGGCAAATGATATGCAACAGGAATTCAGGGGGAGCCTGAGTCTCTGATAATCTAAGTGAGGAGCCGAAATTTGGTAATAGAGGGCACTCAAATCAGACATAAAATGCTTCAGACAAGAACTAATTGCTGGAAGCTGAAGCTAGACAAATTCAGACCAGAAATAAAATCAAAGTGTTGTAACAAGGGCGATAGTCACTAAGGTTCAACACACAGGGCTTATGATGAATTCTCCATCACTGGAAACACGATTATTATTCTTTTTAAAAAGAGTTCTGCTCTGTTTGAAGTACTGTTGTGGGCTCTAAAGAAGGATTTTTCTTCATTTGAGTCCTCAGGCCTGTATGACACATGACTTCAGACAAGGTGATCACTGTTGAGCCATCTGAACTTAAAATCTACTAATCTGCATGTTGAAAAACCTTTGAAATCAGTGTGTAGATTGGCGCTTATCCCAGGTAGAGAGTTCTGGGGTAATTTAAATTTTGAGCCATTTCCTAGGTTTAGAGCTTTTGCTGTAGAAGTCTCATGACCCATTTTTGCAGTTGTTTCCATTTCTGACAATAGCTGCATTTTCTCATATCCTTTTCTCTCGCTTGCAGTTGAGATGCTGTTGTGCAAGGTGAACTTTGAAGAGGCAGTCTAGATTCAGAAGCTGCTCTTCAGCTGTCTAACAAGAAAAATGCCTGTGGGCTGAAAATAGAATGGTTAATCTAGATCCGTCTGATAGATTGGTTACGCTAAGGGTATCTCAGCTGATCTTCAAATACAGAACAAGGATAAGAATGATAAAAGAGCATTGATTAGGAAAGCTTGCAAGGTGAAACAAATGGTAACAGAGAGGAAATCAGAATCACCAGGTAGCACAGACTTGACTAATTCTTGTCTACAGCTTTAACTGCTTCATAAAACTTCACCATCTTGTTAGATGTGTGGGTTTTGTATCTTTTCGACAGATGGGCTAGAAAGACAAAACCTACAGGAAGATCTGAATTACCAAGTAGAGCTGTCAGCTTTGTGTGTCACTCGTGTGTGATTGGAGATTCCTGGAGATCCGAATAATTCATTTCCTTCACGTCAAAAGTGAGAATGGGTCTCACCAACCCATTCTCACAGCTTGTAGTGTTTAGGACACCAATTCATTCTTCTGCAGTCAAGGTCATAATTTCTTTTTTGAAGAAGTTGTTTGTGCCTGCCAGATTCTTTCATGTTAACCCATATGTTGTGAAAAAGTCTGCAGGAACCAACAAAGATTCCTTGGTATCACTAAATGGAATAAGAAAACTTAACTGTAGTATGCAGTATATCTTCCCATAAAGAACCTACTCTTCCCAGAACTCTGCCCCACAAGCATGTCCATCTGTCCCTTCAGTCCACATCTCCCCATCTACACTGTGCACTGACTTGATACTGGCAGGCCATGGCAAATACTGAATTCCCTAGTTTGCCTCTCAATCTCAACACATCCTTCTCCTTACCACATCCTTCCCCTGCTCCTGGCTTCCAGCACTGTCTATAACAGCTTCAAAGCCTGCAAAGCCTCAAAAATTAAAAGATGGGGCAACCACAGCCTCGGGGGGCAAAGTCACAGGCGGCTGAGAGTGGGAGGGAAGGTTAGGGCTTGTCATGGATGTGCAAATATCCTCTCTCCACAGCACTGCTGAGGAGGGAGCCCCATGGAGGCTCCCAACACTCATGTTATTCTTGCCCAGGTCCCTGCTGAAATGAGTGTCAGTCTCAAAGGAAACATGCAACCCTTAAAGATACAAAGCTAAATTTTTTGCAAGCACAGACTATACGTGCTATGAACCAATGATTAAGAAGTGAATATCAAATTGCTGATTTGAAATACTTTAAAGATGCACATTTTAGAAAGGTAATTTTGTTGGTCTTGTGCAATGTCACTGGGAATAGCACAGCAAAGTCACATTGCCTAATTAGAGCTGGATGAAGAGCACATTAGTTTAAAGATCAACCAGGACTGTGCTGGTACTGAGCATTCCCATTTGCGACACAGATGTTTGCCATAATACCTGGTACTTATGCGTCAGTCTCATACCAGGTCCTTCTGCTACAAAAAAAAATAGCAACATCAGGATGTTCCATCTACTTCCCTGGGATCTGTATCAAAATGGAAATTACCTAAAAATCACTTCAGAAGAAAATGGCAGTCTTGACATTTTATGAGCCATATGGGAAAGAAGGGCTTTAAGCAGAGCTCTTCTGTTTCTTTCTCTCAACTGAAGATGACAGTAGTATGGTTGTTTTTCAAGTTTCTAGACTAAGGTTTGCTTATATCTAGGTGAAAAAAATCCCAAACCCCAGACCAACCAACCCTTGTATGACATGTCTGGCCTAAGCTGACAATCATAGTGCATGGGTGATTTATGTTTAGAGCAAAGCCCAGAAGTGTCTAAAGCAATCTACTTTCAAAACTCGAAGTTGTCATATTCTAAATCTGCTCTTAAAGAAAACTGGACCTCGGTGTTATTTTCTGGTTAAAATATACAATACTCAGAAGAAAGGGCAATGTTTGAGAACAAACATGTGATGTCCAGAGCATAGTGAGGCACCTGATTTCAGGATGCTTTATGCTTATAAGTGCCAAAGCAATTGGCAAGTGCCAAACCAAAGCAATTTTGGTTTAGTTAGTGAGTTGTAGGAATGGTGTCCAAGCAAGTAATAGATATTCTCACACAAGTTACTGGCAAATACATTGATTGTAGATGTCTGGCTTTTGGGGAATTATCTTTGCATTCTTCCATGTGATGCTTATGACACAGGTCCTGCTTTGGGTGCTGTTTTGTAAGTTGATGTCTTCCTCCCAGCTGCTGGAACCACAGCATGTCCCTAAGGCATGTTCTCAGCCTAAGCCCCTGTCTTTTGCAGCTACTGTCATTTCAAAGACTTCACATCACAGTGCTTGGAGAAGATGGGAAATGAAAAGGGCTCCTTGTGGGAGATTTGATTGCTTGAGGTTAACTTTTGGGTTTGTTTCCCAAGCAAATGTTCCTTCTCAACGGAGGTATGTTTGAAGATTGTCATGGTTCATGGCTGAGATATTCTGTTGAACCTTCAGTTATCCTCTCATGTAGATTTTGGGAGTTTTTGCTCCACAGTAGCAAAGAAAGCATTCAAATTTTCATGAACATAGTTCAAAATAAATGAAGTCCCTTTATTTCTTTGTACTAATCTGCACAGCAAACTATTGTAAACTTTTACGGCTTTCTCTGCAAAGAGCATGAAGCAGTCAGGTGTCATATGTTGACAGCCACTATGAATGGCCTTCTTGTCAAACAAATTCCCCTTTACTGCTATTAGCTCCCCAGAGGTGAGCACCTGGGATCTGTTATATTCAACTCACATTGTTACAGCACACCTAATGCTATGATAGTTCAGTATTTACTCGGAAGCCTTATATTCTCAAGGGATCAATATGTTCTGAAAATTTATCTTTTAATTAAAAAAAAATAAATATGTACATATATGAAGCAATGATTTTCCTCTGTGCATACTTCTTTGCAGTCCAACATTCAGCCTGAAAAGAGAGAGCTCTTTTGTACTGAATTCCATGGGAAAACTCTAGGATACAGACCAAAAGATTTTGTATTTTTACAGGATCTGAGAAAAGCTGTGGAGCAGTGTGGAATTTCTACTTTAAATTTTGGAAGCAGCAACTACAACTTTGGCTAAAAGCCAGAAGAGGAAAATGATTTAAAAAAAGAATTTAAAAAATAAATAAATCTTCTATCCTTGGAAGACATGTGCTCCATTCTTATCAGCTCCTGTGCCTCCGGTCCTCTGGTTTGCTTCCTGTAGTTTTGGCATTTTGCCAATGGAGCTTTAATCTCTAAAATTAAAAAAAGAAAAGGAAAGAGAAGGGAAGGGAAAGAGAAGGGAAGGGAAAGAGAAGGGAAAGAGAAGGGAA
>JAOQGH010000001.1:37220402-37325661 GCA_025769975.1 Gallinago jamesoni
GAAAAGAAAAGAAAAGAAAAGAAAAGAAAAGAAAAGAAAAGAAAAGAAAAGAAAAGAAAAGAAAAGAAAAGAAAAAGTTAGTGGCACTGAATTACTTCATTAAAAAGCCAGAGAAAAGCACTTGCCTTGAATTAGATGTTTTAACTTTCTTTTCAGCAATATATATATATATATATACATATTATATCTCTGTTCAGTGGCATTCAGCAGGCACTGAAGACGTCTTAGAGCTGTGCTGTAATGTCACATCACATAGGGCTTGTGTGTTACCTCTCAGAAATAGATTGTTTAGTGTACTAAATGATTCTTGAAACTGCAATTTAGGTACAGTTGCCAGTCTGGCACCCCATTAAAACTTCCAGATGAAGAAGATGCATGCTTCATTTCATGACATCTTTTTGCTGCCTGAATGACTCATTATGTATCCAGTGGTTAAGGAATTCATCCCTTAGACCATATCATTTTAAGGTGCTATTAGGTTCAGAAGCTCTGAATTTTTCTCAACTTGCAATAAAGTGTTTCCTGAGAATGTGGAGACCACCATGCTATATCATGCTATACAGGTTATCTCACAGTGTCAAGAAGCTTGTTGTGCCTTACTGAGCAATTTAAGTGCAAGGTGAAAATCTTATCCAGAAAGGTAGTCATGAAGATGCCACTGCAACCGTAAGCACCTGGCTGCCAGGGTACCATTAATTTTATAGTCTTTAATTTTATAGTCTATGATAATCAAAAGCATAGCAGTGGAAGAAGAAGATCTCAGCTTATGGGAGGAATTCACATCCGCAATTGCAGAGTGAATAAATCTATTAAGTTTGGGGGAGGGAAGGAAGGACCTAGAAATAAGTGGAAAATGGGATAAAATATGGATTTAGCAAAAATTGAGAATAGCTGCAGATATTCTCATGGGTAAGTGCTCCAGACACAAATTCTGCAGCTGTAGGGGTAGGACTAGCACAGAGTCCTTGGGAAAGAAACTGAGGAAATGGTAAGCTATTTCTATTTAGGGAAGCCCCTGGAATTTTGCTCAGCCCTCTTAAGACTGCTGATCCTACCCAGTTATCCTCTCACACTTTCAGCCCTCCTTTCTCCTAGCAGATGCTCTGCAGATAGCAGGACTCCAGTCTTCAGCCACTCTGATTCCTGGAAGTGGCATAATTTGTTATGGACAAATTTGTTGGACAGTATGGCAGTGCAGGGCTGTGGTCCATCTGCAGCCTCCTCGATGACTGGAAGACAATGCTAGGAGAGCCAACAAAGACAAGGAGAAGTAGGACACAAGAAGTCAACTTAATATGGAAGAGCACAAGTGGAAGCAGCACTGAATGGAGCAATAGAAAAAAAAACAAAGGTCACACTACCAGGAAGCTAAAGCCAGAAAATAAGAGATGATTATGTTTTGCTTCTTAGCTTCACCTTCTTTACGCTTTCTATGTAGCTTTCCATAATCTTTTTCATGTTATTTTTCCTACCCTATATTGTCTTCCTTGCCTGCCTCTTAGGTATTAACTGCCTGGTTTTCTGTGTGTTTTCTACTTACAGAAATAGATCATTAGCCTTTACAAACTGAAGTTAAACTCTATTTGAAAATACACATTCTGATTCACAATACTGACAAAAACTGCACATTGCCTGACTGGAAAGACAGAATATGACTGTGCTGTATGCAACATTCAAAAAAACCCTTTTGAAGTCTAACCTCACACCAATTGTCTTTTTCTTCTTTATTCTAATTTTTCTTCTGTAAAATATTGTTCTTCTGGCCCACTGAGTCACGAATCCCTGTTTCCAGATTCAGCAGCTTGTAGTTTGTTGCGCACTGTCAGAGGCTGAGGGTCAAAGGTACTGAACTTTCCTAAATGAGTACTTTTGCCATTCGTTTATTGTACAGAAGGGGACTCTGTGATGGCAGCAGCTCTTTTTCTTAAAAAAATATACAGACGATGTCTCCAGAAGATGTTCTTGAGCTGGCCAGTTTGTGCAGGGTGAAATCTCTGGGGCAGTCCAGTCACCTGTGGTTTCTCTCTCTGCTTTCATGCCACTCTGCAGAACACTTTTCCAAGCACTAGAATGAGCATTGGCACCCATCTTTTCTGCTGCATGTGGTTTCCTTTTACGAGCTAGGCACTTATTAGACCTAGCCCCAAACGTGTAACGTTACCCATTTCACACACACAACTAAATCCGTTTATAGGGAGTTACCTGTAGTTACGAAACTCTGCCTTTCTGCAAATTAAAATTAAAATCACAGCTGAGCAAATAATTTATTTTATGATTTAAAGCCTGGATCCTAATCACAGGTGGAACTGTGTGTGAGTGGTCCTTTTGAAATCACTGGGATTAATTTTACTAATAAAGTACCACACACACTGAAGTGTTCCCTTCGGCCTCCTTTTTCTTTTTCTCTATTTGTAGAACATCTGCAGGAATTCTCCTTTGTTTACTTAATTTTCCAAATTATACAATGATTTTATGTTGCAATTTTCTGAATTGATTGTGAACTGTTTGGGTATTAATGTGCACATTTATTCCTTTGGAAGGAGATTACAAATTATGAGAGTGAATTTCACCTCATGTATTTGCTATTTTTCTTCTCCCCCTCTTCACATCTGAGTACGCTTATCCACCCAATATTCATGCAGCAATATAAATGAGAAGCTGGGCAGTTTAGGGTACTTCCATACCAAAGGACCAGTAGTAAGGTACTGAAGGGGCCATTGTAGAGATCACTCTTAACTTTCCCTCCTCAGTATAAATATATCCCTGCACATCCCTTCTTGTTACTCAACTATCAGCCTGACCATGCCCACTTAAAATACTTTTTACACTCCTGAGATAAATGGAGAAAGGCAAGGAGGCTCATTACTGAAGAAAAAGTACTGTGTATGTTGTACATACCATCCTTAGGAAACATGGCCAGTGGCTCCTCTTATCATGTGCATTCAACAGATGTAGTCTGAGTTTCCCATGTAAGGTTTACACCCTGTGAAATGGGGAGCCGAATCCTCCACAGCTGTCTGATACCTTCAGTTCCCACTTTGAGCAGTGCTCAGTATAATTCAGTACATCAGGTTGTTTCTTTTCTTGTTACCCTAACAAACCTTGATTATATTTTAATGATGAAGTTCTTTCCCAGCATGTAGCCTTAAATTTGCTTTTCAGCAGGTGGCTCATAGTTTCACTCAAAAGTCACCATGTAAATCCCGACAGTAGATGATACTAGTTAATGATATAACACTCAGGCCTTGGGACTTAATCTTAATGATTCATTTTCCTTTTATTAGGAAGAAGAAAGCCTGGGTGAGGAAAAGAACGTGGTTGGAGTTCTTTCTGGATTCTGAGTTCCTCTGACCCATTATCTTTTAATTATGTCTCACTTTTGTACTTTTGTAGAGCAGTGATTTTAATGATTTTAATGAGCTTTATCACAAGTGAGTGAGATATGTAATCTCTCAGTTTGGGTGCACCCTGTGAGATACTGGGCTCCCTGACTCAGGAGAGCTGAAACCTCTCAGCATCTGACAGGATTAAATCCCAGCTTCTATGAAACTCTGCTGTGTTTCACAACAGACTCCCATAAACTCTTTAAAGTTAAGTCTCTCTTGGTTTCTCATGTGGAATTGGACAAGCAAACGTTAGGGTTTCAACAGCTGGGACTAACCCTGTGTGTTGAAACTGAGTAGCCCACACAATGTGTGCAAGAAAGATCACACCAATTTCTATATTGATTTTCAAGGCATTTAGGAAAGGAAACTGAGTTCAGAGAATAACACAAGGTTTAACAGGTTGGCGGTTTCTCTCTGAAACGGTTTGGTAGATATCCTAACTACATCCACATACTAAACTTGCAGTAACAGTTATTTTATAGGATTTTTTTATGAAAGACTAACATTCAAGTGACATGAGAGCCAGTAGTTTTAAATTATGTCTTTGCAATTACCACAACTCCCTTGTTTGCATAGCTGTGGGAATGGAGAAGCTTCACAGACAAGGTGGGACGGGTCCTCAGAAGAAGAAGGGCCAACGACACATACATCATTTCCTTCTTTTCTTGTTCCAGAGGTTCACTTTTTTCCTGAGTACATAAAGAAGGGTGTGCCAGCAGCTGAAAAGAATCAGCCACCATCAGGCTTTTTCCCTGAGATTAGTTTTATATTAATGCTACTCCACTGACTCCATCAGCATTGCTTCTGCTATATGAGACAGGAAAACAGGCACCTTTCTCCTCCTGTTACATGTGCTGGGAATTTACACAAAGGACTAAGTCTAATTTTCTAATTATTACTAATTTTATAAGAATACAGAAATTATATAGAAAATATATAATACACAAGCTTAGAAACATTGGCATGGTCTGGTGAAAAGGGAAAACTTTTTCCTTAATATGCAGTTTGCCTAAATAGCATTAAAATACAAATATATTGTGAATCTCCCACAAAATAGCTATAATAGCATAAGAATAAAAAATTACTTGTATGCTTGCAGACTCATAAAATCTCAGAGTATCTCTTCATGGTGTACTCACTGACCATTAAAATATCCATTACTGTGTCTTAATATGGCAATAGAAGTGGTGACTTATGTATTCTTAAACAGCAGAAAGAACAAACCACTGAGGACAGAATTAAGTTTAGCCTCAACAGAACGCACACTGGAATAAAGGCCAACAAACATCTGAACCTGGCAAGCCAGCTTAGATTCATATACCCTCATGTCAGTATGAATATGTACTAGCAAACTGATTTGTGGCAGTGATTCTCTGCACTCTTGCTCTGAATACATAACCTAATTTTTTATAATTGTATTGAAACACAATTTTATCCTAAATTACAGGTGATGCTCTGCTGGGATTATTTTTTTTTCTGGGGAGGGTAGAGAGAGGGTAGAGTTGTAAACCTTACTTGTGTACCACACAGTGAAGTGCATGTTTGAGAGGTAGTTGAGCCCTGTGTGCTTTCCATCTGCAATGCTAGCATTTGTAGCTTGCTATATTTTGAGGTGCCTACACTGTGCTCAGCACAATCTATCGAAAGACCACATTGTAGAGTACACAGTTCTGTTCATGCCTAAATTATCCACAACACATTAATGAGAACCTGGTGCTGATTGTGTTCAAACCTTCCTGAAGCAACCCCTTGTTTGGCTTAAGGGTTTACTTCTAAAACACAGACTATCGGCTGAGATGACAAGTTTGGACTGATGTTTAATTGATGGTGAGACATAACCTAAGTGTTTTAATGTCTCCAGCTCCGCATCTAAAGCCTGCTTCACAAAAACAATGCAAAAAATCATAGATCTTTAAATAGCTTAGGTCCTAAAACATTTTAAGAGGTTGAGAGTGAACATAGATTCTCCCTTTTATGCAAATTCTGCTTAGTATGAGAAGATGATTAAAAAGTAGCAGAAAACCACATTTTCACTTTCCTTGTTCTAGGCTTGTCTTACCTCTCCTTTTCATCGAATCATAAAATCATCGAATCATTTAGTTTGGAAAAGACCATTAAGATCATTAAATCTGACCATTAACTAACTCTACCAGGTCCACCACTAAACTGTATCCCTAATCGCAATGTCCTGCCATCATTTATCTACAGCCAAAATAGTTTGCAGTGCCCAGTGAGATCAGTCAGCGCATAGCAAGGTGCTGAGCACCCACTGCACCCGTCACTGTGGGAGCCCCCAGAGTCACCACCGCAGCTTTGGACATGCATGGCGTCTCAGGAATTCCCTGCTGGCTGACCACATAAGCGTTTGCTAATACCACAGCAGCAGCCAGGCTGCTGGTGACTGACCAGCCAGCCTCTCTTGCCCTACACCTACATTCCAAAGCCTCATATAATTAAACCCTAACCAGCATCCACTTTGGAAGGGTAAGACGACTCGCATGGGAGATTTTACAGTGATGCTAAGGAGGTACAGTGCTCTAACACAGGACAACTAGATATGAAGTGGGTCCCAAGGCAGCCTGGCAAAACAGACCTCAGGAATCCCTCACAGTTTCCTTGGAATCTGTCTTGGTTACAAGGGCCCTGACTGAATGGCTCAAGAAACACAGCATGCTCTGTATCTCTCCTCGCTGTACTAGCATATTCTCTTCAATAATGCATTTTAATGTACTATGTGGGCAGAATTACTTTTAGACAAGGTTTTACAGATAACATGTTTTATTCTAGACTTCTTTTTCTTTTTTAATGAATTTTAATTTTCTCATTCAATGGTTGTGATTTAACCACTTTATTTTTAACAAATAGTTGCTAAATTTTGTTCTAGAACATTTTGTACAGTTTATCACAGGAGGATGATACCTGTAACAGCCCAACCTGAGCCTCTTCAAGGCAGCTGCAGCAAGAGGCCTTCTGATCTCACCTGCACCTCCAACTGCTCACCTCTTCACCTCCTTCCACAGGTGGCCACTGTGGTGCAGAACCAGTACTGCCTGTGTCCCACTGAGTTGGCACTTTCCAGTCTGCAGGACTGTTCAGGTGCCCATCTGGAAAGAAAATTTTCAGATATTTCTCTTAAAAACAAGTGCTTTGATGACATTACCTTACAAGGCCCTTGCAAGTAGTCTGACACTCATAAACACTCAGTAGCTTTGCTTGCAAGAAAGGGAAGACTCATCTGTCATTAAAGCTTAGTTCACACTTTTGGGTAATAAAAGCTGAGGGAGCAGGAGAAAGAATCAAGAAAATCCCGATTCACTTTCCTTTCTAAATTTCTGAGCACCATACACTTTCTCCTGTCAGGTGCTTAATATATTTTTCTCTCCTGGAAACTGAAGTCTGTTGATCTCATCTTGTGTAGTACTGGTCTGCAAAGTGTCGATATATTCAGTTTGCCAGTATCAGAAAGAATAAAGTTTTGTGAACACTCAATGGGACATAGTTCAGATTTCTGAGTGTAACACTTGGCATGAAATAATTAATCTTTGCTTTGTCTTTGGGTACTCAGGCTTTGCTTTCTTCTTCTCTTTGTAGATCTGTGACTATGATTTTGAAGAAGGCTGTTACAGGCCCAAGGAGGAGCCAAGGTATTGGCAATTATATTAGCATGTTCCTCCTCTTTGTCAACCTAAATCCTGCATGAAAGAGGCTTTTAAATTGAAGTTTCTTGTGTTGCGTTCAGAAGGAATCAAGATGGGCTTGCCCTCATCTTGAGTTCCACTTCAGACTCCCATCATGTACTATCCTTGACAGCAGCTGCCAGGACAGATTGCAGATGGAGAAAGAGACGCAGAGAGAAAAAGAGAGGCATCCAGGCAGGCTCAAGTCCACTCTGAGGTTTAAAGACTAATGCTGAAAGCTGACAGTAAACACAATTAGAAAGAGAATAGCTAGACAGGTACCAATATACTGTGTTTCCATTGACTTAAAAGATTATTTATGATGTGATAGACTAACTCTGTTTTTCACACAGTTTTTCATAGGTGATCCAGGACTAACTGTGAAAGGCATATTTTGAACGGCACATCTGATGGGAAAGGAGTTGAAACAGGACACTTAATGGCCTTTCCTTTATCTCAATGGTTAGGTGTAACTAATCCCAGAACGTGCAGGAAGCCATCTGTGACTTTGACAGTCAGGGAACACATCATATAAGATGAAGAACTTCTGCAAGCCCTACAAAAAGATAATTGATATCAACTGCATTTTTTTCACATCTAGCCTGAACGTGCACAAGTTTCTTCCCCATCCCCTCCTTAGATCGATAAAAGAATCTTTTTCTTGACCATTCCTTAAATATTTAAGGTATCTAACTTTGAATATTATCACAGCGTTTGTTATTGTGAGGCTTTTGATGTGCATGCGCTGCCTGCAAAAATGATGGGAAAATACTGAAGAGCGATCAGAAAACAGCATTTATACACCTGGCAGCCAAGGGGAAGGGACAGTGGGAGTGCCTGTGGACATCTGGGGGAATATTGAGGAAGACAAAGCTTGCTTTCTGCTGCAGTGAAGGGAAAAGATTAGGTGGGTGTGGGCGGGAGAAGGTATGATTGTTTTCTCTGTGTGACAGGAGGAGTTAGGGAAATTGTTTATTTCTTTGTACCGGTACAGGAAATGTCTTTGTTTATGCGTGTATCTGTGGCACTGGAAGAGGCAAAGTCTTTCTCTCTGGCAGCAGGGATGGATTTTTCGTTTTTTAAGGCATAGGAAAAAGGGAGATTAATTTTTCTGCCTTTTTTTTTCTGTGGAAGGAGATGAAGGGCGGTCTGTCTGCATATCTACCAGCTGTTTCAAAAAGGGAAAATATGCGTGGTCTGTACAGACTTCAAAAAGGGTTGAGTGTAGGTAGGAGAGTTCATTTCAGCGCTGTCCCAAGCTGAGCAAATGTTCAGATAGATATTTTTGGCTCTAATGACGTTCAAACTGACAAACCAGGAATTCGAAGCATTGTACTCCACAAGGCACGTTGTACAGTTTGGAAAACAAGGCAAATAACGTGTCCCGCCCCCCTCCCCCCCGATTCCCGTCATTCTGGCTTAAGCCTGTTACGACGCCAGGGCAATCCCCAAAGCTCTTTTCCCTCCCTGTGTTTTTTTTTTTTAAGTTTTCATCCCAATTTAACGTTTCGATGCATTTACCCTTCCTCCCACGGTGCCATCTTTGCCCTCGCAGTTCGGCACAAGTGACCCCCCCGCTGCCTGAGGAGCTGGCGATCTCACACACACACGATTTCCCACACACGCCGATGCCCCCGCCGCCATCGCCCCCCTTCTCGCCGCACACACCGCCGCTGTCGGGGCCGGGAGGCCGGCTTGCTCCAGCCCCGCAGGAGCTGAGGGGGTGCCGGGGCGAGGCGCGGGCTGCCCGCCGCCCGCCAAGATGGCTGTGACCCCCGGGGTGTGTGTGGGGTGACCAACGGCCCGGCGCGCGGCAGCCGTTGGGCGGGCGGGCGGCGCTAAGGGTGCGGGTGCGCGGGGAGGGAGGGGAGGGGAGCCGGGGGGCCGCCCCGGCGACGGCGGCGAGCGGAGCGGTAGGGGAGGGAAAGGGGCGGTGGGGAGGGACGGACGGAGGGGAGGCGGCCGACGGGGCGGGGACTGCCCCTCCAGTGCGCTGTTTGTCCCTGCTCCGCCGCCCGAGGAGGAGGGCCCTGTCCGGCCGCCTTCTGCTGCCCCCTCCTCCGTGTGAGGGGACCGGGGCGACCGGGGCGGGGGCGGGGGAGGTGATGAGCTTGGGCCGGGGGCTGCTGCGGCGGCGGCGCGGCTGCTGCTGCTGCTGCTGCTGCGGCGGGAGGCGACGGCGGGCCGTTGGAGGGTCTGTCCGGCCGGCCCGGGGCCAGGGGGATGCAGCGGAGGACGTGTCTGGCTCTGGGTGTAGCTGATCGGAGAAGAGAGGCAGCCGCCGACCGGAGAGGCCGAGGAGCAGCGGAGGAGAGCCGCCCTGACATGCCTTTTCCTCTCCCTCCTCTCCAGCGGCCATGTTAACCAGAAAACCCTCAGCTAGCGCCGCCGCTGGTGCTGCCTACCCAGCCGGTAAGCAGAGGGCCGCCGCGACCGCGGCCACCGCGCCGGGCTGCGAGCCCCCCGCGACCCCCGTGCCGCGCTGGGCCGGGTCAGGCCGGACCGAGGTGGGGGGGGGGGGGGGAGAAGAGTCTCGTCCGCCCCGCGGCTGTCTCCGCAGCGGGGCTCTGTGTGTCGGAACAATGATCCGCCCTCCCCCCAGCAACCGGGGGCCGGCGGGGGGCTACGTGTTCGGGCTGTTGTTGTGCGGGGTGGCGAGTTCGCCTCAGGAGAAGTGGGGGGGAGGGAAGGGGGAGGGGGGACGGGGGAAGGGGATAAATCACTTAGAAAAACGACACAGGGAAAAAACGGGAATCTCTGCTTTTGCCGGAGCGGCCGCGTTTGACAGGGGGCGGCGGTGCTCGTCTCCTCTCCCTGCCGCAGACTTGTGAACTCCTGGCGGGTCCCCGGCGGCGCCGGGATTTCGCTGGGCCAGACGGCTGGGGGGGCCGTGGGGGATTCGGGCGGCCGCCCAGCCCCGAGGCGTGTGTGGGGCAGAGCCGGCTTGTTCTCCCGGTTAGGCGCCTGCCGGTGGCGGGTTAATCTCGGATGAGGGGTTTAGGCGGGTGAGCATGGCCCGCCCGCGCTATTAGCCGGATCGGTGCGTGTGTGCGCCGCGGCGGTGATTAGCTTTTAATGGCTTCTGCCTGAAGCAGGACGGGCGGCGGTGCCGGCGGAGCGCCGGGGCCGCCGCCGCCCCGACGGCCGCGCTGCCCGAGGGGCCGCCGCCGTCCTCCGCGCTCACCCCTCTGCTCTCCGCAGGCAGGGCAGGGGACAGCAGCCGCCCGCTGCAGTCTTCCCCGGGCACCGGAGCCGTGGTCTCCCGGGCAGGAGCTGGGACCGGCCCGCCGTCGCCCCTGGCATTGCCGCCGCTCAGGGCCAGCAACGCTACCCACACGGTGAGCCCGGGCGCGGGGCGGGGAGGAGCGGGGGGAAGGGGGGGAGTCCTGACTCGGGGCCTTGCCGCGCCGCCGCCGCTCTTCTTTCGCCGGGTGTCCCCCGAGGTGAGACCGAGCCCTCACGGGCACCCCGGGACAGGAGAGGGCAGGGGCCCCGCAGCCGCGGGTGCGGCGTCCAACCTAGTGATGTGCTTGGTGCTTAAGGAAATTGCATTTAATTTCTGCAGACTCCTGTCAAATGTGCATGTTTGTTGTAAGGCTGGGACTTGGTGACTGAGAAGCATCTTTCTCCTTCCCCAGCCCCTCTTCAGTCTGGTTTTGTGTCTCATTTTCAGTGACAAATTCGATCTTCCACACTCGCACAGAGGAACTGTTCTGGTAAATGCATTTTTTGAGATGATATTATTTTGGCAATGAGGTTAGTCACTGTGATTAGAGGGTCTCATTAACCCTCTGAGGTGAAAAATGAAGGCTGCTCTGCCCGTACATGTCTGATTAGCTCAGGCCGATTGCTGTCTTCCCTAGAAATAGCTATGGCTGTACTCGGGGACAATGATTGGATGAATCCGACTTTATTGCTGCATTAGTTTACCTAAAGAAGTGAGCACTGGAGGCATGAAAAGGATGTTATTCTCTGCTTTTGTGATATCTCACGCTATCTCCCACTTCTAGTTAATCTACTAGGAATGAAACTTCCCAAGAATGCTGCTATATATGGATGAGAGAGGGTATCTCTGTCCTGAAGGCATGAACAGAGTAGAGAGAGGGGTCTATATGCTGTCATGTTAACACTAAATATCTGAAATTGTTATTGCATACATTTCCTTTTAAATTATGAAAGATTTCATGCTGACCCTGAAAGGCACTGATGGCATACTTTTCTTAGAATTAATGAGTTCTTCACGGATGCTCACATACTATCTTTGTAAACATATGGCAGAGCTTTAAATGGTAATGTGATTATGGACTACTGGAAGGTGAAACTACGCATTTAGATAATAGTGTTTCAGTGACTTTCTATGTAGCTTCAGGGGTAAAAGCATCTTACTCAGATCCATTTATAGAAAGAATTGGCTTAAATTAAAAAAATAAGTGTATGTAGGATGATCTCAAAAGGAATGATGAATATTCTGCAAATTCAAGGTGGAGCTGCATACTTGAGATCAACATCATTGTATATTTATGTAGCTGGGGTGTCTGAATTGTTCATTAGTATCAACAGCCAGGTTCTTCACATTTGTATACCAGTTAAGTGCTGGTTGATTTTAGAGTTGGGGTTAATTTTTTTTATAAAAACAAAAAAGAAGGAGCATAATACAAACATCCTGGACGTGGATCATGAAACTGCACATACAGATAGGCCCACAAATAACAGGGCCCACGTGTAACAGATCCCAGACTTAATTTAGGATTTGTGAAAGTGTGGTGGCCCAGCTATATATCTGGGACTACTTACTAATTTTGGGAGTACAGAACTGTGGTGTTTTTATACATAGATTTATATGTGTGTGTTATATATAGTGTCTGTGTGTATATATGTGCATATATAAAGATGAAGTCTTTATGAAAGCATGCAAGGGGTGTTCAAGTGTTAAGTTTCTCTGTTTTAAGTATTTTTATACATACATTGTTGCGTGTGTATGCCTTTGTATATATATATAGCATATATGCATGTGTATGTATATATACACACATAGAGATGAAATACTTACAGAAGCACACAGGGATGATAAGCATTGTATTGCTGTGTGTCATGTCCCTCTAGATTCTGACTGTGGCAAACTCTGCCTTTCCTTTGTGATACAGAGCCTGCTCTACAGTATTTATTTAGCCTTGGGTATTATTACAGTGATACCTCCAACTGCCTTTCTGAATTTTGTAGGTGGTTATTTTGTGGTTGGCTAACAGAACTTTTTGTGGTAAGGATCAGATGTGACATCAGAATGCTTGATTTTAACCCTAAAAAAGGGATATATCTGTTATGGGATAGTTCTCTCAACTTCAGGCCTACTGACCTTAGCTGACGCTGACTGAAACCACTGGTTTTGCATCTCACTGCTTCCTCTAGTCAGACCTATTTAAAATAGAACATTTCAGTTTTCTTAAACCATTTTCCTTCTTTGTATTAATTTGCTTATTCTGTTTTCATTCCTGTTGTATCTGTGGGACTTCTGCAATAGCTCAAAATTGAGAGTGTTTCTCTCTGTGTTTCAGACTTTCAGAAGGTATAGTTTACTTAAGCAGTTGAACTTGATGGTGGCTGAATATAAGCGCATGTACTTTATGTATGCTAGTTGTGAAGAGAGACCGAGATTGAAGATAGGTTTTTGTTTAAGCTAAGAAGTTTTTCTTTTAGTTAAGACAGAGGAGAAATCCACTACCTGTCATATTTCTTGCAGCAGTGAATTGTGTGATCTAGCCGCTAGTGGAATTGTTGTTTCCTACTTTCAAATGACATTTCATTGTTTGGTAGAATATAATAGCATGGGAGAGCATGGTTAGAGGAGGGAAGATGCTGTTTTACAGAGGCTTCATGTAACAGGGCAGAGATTTTGGCTGCAGTCTCTGCAATCACAGCAACCTTTGTTGCTAAGCAGGCTATTGTGTATTGTACCAGGGAAAGGTTTTGTTTATTTAAAAAATAAATAAATTGTGTCTTCATCTTAGGCTTATTTGTATCTTCTTCCATCCCTGGCTATCTTTTTGCCTCATGGTGAAAACATGAATTAATTTTCAACCCCTTGTCCTCTTCATTTTCATCTCCAAAGTCATTGTTTTCTCTTTTGAAGCCTTAAGTTCTTGCCTTGATGATGGGAATCTTTTTCTGTTCACCCTCTCCTGCTTCATTACGGTGTTCTTACTTTCACTTGACATGCTGCAGCGGAGATTATCTTGTTTGCCTGCTGCTCTGCTCATGTAAATCCCCACCCATCTGTGAGTCCCTCTCCCAGACTCTTCCCTCTGTCTTCTGCCTACCTCCACCTCTGTTCTTTCTTATTTGGCATGTATCCCCGCATTCTGCACTTTTCCTGTTTCTCTTGCAGTAAAGCTGTCTTAGTCTCTCTCCTCCTGTCTAGTATGGTAAGAACAACCCATTTGCAGTGCATGATTCAGTACCCTCTGTCTTCAAGCCCTTTCTAAGATTTCCCTACAGCAAGTCTGTTTTCTTTTGCCACCAGGGATGAATATCCATATACTTTTGCATCAGTCGTTCAACTTAGTCTTAAAAAATTTTAATTTAAAACATTTAAAAAATTAATTTACATTATAATGGAACAAAGATTCCTGAACTTTGTTAACATGGAGATCTGGTGGGTCACATGCTGCAATTTTTTATTGTGGAAATGCTTTAAAGCAGGTGAACCCAAACAAAATACCTTCCTATTGTGGTGTTTTCATGTAATAAATTTCCACAGAGATGCTGTCACGTTTGAGTGGACATGCAGTCATGACCTGGACTTTGCTATATCTAGATTTCTTTGGATGTTTCTTCTACATAAAACCTGTACCTAAGGGGAATGTGAACCTATCTTAACTTTCAGTAGGGGGGGCTCTGAAATTTGAGCTCCAGCAGTTGAATACTGTGCTGTGAGGACTGCAGTACATCTGGGCACATCTCTTGTATGTGTACACATCAGCTTACGTGAAGGGTTCAATTTAGTGTGCATTGACTGTCCTTTTTGGTTTCAACACGTCATACGTGCAGGGTGTCCCAGAAATGCTCAGACTCACTGCACCCGTATAGTCCTGACTGGAAGAAAAAGATGTATGAATCAGTATCACTCTTGAGGCATAGTTATATTGTGAAAATACTTGCTTTATAAAGTCAAAGTAAAGTTCTCAAAAAATAAGCTTATGTGGACTAGATACGACAGCAGCAAAAAATCCAAATGGTGTGCTTTTTCTCAGTTATTGTTGAGCCACAAGCTCTTTAGGACAAGGGCTTAGTCTGTTTTTAGGTGTATAAAACCCATACGCATAATAAAACTGTTATGATAATCCTGCATTATTGTTATCATACTAATTAGCTATTTTTAGTTCTGAAGAGAGGAATGCTGTTGAATTCATTTATCAGGGAGAAAAGGCTTTTTGTACCCTTGCTCAGGCTGTAGTCAACAAAATAGGCAGTGAAGCGTGCTACACCTGGTACTGTATGCCTCTAGCATGCTAGACACAGTAGGGCTGGTGGCATGTTCAGAAATGCTGTAAAGAAAGAGATATATAGTGTGAAATATATTCTTTAATTAAGTTATTACTTTGGAACACTATTTCTCCCTTGTCCTCATGTATGCAAAGTAATGGGAGATAAAGACATCTTAATCCTGTGCAGTCCTGTCTTTCAGCAGGCCATCACAGAATCATAGAATGGTTAGAGTTTGTTATTACGATTCATTTTATAAACCTTTGTAGATTCTGATTGACAGCAAAACTTTATTTTGGGGGGTTTTGCTCAAAATAAAATTATCATATATAGCTGAAGTGTGTGTCTGTCTTGGATAATTTTATAGGGTGCTAATATAACACTGAGTGACTCTTACAAAGATGGAATATGATACAACTACATTACGTCTTGATGCTTTTGGAAGATAAATTTGAAAAGAGGCATATGTTCCTGTGGTGTTCAAGTCATAGTCTTGTAGAAGGCCTTGAAATGTCTTGTAGAGGCCGTTCCATTGGCTGAGTGTTACCGCAAAGGAATTGTCAGTCTTTGCCTTCTTGTTAGAAAGGGGGGACTCAGTTTTATGCTACTTCTATGTTGTTCCATGTCTGTTGTCTAAGCATAGTAAGTTATGATTCTGCTTCTGTCCCTGAACTCATTTGTGCAAAGAAAACAAAAAAACAAACCCCAAACGCTCCCATCACCACCCAAGAAGTGTTTTTTGTTTTGTTTTGCCTGGTGTCTTTACTTCAAAGGTTAGGTGAATGTTTTTGGAATAGCAATCAACTTCCATAAACTGAGCAAACCAAAGGTCAAGCAAAATTGTAGCAGTGATTTTGAAGTTATGAAAAGCTATGGAGGGAGGAAAAAATCCCCCAAATTGTAGCATTTGCTGTTTTGTAACTGATGTTGCCAGAACATTCAGGAAGATTAGTTCTTAGAGTTCAGGCTTACCTGTTATTTCAATATGTTTCATGGAGATTTCATCAATAAGTTTTTGAAGATATGTGCTATAAAAATATATAAATCTTAGTGTAGAAGGGTCTGAGCACAGGCAATAAAATACATAATAAGCTGCATAAGTGCATGCAGATTTTCGGTTGTGTAGGTGGTTTGTTCTGGAATTTACAGGCCCATCTGCAGAAGCAAAACCTCTCAGGCTTACGGTTTCGTATGAAAGCCTGATGGAGCTTCTGTGTGCTGTGAACAGTTTGGTACTGGGCTAAGGCTGTAGTCCTTTGTAGCTTCCCAAGCCCATTAGTTGTGGTTCAGGGAACTTACAGCGTCACTGGTGAAGCAAGTGGAGCTTGTAAGCAGTGCAAGCCCGAACTTGACAGCAATCTCAAATACCCAGTAGCCAGAAGCAGATAGGTAGAGCAAAGGGCTGGTGAGAACTCAACCCTCATCCAGGCTGGAAATAAAAGAAGAGGTGGTGATTCCTACGCAGGAAGTACTCTGAGATGGGGAAAATCCATTTTTCCTGGATGTGATGTGCCTGGTAGCTCTGAAACTCCTGTTGGGGTTTTTGAAAGAAAAGTGAGCTCTCTTCTCCCCCACAGCTTTTAGAATAGAGCCTGTGCTAACTTGGTGTCTTTTCTTCCACAAAGAAAACTAGTGCTACTGTCTGCATCTGCATTTGCGTTCCCAAGCAGCAGCCAACTGAAACTGGCAAAACCGGTCACTTTGGATTAGGGCTGAAGCTGGGAATTTCATTCTGCTTCTTGGAAAAAAAGCCAACTTGAGAGCAGCAAGAGAAATCATGAGGCTGCCTGAAGGTGCAGGAAGCAGAGCTACATGATTTATGCTTCAGAATTTGTTTGCAAACATGCTTTTAGGAAAAAGAACTCTTTAGTCCTGATTGAGTGGATAAAGGTTTGGTTTTTTTCCAAGCCCTGATACAAAGCAAATAAATGAAGTTTGAAGAATTCCCCAGTACACTTATTGAAACAAGAAGTGCTTAGGAAGGGCAGAAAATAGTTAATTCTGAAAACAGATGATTGAAGTGAAAAAAAAAAGAAAAAGGATGTGAACTGAGGCAATGAGTACTTGAGTTAGGAAATTCTTAAAGATGGCTTTCTCCTTTTATCTCTTCTTCATTGTCTGTATGTCAGTATTGTCTGCTCCTGGTCTGTCCAGATATGTTCTGCTTTGTTGTTCAACCAGTGCTGCAGGAGAAACATTTGTATCTGGAATTTCTTAGCTTGAGTATTTGTAGTCTGCACAGGTACTCTGCTGCTTTATTGTTTATTTTTCATGCGGTTCTGCAATACTGCATGTGCTGAACATCTTAGTGACTAGATCCAGTTCTTCTGAGATCTGTCTTGTACCAGCTCTTGGAGCCAAACTTTATTTTTTTCAGTAACTGCTGTTAATACAGAGGATCAAGGCAACCTTCAGGAAACTGTTACTGCAGTGCTCTTCAAACTTGACCTGAAGGAATTCCCTGTAGGCATGATAGACTCATTAAGTCCTCTTGATTTAATTCCTGTTGCTTTTGAGACACCAAACTAGGCAGGGAATTAAGGACAATATTCTGTATATCTTCACTGTGCTTACATGTTGCAAATGTCTTTGTTCTGAATTGCAATTGTGCAATAATGTTTTCTATGAGATTGATCAAGTTTGATAGTGTGAGCCCTACTTGCTCTGCAAATAAACATACGAAGTCAAACTGCAATGATGAAATAAAATGGACCAGTTATTCAAAGTCAAAATGGAATCGGAAGAGCAGTGAACTCAGCAGAAGCAAATCCTGAGAGCTCTTGTTCTTAAGTTGTGTGAGTTTCAGTACTGCAAATTTCAAAATATTATCTAAAGCTGACGCTGTTGTCCACCTGCCTACCCCTTGGGAACAAGTTACTGAATTTACAAACCCATGCTTCTACCATATCAGACTGATACTTTAACAGAAACACAAAGTATGCTAGAGTCTGCATTGCATGTTCTGGTTTTCTCATTAGGAAGCACTTCTGCAGTTGCAGTATAGATTTCATTGCCTCATATCACAGCACACAACTGACATTTTCTGATTTCATTTCAGCAACCTTAAGTAACCAGGGAATGTGTTTTCCTTTACTGCCTAGAAAAAATAAGGCTCAGATTAAAAGTGCTGTCAACCCTGGTTTGATCATGTGTCTGACAGTATCGGTGAACTTTTGGTTAGTAATTTGGCATAACTGTTACAACTGGTGAATCAGCTGGAGAGACAGCGGGGGAATTCTTCCCACGTTTGTATAAGACTAGGCAGAAGACAAACTAATTATCATCTACTTCAGACCAAATGAGAAATTCTAAGGACAGCTATTTTAGTGCCAAGTATATGATTGTAAATTTCTCTTTTCTCCTTAAAAATAACAAGTTTTGAGCAATACTTGTTTTCACGCCCCAGTACTTCCAGTGTTTCTTTGCTAGAAAATGCTGAATGCTGCTGTTTATTCCCTAGTGAAAACTATCAAGAACAAATGTAATTTCGAAAATCAACTAATCCTTTTTTCTATTCCTTTAAAATAACATGACTTATATGTTCTTCAAGGCAAATATTTTTCTTTCTGCTCAAGTCTCTATCAGGCCCCAAATCTCATCTTGGCTAAAAGTTACAAGAGGACTAGTTTGGGAAAGAGCTAACGGATATGTTTACGCTTCATTGATCTGAATGTGTTGCTGAATAGTGACTATCTCAGTTGCAAGTAGTGACTGACAGCTCTCAAACTTCAGAAATGTACAGGTTTTTTCCTCTTTGTGCATATCACAGCACGTTCCTTATTGCTTAAAATGGTATATGGAGCTTTTGATATACAGCAAATTGAGGAACAAGTTAAAATCTTGATTTTTGAGAATAGGTGACTAGGAGAGCCTTAGCTATGTAAGTTCTGGCATGCATTGTATATTGATCTCCAGCATCAATAAAACTGCTACTATGTTCTGTAAAGTCTAATTTAATGCCTCTCAAGCATACGTCTCCATGTTACAGGACTGTTGCCTTGAAAACTTCTTGGAGGAATTGTTAGCAGCATTGTGTGGCAGCACATCTGTGATTGCCTTGTTGAAAACATTTTATAGAGTCATGAAAGTGACATTTGAGAAAAAAGGATCTGGAAAACTTAGTATCATCTAGCAGTATCATAGTATATGTGCTGTATTTTTTTAGATTATCTGTAGACAACTGACTTAAAGAAAATGCTTAGTTTGGAAGTGATTTAGGCAGGATGGTGGGTTGCAGAATGAATGGTGAAGCATAGAGTTCATGCCTTTCTTGTTAACTGGGTATGTATTTATTTTCGATTTTAGGTTGGAGGCAGTAAGCACACAATGAATGAGCATCTCCATGTTGGTAGCCATGGACAAATCCAAGTTCAGCAGCTGTTTGAAGATAATAGTAACAAGAGGACGGTTCTGACGACACAGCCAAATGGGCTTACAACACTAGGCAAATCTGGATTGCCAGTGGTTCAGGACAGACAGGCAGAGAGTGCTCATAGACGACAAGGGAGCTCCAGCTCTTTAAAATCTGCAGATGGAACAGGGAAGGTGAAAGCCTCTGTTATGACACCAGAGCAGGCAATGAAGCAATACATGCAAAAATTAACAGCTTTTGAGCATCATGAGATTTTTAGCTACCCTGAAATATACTTTTTGGGTCCAAATGCAAAGAAGCGTCAAGGTGTGATCGGTGGTTCAAACAATTGCGGGTATGATGATGACCAAGGGTCTTATATACAAGTACCGCATGATCATATTGCGTACAGGTATGAAGTCCTAAAAGTTATAGGGAAAGGAAGCTTTGGGCAGGTGGTAAAGGCCTACGATCACAAGATGCATCAGCATGTGGCACTAAAAATGGTGAGAAATGAAAAACGTTTCCACCGCCAAGCTGCGGAAGAAATTAAGATCCTGGAGCATCTCCGGAAACAAGATAAGGATAATAACATGAATGTTATTCACATGTTGGAAAACTTCACATTCCGCAGCCATATCTGCATGACATTTGAATTGCTGAGCATGAACCTGTATGAACTAATAAAGAAGAACAAGTTTCAAGGCTTTAGCCTGCCTTTGGTCCGCAAGTTTGCCCACTCAATTTTACAGTGCTTGGATGCTTTGCACAAAAACAGAATCATTCACTGTGACCTTAAACCAGAGAACATCCTGTTGAAGCAACAAGGTAGAAGTGGTATTAAAGTGATTGATTTTGGCTCAAGTTGTTATGAGCATCAGCGTGTCTACACTTACATTCAATCACGTTTTTACCGTGCACCTGAAGTCATCCTTGGTGCTCGTTATGGGATGCCCATAGATATGTGGAGCTTGGGCTGTATTCTAGCAGAGCTTCTCACTGGTTATCCACTTTTACCTGGAGAAGATGAAGGAGACCAGCTGGCTTGTATGATTGAGCTATTGGGCATGCCTTCTCCAAAACTCTTAGATTCATCCAAGCGAGCCAAAAACTTCGTGAGCTCTAAGGGTTATCCCCGCTATTGCAGCATCACAACTTTGTCCGATGGCTCTGTAATACTCAATGGTGGACGCTCTCGGAGGGGAAAACTACGTGGCCCACCAGAGAGCAGAGAATGGGGAAATGCATTAAAAGGATGTGACGATCCCCTGTTCCTTGACTTCTTAAAACAGTGTTTAGAATGGGATCCTGCTAGTCGTATGACACCCGGCCAGGCTTTGCGGCATCCCTGGCTAAGGAGACGATTGCCAAAGCCTCCGACTGGGGAAAAGGCCTCGGCGAAGAGAATTACAGAGAGCACTGGTGCTATAACATCGATTTCCAAGTTACCTCCGACTTCAAGCTCAGCTTCAAAACTGAGGACTAATTTGGCACAGATGACAGATGCCAACGGGAATATTCAGCAAAGAACAGTGTTGCCAAAACTTGTTAGCTGAGTTTGAAAAACCCAATGCTGTTAATACAAGAGATACAATGTGGCTGAGCCTTATTTGTATGAAAAGGTAGCTCAGATATACATTTTTATTTGCTCAGTAACTTTATTCATTTGTATCTTTCAGCACTCATTTTAAATGTAAGAAATATTGATTTTGTTTTTATAAAAACACGGGGACAATGCTTTAAGTTTTTATACTTATTTTTTAAAATGTTTGTCTTCTACAGTACAATTAGCCTTACTGTAACTAGTGTGACACAGTAATAAACATCAGTGGCAGGCCACTGGTTACAACATGACTGTCATGCATTGCAGCATGGTGTCGAAGATAGTAACCTTTCTCTTCCATGGTTCATATTAGATTTCACCTGGGGTAAATTTGTAAGATTCTACCTTTTGGATTTTATCAGTATGGGTCTTGATTCTGGAAACACACCTATGCCTGACTGGACTCCAGGGAGAGTACTCAAAGAAATAACAGTTAAGCACCTGTAAACTTGTAATTTGAAGTGGAGCCATGGCATGTTATATTGTCATTTTCTATGTGGTAGCCCAGAGAAAGTAGTGGTATCGTTAATGATACAGTCACCTCCTATGGAATGCTTTCTCTATTCAAAAGTAATGTTTTTGATTAAAATGAGCATTTAAATATAATGGGAAAAAACAAACAAACAAACAAAAAACCAAAAAACAACTTCCAGGGCTAAAATGACTCTTGTACATTGCATGCTGTGTGGTAGATTCAATCTGAGAAAGAAAGAAGATGGAAGTATGTTATGTTTTATGTTCCTCTAAATCTGAAAGTGACTGATGAGTTGGTAAAGCAAAATGTTCTGGACTTCATTTCAGGTATATACGATTGAGCATTCACACTGGGCTTCTCTCTCTATTTATTTTTTTGTTTGTTTTTGCCTCTCCTATTCTCTTTTCTCTCCTAACATGCAGCTTGGTCTCCCTAAATCATATAAGCAGAAGTACTCATTCTGTCAGTCTTATACTGTAACTTCCAGACTGTTATGCTACATGGATTTCACAGATTGGTTTTCTTTCTTATGACAATGTTTGTCTGAGTGACTGTGACCTCTCTGGTACATTTACACTTCAGAACAAATCTGCATGAAGGGGCAAACGCTATGTTACTGCATTGCTTTCTGCAGAAAAGTACTTCACCTTATCATAAGTGTAGATGGAAAGATCCTCAGTGGAAAACTTTTCAGTTGGCATACACCATCCTAGATACTTTCTAATAAGGGAGAATTATCAAAGGAAAGTTAAATGGTTGGAATTTGATTTAATCTTTGGCATTTGTAGCTGAAAATTACTTTGAAGGAACAGTTAGATATATATGTAGATTTGTTCACACATGTGTATGTGCCAATGCTTGTTTTTTCTTTTTCACTTTGAGCTGCACTCGTGGAAGAAAAATGGTCTTTAGGGAGGAATAATACCTAGACCTGAGAGGAATATTCACACATTGTAGCATCTTTTCAACAGGTACAGCTTGAAATCTTAAGATCAGTAGTTCATCGCGTACAATGGCTGTGGTCTATGTTGGATGTATAAAACATAGGAAAAGGGAATTTTAAACAAAGTAGAACATAATCTAGAAGGTTTACGGATGCTAGAACAAGACATACTAGAACAGATTGTATTAAAACTCAATAACTTTACTATAAGCAACATCTATATGCACAGATTTTTCTGACTTGTACAAATTCTGAAAAATACTTAAAGCATGGTCCCCTGAGAGGCCAAGAAAGTTTCCGGTTAAGTTCCCTTTCATATTCATTAATTTACCACTTACAGCTTAATTTTTGTTTGCTTGCTTGCTTGGTTTATTTTTAATTTAATGTAAGACTGGGGAGGGATATAAATAAAAAATGACAGAATTCTCAGGAAACATATCACTTCTTGCCAAAAAGTCAACACCTAAAGAAGCTCCAAAAATAATTTCTGAGTAGAGGGTGGTATTTGTTGATTGATAACTGTAAAAATTAAGGCATCAATCAACCTTTTTCTTAGTGTTTGTTTTTTTTTTTTTTTAAGAAAAGATCGTTTCCTGCCTCTAGTCAAATTAAATTATTTAGTGTTAAATATTCACAACTTTATACAGTGCGTGTAAGTGCAATATGTAAACATGTATTAAATCATGTTAAAAATGAAATATAGTAATACAGCTAAGAAAAGTGGCTTTTGGACTATGAATATTCAGTAAGTTATGGTCAGTAAATTCTAAGTCTGGAACAGAGATATATTAATTTTCATATAAAATTAACTGATTACTGTGGAAATACAATACTGTGTATTTTTCTACAGTAACTGGGAATCTTGATTTCCTCCACCACCTACTTGGCTTTACTGCTCCTTTCTACCTTAACTCTTCCTGCAAAAATTAAAAAATAGGGATGCTTATGTTAGGGAAGAAGAATCACCTCCCTTAATATATTGTAAAGGGAGCATTGACACATGTTTCTGCCTCTCGTGGCAATTTAAGGTGAAAACATTCATAATGTTCATGGGTCGTTAATGGGCTAAAACCACTAAATTTTCTTTTTCATGTAACCAGTTCTTAATGCCAATAATGCATTTATGATCTGCCTTCTTCGTAAATGCTACCGGAAACTTTAAGGCCAAAATATAGTGTGCAGAGCTATTTTTTTAACCCAGATACAGTGGAACTTCCTCTATGCTAAAGGAGCAGCTACATCAAGGTTTTAAAGTGATGTAGCTGCTTTTTATTGTAGCTTATTTATACCTGTAAAAAAGGAGGGAGGGGGGAAAGGACGTTGCCTCTTGCTTTGATGTGATTTTATTCTAAGGGCTCTGATAATTAGGCTGATAGAAGTTGGCTTGGAAACAGTGCTTAGTCTCACATGTTACCATTGTCTGGGGACGTCTGAGCTATTTTCAGATTTAGTGATAGCACAGTGTTGTCTTGTCTTTGGTTGCAGTCTCACGCCGCTCAGTTTCTTGCACAGCTGGAGTGTTCATTACCACTTAAGTGTATTGGAACAACAGAATGATGCAAGATGTGTAGATTAACAATAGAGGATGGATTGTGCCCTTGGTGTTAACAATGTGCCTTTTGTTACAAATGCCGTGTTGTAGGGCATGCATCTTGGCCTCTTTAACCCTTTGAATACTGGAGAGTAGGGATGAAATCTATTTTTAAACGCTGTACCTGTCTTCAAACATCCTGTAGATGATCGAGGCCTTAATAGAAACAATAAGGCAATCACACTGTTAGGGTGGAGAGGACACTCTGTTTTTGTAGTATGTCTCATTAAGGGGTTGAAGATGGCCCTTCCTCATTGGTTGTATTTTAACATCAAATTGATTTTTTTTTTTTTAATAAATTTTTGTTATGATGACACTAGATGGAAATCAACTGTATTTGTAAAAATTTACCTCAAACTCTTTAGTTTTATAGTGTGATTTAATCCCAGGGCATTTGGTATGAACCAAAGTGCATTCCTTTTATATACGCCTGGCTCTTATAAAGGTGGCCAGGGATTTTTACAATTTGGGTGCAAGGCACTTAAGCCACTTTTAACTTGGTGGGTGGTTTGGAGTTACAAATGACTTCATGGGAATGTTGAAAACAGTTTAGACATAAGTAGCATTGGGCAATATTAGAATCTTTAGGAAAGAGTGTGCATTATTTAATGCCCTCCATTTTTTAGTATTTTTTTCCATCAATAATATTTGTGATAATTACAAAAAGAACTCTTTTTTTTTTCCAGTCAGCAAAGATTAGAATATTGCCCAGTTTAATGCTATGGTAGCATCTAAATAAAAATAACATTTGTCAATTATTGTTTCTAGGGGCTTGTACATCTCTGCTACAACTTGTAATTACTCAGTTCAACTGCTACAATTACGTCTAAGCAGTAGCTTGGGTTTTTATTGGGCAACGACTTAGACACGTGACTGTAATATGCTGCAACTGTGTGTACTGAAAACATGTGAAAAACGATTGAATGTGGACTGTGTATATATGTATGTATAATTTTCTGTGAGATGCTGCTGTTGCCACTTAACATTAAAGATGTTGTAGTGGGTTTTAATCCTAGTGGCCAGTTTTATGATACTGTATGTATTGTACAGCTGATGACAGGAGTTAAGACAGTTCTAGTGAATATTTGTTACATTTTATTGTCGTGGCCAGAGATCATTTCAGAATAAAATGTTATGTCCTACTTCGCTTCTCTCCACTGTAGTTTGGGTTTTTTTCTGGTTCTAAAAGGGAGCCCTTGGAATGCTGGCATTTCTTCAGTGTGGAAAGGCCTTTTCCTAGCCTGCTGAAGTCAGTGCCAGCAGCGCCTTTGTCCCCCAGCATGCTTATTGGTATCTGTATATATACCCATTGCTGGAGGATGACTTTTCTGGTGCTTTATGTGGCTTGACAGCCTTGAACATTGCCCACAGGCTGCTTTTGCCCTGAGGTTTCTAAAGTTCTGCTCAGGACTTGGAAAGTAATGTAGTTTTATTTGCCCTGTACTCGAGAGAAAACATCTTTGGCAGGTATTTTGCCTGCATGGACTTTTAATTTTTTCTTTAGCTTCTTTTTAAAAGATTTTTTAAAATAGATCTGATTTTGTAAGAAATATTTGAGAAAGGTGCAGTGTATATTCTTTTTTCTTAAAATTGCTTTAAAAGGGCTCAGATTTCTGCACTGATTTTTGAGTCGGACTGGCTTCTCAGAACTTGTCAGGCTTCGTAAAGTCCCAGGGTAATGAGAAGATACTACACAAAGCCAGTGGGCTAGACTGAGCTAAATTCCCTTCACATATACATCGGGAGTAATTTCACCGTTTAGTGGGTAACTGTCTTTTGCGTAATTGGCCACATTCTCTCCTTGGTAATGTCAACATGCACCCAGGGCGGTTTCACTGAAAAACTGCCTGATTCGGGTGAGCCCAGGGTGAAGTCTAGGGATTTTAACTGCACTTTGGTGTCGCCTTCTCAGCATAATTGGGAATCTGTCTCTCAGCCTCTCCTCCAGCCATCTGTCGCTCTTGCCAGCTCTTGCACGCTTCTGCCACATCTGTGTTTTCATTCGAAGAAGGGTAGGGACTGTCTTGCCTGATTCCAGTTGTCTGGAAGTTGGGGTTTGGCTTGTGCCATTTGCTGAGATGCCCAGTAGCCTGTGGGGAAAATGGCGTTGCCCTCTGCCAGTGTGGCTCCCTCCCTGGCGTCCAGCAGGGCGCCCAGATCCCTGTCCAAAAGGGGGCCCTCGGAACCCCACCCTGAATGACGGTCTGTAGTTGCTGGTATCTCCACAGTTCTTCCTTTAGCAAAGAAATTGTGGCTTCTGTTAGATGTCAGCTCTGCAGCTCTCTCTTTGTTTTGTTTGGTTGGAGTTTTTTTAAATTTTATTATTTTTACACAAATCCAGTAAAGAACATCAGAATGTGTAATTATGCTCAGGTACCATGTTCTTCGCTTCTAGTTGCTGCTGCTTTTTTAAAAATCCCATTTTGTCCCATTTTTTTAAGATTCCTTATTGAAAGATCAAGCATGAATTTTACTTTTCATCAGAATGTGAGAAATTAAAAGTCAGGTAAATACTAAAGGAATTATCTGTATAGGGCTGCCTATGGTCAGGAGCTGGTATTTACAGGGACAAAAAGATATGTCTGAGGTGAATAGGGCCAAGTTTGAGGTACACATGATCTTTCCTGGGTTCAGTGAATGTTCAATAGTTACAGGGAGATCAAGTTGAGATTGACAAAGTCTCAAAGGCATCTTGGTGTCTGAAAACTACCAATAACCTGCTATTTCAGTAGAAAAACACCTTTCTTTGGGAGCTTATCCTTTTAAACTCTAATAATTAAAGGATAACATTAAAGGATTTTTATGTAGTTAGAACTTTAGAAACATTACTATATATTTCTTAAAAAGATGTGATTTATATTGCTATTATACTGCTAGTTTAGTCTTGTGGTTTATATCTTAGCGTTCCTGAGAGGAAGGACATTCCTCGTCTTTGTTTTGAGTACATGATACTAGATGTCTCCCAGCCATCAGATATGCTACAGCAGAGTAAAAGTGGGGTTGATAGAACTGGCTTCTCTTCCTTCACAGAAATCCTTTGCGACTCTCGGAACTGGGGTTTCTCTGTGTCATTTTCCCTATTTGGTTTTGTCTGTTGTTTGTTTGCTTGTTCATTTGTTTGTTTTTAAGAAGTGCCTTCCAGCCTCTGGCTGTGATGAGTTCTTGGATCTCTGCCGACACTCTGTCGAGCACTTTAGGATAGGGAGTACTGCAAAAATAACATTTCTGTAGCTTTTTCCAAACAATAAACAGAAAGTCTAGCTTAGTACCAAACTCCAAAGAGGGGGAAAGTGCCATCCGTCTCCAGCTGCAGGGTTCCAGACTCCACACCAGCCATTAACCACGTTTTTTAACTTTGGCATGAAGACTCAGAAGTGCCAAATGCTACAGAATGAAACAGCTTGTGGCTGTCACTTTGTGGGTGAAGACTACAAAAGCAAGGTTATGACATCTTTTTGGAGAAAGTTTAGGGTATAGCTGGAGTTAGGGAGAGGTTCTGCTGAGAAGTTCTTGGGCTGGGAGCTCTGCATGCCACCCTGGGAGGTGACACATGCAGTGCTCCTGCTAAAGGAGGACTGGGAACTGTTTTCCCTCGTTCATAGGCTTTGTGTTTATTTCTTTGCTATGGTTTGGTCATCTGCAAGCTGGAAGTGACTGCGCATACCTTATGTACATAAAATTACTGTCTGGAGTAGCTGCAAACAGTGAAATATTACTTTATAACTAACATTGGCAGTGGGAAAAGCAGAGGTTCTTGTTTGGAGACTGTCTGACCCGAGAGTGCCCTGTGCACAGCACCCACAGCTTCTACGTGAGACTGGCTAAAGGCAAAGCATTGCAAAACGCAGGTGCTGTGAAGTATTAAACCTTGATTAAACATAATGTGTGAAACATCCACTGAGCAGAAAAGCAATTGACGGTTGTATTATGAAGACTTTCAGCCAAACTCCATTTTCAAGTATAGTATTGTTTTATTTAATAAGATCTCTTTAATAAAAATCATCTGAATAAAGTAACGTTAAGATTTTTGCTTCAGCTTCAATGTGGCAGTAAAAATTCCACATTGAACTTAATTTTTTCCCTGTGTGTGGAGAGTGCTTGCAAATGCTATAGATCTACTCTTAAGCCATCTAGGTATAGAGATCTACTCAAGTATCATCTCCTGACAGATGAGCAGGTCCTAAAATTAAAGAATGTGCATGTGTGTACAACATACATATATATACACACACATATATACATGATTCTTTGAAAAACAAAACCAAAATCTCTGCAGGCATTCTTTGTAGTGCTTTACAAAGAAAAGAGACATGGCTTGGTTTTCTCTTTGCCTCTTTGAAGGCTCAGTGTAAACCAAGTCTCTTTGTGTTACGCACGCGTCGAAGCCGACTCTCCCCGCTGGGCTCCCTCTTTCACCGGTGGGATGCACAGAGCGAACCTCAGCTTTCCCACTGGAGGCAGAGCGTGCTTGGGTGAGCAGGAGGCGGGTGTCACCCCAAGGACAGCTGGTCCTGGTCTTTGTCACTCTTTCTGATGCGGATATTCTTTCACCAAGGGGAGAGATGTTTTTGAGTTTACCCTGCTCGGCAACTGAGATTGCCAAGGATTAAAGCCTGAGTCCGTGCACTTAGACTGGGTTGATAAACTTCAGCAGAGAAAAAAAATCCTGAAGCTGAGGCAGAGGTTGTAAAGCCCACCTCTGGAATAAAAACTAGATTTCTAAATATTCCCAGTACTTGTCACGTCCAACTGTGACACCTCCAAAATGGCCTCTAAGATTTGAAAGACTTTGCCAAAGGTCTGTGCAGAGACTTGCTCAGGACGGCTCTGGGCTGGTGGCCCTCCCCTACCCTGCACAGAGATGGCAGTGCCTCTTTTCCTGTGAGCTTCCAGCACTTCTGGCTTCCTCAGGGTACAAAGAACACTTCATGGACAGAAAAAAAAAGAAGCATTGCCAAGGAGAAACTAAACATTTGTGTACCAAGGGCACTACACACCAGCAACAGGATGCCACACTGCTGTTTGCCTGGGTGTTGGTCCTGGGAGCTGTTTTGCCTTGCTGGACCTGCTCCTCTGCGGACACCTCGCAGGCCTGCCGGCACCCATCTGTCCACTGTGCTGGGGTGGACCGGCAGGACTTATTCATCCTGAGCTAGCCTGTCACTGCCCACAGCTCTGCCTGCAAATTGCTTGCCAAAGGCAGTGAATTGCTAATACGGTGCTTCAAAGATGGTGTTGCCACCATAGGGTACCTGGCAAGGTGTTCCAATCCACCGGTGGGGGCTGGCCTGAAAACGGGCTGTGCCCAGGAGCTGTGCACGTGTACAAGGGTGGCACTGGCCCTGCTCCCCTCATGCTGGGTGCTCCTGTCCCTAATGGTGTGTGCTGGGCAGGGACGCTTCCCTGGTCCTTTCCTGGGTGGCAGAACCGAAGGGTGATGCTGTCACGCTGCGGGAGGAGGAAAGCCCTCCTTACCCTAGGAGCAGTGGCATCAGGCAAAGCAGCTTAGCGCCTGTCAGGGTGGGATGTGAGGAGGCTGTAACACGCTGTTCTGCTGGCACAGGGGGGAATGTTTCCAATCATAACCGTCTGCAGATGGCCTGTCTTAATTAGCTTTGACAAGTACCTAAGTTGCTGTAAGTTACGCCACAAATGGGATCCTGAAGCTTTCATTTTTTGTCACCTTTAAATAAAGCTTTTTCCCTCCTCCTGGTACAGCATTTCCATTTTTCTTCCCATGTAAGGCTCTTGAGAAGAAATGAGATCCTTGTGTAGCTGAGGAGCTGTATTTTGATTGACTAAATGATTTATAATTAGGAGGTAGCTCCTGCCAGTGCTCTTCATATGTTGATTGAGAATTGCCTGCAGCAAGTCAATGCAGGCAGAGCTGCCAGAAAGGCACACTGATGTCTTCTTACAGCAGATACCTTTCAACCCCACATTTCCTTCTTCCGCTAGTACTGACTCAGACAAATTATCTTTATGGCCAGTGACTCTACAGGCATTCCAAGGTTGCACTCCAAGGGCCTTCTGTGAAATACTCACCGGTGCAGTTATTTATGATCTATTGTGTGGGAGTTGCGACGCTGGTAGCCTTTTCAGAGCCTGTGAATTAAGCGTGCTTGAAATCAAGCTGAAGGCAAGTGTGTCTCTGCCTTGGAAGGATGTGAAGCAGAAACCTTTCCCCACCTGGTAGAAGCCACTTGGCCTGCTTGCCGAAAAGGGGGCTCTGGAGTGGGCTCACTTGGGCAAGATTGGAAACAGGAGAGAGAGAGCTGCTATGGGGCTTTGAGGAGACACAAATGTGGTTTTTTTTCTCCTCTAACAAAACTATAGCATGAGGCACCTGGGAAGTTCTGACCAGGAAGGAGCTGGGCACATAATTCATCCTCTGCTATAGCAGAGGATCAAGCTAAAATGGTTTATTCCCACTTTCTTGGTTTTCCCTTGGTTGAGGTGGGTCTGGCAGTGCTGGGCAGGCAGACTTCCCTTTTGGTCAGCGCTGAAGAAATCCTTGTGAGCTGGCCTTTCTGTAGATGGGCAGGTCAGAGAAACAAGGACCGTGGTGGTTGCAAAGGAAGGCCAATAAGCAATAAACAAGGAATCACTTTTTTCCTCTCACTGGTTTCATCCAGCTTTCTATTGTGTTGGACTTGAGTATCAGCAAACAACTGCTTGCCTTCATGGATCTCAGCGTCCAGAGTTTACATTTATCTGTTTCTTTTCTACCTTCCAACCATGACAGCCAGAACTTTTCTAGGAGCATAGAGCCTGAGGTACACCCACTATTACAGCAGATGCCCTGTTGTAGAATCCCTTGCATAAATTTACTATTTTTCTGCTATAAAAGTAGTCAGCTTACTAGCACCTACGGCAACTGTTGGAAGACTGTTTTAAACCACCCTTTATAACTCTGATGGAATGTGCTTTTAGCTTAAAATAGTTGTTGATTTTTTTTCATGCTATGTCTTCTTGTGCCAACATTGTCTTACAGCGTGAATGATTCTTCAGCCTTGCTGGTATTTGGGCATGTATTTATGAAGTGTAATTGTATCCCCTTCAGCCTTTCTTTCACTAGTCTAACCCTATTAAGCTATATTTGTCTCATCAGCAAAACTGACTCCCCATGCCCATCCTACAAGGTCTCTGCAGCTGTTCTAGCTTGAGTTCAACTTTGTTAGAGCTGTGGATGGCATTCTGGTTGTTGTCCCGCCAGGGATATGTACAGTATGAAAAATACCTCTCCCTGCCCACCGCAGTACTTCACCTAGGATTTTTCTCTTCTGTGTCATGCCAGCAGTTCAGGGCCATTCCTCAGTCCTTTGGCTTCTCCCCTGCCTCTCTTCCCTTCTGCCGCGTAGAGCTGATGAGATGGAAGTTACAGCAAAATTTCTTTTGGCTGGTACCTAACTGCTTCACTTTGTTCTATTCGATTTCCATCGCCTTATCATGAGAAATGAAACCCTGTGATTCTCCTGAGTATATGTAATTTGAGAAGCTGGACCTTTTAGTAAAACATTCGAAATGATGTGACTATAAGAAAACATGATCATATTCAGCATTCATTTTTTAAAGATTTCTTTCAGGATGTGATGCAGTTGGCTCTAATCAACACTGACGGATCAAGGTGTTGCTGTTACACTGAAAAAAATAGCAAAGATGTTATGGCTATTATGCTGCCAGCTCTCATGACTTCAACTGGTGTTTTTCCCCGAATCCTCACTCCTAGAATTGTTATTATACAGTTACATTTTCTGACCTTTTAGTGAAATAAAAGTTTATTGTCTTAGAGCTATATTTGGAAAGAAGCATGTTGTCCTCAAACCAGGACAACCCCAAATCATAGAGTCATAGAATCATCTAGGTTAGAAGGGACCTTAAAGATCATCTAGTCTAACCATCAACCTAACTCTGTGAAAAAATAAATAAGAAATAGGAAATAAAAATTACTAAACCATATTCCTGAGGACCATGTCTACCTGTCTTTTGAATGCCTCCAGGGATGGTGCCTCAACCACTTCCCTGGGCAGCCTATTCCAATGCTTGATAACCCTTTCGGTGAAGAAATGTTTACTAATATCCAACCTAAACCTCCCTTGGCTCAACTTGAGGCCATAAATCCAGAGAACAATTTCTATGAGCTTAAAAGGAAGAGATTATAAAAAGAAAGTAGATTTAAATTCTAGAGTAACGAATTTTCAGGACGTGTATCAATATTGCTAAGATTTTCTGAGGGTTGAGGGTCCTCAGTGTTAACAAAACATGTGAAATAGTATGATTTGAAGCAAAAATCCTGATTTTCCGCACACTTGATTCAGAGTCACTTCATGGAGAGACATCAAGCCAGATGTGGTGGTACTGTTGTGTTGTACCTGGCCATCCTGCATCAAAATGCCTTACACTGAGCGCTCAGGTACACTCTTCTTACTCTCTTTTAGAAAGACACAATGAAGGAAGATGATAATAGTAAAGCAGCTGTGGAAAACAGAGAATACTTAAAATTGTTGGGATGAATTTAGCCCATGTGAAGAACTAATAATGAGAGTGAATTTTGTGGGGCATTCTCTTACCATCATGGGTCATGAGAAAGCAAGATACAGGCTGGATCCTGCCTCTGCCAGTTCCCAGTTCTATGTCACTTGAAAGGGTTGCAGCTGGTGATAGGGGCTGGATGTGCCAGCCTGTGGGCTTTGGTTGGATCTAATGAGTGTAAGTCAAGGTTTGAAGCCATGTCTTCAAAGGTGGTATGTTTAGCCTGTATTGACTCCTAGTGCTAGCTGTTCTGTACAATATGCATCCCCCCAAATGTAGGGATTTCCCTAAAAAATTCGAGGCCCACACTGGTGACCAGGGCTGTGTAAGACTTCACTGCCCCTGTGTAAGACTTCACTGCCCATTCTTTCATTCAGTTTAGCAGTGAACTCCCCCCTGTACAGAAGAATGGAGTTTTCTTGCAAAGTAGGACTTCTGCTTGGGATTGTTTCTGTGCTTTCCTCCAATACAAAGTTTCCTGGACAAGCTAAGAAAATACAGGGAATGGAAGGGCAAGAAAGTATTATGGATGGCTGCTTTAAAGCTGGAAAGACACATTTTTCAAACAGAATTTGAATATTTATTTTGAAATATTGTCAAAAGCATGAATTTTTAAGTGTTAGGTTTTGCTTTTGTTTTTTTCCCTGCGCTTCACATTTTTTGCTTTCTTTCCTTTTCAGTACTCACTTTTTTCTTTTTTTTTTTTTTTGCCAGAAGAACCTGGAGAGAGGGAGAAAACAGATTAAAAATGTAAGAAGCCAGGGGAAGTCAACTTAAATGTGAAACTGAAAACACTGTAGAAATTTTGCATATAGCTTTCATTTTCAGACACACAGAAAATTCACTGAAAAAGTCAGTCAAACAAATGAAATGTGGATTTTCTGTACACAGTTTTTATCTGTCAAAACCTCCCATCCTACAAAGATTTTATTGCCTGATTAGCTTAATACACATAAACATTTATTATTGCCAGGGTGGATTAGAAGTCAAGTTCAAAGGGCTTTTGTTGAAGCTTTTAATTACTCCAAGATCTAGCAATAAGGAACTTAAGCCCAGAAGAACCCACTTTTTGTGGTGACTGGAAGACATAACATTATTATAGTCTGGTTTTGGATGAATGAATGAGGAGATGACAACCAAAGCCCATTCCTGCATAACTAAATATTCACACCCAAGGGTTTGCTTCATTTTTCAAGGAGGGCTTAGGGAGCTTGTGGGTACATTTGCTTCCTGAAAATGATGTTTGAATTAAGCTTGTTTAGGAGAATGCAGTTGCTTCTACTTGACAATGAGCATAGCCAGATACAACCATAATCTAGCCCAAGGCTAGGATAGATTTTGGGTTTGGCATTATTTGCCCACCTAAATGCACAGAAGTAGCAGCATCTATTTTTTCTTTATTGCTGCCTTTCATACTAAGGTTATTAGGAAACGAGATCAACCCAACTTTAGCTTGGTAGGGAAGCTTGTAAAATAACCTGCTCCAGGAGCTGGTTGGTTTGTGTCTGTTGGGTGATGCAAAAAGCCAAGGGAGAGGAGAACTTGGTTTGAATACTGGCAGCTGCTGTCCAGCTGATGTAATTCAGTAATAGCTGGTGACAGGCAGAAACTATAGAAGATACAAATGATAATTCCTTGGGGACCTCCAGACATAAATAATTCATCAAAATGAATTTTATAGTAGGGGTCAAAAGAAATTGAAGAAAGCCTGATTGTTAACTCTCTGAGGGAGGAACTGACAGACTGTTTTTGTACAAACTATGCAGGGGAGGAAATACAGGCAAATTAAATGTAAATGAAGAATATGGCATTGTTCCTACTACCTGGAACCAAAGTAAAAGAAACATGAGAAATAAAAAAAGGAGGGACGATTAAAGAAGTGTCAGTAACTGAAACTGCTACTGGATAACAGTGTCAGTCTCAGCTGAGGTGCACCATCGAGCCCTGCCCAGAGAGATGTTGGGAAATGGCAACAGCAGAGTGAGTTGTCACAGGTCCATACTGTTGCACAGTATATATATCATATAGTCATACTAAAGAGTGTTGCCTGAGTAATCAGCTTGGTAACTTACCTGTAGTTAGAAGCTGATTAATCTCCCCCAAATATTTCATGTGTCTGAGTAAGGAAATGTTGTCTCTCAGTGTGGGAAGGACAGAAGTGCCAGGGTGGGACATGGTTGTGGCTCCCACAGCTGGCATCTGCAAGTGACTAACCCACAGGGTGGCTGAAGCCGTTCCCTGCTGACTCTGCCATGGGCTAAGTCCTCCCCACGTCACTTGGTGCCCTTGGAGGGCTGCATTGTGGTGTGAGAAGCTTTGGGCTTTTAGTAAGAAACTTCTTTTAGAAGCCTGCGTCCAAAAATGCCCTCGGAGGCTGGTTTTGAAGGGTGAGGAAAGCTGTCATGCCCCATTCAGCTCAGAGTTCCTCAAAGAAAACCAACACTGCTTCAACTAAGCAAATTTAAGATGTTTCTCTGGGACTGCTTTTAAAAACATTTCTTGGTGAAGTTCTTTTTGAGCTTGCTTAGCACAAGGTGACTGTTTTTCCACATAGCAGGCTATAATTCTGCAACTGTTTGTGTTTGGGTCTGATGTTTGCCTTAGTTTGTGAAATCCAACTAGTCAAATAACTTCATGCTGACTGAAGAGGAGTGTTTCTGTCATATTTGAAAGAAATACTGGCTTAGGAATAAACGGTTATAAGCCTGTGAAAATGGCATGTTGCTTATGTGCAGAGCAAAATTTTCCACCCAGGCTCATATTTTCAAAAGCAGCCTCTAATTTTGGGTATCCAAATTTAGCCTCCCGGAGGTTGACTTTCAGAGATATTGCCTGCCCCCGAGTTCGAACATGTATACTTTACGGTCCCCAGAATAGCTCCTCCAGTCCGCTCTGCTTCATTGCCCAGAGCAGCCCTTGTTTTGTGCTATTCTGGATTCACATTTTGTCATTGTCTGAGAACTGCTGGCTCTCCCATCAAAAACATTTTCCCCAGCTGTAAGTTTTGTGGTCCCTAAATCTGGGAAACTTTCTTTTCCAAGGACTTTGGTATTGCCTTAGGTGCAAAGGTCTTCTTCCTACCTTCTTCCTGAGAAAAAACCCCAAAGAATATTTTCCTGTAAAATCACTCACAGATTGCAACAACTATGAGAATATAAGGAGAGACGCTTTAACTACCTCAATTATTTTAAAGCAGAAAGCTGTGGGAGAAGGATCATCCCTTGTTACAAAAGTCCACGAGTCTGGCTGGTAGCTCATAGTATGTGACGACATCTGAAAAAAGTTCAGTTTGGTGCATCTTACTCCTATTTAGCTGAGTAACCCAGAGAAAATCTCCTTTGAACATAATGGGATGAATGAACATAATGTTTCTAAACATAAAACATTATCTTTATTTAAAACATGATATTTTAAATAAAATATTTTAAATGTTAAATTTTTGTGTGTGTGCTAACCTTGTAAAAGGCAAGGAAGTCGCTTCTTTCTCACTGTGATTTCCCTTTGCCTGCTTGCACTTTTTCAGGGGGAGGCATTTCTCATTTTCTAATCTCATAGCAGGTTAAAACGTGATGTTCTCTCTTATGTGCAGAGGTTTTCCTGTGATTTAGGGAAAAAGGATGCACATGTGGTAATGTACCAGTTTCCAAAAGTAAATAGAAGGATACCCTGGTGAATTGTGCTGATCGCAGGATTAATGCTTTCTCTTATTACTGAATTAATGCCAGGTGCAGGTAGCATTAAAGGAGGCTGAAAAACCACAAGGGACTCTGTAAGGCTGGTGTTTATTTCTTTAAGACAGAAATGCCTGCCTCTCCCGTCAGTTATACTGCAATTGCCAGAGCCAGATGAGAAGCAATGACATGATAAATAAATGCCCTGTGGCACATGGTAGGACCAGCCCCATGGCCGGATGCTGCCTTCTGTCCAGGCCATTTCTACAGCGGGAACATCCAAGCAACCCCTTTTTCTCTGGATGCTTCAAAATCACTCCTTTTAATCCATTAGGTAAAGAGCATGATTACAATAGCGAGCACCACTTTGATGGTGGGAGAGCCTAGAAAATAAAGAAGGAGGAAAAGCTGCTGCACTGCTTTAGAGAAAGCAGGAGGAGGCTGAACCCTGTGCAAGGCATCTCGGCTGTTGCCAAAGAGGAGAGTGTTTTCTTGACTGAGCAAGCAGCAGAATGTGAGAAGCAGAGCGCTTACACAAGGCCGCTTGCTGGGAACATACCAGCGAGCTCTTCTCACGTTTTCTTCTGCAACAAACCCGGCATTGATTGACAATTTTGCAGATGTACGTGAGGACCAAGAATGGAAACTTTCAGCTCTTATACCATGAGGCAGCCCAGCACCAGCTTCTGCCCATCTCCCGCGGTGCTCAGTGGTATCTCTTGCTGTCTGCCCCGATTAATTCACCCTCCCTTTGAATAACAAGGGATGAGGTTAGAAATCACCATGCAGCCCTGATGGGGCATGGGCTGGTGAGAGCATACCACAGTGTTTGGGGCAAGAGCCAAGGTACCCCCCCAGCTGCTCCCATTGCTGTAAGACCGAGCATAGCCCACAGCACTCTCCTGTTCCTCGGCTTGGCCAGCAAGCCCTTGGGCTAACAGGCACCCACATATTGCTTGTAAGCGCTGCGAACCCAAACAAGCAGAAATAAGCCAGGAGCATGAGTCAGAGGAGGAAAAGGGGTTTCCTCTGCATGAGGTCTTCAGTGAGCAGTGGCAGGTGGAGAGATTCTCCCACAGTTGGTGTGAGGCAGGTGTTCTCCAACCAGGACCCCCCACCACATCCACAGGGGGCCTGGGTGCCTGGAGAACATGGACTATGTCCAGTCCACAGTAAAAAGCCTGAAAGGCATATAATGCAGGTATATGGCTTCCAGCAGTGATAGGTTACTGCTAGACCACGGCTCTTGCCAACATGGACAGTTTCACCCACATAATTATAATAGTGAGAGAAAACGAGGATTTTTCTCATTTTACCACTCCATCACTCTCTTCATTCCTGCCCTTGTAGTGTGAAAATATAGTGCTGCTCTTCCTTTTCAGGGCCAGACACATTGATGTGTACTGGCACTCCCTAGCTGCAGCATACAATTCATCTTACCTATTTTTATAGGTCTCCCTTGCTGTCAGCTGTCTGGCTTTTGGTGTCAGCACAGAGATGGCAGCAGATCCCACTGTTCTCACCAGAGCTACTATAGCATTACCCATGAAAAATGCCTTTGAAATGAGGCACTTTGGTCCGGAGCCCCAATATGAGAGTGCCTATCAAAAACATGGCATTCCCACCGCATAAATCCCTCAAGGCACTCTGCTGTCGCTGCTGGGGTACTTAAACAAAGGGACACCACAAGCCCTTTCCCTGTGTGGGGTTTAAACAAGCTGTCCACTTGCTGATGATATCTGGACATGACTGGAGGGCTATTTTGCTCATTTAATTCTCTGGAGAGAGATATTTGTTCAATAAGTTGGTGCTGAAAAAGAGTGTTTGTTTTAATTTTTGTGGACTGAAACCATGACAGCTGCTCTACAAAGGATTAAGTGCTTTAATAATTTGTATCGGTGTGGCTTTTCCCCCTGCTTTCGTCAAGTTTGGTTAACATTAATTTCCAGTATCTGCTCTGAAACAGGATTAACCTGTAGCAGGTTTTTATATCTAGACTTCACTCCAAGACAGGGATGTCTGCTCAGTTACATGCAAATGCATTGGCGAAGTGACACGCTGAACCATGGCATAACGATGCAGTTGCGTGAATTGCTCTCCATAAAGCCCATCTAACCCTGTACTGCTGGTATCGATCCTGGGAGTGACAAATTCCATCTGAGGAAGGCAGCACTTTGAGATATTAAAGTGTAATTTATGGATTCATTTGCTGGGGTTCCAGAATTGATTTCCTTAAATGTTACAGAGCATATCTGATGCAAATCCCCTGGGATTTGGAACAATATAGTAAAATATCATCAATTCCTAGTTCCCTTTGTAATCATTTAATGAAGGCAGAATGTCCTTTGTTAAATGGGCCCTTTCATCCTCTGGGTGAATTAGGTGCAGTTATAATTAAACTTTCGTTTAGAATTGGAACTAAATTAATATCATATAAATTACTGAATCTTCAGAATTGCTATTCCCAATTAATAAGGTAACCGCTTTTGCTGGAATAGACTTTTTTATGATGCATTAATAACTCCCAATTCCTATCACATATTTATCTAAGCCAATACATTGTATTTCAAATATTTAACCGAAGACTCCCATAAGGAAGGATCTAATAAAGTACTCTAATAGATATCAAGTAGTTTTAACTATACTGCAGATTCTCTCAGTGCCTCCTGCTGCTTTTGAAAGATGAGACAATAAAATCCACATTGCAATGTGGCACAACATTTTATCTGAAACTGGGTGAAGTTCTTGGAGTGCCATGCAGACTGCTAGCACACTGGCACTCTGAATGCACACACACACGCAGCTGTCAAATAGCATCATTTCATTACTTTTTCTTTTTTCCCCCAGGGCTAGTTTGATATGTACTTCAGAGGCTTTGCAAGTCATTCTGCAAAGTAGCCAATGCTGAGGGTTAAGGATTTGGATTGCATTTCACAGTAATACAAGCATTAGTGTAAAGCCTTATGCCGAACATTTGTAAGTATTTATCTGTTAGATCAGAGTCCTGCACAGATATCATGCACAGTCTGTGCTTATTTTCAATGTGGAAAGTAAGTACTTCATATAACGATGTAACATCCAACTACTCTTACCTTCCTTTTTCATCTCTGTAGTGCTGCCACCAGCTTTGGAGTCCATGGTGTTCACGTTCCCAGGGTGACAGACAGCACGAGAGCTTGGATGGGCTCCACTTGCTCTGCTTGCAACCCTCCAAACCCAAGCATTTACCTTCAGCTTCCTGCCAAACTCAACTGGGGGACCTGATTGCAGGTGACCCCAAGTGACTTTGGCTTCTCTAACATAAGTACGTTACCAGGCCAAGTCGAAAAGAGAGGAAGATGTAAAACAGCAGCAGAAGTCAGGAAAATAACCATCATGAGGACATAACTGTAGAAAGTTAATATAATCCTTTCTTAGAAGAGGATGAGAAAAGGGAAAGCAAAATCACGAAAGGTGTTAACCACTTTTTAAAGATGTTCTGATAACAAGGCTGGTACAAAAAACCCTCATATGGAATATAATTATCTTCTGGCAAGCACCAATTTTGGACACCTTTCAATCATTCTGATATCTAGCTGTTCATTAGTATCAGATGTAAAATGTGGCACAATTATTCCATTGGATATTGTATTGTTTATGTAACTACCATTTTTCAATCTGCTTTGATATTTTTTCATCAGAAGTGTTTTAAAATATTAGACAATGTACACAACTATACACTTTTCATGCCAGAATATATCTGACAAAGTTGTTTTTCACTAAGCTCAGACCTTCTTATAGGGAGATACACTGTTGACCAGTACAACATTAATCCAATGTCAATAACAACAAACCCAAGAAAACCAAAATTTGATGATGATTTGTTGCTGTGAATTTCTGCTCATGTTCAGGATATCTTGCTTTCCAAAGTTATTAAACGGAAACAAACTTCTAAGAATGACATAAAATTAAGTTAATTTACTTAATTTATCAAACCAGTTTTTGATGTCAACTGCAAATCTGCTTCATGGGTTGATATAATTTAAGATTGAAATGGTTTAATGAATATATTAATAATGAATAGTGAGCTGAATTGGAGCAACAGATGAGACAGTGACACAGAGCAACTTTTGTTTTTAAGACTCCTTAATTGCAGAAGAAAAAAATTTCTCTCCCTGTTTGAGCTCTGCAACCATCTTAGTAACAGAGCTCAGTCTTTTGAGGGTGGCGAGTGCAGTAAAACAATGTTGTGGTTTGCTTTAACTGCTCAGATCAAGGTCCCAGTTAGCTTTCTGGCACAGATCTATTGGAATGGATTTCATCATCTGGGGGCTGTTCATGCTGCGTTTTGTAATCAAGGCATTTAGTAACTATAACTCTGTGAGTCCTGTGTATAATTTCACGTGTGGTGTTATAACACTTGCATTGCTGATCCCTAATTTTGGAGGTTGGAAGCATTGGCCATAAAGAGGGGAGAATAACGGGCAGCGGGCATAAAAAACCCCCTTTGGTCAAAACCAAGTAGTGATTTGCAGTGTTTTCTGCACAGATGTTCCTCCTTGACTATAAATCGTCATGTTTGTGTGCAGAGATTTTAGCCAATTATACCCTTTTTTTAAAAAAACTAAAATATCATCTTTAAAAATAAATCCTAACCCTCGTGTCAGTCCCACTAACTGTATACAACAAAGACTTTGTACTGAAGGTGCAGGATGGCTCTCTGCTGATTGCCCTTTGTAAACACCAAGCAAAGTCTTGTTAAATTGTACACAGACTTTTGAAAAATCTTACTATGTTTCTCTCTCATTTTGATCATTCCCACCCCCCCACACCCTTATCTCCCTTTATTGTGGAAAATGGCAAAAATCAGTGCCTGTTTCATACTCCCTTAGGTCTTCTGTGAACTGAATAGTTCATGACGCTGACTTTCCAGAGGGGCTGTCTAACCACATTTTGGCATAATTTGTGCTTGGTTGAATTTTGTGACAGGCAGGCACCTCATGAGTTGTACACCTCTCATGTGGAGTCTTATCTCAGCAACCCAAACATGATAGCTGAAGTAATTTCCTCCTTTGGGGACCCTCTCTTTCCTATCCCCTTTTTTTCATGAATGGCAGTGACTTAGATGATGAATACAACATTGAAGGCAGCATCCCATTAGCATCCATGGTCTGTAATAGCATATTTTAAAAAATTACAATTCTTGATTCTCCTACCTGGAATAACTTTTATTTGTTTTACCACAGTTGCATGGAGCTGATGATTTTTATTCAGCCATTCCCAGTGTACTCAGATCTTGTCTGAGATATTAAAAGCCATACAAAACTGAACTCGGTTTGGAAAGAACAATACAAAAGCTTCAACGTGGCTGTGAACTCTGCATTTCTGCTGCTGTTGTGGTGTCATGCATTTACTTATTCATAGCATAGTAACCTTCTCCTGTCCCTGCAGGAACGTGGAGTGCAGTGGTGTGCTCCATCTGCCCTAGCCTCTCATGGGAAGAAGGGGAGGAGGCTGCCACTCTACCGCCTGTCCCCCCTCAACCCACTGCCCTGCATCCCTGCACTCAGTGCCTATATAGCCCATCCTCCATGAGGTGCTAGTTGAGCTACTCCACCACCATGCTGATTTGGCATCATTCATGGTGTATCTCTGAGGCTCTAATTTGGCCTTCTGGTTCTCCAGAAGATGCTGGGGTTGTACAGCCAAGCGAGGGGGAGACTCTCCTGGATGAATTCCGACAATAGGCACTTCTACTTAAGAGATCTATATAAAAATGCCAAAATTTACTCTATCTGACATCATCTTTCAACCTTTCAGGAGAAAATAGCTTTCTAGAACTTTCTTTGTGTGACATAACTGCCTATGGGCTGGAAAAGTGTTGTCTAATGCTGAGCCTGTCAAAAGCAGTACAGGAAAGCCACAATATTCCCAAGCTGTCTACTTTAAGCCTGGGTAATTTTATCACAAGTCTTTAAGGAATTGTAGAAGAATTACAGAATCATGGAATAACTTAGGTTGGATGTGACCTCAGGAGATCATCTGAGCCAAACCCCTGCTCAGAGCTGCACTAACTTAAATAACATTGCTCAGGGCTGCGTTTGGTTGGGTTTTTTGAATATCTTAAAAGAATGGAGACTCCACAGCCTCTCTGGATAGCTGATCCAGTGTTTGTTCATCCTAGTGGTGATTTTTTTTCCTAATGTCTAATTAGAATGTCTTTTGTTGCAACTCATGTCTGCTGCCTGGGTAAACTTGCTGGACGAAAGACCTTCATGCAATGTGACATCAGACTCTGTTTGCTGTGTCTGTATCAGTGAAATTAGAAGTTCCTTAACTGTAAGGCTACTTGTACTATTTGAAATCAGTTGTTGGTCTCAGTCCACTAATGGCACCTGTGTCATGGAGCTGCCAAGGTCATTTGAACAGCTTGTCAACCTTTCCAGCAGACTGAACAAAGAAGGCTGAAAGGACAGACAAAACCATCCTCTTCATGCCCAATAGAGCTCTTTCCAGGCAGGCTGAAAGGATACATGCCAGTAGCCACCAGTGCTGTGCTGGTGTCTGCCCTGAGTTTCATCTCTTGCTAAGGAGAGAGGTGCCTTTTGCCAGTGCAGTCCTTGCAGCACCTTCTGTGAGCACCAGAGGCTGGCTCTCGTCACTCACCGAGCTCCAGTGACTGCTGCCAAACTGGTGTTCCGTGACACGGCTCATTCTCCCAGCCCATCTGCCTCCTCCATCAGGCCCAACTCAAGCCCTAAGTTAGCACAATGCTGGCAATACGCTCCCTGTCCTGTCACACCTCTGTGCAGTGAAGAGAGCAGAACACTTGCAGCCCCGGTGTGAAACCCATCTACCCACCAGCCCACCTTCTGCAGAGCGCAGGTATTTGCCTTTGCTCTTCTGAGGAGTGCCAGGAAAAACACACCATCAGATCCTGGCCCATTTTAACTATTACACACACTTCATCTTGCACATTATTGTAGGGTGGACCTGCCTTGTTGGCGGAAAATTTATCCCAATATTTTCATGTTAACCATCTGGACAGATGGGCTGCCTACAGACTCCCCTGCGACAGCTGTCAGTGCAGAGTCTGAGGTCCAGCTGTGTTCAACCCTCCTCATACTTTATTTTTACTTTGCCGTGATGGAATTGGTTCTTATTTCTTTGGCTTTTCACTTCCTTGTTCCTTAAGATGACAAGAGATCCTGTAATGATGCAAAACAGGAAACACAAGGGATGGGACACTCTAAGCATGGTAACATAGTGTTATAAAATAAAACAGCCTGTAGGAAATATTCAAGGGATATGAGAAGGTAGTGTGCTAACAGCCACTACAGTGCAGCAGGCACATGGGGACATTGTTGCTGAGTAAATATTGGCTGTCTGTACAGAAGAAGGTAAATCCAGCAGAGATAACCTTCTTATCCAGAATAGAGGCTGACCAGAGATATTTTCATCTATTCATCTATAAAGCTCTCACCTCTAAGGCCCTGATCCTGGACAGTTGCTTAGGGCAAGCTCTGAAAGCATAGGCTTTTTGTACTGAAGGTGCTGGATGTGTCTCTGCTGCTTACCCTTCACAGAATAATCCTTTACTTCTGTATCCTTTTAAAAATCTCTCTGGGTAGGCATCATTGGGGTCTAATACTGCTTGATTTGTATTCATCACTGAGGACTGAGACAGAGACAGAAAGTGTCCTTGATTTTAAACATTCCTGGTGTCATAGACCTGTATTTAAGAACCGATAGAGACTGCTGCTACCATGTCAACCTTCAATCCACAAAAATGATCAGAGCAATTTTTTTCTCAGTAAGAAATATCTTCTTGGAGGTGAGGGAATTTTCTCCCCTTACCCTGTTTTGTGACACAAGGGAGTACAAGGTAAGTTTCTCAAGTGTGGGTTTTGTTGGAGTTTTTGTTTGTTTGTTTGTTTGTTTTTTAAAAAGCAGTTCTCTGACAGTTAAATACATGGCTAATCTTTCTTGGTAGTTGCCGGAGTTGTCTTCTAGTTCTATATTTTAGCTAATGCTTTTCTGCCTCTTTCCTTTCCCGCCCTCTGTACTTAATGTCCCAGGGTCAAGTCTAAAATTTGACTAAGTCTAAAATGGAGACCAAACCCTATATGCTAATTATCAGTGGAGATGGACAGTCCTCAGGGCAACAAGGGCACGAGAAAGTCAGAGCACTGTTTTCACTGAAATGCTTCTTGTGTTAGGGAAGGGAAGAAAAACATGATGGTTGCCCATGCCTTGGCTGGGGTTTTTAGTTAAAGGCCTCCTGCATGCCTCTGAAACACTGAAGAGCATTCTGGACGTCTTGGCCATGCTGCCAGACCTTGGCTCCTACATAACTGGTCTGACTTCCAGCACACTTGGAATATACGCTGACTTCAAGGGTGTCAGTAGGTTGAAAATCCAGCTGCACTTCTGAAGCTTAAACACAGTCTCAGGAATCCAGCTCAAGCTTTGATTTTTTTTTGGAAAAGTATGCCTTTAGTCAACAAAGTGATACAGGACTTGGCCTGGCTTTCCTTCAAAAGCTGGGAGCGTGTTATACAACTTGTGCAGCCTCTGCTCCACTACGAGCCTGCCTTCAGAAGGCTGTGGTTTTCTTAGATAAATGGAGCTTTATCTAATTAGTTATTTATATATCAACAGTCTCCATAGAGTGCTGAACACTGCAAAATTATATCATAGGTGTAAGAAGGAAATTAAGCTTCATGCTTTGAAATGGAAGAAGGCATTAACAGTCCTGGCAATTACTTGTTTATTGCTGTGTCCCTTCACATAGGCGCTCTTCATGATGTTGTTTGACCCCTAGGCTGAGATCTGGAAAATAAGTGCAAAAACCCTAACTGCATTTTTTTCAGAGGCTGATACCTTCCAGTTACTCACTGGGCCCGCTTAGCCCCCTTTGCAAGGGAGGTGCAGCCCCGCTAAGCCAAACAGCCTCAGCTCAGCTGGGAGCAGTCCCTCTCCAGGAAGGAGCCAGTGAGAGATGAATTACAGCCCTCTCCCAGCTCCTGCCATCTGCCCGATGCAGTCCAGACAACTGTCTGGTGCAGATTTGATTGAGTTCACCAAAGACCTCCACAAGCTATTCATTTTAGACAGAGGTCCAAAGGGCGAAAGTTCTCTGTCCTGTTTGCAATCCAGTCTGCCACTTAAGCACTTCCCCCCTTTCTTTAAAGGTCAGAATTAAATGGATATCTCTTTACCAATTTACAGACAAATGCTTTGATAAGCGAGTGCTCAGCAGCCACGGGGATGAACACAGAATGCAGTAAATATCCTGATAGATGAGATTTTTAACATACAGAATTGTGCTTGTAATACAGAAGAGGAGGTGAACTTCTGATTGTTAGATTTGGCAGGGGTGGCTCTCTTCAAGTTATTATCTTCTGTGCTGAATGAGTACTGACATTAGAGAGTCAAGCTGCATAACACATGGAGATTATTAGTATTCAGTAAACAGATATGCTTGCAGCTCTTCAGCCCTGGAAATCTGCAGTGAAACTGTTCCCTCTGCCCAAAGGAGGCTCCAGCTGCTGTGCTGACAGCAAGAGCCAGAGGTGAGGTCAAGGTACCAGTAAGGGCCAGCCTGGTCCCAGCAACGATGAAGGCTTCTCTGGGGACATGCGAGCTTTTTCTCCTGAAAAGGCGCCATTCCAAGAGCCAGAAAGAGCCCTGTTCTCAAATGAATATATGTTCGCTCTGTATTTCCATAGGGATCTGGGAATAAACAGACAGTGGTGAGAGGAAAGCAAGAAGCTGGCTGTTTGTTAGAGCCACCCAGCAATGGTGCTGGAAAACTAAAAGGTTTTGCAGAAATGTGTCAGTAAACGTCTGCCAAAACACAGCCAGAAACCTGGCTGCCTTGCTGCCAGGCTGCCTCAGATCTTTTAGGATCCTGCATTTTGAAAGAAAGAGGCAATCAATTTGAATTAAAAAAAAATAATAATTTGACAAACCAGTTTTGTAAATCTAATGAAACACCTCAGTGCGTACATTAATTGGCTGCTGCCGACACAAACACACCTGGGGCTTACTGATACCGGGATATCCATAGAGCTTGCTCCAGCTGGTGCGACCTGCATCCCCTCTTGCTCTACTGCTTCCACGGAAGGTCCTGAGATGAAAGCCTTTGCCCTTCCTCTCCCTACTTGGCTTTCTGCAGGGCGATAAAGAGCGAAGTTCAACATTCAAAGCGCACCTTCCCTGGTTCTTTTACTCACTGGCAGATTTCTGCAAGTTGTTATTCTTTCTATTTGAAAACACTTGTTTTCGTTCAGTGCTGTATATCGGTGGCTCACTTCAGCCAGCCTCTGCGCTAAACCATATTTATTGCGTTCTATTATATGACAATTGACTGTACCCTGCCATTCCTCATCTTTATAACAACAATAAGCCCTTAAAATTAAAGCAATTTCATTTTGGATAGAAAAATGTAATAAGCCCTTGAGGAGTCTCTAAAAGGTCACAGTTGTTTTAAATAAATATTAAAATCGATGCATGATCTTGGTGATTTCTGAAGAGAAATCTTTATTAAAACCTGGTCTTATTTTTTAATAAGGGAATCTGCAAGACTAAACATCGATGGTCTTTATATGTATATACTTGATCGTGTACATGTACGCCATTGCCCCATGGCAGTATTGGTTAGGATTCCAAACTGAAGTCTTTCACAAACTCTAGTTAAAAGAAATATAAATTCTTAATATGAATTAGATCAAGGTAGCAAGATGACGTAAAAGATGAAAGGATTTTTTTTTTCTTAAGTCTCATTACTAGAAATGTACTACTAGCAATAGTTTCACTTCACGGTACTTACCTGAAGCCAGCCATGGCAGAGGTCTTGCTGTGCAGCGCGTTACGTGTAGAAAGTCATAGTCTCAGTCTTCGAGTACATGCAATGGGCAAAACAAAAGGAAGCAGGAGGAAGGGCAGCGTGAATCCTCTTTTCCTCTCATGGGACTGGAAAAGCCAGCTCCCTGCATGACCATCCTTCCTCAGATTGTTTCTTCTGGATAGTTTGTGGGGAAAGTAAGCTCTGAGGTGGGTGGGTGAAAGCTGCATCTGTGAATGTTGAAAGGGATTTTGCTGATGGTAAAAGGAGAAGTGGGAGAGGGCAAACATGGGCTTGTGGGAGAAATGGAGGTTCAGGTGATTGAGGATGCTCCTGGTGATGGACTGACAGTAACCTTCTCTAAATGACATGACGTGGCAGGATTTGTATCCCAAGGGGTTTTGAGAGATAGGGCAGAAAGCAGGTGTTTGATGTGGTGGAAGGTGAAATCAATGGGGTCAATTGAAAGGGCCAGGAAGGAAGTATAGTAAAAATGGTCCTAGAAGCAATATTTCTTATATTTATTATTTTTTATGCTTGTACTGGTCATGATGTCAAAGGAAAGGATGGCAATGTTTCCCAAACAGTTGCCAGAGAGGAGGAGGCAGTGGCTGTTAAGAGTGTGGAAGAGGTGAAAACCAGGTAGGATGAGGGGAGAAGGTTTTGGAGTTACGCAGAAAGAAGCAATAACTCTAAGACGTGGCCTGAATATCAGGTTTAGGTGGAAGGGACAAGCAGAAGATAAAAACAGGACAGAGGCCAGAGACACACATCACATGCTGCTCCTGCCATGGTGGGGAAAAATCAGAGATGTTAAAAGACATAACACCTTCCTTAAATCCTTTGCACTGGAAAGTGAAGAACAAACCTAAAGCTCGGTGGAATGGGTCCCAAACTACTGAAGTGCTATGTGCTTAAAAATATAACAACCCCCCCTCAGCTTTTCTTTCTAAGTAGCATCTATTTATCTTTGCATACCTCTCAGCTTGCACAGTGAGGTTACCACCAATCAGCCTCTCTGCCTGGTTGCAAGCTCTTCCTACATCAGCTCCCGTGAGTTTCCTGCGGGTCCCTCTGCCAGGCTGCACCTGGTGGCACTCCAGGGATGGGTCAGCTCTTTAGTGTGGCCTGACAAGCTTCAAAAATGTTGTGCCTCTTTGCCCCTGCTTGATTTATAGTGCCTGGGCTGTGTTGTGCTCACGTTATATTTTGTTTATAATTTCATTATCCATTTCTATTCAACACCCTCAGGTACTTCCCATTTAAACTGCTCCTAGTCTTTTACATTTCTTTGCTCAGAACATTGTTTAAAGTACAGCTTCAGTTATCTTCCTTTTTTTGATACCCTTTCTGTTCCTGCCATAGTGTGACTTGTGACACGGTTTACACAATATAATGAGGGTTATCATTTGGGTGATTTAATCGCTGTGTTTAAACACCCTGTTTGAGCTTATTACCATTGGAACAACCTGTGCGGTTGCTGACATTTTCACAATGGATCCTGTAAAATTGCTAGTCCTCCTGGGTGTCTGATCTTCTCAGCCTGTGGACTATGGATTACGTGTTCAGAACACACATTTAGTTGCGGGTGGAATAAGGACATTATCCCATCTCTCACAGCCTTAAGAGAACTTGCCCAGGAATGAGGAATGCTCTTGAAAAATCCTTGCCCTGCAGGAGCTGAGGTTATGGCGTGGAATGATCAGCACACAAGCTATGGCACATGGTGTGCAGTACACGCCATTACCTGCTCTACGTCTTAAATTACAGAGCGGAAATCAGTCTTGTAATCAGCCCCTGATTATGCTGTTTGCTGTTGTTATGCACTGAAGGAGGAGAGCATCTGCTTCTTCTTTTTAAACACTTGTTTATGAAGCAAGTCTTCCTGCCAAGAATATAAGTGAAGGACTGCTTGTATCCTGGCAAGAGAAAACTGGACTGGGAGATTTATTTAAGGTTTGTGCGAGGTGTGGGATCCTCCTGAAGATGGGATGGGGGAATATGGATCCATGGCCAGCCCCCTGGGGAAGGGGCTGTCCTCCAACCTCCCACAAGTTCAGAGAAGCTTTCATCTGCTTTGCAGCCCTTCTTCTGCAGAGGCTTTTTGCTGTGGATCAGTGAATGCTGGCTCCATCAGCACCAGCTTTCTGCAGGTTTTGGCTACTTGCTGTTTGTCCTTACAAAGGAACCTTTTTACTGTGGTTTTCTTGCTCTAGTTTTGCCCCTTTGGGGACAGCCCTTTGACTTTCAGTAGTAATTTGCTGGGTGTCCAGGGTCTTTGAGTTGAAATAGCAAAGCTGATGCTTCCTTCTTTGTACTTTCCATGTCCCTTCTCCCAGCAGTAGAGGAAAGCCCATGAACCTGGCAAGAAGGAATGAATCATCCACTTCAACAGCTTCAATCTGCACTTTCTTTCTGGGAAAACAAGCCTGGACAAGAGCATTGTGAGCTCTTCTCTTCACAGTGCAACAGTCTCATTGTTTTTGTATTATTCGGTTGGATTTTAAAAGCAATTGAGCCTCTCCTTGGAGAATTAATAATTGTTTGGGATTTCACTTTTAAAAAATAATGGAATAATGGCAAGCTAAAACATCCAAATAACTTCTAAATTAGTGCGGTTGGTGCCAAGTGTATCAGCACTAAGCCAAAAATCCAGAGCCTTGGACAACAGATCGTTCAGCTAGCTGATGTATATTCATTAATTGGTATGGGAGTTGGGAGGGAACAATGCACAAATGGAAGTGAATTTTTGTTTTCAGTTTATGTATACACATATTAAAATGGGGCTGGTTTTGTTTCATTGTTAAATTCCAGAGTTTTTTTCAAAATCCCACTCTTAGTCCCAGCAAGCAGTTGGAGAAACAATAGATAATTTAATTTATTATCTTTTGCATGCACAGCTGTGGACGAGAAGGAAAGCCCTGTTTTGGCATCAAAGACATTCACAATTGAGCTTTGCTAGCTTTAAGTCATTTTAAGAAGAATGCTTGGTTACTGCAAATCTTTGTGTGAGGAAATTCAGAGCTCCTCGAAAGCTGGAAAGGCTGAGTTGACAGCTCGAAGTCCGTTCCAACCTTGGGGCTGGCTCCCTGTGTGTTGTCCTCTCCGTTGCTTAGCACTGCCTGTCTTTCACAACATTTAATTCACAGGCTTGCAAGACCACGTGGAGAGCAGGTTACAAATAGCAACTTGCAGGGGGAGAGTCAGCCTCAAGAGGGTTTCCCCTACTTTTTGAAAGCCGTCACTGAACAGTGACACTAACTTCTCATTTCGCAGTTGTCCATCTCCTGCGGTCTTTAAGATAAAGCCACCCAACTGAATGCCTTTCTGGACGTCATTTTGCTAAAAATCTTAGGTTAAGGGATAAAGGGATAAAAAAGGAATAGTGTGTGATTTGTCACTCATTAACTGACTGGTGGTTCATCTTGCATTTATGCTCTTAATTTGAAGTTCACCATAAATCATCGAATCCAGGAGAACTCAGTAAAGAGCAGGTACTATCCTGTAAGCCAGCCTCCAGCCTGCATCAGTGCATGCATAGAAGTGCTGGTGACTTGTTCTCTACTTTTTCATGATTTTTTCTATTCTGGAAAGTGTGAGAGGTGGAAATGGGAGTGATTCCTATTTCTGCAGCCCTTGTTTGGAGGATGTTGGGGGAAGAAACCCCTCCATGGGTTTCTATGGCAGGGAAGCTGGAACCAGATGATCTTTAAGGACCCTTCCAGCCCAAACCATTTTATGAGTCTATGATTCTATGAAAAATTCTGTTCCCAAACCTCCCCTAATCCTGTCAGTTGGGAGCACAATGTCTTTCACAGGTGCACCAGAGAGTGCAAAGGAGAGGGGGAAAATTGATCCATGAAAGGGGGCATCTCCTTTTCTGGTATGGAACACTGGGATGCCCAGTGCAAAACAGAGACAGGAGAAGGAAAGGAGGAAATATGGGGGAAGGTAACATGCTTCAGTGTGATCATGCAGCTAGTCTGCAATCCTGATATATATATATCCTGTTTTCTGGCAGGCTGTCATGCATTACACATTTACAACAGCCTTTTCAGGGAAAGGGGGTTTAAATGTCAGTCTGTCACATTTAGGGGTAATGCTTTAAACTAAATGAGGGAAGAGTTAAATTAGATATAAGGAAGAATTTTTTTACAATAAGGGTAGTGAGATCCTGGAACAGGTTGCCCAGAGAGGTTGTAGAGTGCTGTCACTGGAGACATTCAAAGTCTAGTTGGACAAGGCCCTGAGCAACCTAATGTAGTTGAAGATGTCCCTGCTTATTGCAGGGGAATTGGACTAGATGACCTTTAAAGATCCCTTCCAACCCAAACTATTCTATGATTCTATGATTTGCTCGATATGTGGCTAAAGGGCCAGGTGATGATTTCCACAGCAGTGCAGCTCAGGGCGCAGTGCTGGCACCCACCCCTCAGGACACATCTGGGGAGACCTGGGCAGCACACATCCCCTGTCGGAGCACCGAGTACCAGCCTCCGATCTGCTGGAAGCCAGGACTGTGGGTAGGTAATGGAATTTGCTGGCTGGGAGAGGTACTTTCCACAAGTGTGTTTACTCAGCTTTGGCATGGCCAAATACTGCTGTATTTGAACTGCTCATTGATCCGAGTGTGCGGGTGCCCACCCTGCTCCCTTGCAGCCTGGCCCTGGCTGATGCTGTGAGGATGCCAGCAGTGATGAGCCATCGGTGGGGATGCCACCTGCAGGGATGCCGCTTGCAGCAGCGCCTTGGCCAGCACTGGCTGTCCCAGCAGACCTGGGAAACCTCTGACAGTAGCTTCGAGAGGGACACACAGCAGCTCAAACAAGGAACGGATGTGGGGCATGATGAGTGGTCCTTGAAAGCACTAGTCCACAACAGAGTAGAACTAGTGGTACAAAAATGAGCAGGAACAGGTTTGGATGCTGAGGGTTGGTGATGAGAGAAACACAAGCATGAATTTCCTGCTGATTTTTTTGGCTGCTTTGAATATTACTGAAGCGTCTTGCATGCTGCCACAAAAGGAGATGTTCGGTTTCTACGGAGCATAAACGACCAACCGTGCTCAGGCTAAGCTGTGCTCAGGCTTTTACTACTGCATGCTTTGGAAAGTAAGCATTACACCCACCTAAAAACTGCACCTGGCTAAAGGCTGAGTGAAATAAATGCTGAAGTGACTATTTAAGCCTGGAAATCCATGTCAGGGTCGAGATCCTGAAGATGTGATTGTGCTCTATGCAGGTAGCCCCGTCTGAGCTTGCTTCACTTTAGAGCCTACCTCTGTTAGCCAAAATTACTGTGATATGTACAGCAAAAAGTAATTGTGTTGTATGGGACAAAGCTGGCTAGAATTGAAAAACTGAGTGAGGGAATTGCAGATTTTCTTTTAAAGCGTTTTCATCGTAAGTAGACAAAACAACAAACACTTGACATTTTGAGCTATTCTTTTTTAACATCCTAGAAAGGATTTCTGGTAGAAAGGTTCTCAGAGCTGTGTCCAGATCTCCTTTCAGTGATACTAGCCCAGGCTTTAAAGAAGAACAGATGAGTTCTTTCTTAATTGTTTTTTAATTGCGATCTCCTTTTAAATTGTTTTAAAAGCTGCATTGTTTGTGGTAAAGAGGACCACTTCTTCTATTCCCACCCAGGGAACGGCAGCACGATGTGAAGATGCAGGAAAACAGAATTCCAGTACAAATGTGTATTCCAGTACAAATGTGTTCATTAGTGAGGAATGGGAGTCAGTAGTTTGCCCTTGAGATTTGAAAAAAAAAAATAATAAAAAAAATGGGGAGGAGAAACCAAGCCCTGGGCACTGTGGGTGCCCCAGCATCTGCGGTACGGGCTCTCCACGGTGCAGGCTGTGCCACAGGCACACTGTGCCCCAGAGCATCCCTTCACCTCCTGGATTAGCCAGCATCTTACGGTGCACTGAATTTGTCTACCCTTCTGTGGCAGGAGGTTGGGGGGGAGACACAGGGGAATTATTGCCATGGGCATAACATCTCTGCAAAATAAGCAGGTTTCCAGCCCATGCAAAAGTGGAGCTCATTTTAATTCCCATATTCAACTGTGCAGGTGAAATAGGTTAGCAGGGCTAGCAATGCTTGGTGCATGGAGGGGGCCAGGTAGGAGAAACCTGTCTCCTTAAGCTTTCTGCAGGTGTTCAGAAGCTTTTCCTTAATGTTTTCCCTTTACCCTAATGCAAAAGTATCCAGAGCGCCAAAAACTTCCAAGGACTCTCTGCACAAGACTCTACATGTTAAAGTTCATTCTCACAAAGAGAAAAATCCCATTTAAAAATTGCCAGGAATTCAGGTTGCCCTATCACAATATTCAGAAACAGAATTGTGTTTTTTCTCCTAGAGCTTTCTACCCTTGTGGTACTTTTGCTACTCAGCAAACAAAGCACTATTTTATTCTGGGCTCTCACTATCAGAAGGAAACCCAAACTTGTGATTGAAGTGCTGGGGCATGTGTTTTTGCCTCTTCACTACATGCTGCTGTACCTGAAATCCTGTGCCCCCAAAACTCTTAATTGAAAGGACAACCCTGCAAAACAGCAGAGGAAAGGAAGTTACATTTACACAAAATTAGTGTCTTGAGGACTCTGGTGTACACATGAGGCCTGTGACCGAGTGGTTGGTGGGGACCCACTAAAGGTCTGGGCCTGAGGACAGACGTGTGATTGTGCAGCTGGACTGTGTGACACTCTCTAAAGGATATTTGAATACTGTTATCCTTCATTGTCTGTATCTGGGTTTGTACTGATTTCATATTCACAGTTATCCATCTCCTCAATCAGTCATTGCATTTTCACCTTCAGAACATCTTGGCCTGACTCAAATATGATATGAAACTGCTAGACCAATACTCTCCTTTTTCAGGCTCCCATTTGATCCTGGACTCTGTCTTATGCTTACCTAGTTTTTAATCTGTTTTCTCCTGCTGCCATCTAGAAAATGCTTCTTTGCCTGCAATGCAGTTTTTCTAATCTGCCTATCACTTCCTGAGCCAATCTTCAACAAATTACTCATTTTTTTTGTTCTTGTACCTATTTGATATAACACTAATTTAAGTTGCTTTTGCCCATTTTTTTGTGTGTGTGAAATGGACAGCCTGTGTAGTCTGTGCAAAACCATTTTTAATAGGCTTGTGCCACACTGTGAAAAACACGTGAGAATGTACTTTTAAAACTGAACCAAATAAAGCTAAAACTTCTGGTTAAAGCAATAATTTACCTTTGCTGCTCTGCAGTTATACTGATTCATGTACTGAAACAGATTAAAAATAATGTTATCATCCTTAGAACCTCAGTTGTATTGGGATTTTTGCATATGGTAAGAGGAAACGATTATTGCATCTGATAAATGTCATATCTGTAGCTTGGTATAGAAGAGTGTTGTATTCATACCAGTTCTCTTCAGGGAGAAGAATAAAATAAGCAAAAAACCCATATTGCTTTATTTTTAATTCAGTTGCATCATATACCAATGCCTTAAGCTTATCTCAAAGTCACTTTTATTAAAGTCACTTTTGAGATCACCCTAATAAATGTCAGTTGTTCTGTTTACCCTTCTTCTAAAGCAAAAGTTAGTTGTGATGAGCAAGAAAGTTGTGTAAGTCCATGAGCATAAGCAAAAGGTTGACTGGTGGGGTTTTTTATCAACAGCCATGAAAAGGTTTATTTTTGAATGAGGTTTAAAAAAAAATCTGAAAATTAAATTTCACATAAAAAGTTTGCAATGAGTAGGAAACAAACATTTGCCCTTGGGAGTTTCTTTGTTGGAAAGATCCTTGCATCCAGGCCTAGCTCTTTTTTCCCTGTTGCACTATTGCCAATGCAATACAGCAATACTCTACAGATGACAAGAGTGGGTCTTTTTTTAAAAAACAGGGTTGTTATCTGGTTTGATGGTGGTGCACATTCCCAGGTTTTTCCTGGAATTTTCCACATTTCCAGGTTTCTCCAGCTCTTCCAAGGATGGTGCTTTCATTGCTTTTCCAACTGCACCAGCAGGAGCAGCATGCTGGCTTCCCAGGGCATTTGTCTGTGCCAAAGAAGGAGCGGAGCCACCTTGGTTTACAGCCCCAGGTGTCAGCCTGTCCTCGCAGTCTCTCAGACTCTAGTTATGCAAGGAACTCCCTTCGAGTGCTGTTTGCACAAGGCTTTGCATGCATCTGATGTTGGCTTTGAGGAAGAGCACTGAGTTTTTCAGATGGAATTGGAGAGCCCTTTGCCCAGCTCCCATCGCCGGGCTGCTGAGGGCCCTGGTTCTGCCCGTCTGCCCAGCGCCTCAGAGGGGAAGAGCATCCCTGCTCCTGTGGCACGACCATCCTGAGTCAGCCCACCAGACAGACTTGAGCTCTGCTGGAGGACTCTCCTTTGATATCTTGGTTATAAAGAGCATATTAAACCTGCTGAAAGGGAGGTATTGTTTGCTTATGGGGCTGAGGTAAGCTTGTTAAGGCTTTAAGTTCCCGTGTAAGGCAGCAGGATGATAGCTTTTCACTGGGATTAGATTTAAGTCACGTATGTATGCAAATCCAAACCTTTGCAGCAAGCTCCTGTTTTCATTTTTGATGTCAAAGGTGATTGGCCTGATTCCAATAGGGGGAACAATTTTAAATAATCTTTCCTATCTATTAACAAACAGTAAGTATAATTCCCTGCACTCCAGCTCCTTGTACAAATAACAGGGCTTCGAATCAACCATACATACAGCTGCTACTTGTGTTCCCTCTGAACACAAGAACACAGAATCACGGAGCCACAGAATCACAGAACGATATGAGTTCTCACAGCAAAGAACATATGGTTCTGCACTCCTTTTAATAAAACGCATGGTCCTTTTGTGGACATTCTACTTCAAAGTCCGTGAGAGAGACAAACCTGATCTGCTGCTATTTTGCCCCCAAAATAGCAATATAGAGTCACTCTGGTGGGGAAGCCATCTCATCCAGCCAGCTGCTGTGACAGGCTTCATTCTGGGCAGGCTTTCAACTGATTGTACTGTGGGTGTGGAGGATGGGGACCTGCCACAGCTGAGTAATTCCTATTTTACAGCGTGGCCTGGAGCCCAGAGGGTGAAAGTCTGAGCAAGTCAGGTTGTTACTTCCTGGTCTCCCCAACTGGTTTTTCCATGATGAATATGAAGCTTGCTGGCAGCACAGGAAGGGAAATGTGCACTGCTTGTTTGCCGTGCTTTTCCTACCCTGCGTCAAGGTGTAAGCATCCCCAAGGCCTCCCCCACAAACACCATGCAGTTGTAAAATGAGCACGAGCTGAAAAAAAAACAGCATGATGACTGGAGGTTTCTACTAGTGGATACTTAGGATACGAAAGAGAGAACAGTTTCATGAGACCAGGAAGGACCCACTTAGGCTCCTATTTCTGTTGAGCTAACTGTAAACTGGCAGACTTCATACCCTGTACTTTATATACAACTCCCTGAGCTACTCCGTTCAGGGCCCTGAAGCCTGAAATTGGAGTGATTGGATATAAGGTTATGTGCCTGTCAGCCTGGCCTCCCCCAGCTGAGTCTTGTCAGTAAATACATTGGATTTCTCTACATTTGTGAATTCCTGAAGCGAGACTGCCAGCCGTCGGCTGTAAGTGTGGGACACACTTATCCCTAAGATGGTAAGAAGGCAAACTGGCACCATTTTATTATTATTTTTTTTTCTAGCAGGATTATCTACCCTCATCAATCACATCTCATACTTGCGAACTAAATGAACAGTTTTCCATGTCAACTCAGTTTCTGTTGCCCAAGCTCAGCTGTGATTGCAAAGAAACAATGGAAATGTTTGCACACATAAACACCAGGCACCTAGGCAACAAAATAGAGGAACCTGACCTGCTTGTGCAGGATGTGAAACCAGCTACTACAGGGAGGGCAGGGACATGATGGAACAGCTAAAGTCACTAGAACACACTTATTCAAGAGTAAGCATTGCTCAGAAATGGAGGTGTATAGATAGAAGTAGTGGCTGCCAATGAATGTCAGGGATGTGAGAGTTGAAAAAGCAAGGGATGCTGCAGCTAATAGAAAGCTGATATTGATCCAAGTCATTTGGAGGAAGGAAGTAAAATCTCTTTTGGGATAGGGCTGAGAACTTGCTAAAGCAATTCCTTTCCTCTCTCAGCCATCACACAATTAAACCTACAGTCTTAAAATTTCCTCAGCCACCGTTCCTTCTCCTTTACCCTCCCTTGCTTCCTCATGAATCTTCACTTGAACTCGCCTGTTCAGGTCTCTTACTGGACTTCTCCATGTCTTTCATTCCTCAGACTGAGCAGCCTCTCATTACAGGCTGCAGGTTATAAATAATGCATTGGGAAGCTTCACTCTTTGTTTGCAAAAAGTTTGAGCTGGCTGGCAGCGTCTTTGTTTCCTGTAGTCAGTGTAATTGTCCAGTTTGTTAAAAAATATGCCCAACCTTGATATTTCAGGAAGGCAAATCTTGAGAGGCATCTCCAGAGAGAATGGGATATCATCTCTGCTGAATCAAAGTTCCCGTGGCGCTCCATGTACCCATCCTTCTTCACGGCATTGCCAGCACTGGTGCAGGGTCTCATCATGCCAGGCCAGGTGTGTGTCATGCCCTGAGAGGGAGTGTCCTGCAAAGGCTTCTGCAGAAGGAGCTTGGCCACCACCTTGAGCAAGTTCCATGGCTTTCCTTGTGCTCCACACAGAACAGACCTGAGGTGGTGGGGGTCATAGCATCCAGCTTCATAGCTAGGCTGAGGATTTTTATCCTAATATTTATATGTTTTTCCATGATTGAAAGGAGTCTCAGCTTGGAATAACTGAGGGACTAAGGCATCCTAAACACATATCCCTGGGAAATTATACAGATTGATAATGGTTAAGTCCTTCCTGTTTGGAACCAGATAGATGGCATTACATCTAGGATGGCTCATTTGCCCTAACACCTTCTGGAAGTCCCTAATGCATAAAAGTTACCTACCAGGCTCCACATCCATCTGACAGGACCAATTCTTACGTCCAAGACTGGCCAAGGCGTGCTTTCTGTGTCATGTGTAAGAAAGTCCATACAAATCCCTTTCTTGATTTAGATTATATTGCTATAATTGAAGGATCAATATTTAAAAGAAAAATTGACCAAATACATTATTCATCTAATGTTAGAGAACATAAAACTTCTAGGAGTTAAGCCAGGAGGCCAGTAAGAACCAAGAAGCACTGTATGTTACGAAGAATAATAACGTGCCTGTGTTAAGTGTCTGTATGATGCAGGGTAAATGAGTGGTTTTAAAATGTCTTAGTATAGATTGAATTGAGATAAATCACCTTAATTTTCAAGGACAGCCTGTCTCTGGCATGGAAAAAGCCAGCCAGTACGTCCAAATGCACGATCATAGGAGTTTGTGTATTCAAGTCTTCACTCCACGAGGGACTGCTCCGCACAGGATGCCTTTTATGCCTCAGCTGTAGGGATGAAATGGAAGTAAAAGGTCAAAACATTCAGCAGTTTCATGAACAATGAGCCTGGTTCTTGTCTTTCTTGCAGTGGCCCCATGGAGAACTGCCCAAATCAGCCTTTGTCCAGGAGGCTCAAGTGCTTGGGAAAGTGGGTGAAGCATCAGTTACTTAGCTTGTGCCAAATTGTGTGTTTCCCTGGGCACTCTGGTACCAGGATCTGGTACCAGATGTTGGCTATGGACATGTGAGGGGAACTGGAGGCTGCAAGGTGAATGCACTGAGGAAAGAGGTAATTGTGAATGCCTTGCTCTGCCATGGGTGAGAACTGTAGATGTCTACTGAAGTATAGTTAAGCGATCATCATCTCAGCCTTTGTTCATCTTGATCAGCCTCCAATTATTGCTTCAGTGCAAGACCTCCTGCTCAAGAGAGACCGTGGAGCCACAGCAGCACTGCATAGGGCTCAGCTGCTGCTTCTGTCCTCCTGCAATCACTTTTAGGACTTAGAGGTGTTACTGCTCTCTGAGCAGGACTTCTTGCTACAAATGATGGATTAAGCCAAAATGGCATTGCTAACTTTGCTTCCTCTGCCAACAGCTTTGAATGAGCTGACCAGAGATTCCCAGTGCCTCTACTGACAGAATCTGGCAAGATCTGATCATTATCTCAGTTTTTCCCTTGTCAGGAAACTCAGAGGTGCGTTCCACCAGACCTGGTCTGTCAGCTCCTGCTGAATGTTCACATGGCAGCTGTGGTTTGGTTGCTCTGCCATCAGTATGCTGGTGACATTCTGATCTGTGACTTTTTTTCAGAAGATCCAGATGGTCTAATCTCCTTTTTTTTCCCAGAACCTGGCCGATACAGAGGGCTGGATGAGAATCAGCTGGCAGACAACCTGGCAAGAGGGGGTGCAAGGTACGAGGAGATGGGCAAGAGGAGCAAGAGATGTGATTACAAGTTGTGACTGCACTGTTATAGCCTGACTGTGCCTACCTTTGCCAAGGAGTTTGGCCATTTCTGAATATTTCCCGAATCCACTGGTTCTCAGTTTCCCACTCTTCCAACACAGCACCTGACACAACAGGATGGATCCTGATTTTTATGGTCTCACCTTCAGGTTAGAGTATTGCAAGGTGCTGGCAGCTGCCTGTGACAAGCCTGATAAGGCTTCCTCTGGGAGAGAATCTGGGGGCTGCATGGCCATGCAGAGGGCACCAGCAATATCTCACTTATTTCTATCTGCTTTTGGGATTTGTTCTACCTAATCTACCTCATCAGCTCCATTATGGGATTTGAGCAGTTCCAAGTAACGATTTTAAGCACTCACTAACCTAAACCTGGGACCGGGATACAAACATGGCAGGCTGATATTTAAATCAGACTTTTCTGTAGAAAGCATGTATTTGGCAACACCGCCTTGCTTCATCATTCTGTTTATTTATTTGGGTTTTGGGGTTTTTACCCACCCCACTCCTTTTTTTTTTAAAAATTACCTAACTTTTGTTTTGGGGAAGCAAGAATGAAAATAAATGTTTGGAAACTCAGAGTTTCTGCTTAGACATTCAGAAAGCAGATTGAATTAATTTTCATATTTGTGGAGATCTTACCTAAAGAAGCATTTAAAAACCAACAAAATGTTTCCTTTAATATGAAATTATACATCTATGTAGGCAGTTTATATAGATATAGGCAGTTTACATAGATATATAAAATTGGGCTTTTCTGACCTGCTAGTAATCTTGAGTAGACTAGCATCTGAATTAAAAGGGGATGAATGATGACAGCACAGTGGACAAAGTCTGCTGAGATGATGATCAACAAAAACCTCCCATGTGGGGGAATTTCCATACCGTCTAGCTTAGATGCTCTGAATTGCCTAAATGCATATTTAAACTACCCAGAAGCAGATAAGGTGATTGTCTTCCCTCAGTGACCATTTCCAAGAGCCACTGGTAGAGCATTTCATTTCAGAGTGATACCTCCAATCTGTACCTTTTGCCTGGTGGCTCACTTCAGTTAATCTTCCAAAGACAGTTATTTTAGATCACACATTTGATTTAATGTTGATAAACACTAGCTGATAAGTTGGATCGATGTATAAAGAGGAGTTTGCTGCAGTGGGGCTTAACAAGGTGGTGTAGGGCAATCTATTTATTCTATTTATAGTGGTATAGTGGTAGATATACACACTGTAGCTACTGGCTTATTCTGACTACAAATAATACGTACCTGTCACTTTCAGTACTGAGAGAACCTGAGCAACAAGAACCTCTATTTATCTGTAGTTTTAGCTTTCTTCATGCATCACTGATAGTGGAAATGAAACACAGGAAAGAAAAAAAAAAAAGACGAAATCTCTGCCATAAACTTCAGTGGAGCTTTAATATACTGCAAGATGTTTCTGTTGGGATTTCCCATCTGCCTCTACCTTTTTAGATTTTAGAATTTGGGATGTTTGGTCTCCTACCTTGCAATGTGAATAAATCGTTTCCATTTTCTGTACATTGTTTCCTCTACCCCCCATTAATAAAAAGGAACAAGAAGTGTTCATGACCATTTAAGAATGGATATAATATGCTATAAATTATGCATTTCAAAACAGTAAATTTTGTGCCAAAGAAGTTCTTCCTCCTCCTTTTCCCCACTTTTGCACTGGTAACTGGTTACACTTTGCTGCTGATTTAAAGTTTCCTTCTCCATGCATTTTCCATCATGAATTCTGTTTTGGCTGGCCATTGTACGGTACAGACTTATAAAGTGTATTTCCCTATAAACTTCCAAAGAGCTGGGAGTGTGTAAACGAGTGCTTCTGTCACATACCCAGGGGGGTGTTTTTATGGTTTGGGAAACCACTGCCTGCAGCTGAAGTTCCCAAACTGTATATTCTCAGAGCTCCCTGTGGATTGATGGCAAAGGGAACAGAGATGTTTAATGAGCTGGAGATGCTTCAGACTTCGGAGAATGGGCTTTGGAGCAAAGATGCTTATTGTGAGGATGAGGGGAAGGAAAAGGCCTCTGCCATATTTGTAGCTTGTGTCAAGCAATCCTGCTCACTGTCTGCAAAGAGGCAAATTTCTTCCTTGTAGCTCTGTTGATTGAATTCCAGGATCTGTGGCTTCAGGGACTTCTGCTAAACTCATACAGTCATGCAGGAAAGATTTTAAAATTAGCAATAAAAACATTGGCAAATAGTTGTAGATGAAATCAACTATTGCTCTCTGAGATAATCTCTCAGTTTGTCTTCATGGCCTCCACAGCTCAATGCCTTGCAGAGATGTGCAAGCCAGCGCTCCGTATAAGTTTTGTCTTGCTCATAAAACTAGGATGGGGAGGGTGACTGCAACAATCCCCACGTCGCTTAACATGTCCATTTATGAGCCTAAAACACATTCACAACAAACACTGTCAGCATTTTGTCCCTCCTTGCCTTAACCAGATGTTTCTGTATCCTGTTCACTGTTGTGAGAGATGGGGGGGACGAGCGGGGATACTCGGTGCTGGTGTCAACCGGAGGCTGGCGTCACTCGGTGTTGCAGAGCTGCCCGCTTTCGTGAGAAGCCCTTCAGCTGCTCTGACAGCTGGTCTGGAGCCACGGCACCAAAAGGTTAAGGTGCAGCTTCTCTGAGGCTGCTGCAGTTTCCTATGGCGTGGGGAGGGACCCTCCTGCGGATAGGGTTCACCCTCCCCAGTCCTCCCCGAGCGAGCGAGCGCTGTCTTGGCTGCGGTGCTCTACCATATTAGGAGTGTGTGAAGCAGAGCCCAGGAGCCAGGATCAGGAACTTTCCTGTCAATCTGAAGAGCTGCTGCTATATTTAGTAACGGGCACATGGGAATAGCAGCTTAAATGTGGGAGGGGGCTGCTGGAATGCTGAAATGTGTTTGAATCCACTTGACTCTTGATAGAAACTCTCCACGCTGTCTTTAGAGGGTCTTGTACAGAAATAAATTGCATTTTCCTATTTTTGCAATAAAAAGACATCCAGCTGATGTATACCTCTGCCACAACAGTTCTGATGAACAGCAATTACTGCATGGCAAAATAAAGTCCTTGTTAAATGTTTATTTACCCCCTTGTTTTGGTTGCATGCAAACTAATCAGCAAAAGAGTAATACATTTAAATGCAATTATGACAGCCATTATAATGTGAACAAGAACTTAGTTGTGCATGGGGTTTTTATTTCTTTTTTCTTATTTTCATTGTGTATTGCTTGAAGATGAGAGAAAGAGACACCGTTTGCTTTAAATGCCTGAATAGGAAAGTGAGAAAATACTCTTAGGAGCAGGAGGATTTTCATTTGTAATTAGCATGCCTGTATTCCTCTCCATAAACAAACAAGCCCCCTCGCATCTAGCGACCATAAACCAAGAGAGACCCTCCTAAATAATTAAATTAATAAAGGATTGAGTGTGGCAGTCAGATGCATCTGATGAACCATACTTTGTTTTAATGGAAATATGCATCCATTCTCCATCCAGAAAAGCAGGTTTTCTAGTTTTCAGCAAGAGCAGTGTTTTGTGGTTTTCTCTCCTCATTTTCCAGCCAGACTAAGAGCTCTCTGTGAAGGTCAAGTGACTCCTCCAAGGTCTGGTACTGAGTCAAGAGCTAAATATGGAACCAGGATTCCCCTAGTTCCCACTCAACTGCGAATCACTCGACTACAGAATCTCTAGGAAAAGCATGTGGGACCGAATCACCGTCAGGAAGGCTCAGAGGGGAAATTCAGGTGAAATCCCCTTGTGGAGACTGGTTTCATCAATGCATTCAAAGAGAGGCAGAAGTTTGGCACCAATGATCCATGGAGGGTTTGATGTTTATTTTTTTGTTGAACTAGGGATAAAGGAGGGTCTAGAGAGTCCTGTGGTCTTGTTCTGGATCTTGGATGCCTGAACCCATTGCCCTGCCTCTCAGCTATATGTGCATATGACTGGACATTTTTTCTCCAGAAAAGAGTGTCTGCCTTTATTTAGCATTTGTTTAGTGACATCAATATCAAACTCCTCCAGGTATACAAGATACCCCTAGTGTATACATAGTTATATATACATATATATGTCTTGAAGGTATACACACATCAATATACGTACTTGCTTTAGAGCCCTAGTGCACTTGCTAGAGCTCTAGTACCCTTTGGCAACATTTGCCTATTTTTGTGTATTGTTTGCTCTTCAAAAAATACCTCTTAATGAGCATACAATTTGATAACAATATTATCTGAGTAGAGTGGTATTTCCATGATGACGTTGTTACACAAGCCTGGGATGCCAAGAGGCACTCCTGCTCAGCCTGCTGTGGGCAGAAACCTAAAGCCCGGGTTAGGTAATGGAAGAAAACATACCTTCTCCTAACGCATACATAATTACAGTCATTTGGAAATGACTGGAAATGATGGTAATTTCCATCCATGCTTGGAAGTGCAATTAACTCCTGCATCCAGAACTGCCACAGGAGAAGTTCCTGCTTCTTCTGTTGGACTCTGTCTCTCTCTCTCGTTATGACAGATGCTCCAGCATTATGAAGGAAAGCTGGTTTTCTAGTGTAAATTCCTTTCTCTGGCTTCCTCCACTGTTTACCTGGTATTTCAGGCCTATACTGCTATTTTGACATGAAGTTTTTCTGAAAACCTGGAAGTAAATACAGCAAAACAATGAGACAATGAGACAGCTTCAAAAGGAGTGATCTCAATTGCCAGCCTTTGACTTGACTTAAGTCAGTCTCTAAGCAGTTTTAGAAAGAAGGATGTAAGAAGGGTTCTTTCATTTTCCTTTAAAGAGCAGTTGTCCACTTTCTGAGCTGCTTGTGAGGAAAAAAAGCAAAGAAAATCACTCTTTGTTCCAAAAATTAGGGATTTTTTTGCCAGACAGATGCAGTACTCTGTGAATAACGGGATGCGTATTGTGTGTGTAGATAAACAGTCATCAGTGAAGTCTGTAAATATGCAATATATACCCAGAGTTTGCCCTGAAATTTTTCTTACTACTGCCAACTGAGCATGCCTCTAGCTGGAACAAGAGCAGTGTTGTCCGACATGGGAAAGCTGTGGGGGCTGGACTGTCCTGCCTCAAAATGGAAGCTGTGATGCACTCAAGCACGCAGTAAGCACTGCCTTCTCCATCTGCAGATCTCCAACACGTGCACCACAGTGGGTCAGCAGGTGTTTAAGCTTTGGCTTATGGTAAATTAGCAAGTATCAGACAGAGTTGTTAACAGCCAGACTTGTAGAATGAATGCACTGCAGGGGTAGGAAGTGGGTGGACAGGGGTGGTTAGTCATGCCAAAAGCTTACAGGCTGGGTCTTTGAGGTCTAGAAATAATTAGTAGCTCACGCCCATGGGTGTGTATCACAGAGATGCGCTTGCACGCTGTGTGACAGGGTCAGCGCTGCTCAAAAGCCACCTCACCCCAGTGGGGGCTCACCCTTTGATGTCACTGGGTCTGGGGAGAGGGATGGATCCTGAGTAAGACCTTTCTGCCAGAACACAGTGCCACACAGAGGATTAGCGCAGGCATATTCAGGGCAGTGAAGTGCAGATTCATAGGTGCAGCCCCTGCTCTTCTCCTCTTCCGTACTGCAGGGAATTTGGAAAACGATATCTCAATGCAGCAGTTACGCTGCATAAGAACAAATGCTTAAAATTACCTATAAGCAAGGAGCAAATCACTTTGTGCAGGGGATCACTAATGATAAGTAACTTTCTGTTTTCCTGTGACACCATCACCCCACTTAGCCCATAGCCAAGTGGCACCCTTCATCTGTTGACTGCCTGTACCTGGAAATACAAACTGATTGAATGATGAACGTTTTCTAGCAGTCTAGAAAGTCTAACCATCATGTTAAGCTGACTTTTGAAAAAATGGTTTTGCTCTATTAGACTGATCAGAGGCATAAGCATTTCCTGAGCAGGAAACCCCAGAATTTGGTACACGGTACACGGTGATTTACTGGTTCTGAGGCCTTGATCGGTGGGATATGAAGGAGAAGTTAGGGAGGGATGTTTCAGAGAGGTTAAAACGTTTCCTTCCTTTGTCACTGTTCTGCTGTCCTTTTCCTTGGAGTATTGACTCAAAAGATCAGAAATTGCCCTGTTCAGAAGTGTTTGCTTGTGTCAGGTATCCACCTGCACCTCTGTTTGATCTCTGTCTGTATCCATCTAGGTTCCTGTATCGCTTTCATTGCTGTTATCCCCACAGATGAATGAACAAATGTAGTTTAAACTTCCATTTCTCTCCCAAGGAAATAAAATCTAAAATTTCTCCCTTTGTCTGATAAAAGCAACTGGAAGAACTGTTGGAAAGGGCCATCCTGGACAACGCTTGTTTCCAGCTCAGCCAGGGATGTTTCTTAGCTCTGAGAGAACAGTACATCACTGATCTGTTCTCCTCCATGACTATTCTCAATCAATGTTAGCCTCACTTTGCTCAAAATGGTTCAACATGCCTAAGAACAGTCTCCATTTAGCACATTGAATTGTATTTATAACTAGGAAGATAGAAATACTTGCTGAGAAAATGTGAGCCTTTGAGATATAGTTGTTGGCCTTTTATTTTAGAAAATCTATGAGATCAAGTGAAAGACTTTAATTATTTCCAGTGGCCTTCAGATACAGCTGTAAGCATCACACTGGAAAGTGTGTAGGTCTTTTCCCTCTATATTGAGAACTGATGTGGGAAGGAAGATACAATATCCCCCTTAAACACACCTCCCATTGCCAGCTGAGAGGCTACTCTGGGTTTATCATCCCTTGTTTCAGTGATTAATGATGCTTCAGACAATTGGTCTGAAAGAATGTGAAGAGTAAAGCAAATGAACCCAGCTTCTCTTTACTGTATCAGGCACAAGAAGTCTTTAGGTCTAGATAAAACACTAAAAACATCTGTATGTGCTTTCCTATGTAGGGTTCTCCATTCCTGAACAATCATTCTTCTCTAGGGTGGCATGAAGGGATCTCCTCATTGTAGGCCCTCTCTACATCATTATTCCTTGTGCCTGGATCAGCATTGCAATTACACAGACATCACTCCAGGCATTGAGGCATTGGCCCCTGCCTTGGTGCCCTGACAGAGACTTCTTTGCTTACATTCAGGAGCTGGAACTCCTGAAGCCTGGAGTTCACTGCCCTCTTGTCGGGCAGTCTGCACCTCAGTTGTTTCCCCTTCTGTATTTAAACTAAGCCTGTTCACAGGTCTTGCACTTGTTCACAGGATGCTAAACATTCAACAGCTCTTCAGTGTTTGTCTTCTGTCAAGTGACGTAATCTCCTCAGCAGCATCCTGTAGGCTTTCATTGAGACAAGGCATAAAGATCAACGACCCCCCTTGCTGAATGCCAGTTGTGCAGAACAGCACAGGCACGTGCTTACAAAGTCACCAGGGTGAAGGTTTTCTCCAAATGCCAGTGAAAGCTGCCTCACCTGGGACTTTGTCTGTCTCCAGTCTGACATTCCATGTGTTTCAGCCATGGGCTGCTTGTCTGGCTCTGAGCAGCCCAATGTGGAAAAGCCAAATCGTTGTGGAAAATTCAAACCTGTGAATACTCAGGTGGGATCTGGGCTTCCTACTAGAACTAAGGGCTTTGAGAAACTAGCGATCTGTAAAAAAATGTGGAGGGGACAAGGGGGAGAGAAGCAAGGTTTGCCAGAGAAAAGAGGTGATTTCGTGTATATCTGAGTGAATGTGAACTGTTCAGTCTCAGAGATGACAAATGAGGCTCAAGAAATTTGTTGGTTCCTGTGGATGTTGCATTAGTTTTCACCAGGAATCTTTAATTCCCTGTGTGTTGAAAAGGGAAAGTTTAGGGTTGAAAGTGTAGAGGGATTGTTTGGGGGGAAAGGTCCTTTTTTGAGACACATGATTGATAGCTGAAATCCTGGGGAACACAGTCATCTGCTTGCAGAAAGCTTCCCCACAGTCCATGCAGCTAGGTTTCTGCTTTCATAAATATTGTCCTTTCAAGATGTATTTGCCAAATCACGTCCAGTTCACTATCTTTTGCCAGCCTTGTTTAATTTCATTAGCTCTCTGGCCCAGTTCATATTGTTTAAAATGCATAGTGTTTCTTGGGAATGGCACATGTGAAATTATGCAAACTGTTTAGAATAGCTTCACCCCAAGCATTCAGCATGGATAAGTTAAAAAGAATTTGAGAGAACTGCATTGTACTGACATGTTTCATTAAGGTCAGTAATTAAGTAATGCGTGTGCACGAATAAATGTGCTTGACAGTAAGAGAAATGGACGGTAGCAAACACCCTGTCTCCCAGTGCAGTGTAGCCTTGTAGGGCCAGACTCCTTGCTGCAGTGCTGCCTGGTTTGGCAGACTTAGAGCAGAGCTGAACTTGCCCTTTTTTGTTTCCTGTAGTGATGGCAGACATATGTGCCTGTAGTGAGCACATCGTCATGCTGCAGTATTGGAGGGCCATCTATAATGTAGGCGAAATCAGCAGGGCTGTATCTGTTGATCCCAAATTTGATCTGACCAAATACTCAATAGATGTTACATATTATCATCTGGGGGTGGGGTACCTATTTTTACAGACTACCCTGGCATTGCCCCTTCCCCAGCAGTATTAGAATCACAGAATCATAGAATGGTTTAGGTTGGAAAGGACCTTAAATATCACTAAGCAGGGACACCTCCCACTAGAGCAGGTTGCTCAAAGCCCCGTCCAGCCAGGCCTTGAACACCTCCAGGGATGGGGCAGCCACAACTTCCCTGGGAAACCTGTTCCACCGTCTCACCACCCTCATAGGGAAAAATTTCTTCCTGATATCTAGAATGTTATTGATAAAATATATCCATTTTACCAATGTAGAGGAAATAAAGGATTTATGGGAAAAAAAAATAGGCATGTCAGTATATCAGTCCAGTGGACGCCGTGTGCATTACCCTTTGCTGGATGGAGAAGACTGTTCAAGGCTGATCTTGAACACAGTAAGGGCTGAAGCAGAGCTTAGGCCATGTAAACAGCATTAGCTGATTCTTACTCCACTTCTGGGCACAACAAATAATCACTGTGGTGGTTTTTTGCCTTGCTTGGCTTTCAAACACTGGAAGTGCTTCTTTGTCCCTAGTGAGAAGCAGATCACACCACCAGTTTTGTGAGGTGTGAAGTCTTCTGACTCAGAAGCTCCTACTGAACCGGCTAATTGTTAAATATCTTGACACATCCCTCTCCCTCTTTTTTCTTTTCCTTTTAGCACATTCTTTGCTACTGTCCAAATAATCCAGACATGGATCTAGATGGGAGTGGCTCAGTTAGTTCCCAGGTTGAGCATCTCCCTGTAACTTGTATTGAATGGTTCAGAAAGGTAAGGCTTACAGTAACAGGCTGTATTCTTCCAGCAAGGGTGTGTTTCAGTCAAAGGATAAGCATCTTGTTGTAAAGAGTGTTGAATAGTGAATAAAACCATTGGGAAAACTTAAGTGGAAGGCTGTGCTGGGTTCCCTCACAACGCAGCAACAGGTCAAGGCACTGAGGCTTGATCCCATTGCTCTCCTTCCCCTGAAGCCTAAGTGCCAACCAAGGCCGTAGCATCAAGCTGTCCCAGGCTCTCATACCCAGGGCAGCACAGATTGCCAGTTCCAAATGATGGGCTTACAGTGGGTTGGGAAGTGCGATACCATTTCCAGGCTGTTTGCCCTCTTGAGAGGTTTGCTTCCTAGGAAAGACCTGGATGAAACAGTGCGATTCCCTGTGAAAAGCCATGCAAGCTTGTGTTCAGATTAGGGAACTTCCCTTCCTCAGGGTGCAACCTAGCCCTAAATAATGTCATATTCCATGAGTTTCTCCCCTTCTCTTTTTTTCTTACATGTTCTGATTCTTTACATTTCATTTGGGGAGGTATTGGTTGCTGGGATAAATTTTTCTTATCCTATTGTGTTTAGGAAGATGCTGATAGTTCTGCACAAAAGGCCCCACTTGCATTTCAGGCACCTGCCAACACGTGAAATGTTTTGGACGCCTTCCGTCGGTGATTTACAAAGCAATAAGTGAAATAAAAATAAAGAAGGAACCATCAGGAATGCCCATTCCACATATCTCTCTCTCTCTCTCTGGCTGTCTCTCGCACGTTATTGGTATAATTATAGCTCGTTTCCCCATGTTCCCTTAGCAACAGATGAGGAGGTGTCTGGCTGCCTGTCCCTGCTGCTGCCGTGCTGGGAGGACACGGCGCGGTGCCTGCCCTGTGGGGGGGTGCTGCCGGGAGGACAGCTCCTGTGGAAGGACCCACAGCCATAAGGACTCGGAAAGGACAGGAAAGGTAGGTTTTTCAGTTGATGCACTGAAATTCTCTCTGCGATTTTATTTGAGTTTTGTAAGAAACATGCAGGCAACGTTGCCAGGTCTTGCACGCCTTCTTGTATTATTATGTTCCTGGTCAGAAAGATTTGTTTTTAAAACCTGCCACTGCCAGCACAAGGGCCTGGCGAGGTCAGCTGGAGGATGGCCAGCAGTTTCCTACACCTCCTCCCAACAGAAGGCAGCAGGTGGGTTCACTTGTTTGGCCACTTCAGCCGCCAAACTATGGTGATCCCAATTCCGTCTCCTCAAGCATCTCTTCCTTGGTGGATGGTGGTCTGGGACTGGAGCTGCTTGCTTCTGCAGCATCGCTGCCTGGCCAGGTTCCTGGCAGAGGGCTGCCTGGACCCAGCAGCAACTCTGGCCTCTGGGGATCACAAAGACACAGGTGTCTCACTGCTTCTGTAGTATAATCAAATATTGTTTTCTATATCTCGTCGTGCAGGACTGGATTAGAACCCTCATTCATCCAGTTGCATTTTCAAAAGTCCCATCTGTATTGTGCTTCCCCAGAAGTCCTGGCAGAGCAGGACGTGGATCAGGTTTTATGCTCTTTGCCACTGATGATAGCCAGGAAAATTGTGAAGTAGGAAACAAGCTGATTCAACACCATCTAAGCTGTTCAAGTGAAAGGGAGACAGGAAAAGGTTAGCAGAGCAGGCAGACACCATCAATTTATCATCTTCCTAGGCACCTCACCTTCATATCCCTCTCTATCTGTTATCTTTGGGGGCAAGTGTTTGGTCACTGTACCTGTGCTGTCATAGCTGCATCCATTCTGAGACGTGTGGGTCAGGGAGAAAGCTGTTCTGCTTGGCAACACAAAGCAGATATGAAACAAAATGCCCCATAGTCTTATATATCCTGTGCAATCCATAGGTGAATCCGCCTGTGGCTGAGTCCTGCTCAGGACAGGAGAGGACGGACTGTCTGAAGCTCACACACAGCTTTGTTAGGCCATGGTCTGTGTTACTTGCAACACCCTGTGGCAGCTTAGGGGAGAGGAACAGGTCCTGTCATCCCTCACCACCCTGGATGCTCCTGGCATATGGGATGTCAGGAAATTCCCAGTTGGCTGTCTGGAGCCAAAATCTGGCTTCTCTGCATCTCCACAAGACTGGGCTGAGGCTTGGCCACCTTCCAAGCAACATCCCCCTGGCTAGAGCTCCTGTGTTTACTATGTCTCTAGTTGCAGAACAAAGCTTCTTGTTCATCAAGGAAGCACAATCGAAATAAAGACCCAGATGTTCTCAGAAAACCATAGTTTAAGGAAAATGTTTTGTCTGTCTCATTCTGTTAAGCTTAGCAAGATAAAGCCACTTGCATTGGAAAGAGCCTTGTCAAATCAAATCAGACCTGTTTCCTGTATGGAAATTAATCATCCCAGTTTATACTGGACCCATCACATATGCTGCCTGAGACTTGTTTCATGTTTCCCTCTCAGATTTTAAGGCACTCATACAGCAAAATCAGTCTGCAGTCATCTGTTGTGTTGCCAACTGTGGGTTTGGGCTTCACTTCTGCATGTGCAAGAGCTTATGAGAGATGCAAGAGTTCGGGACATGCAGAGCTAAAAGGAGAAGACCAGACTTCAAATAGACAGGTCTTGAAGTCAATGCATTACCTCATAAAGGTACTTTATCTTGTTCAGAAATGTCTGAATAGTTCTTGGTTTTGCAGGATTGAGCACCAATCCTGCTTTCCCATAGCGTGGCTGCATCTGGTGTGGCATGTCTCTGCTGTCTGGTGTGTTTCTCCAGGTGCCCAGGATAGGAAAGTCTCATGTTATTGAGAAGGTAAAATAGTTACGTGACTGTGGGAGGCTGGAGGAAGGGATTCCAAACTACTCCCATGGGCAAAGTGACCTGAATAGAAAATCTTGTTATTTTATAATGCAGGGTGTACTGCAGCAATGCTCCTCTCTGACATCCACATTTCTTCTCTGACTCTGCCCAGTGTCACTCTTGCCACCTAAAGGAGACATACAAGCATAGGGAGGGAGTAGCTTTCACCTGCAGATCATGGTGGAAAGAGGAAAGTTCAGCCAAACCATTTGTTTCTGTTTTACTCACTGGGGTGAAATTTAGAAGACTTAAATTCAGCTGAGCTTTGCAAGTATGAACAAACAAGCTCCAGGCACAGGCCCTGAAAACAGGATAGGGCAGGCCTCAGAAGTGGGCACCCTTGGAGAAGCCCAAGGCGATTGCTTTCCAGAGAGGACAGGTGCACACAAAGATTATTCTGTTTGACTACTCACTCCATTTCCTGGATGTTTTGGGACCAGATTTCTCCTGACTCCAAAGGTTTGTGGGCAGAACTGAGCCCCTCACTGAAAGTCCACCAGAGTCAGATTGGGGACAAATACAGACCCAAAATAGACCAGGTCTGGCAGTCTATTGACTGTGAACAGAAACCACTACCAGCTGTTGACAGTACAAAAGTTATTAAAAAAAATTCTACCCGGTGCAACCTGGCTCCTTCCCTCTGCCATGAGTGGCAGCTGTAAAGAAGTCTTTGGAGAGGCAGAGCATGCCTTTCTCATTTCCAGAAATAGAACTTGCCTTGGCTGAACCCAGATGAGGACTGCACTGATTTACGTTCCAAACGCTCCATCAGGAACACTTGTTTGGGCTCAGACAGGGCTTAAAAATATACAGCATTAGTTACGATAAACTGTGGATCCAAGTCACTTCTTTCTACTTCAGCTCTTCCAATAGACACGTCAAGTGCATCTCCTTATCTTCCTGCCTTCTCACCACCAGCTCTTCCATAGTCAACACTAGTTGATGCCACTTGTGCTGAGCAACCAGATCGCATACAATCACACTGCGTGACACAAAAACCATGGAGTTTTCTGCCTTTGGGACAACCTCCCCACTCCCCAGGGAAGCTCAGAGATCTGATGAGAGGTACCATGGGCTTTCACTGGACAGTCGCACTGGCAGAAGGGCCAGTTTGTGGTGCTTAGCTTTGGAAGTCGGTGGAAATCAAGTCACCTCTGAGAGAGCTGGACCATCTGCTCCCTTGATGCTAAGCAGTTGTCTTCTCAGACAAGGGCTCCAGGGCACTAAAAGAGAGTCCTAATCCCTTTCTAGGCTATGTCAACCTTTGTGCAAACTCTTTCCCTATATTGTCGGAGATAAAATGTTTCCTGGATTCAACCTTAATTCACATCCTTAGATCTAAAATACCAGGGCCGTCGGTTTAGGAAGTATATGAAAATGCCTTTTTCATTGCTCTAGGTAATAACAGAAATTACTTCAGGGATGTAATTTAGGAGTAGTATAAAATCCTACTAGAACCCCAACCCTAAAGTGAGTTAAATGGGTAAATTGTAGCAAAATGTAGATATTTCCATACCTGCAAAATTGTGTCCTACTTTTCAGAGTAACACTGGTCTCTTTTAGACATCTCAAATGCAGTGCAATGTTGCAAGCTTTGGTCTTCCAATTTGAAACCTCATATGGGTTCAAGAAATGCCTGACTGCTTAGGCTGGAGAATATTTTACGAAAAGGATCACCCTGGCCAAGCTGGTTTTTAATCTCTTTTTAATCTCTTTCCTAACCATCCATAAACAACCATTCCTGGACATAGCCTCTGAGTTTGATGGACTTTTCGTTCTTTTCTGCTGTTATCTTCTTAGGCATGTTTAGCCAAAGTGACTAACCTGACTTATGCTGTATAAACTGTGTCAATGGGATTTTATGCAGCATCAGACAGACCTAATTTGACTAAATAAAGCACATGCTGGCCCATAGTTACCTATGTAAACAGCGCCTGAAGCAACAGCTATTCTCAATATAGTAACTAGTGAAGCACCCTGGCCTATCTTTTAATAAAGGTCCAAATTACAAGCAGGAGGAGGCAGGAGAAAATGTGAGACTGTGACATTCTTCACCACGAGGAGTTCTGAATAAACCTGGAGGTCTTTAATTAAGTCACTTCCTCCAACCTACATCCCATCACAAACTGGATTTGAGGTAACCTCCTTTGACCTCTGCCAATACATGTATTTATGTATTCTGCAGGCAAGAAAAGAAACACGTTATTTTCTAACCCCAATCTGTGTGCCAATGTCTGTACACCTTGTAAAACCCACTTCCATCATGTATGGGATCCCAGCCTACTCCTCCACATCATAGTTATACAGTCAGCCTGCCATACCACTTTCTCCCCTTTTTTGTTTTCTGATGAGGTGAAAAAATATCCGGAAAGAAGGAATCATCAGGATTGTCCTTTAAAATGGTTTTAAAAGGTCTCTTTGTTACTATAAGTGGACCTAGGGCAATGCTAGATGTGCCTCAAAAGTCTGCTTGAAATTAAAATGCGCATTGCATGTATCATAGGTCATGACCGTGAATGGCTGGCATTCACACGAAAAGGCCAACTCTCTGGGCTCTTGAGACTCCAAGATGGATAAAAAGTGACAGGTTATATTAGTCAGTATAAAGTAAAAGCTCTACTTTCTACCTGTGCGCATTGTTTATACCAGAGGATCTATGCATTAATGCTAAAGGTATTAGATTTGTTGTGGAGTTTGCTCTTCTCAGCATCCTCTTTGCTTCCCTGCATACTGGCTGCCTCTACCTCAAGAGGACCGATTTGTGCAATGCATGCTTAGGCAAAGCAAAACAAAGCTAGACTTATTTTTCCTTGGATGACTATTGTTTCCTTTTGTTTAGATAGTCTCATTTCAAAGACAGGCTGGAATCATCAGTCAAAAAATGTAGTAGCAGCCATATAGAAAAACTAAGCCTTAAAGTTACATGGATATTCTTAAAACCAGGGAGGAAGTGTCACCTTGCTAAATTTCCCAGTCTCCTACAAGCCATGGGACCACTTTAAAAAAGCCTTCATAATCTTTTTTCTTCTTCTCCAAAATAAGCAAAGACTGTTCTCAGCAGAGCTTACAAAACAAGTGGCTGTGTAGTTTGAGACACTGAACCCATATGGAAAACCAGCTAAAAACTTGAGTGAGGTTCATAAAGTAGTAAGAGCACATGATCTAGTTCTACATTAATGACTTTTCAAGTGCAGGAACCAATGAAATAGTTAAGATTTCAAAATATAAATGGCAGGACACTGTGGGCATTAGGGGAATCAGTGGAAGGAAAATATGATGGCTGACTTCCATCATTTTGCCTTTTGTGAGTCAAGGTTAACTCTTTTTTTTTTTTCTGAAATGATGGCATAACTAATATTCTGCTGATAGACAGAACCTCTCTGCAATCAAACCTGAATACACTACAGAGGTGTGCACTGCACATAGCAGTTTGTGTTAGTGTATTAACAATACTTCTGTGTATACTTCCATGTGTTATACCTGCTTACTGGCAATGGTATGCTATAATTAGCCTCCCTGGGAATCTTAGTTCCAGGAGCAAAGTCATTAATTTCAGTTCATCCTTTTTCCAGTGTATGTACACACGTGCGCGCACACACACACACATAAATACAGTGTTCAGCTGCCAGAGCTGTGTGTCTGAGTTCATACACACAACACTTGACAACTGTTTTGAGACCATTTCTAATGAAGGATACAATAACCATTAAGCTCAGGAACAAGACCAACTAGTGTTTCTGAGCCGCTCTTTAACTTCTCTCCCTGTAATTTATCTAGTCATTTTTTAACCAACCGTAGCGTATGTCTGTCTTGCTAAGGTTATATGGGATTTCTCATGGATACCAGTGTATAAGCAGCTCTTTGTCCCAGTCAATGTGAATTTCTTCAGAGCAGCTATGGAATCCCTATGTACCCGGCAAGGGTTTGATGCGCTGTGGCTAATGGATTTCTCCCTACCAAATTGTTAGCTTTTAAATGTAGCTGCATGTGATGAAAGTCATGCCACGTCCTGTCTGAGCTCAATTCCATCCTCAGCCTACTTTCTCAGTCTGTATTTGGGAGAGATCGATTTCCCTGCTGTCTTCTGGCAGATTAGAATTTTGTGATTAATATGTAAATTATTTTTTGTTCTTTTTTTTAGCTTTATGTGAATTATGTTTAACCTATTGGCATTCTCCATATTTCCAAACATGTCACAGTCATCCATTTCAAAGATGCAGGGTATTTGCCGTCAGAATAATCAAATCCATACCACTGTGTAATAAGAGTAAGTGAGAGGAGGGATGTGATTATGCCACTGGGGTGGGCTATCATGGCTTCAAAGTCTAGCAGAAATCTCCTCCTAGATTTGGCAGTGCAATGCAAGGTTTTCCTTTGCATTTCCCAAGCAGCCCTTGAGAAGCAGGCCGCTGTTGTCATTGCAGCTGTTTCATGGATGGTTCCAGTCGCTCTGTTATTTATTTTGTAATCTCTTCACCAACAGCCAAGGCAGCCTAGGGAGACAAACAAGACAAGTCTGAATTTCTAGGGAAAAACATAAGGTAGACACTAGCAATTTGTTTCTCCTCCACTGTTCCCCTCACTGCCTCTCCTGTCTCTTGTTTTAGTTAATTCTCTCTCAGCCCAAATCATTAGCTGGCAGAAAACGGTCAAGCAAGACAGGCTGTATCTGTGTGATGAGCCCATGTGTGAGCTCCCTGCCCAGGAGACACCTAGGAGATAGGAATGACCATTCTGCATCAGAACAAAGGGGCCCCTACCCCAGACTGGGAATTTTCACAGCAGCAGACCCAAACAGAGAGAAATAACCGTGTTCAGTGTAGGCGTACCCATCTGAGTTAGTCATTTAGATTCCCTCTGGAGAAAAAATTTCACCCGTGTGATGTTTGATTCCCCTACCCTAATGAATTGCTCCCTAAAATGTGCCTGTTTCTCCCAAGAGAGCATGAAGGGAGGTGGGGTGAGTAGGTCAGCTGTCCACATCTCAATTATCAGGGTCTGAAGTCAGGCAATATAATCTCCATTCATACAATGTTTTAAGACAAAACTTTAGGTTTTCTTAGGGCTCAACCAAGAAGGAGGAAATAAAGGAAGAAAACCCAGATTATTATTTGAGCAAAACTAGTAAATGCATGCAAAAACCTGGAATTAATGTCTGCTATGACTGTGCTGGTTATTCCACTTACACTCTCTGCAATTTCATGCCTTTCTTAAGTATTTAAGGCATAGGTTTTGGAGGCATGGGCTGCATACTACTATGTTTATGCACTGACAGAGCCAACAGAGGTTCTTTTTTATTGGTTGTCTATTAGAGCTCATGGAATGTGTATATTTTATTCCAGCAAGCTACTGTACAGAGAGAGTTGTTATCCAATAAACAAGCATAGCCTGGAAGAAATAAGGTTTTCCAATGATGTTTCTCTGCTGGAGCTATTTTTAGGCATTCTGGTCTCTGCATAGAGAATACATAATGGCCTATCTCTAAGACACTTGTCTTCATGATGAAAGGCAGGAGGGATAATTCAAGCCTGGTGTCTGGTTTCTATTAATTGAATTAAAAATAATGAGCTAAAATATTGTTTTCTACCAGCTCTTTCTGAAGCATCAGTCCACGTATGCATGACTGTCTAGGTGATGAAATTCAAGAAATATATGTAAAGAAAACACACAAGAAAAAGAAAACAGCAGAAAAGTAATAATAAAAAAAAAAGAACAATTGAAAACTTTTTTTTTAATCCAAATTTAATGTATTTTTTAAAAACAAACTTTCATGAGATAATACATGGGATGGAATATTCCAGGCATTTTAGTTTTAGGAGGAGAATTCTCAATTACCACCTCTGTATTACTGGCCCTAGGAAAAGGAAGGATGTGGGTGCCACCAATAAGTAGGAGATGGTGTAGGTTTTACATGGAAAATCCCGGTTTTAACACTGAGACAAGTCTTCCATGAAAATGATCTGCAAAAACTTTGAATGAAGGATGATAATTCTTGGTTGTTACTTCTTAGCCTCTTTTTCTCATATACAGGAGAACAGGACAAACCAAAAACCAAAGGTCACTGTGAGAGCCACTGCAACACTTAAACTATTGCAACTAGTATAAAAATGTGAAGTTAATAATTATTTTCATTGTATTAAAAGGAATAATGTGTTTTTTCAGCTCCCAGCAATTTTTTTCTTAGAGGAATATTGGAATATGGAAGGCATAATTCACTTTCCCAGTTCTGGCAAAGATCTGGGAAACGAATGATGAAAATCAAAGAGATCAAGTACCACTTGGAAGACATGGTATGTCTGGCTTCCCTGCAGAAGTGCTTTGCAGCAGCCCCCTCTGAGGTGTCTTTGACATGGTGTGTAAGATACAGCAGCTTTGCTCTGCTTCCACAAAGTAGGCATAGGGAAAAATACTTGGCTACAACCTGTTGCAGGCCAACCAATAAAAAGACAGTCAGTCCTTGGAATGTGCTACGAGAAGACGGTCTTATGGCCGAGGATTTTTATTTTAACTTGCTCCAAGACAGCAAAGCCAAGAATTTTCTCTGACATCTAGTTTTCTGAATTAACAATCACCAGAGGCTTTTGAAGGAGCGTGAGTCAGTGAATTCACTTAAGGGCACCAGACATATTCAAAGTAGAAATTAAGGGAAACTGTCTTTTTAATATGCTTTGGGGATAAAAACAAACTAGAAGGAAAATTCATGCTCATCCAGTCATCATCTTCAAAATGAAATATAAACAAGAAAAGTCAGCCTTTACACTCTTCAACTTTATTCTAAATCTTTGATATTAGCATGTGCATCACAGTTGTGTCTTTGCAGGCGCTCACACACACAAATAAGTATATTAAATACGCACTTCGTGTATATCTGTGTACAAGTGTGTGTGAAAATTGGGAGTCTCTATAAACTACATTGATCACTTTTGACATGCTAACTTATAAATAATCCTCGCTGAGTCTACCAAGATTCCACCTAAAGCATTCTTCGTGTTTCCTTTGAATTAACATGACTGCATAAAGAGGCCTGAAAATCTAAATGAGTAAATGATCACTTGCCAGTAAATGACGACTCCTTTGTGATCTATGGCAATGGGATCAAATGAATGTAAGACCAAAGAACCATTAATTCAGATGGAAATGAAAAAAAAAAAAAAAAAAGCATCCTGGAGACTGCAAACTGCTTAATCAGAGTGTTGCTGCTAAAATCTGCCTGCACTTTTATAAAATAATCCTATTAGCATAACACATCTGGAATACATCTTCCAGGGCTTTAAGCTAATGCAATCAGAGATAGAAACAGTTTTTCATCCAGGTCAAATCTCTTAAATCTGCTTGTCGTCTAGAAACGTGTGGATACCACATAATATTTACGGTCTGTGCCACACTAGTAACAAGAGTTAATTATATCTTATTATTGCTGAGTGGTGAACCTTTTCATTGTGATAAAATATTGAGCAAGCTATTAAAAGGGAAATAATGGCTTATAGTAATCTTACCTACTGTAATGCTTTGCAGTGGCTATAAAGCTATCCACCTCCCATCTATCAGTGAACCTGGTGGTTAGTTATCAATAGCAATAGAGCTGCAAAGCTCTTTCTGGGGATGAATAAAAGCCTGCAGAGACCTGATGATCTGCATCAGCCTGTTTACTGTGGTGAGACGGTAGGTTTTCAGACACAGGGCTCACTGTGGCCAACACTGTGGTTACAAAGAGGGAAAGGGGAAAAAGAGGTGTGCAGGAACATGTGCCACACAGACAGATGTTTTTAAGCTCCAGCCAATATTGAGTCAATACTATTTAGGCCTCCATTTGGCAAGAAACTTAAGCGTGTGCTTAACTTCAAGCGAATGACTAGTGTACTTCAGCCCAACCCATGATGTTATTGGAAAGTCCCATAAGCATTTGAGTATTTCCAGTCATCTTGGCAGAATTTCTTTACATTTTCTATATTTTCTTTATATATACTTTCTTTACGTAGTCATCTACGTCTGAAACTTAAGCAATTAAGCAGGAGTTTTGTGAAACCAAGACCTCTGCAGCTGGATGTCACACTAATTATCGCTAATTTGTTAACCTAGTAAATTCTTTTGTTGGCACTCAACATGCACTTGAATTTACTATCCTGTTCTACCTTTTAGAAGACTTCTTCCTTGCATTGATCTTCCTTTCATTGTAATATGCTTTCTCTATGTAAACAAATATAGTTTCATAACTTTTTTTTCTTCAATTATTTAGCAGAAACTTTTTTTTGTACTTCAGAATTTCAGATGTGAAAGCCTGAGGGAAACTGCCTGTTGAAGATAAGTACATTTTTGAACTCCCTGTTTTTGTAGATGCTGGTATTCTGCTCTGGCAATTGTTCCTGGGCACCAGCATGAGTCACACTTTCAAGTCACTAATGGTTTCCTAAATTAATCTGATACAAATAAATTTCCCATTATTGTTAGTCATGAGTATTTATTTTCCTCATGACTGGATTTGGATGGGGAAAAAATGTCCATTTTGAAGTCGCCACCACAAAAAATGTCCATCTGTCAGAATCACCATTTCTTTCTGTTCTTCTTATGAGCACTCCTGTATGGTACAGTCGTCCTGGTCATGCCTCATTTTGGAAGAACAAGCCTTTAGTGAAATGCAAGAGTCAGGATAGAAGATGGAAATGCTTTTTTTGCCAACGCATTTTTTGCTTCCCTATGTGGCTGTGGATGCAGGCTGCTCTGAGAAGGGCCAGTGCAGGGGAATACAAAAGCAGAGAGGAAAGCAGGAGACCTGGTGACTAACCAGGGCTGGGGAGGCCCCTCACTGCGGCATTTGGGCAGCATGGGCTTCTTGTCTTCCTGTGGTTGGGTGGTGAGCACGTATGTTGTTGACGCTTGGCTCCATGCATGAAGCTTTCATATTTCTACAGCTTTGCAGTTCCACCTGTCCTTCAGGAAAGCTGTGTGTTAGTTGCCTTGGTAGTTTCCTAAATAAACCCTATGAGTTCAGAAGTAATTCCCTTCCTAGAGCAGCAGAGGCTTGCAGGCTCAGGGTGGAGATTACAGCCCTGCCCTCCATGAGCAGCCCAGGAGTGTAAGCCGGGGAAGGAGTGGGCAAGGGCAGATAAACCATAGTCTGAGGAAGTTTAAAAATCTCAAACAGGTAATAAACTGGTAAGTTCTTCACTACAATCAAATACCTTTGATTTACACAAAGCACTTTTCTAGGGTTGCTGGGTACTCAGAAACTGTATGCATTGCAAGTTAAAGAAAACTCTAAATGAAAAAAAAAGTTTTTAAAATAATTTATGCTCTTATGAATGCAGGTCCTGATGCATGACAATGCTTTTTGTAACATTTTGTAACAAATGTTTTGTAACATTTATTACAAGTGACTAAGCAAAATATCTACAATCTTTTTTGCAAATACCCAACACAATGTCTATTTCATATAAAATTTCATTCCATATTTTTTGCAAAGGGCCTGGAAAAACCATAATATTTCTTTTGTTTGTTTCCTACGGCAAAAGAGTTTTTCTTTTCTCTCCTTCTTTCCATTGTAGGCAGAGTCTCACTCCCTAGAGGATGTAAAAGCAAAGATAGCATCATGAATATGTTAGAAATTCCACCTCAGGACATGTTCCACTTCTAGAAAAGGAGTTATAATGGGAAGTATTTCTTCAAATAAAAGTGCATGTGACTTCGTTTTAGAAGTTCTTAGAGATTTGAACAGCTATATGAACTGGGGAAGTGTTGAGGCACAAAGCATCCTGAATGTCTCTTCTGTGTGGCCTTGTGTGAGGAGGACCTATAGGTACCTGTGGGTGTGGGTGGGGAAACAGTCACCAGAAAACAACAGGTCCAAGAGAGGAAACATGTGGGCTGAGGAGGTTGTGAAAGCCTTGGACACTGGTGGACCTGTTGAATCTGAGAGAGCTGGGAAACTCGGGACACACAGAGTGACCCGATGGCCACCCCACACTCCAGCTGCACGGCTCAGGCCACTTCCATGAAGGTGGCAGATGATATGTGCAGGCAAAGACCATATATACACCTGATGCAAGTAGGCAGCCCTGGAGGGGTTACTCGAACACCCACCCAGAAGCTGTGGCACATCAGCTTGATCCCCTGCTCCTGAGTAAAATGCTGAGGCTGGTGCCTCCTTGCTCATGCCCCAGCCATGTAGCTGCACATGGGGATGTCATCCATGAGAGGGAGGGTAAAAAGTGAGAGTGCTTGGATTCCATTCATGATAGCAGTTCCATTAGTAAAAGTTATTCTGCAACTATTCATCAGGATCTGTCTTCCCTGACTCAATCCCCATGAGGGACAACAAAAGGGCAGTGCACACAGCACCCATATGGTATGGGTCCTTCACCATGTCCTGATAAACTCCTCCAACAGGGTCCATATCCCTCCCTTGATACCAGTAAGGAGCCCCAGGATCACATACAAAATTGTTGGCAGAGCTAAGAACAAAAGCAATTTAGAGGAGCCTTAGTTATACAGCTCTTTTTCCTGCTGAAGATAGAGGGGTGGGTAGGGAGGAAAACTTAACTTTAAGATGTGCAAAGTCTGTCTTTTAATTTTGGCACCAAATTTATACCCTAAAGAAGTGCTTTCACATATTTATACCCTACAAGGGTTTCAAATTTATTCCCTACAAGATTTTCACAGACATAGATCCAATGCTGAACTCAAGCAAAAGTATAGGCCCTTACTGGCACATAGCAGTATCCCACCATGTACAAGCAAGTGACAAGGTAGAGTCCCTGCTCCAGGGGACTTACAGAATAAATAGACAAGACAGAGCGATGCTGGCAGGGAAACCATAGCAGGCAGGGAAAGATTGCTCAAGATCACAAACATGTCAGGTCCTGTGCAGGGCAACTGTGCTGACCCCAACTCCCCAGTAAAATGTACATCCCTGGGCCTACAGCCTTATGACAAAAATAGGATCACCAGGATTTCTTTTTCATTTCTACCTTATCTTCATCTGACTTTATTTAAAATAAATGAAAAAGGAGGAATTTGATCATTTGAGGAAAAATTTTCTTTTAATGTAGTCCTAGACACCAGAGACCAGAGCCACCACTTGTTATGGACCACAACACAGCATTTCGGCCTGGAAATGGAAAATAGAAATATTCAAAAGTATCTGAGTAAGAGCTAAGAGTTGTCCAGCTTTGTCTCCCTATCTTGGGTTGAGTCATAGAAATTATAATACCTTTTTTTTCAAGGGAGAATAATGGTAGTGAAGAAAAGCATTCCTGCACAGGACTTCTATTTATAATTAATGTGTTTTAATGGGAAAACTGCTTACTGCTTTGAAGTACATTGTCTTGAAAATACATTGAGAGAACTTCTGTGATGGCTTTCTTGAAGAGCACAGTTGAGAACATGTATCATTCATGATTCATCATCTGCAATTGAAATTTTATTTATTCTGTCCTTTTAATTTCATTTACTTATATGTATGGGAGCTTAAATCACACTTTTCCTGCTTAGGCAAAACATAGTGTTTATGAAAACCTAATCAAAAAGGTGGCAGCAGCCTAAAACTATTGTGCTGGGTAAAACACAAACAGTCAAAGTTTAAAAATGAAGAGGCGTGGTGGAAACCATAATACCCATAGAAAACATGTGGCAGAAAACTGGGGTAACAGTTGTTCATGGCTCACTTGGGCTGGATGCCGAGCTGCCTCGGCAAGAGGTTGCTTAAGCAATGCTCAGATAAGAACATGTTCTTAATATCACTATCTTTAAGGATAACCAGAACTTAAGAACTTGCTAAATGTTCTGCTTATCACCGTCTGAGTTAATTGACAGAAAAAAGAGCCTCAAAATATTTAGCTGCTCTGGGGTGTCTGCAGCTCTCATTCTCCAGCAGACTCCATGAGGGCAGTGGTTCTTAAGGAGTGCTCTCCCCATGGATTTCAGTACTTCACCTCTTCACACTTTGTGCCCCTTTCATGGGCACATACGTCCCACTTTCAGCCGCCTATGCTCCACCAGAGCCTGTTCCTGTAACTCAGCAATCATCACCCTCTTTGGCCTCAGCAGACTTGGTACTTGAAACCAGAGGAAGAGCTCCTTGTCATCTCCAAGCCCCTAGCCAGCTCCAGCTGCTCCTGAACTACTGTGTTGGTTCCCTACTCCAACCCTTCTTAAAAGACCTTGTGCTTTAGGTACGGCCAGGACCTGCCCCTTCCCGCCCTCACACAAATGCCAAAATGTCTGGGCATTGAGTGCAGGGAGGGGAGGGAAGATGGGGAGGGGACAATCAAAGACCAGCTGGATTCCCCAGGTAGGTGCTACCTGTCTCCAGAAAGAATGAGATTTACTACTCTGAAGGGAGTCAGATCTGCAAAACTGTGGCAGATGTATGTAGTTAAAGGACACACTTTGCACTTATTTGGAACAGAAGTCATTTTTCCCTGGTATTTATAACAAGGTAGGATGTAGCTGCTCCTGGTCTTTCCTTGTCTAGCTCCTGCTTTCACATAGGCTTGTGGTATACTAAAAATGATCCAGACGTGATTTCTGAATGTCAGTCTGCTCATCTGAGGAGTTTTAATTTCCCCACCAAGACAAGAAGCTTGAAAACTGATATCCCAGAGGGAAATTGGCTGAAATGCTGTAAACTACAGACTGTGGTAAAAGAAAGCCACCTACAGAGAAATATATCAGCACTGAACATATGTTTAAAATTGACTTTTAAAATAGATGTAACTGGGGATTAACTATTATCACTGTACTGGCAACTCAGAGCCAGTGTCTGCAAAGAGAGCATGGGGATTTTAATCAACTCATTCATTCATGTAAAATCTTTGTGGCTTATGTCAAAAAAAAAATAAATATTAAACTCTTCCATGTGTCCCTAAATGCCCCTGACAGCTGACTATGATTTGATCAAAACACCTCTTCTTATGAGCGCAACTTCTTCCTTTGAAAATGAACAGTTTTAAAGCATCAGACCTCCTCTAACTTATTTCCATTGCCTTTTTAGAAGAAAAGCTTAACTGAACTCATTAGCTAAATTAGTTTCTGATTTTGTTCCTGCATGCTGAAATAAATCAATGCATACAAAGAAATTAAAATGACAGCATTAAACATTGATATTCTTAAATATTGATGCTCTGGCTCAAGAGCTTTATTATGTTCAGTGCTTTATTACTTATTAAACTCTCCATTGGTGAGCAAAGCATTTATTACAGACTGAACATACTCGATCAGCTGCTCCGGACTTTTGACACTGTGTAGAAAACACCCACAGAATCACTGATTAGTCCTTTTGCATGAGCATTGACTATTCAGAGGGAGACAATTGGATCAGGTTCTGTGGCAGAAGAACATTCATTGTAAGCAGGGTTTGCAAAGGAATGTAAGCTTTATCATCAAAGTCTCCTGTGACAGTCAATGGGGCTCTGACAATTTCAACTCATAGGGAAAGAAAAAAAAAAAAAAGAAAAAAAAAAGAGATTTGAGGAAATGTTGTTTGTGGTTACGTGGATTTAGCCTCCCCAGTCATCAGGACAGCTAATGACCCCCGGTCTTGTAACTGCAGGAGTTTCACCAGTTCAGCTGTGCATGGCATGAATCCCATCAGACACAGGTGAGAGACTGACATAATCCTTATGTCTCCCTCCAGCTTGCCCATGCAGAGAGCACCAATCCAGTTACACCATAGGCTAAAACATTGCTGTAGAAAAGGACTCATATTCAGCTGTGCAATATATTTTAAGGAAGTCAATCCTTTGAATGACTTTCTGTTGTAGCAAGGAAACCACTGCAGTTTGCTCACTGTAGGCATGCAGGAGGTAGGTACCTCTGAACACATAGATACTTCAAAATGTATGTATATGGCTTTATTATCCTTATCCAGATGTAAGTGGAAAACTCAGTGTGATTCTATTACTTGTAATACTAAATATTGCCTCCAAAAATGTGTGACCAAGTGAGACATATGTAGACATGCCAAGCTTTGAGATACAGCACTTAGCAGTAAAGCGATCAAATTGCCAGGACATCAGTCTGCACAGGCAGAATAACAGCTTAATCCCTGTGATTAGTGTCTTTTACTGCAAAAAGTACAATATTTGGTGCCTAATGCATTCCTCTGCTCTTATTATGCTTGCCAACATTGATAGTGACTCACAGTAAAACAAAGGTAACATTTGACATCCTTCACGAACTCCCACTCATCAATTAGAGACCGTAAAGCTTCGGTATTTCCATGTAGAAATCAGCGAGTTTGAATGCCGGCTTGCGTGGCTAATGCACATCCTTCAGCGCATAATTGGCTCAGTGCTAATAAGTTAGAAGAGCTCGGGTATGGCCAATCATGCTTGGGCAGCGGTTTATTCTAGAAAGCTGCTATTTTTGGAACAGCTGAACCATATGAAGACTTAACAGGTTACTTCCAAAATGAGTCTCATTACTGCAATTCCCAAATGCCCATCGGTGGGGCCTGTGCAGGAGGATAGTGAGAAGACCAAATCTAAGCCAGTCATGTTGGAACAGGACCAGAGGACTGCCATGAAGATGATCAGAGGGTTTGAGCATCTCTCCTATGAAGACAGCCTGAGAGAGTTGTGGTGGAGCTGCTACGCCATGCTGTGCCTCAGTGTAGGCTGAATTGGCTGTACGCTGTCAGGACGGCATATACCTGCCTCTGAGCAGGGATGATGGAGCTTAGCTAAACCATGCTGGCTGCTCTTCCAAAGGAGATCTGGGCACAGCAAGCCAGGCAGAGCACAGGTGAGACACATTTTCTTCATCTCCTCTACAAGGAGGACAGGGTGAGAAATCTGGGCTCAGGAAGAAAAGAAGTACTTTAAAATTGCAATATATGAGATAAGAGAAGTGGGACAGAAGCAGAGAGCATCTTTCTGTAGCTGGGTGAAGAGTCTGGTTTAACCATTGAATGACCAAGTTCAGGACACCAGCACCACATGACACATGGAGATTGTCAGCCTCTAAAGGGAAGCCACATGGGTGCCTGCTGCTGCGCAGGTGTCAGTGTCCCAAGCCCCATGGCCAGCAAGCCTGGTTAGGCTTGAGAGGACTGACAGAGGATCTCAGAGCCAATCTGGCCCTTGGTGGTGGTTTCTGGTGTGGTCACAGGGCTGACAGAATTGCCTTGCTTTGTACTGAACCAGATACTGTGCGTTCACATGATGTTTGTTGCTCTGCAGCAGCTGGAAGCAGGGCAGAGGAGAGTTTCTACACCTGTGGCATGGACCTGAGGCAAGAACATTTCTCATGGTCTTCAGCAGCAGCCCAGGAAGTGTTGTGCCTATGGTGGCACAAGGCAGAGGGGTTGGGGCTAGAGGTCAGCATCCATCTTCGTGAGGTCTCAAATGAGGAGCGTGCCCTCTGAGCTCTCCTATTTGCTGGCTGTGTCTGAGATAAAATGCAAGTTTATGCAGGAAACCATTGCCAAAATGCAGCTATGTAGCTTGCAGGCATTTGGGGTTTGTCTTTACCCCGTCTGTAGGTTTCTTTACACTGCCCAGCAGCACGTCTTGCTTGTGACCCCTGACAGCCAGCACCACAGTAAAGCCTTAAAAAACAATATCTGCATTTCTGTGCCTGTCCTCTGAGAGTTTTTTGTGCCTCCCACCTTTCCTGGAGGCTGAACGGAGGGACCTTGGCACAGGGCTGCTGGCAGGGCACCGATCTCCTGCGGAATCATGCTTTTCCTCTGCACGCCTGTGGAAAGGTGTGTTGATCCCTCAGCTGCGTGCGAGCCAGAACACGGCTGTTTTCCAGGACACCACCTAAAAAACCGACATCTGGTTAGCAGGGCTGTGGCACGGCAGATGCCACCCGGGCAAATGGAGCTTGAGCTGGCTGTGAAAGCATGGAAAAGGAGCCGTTGGCCCCGCCACAGCCTCCCGGCCTCAGAAACACATACAGAGATGTGCCTGCCAAGGTGAAACTGCTCTCTGTCCTCTCGGGAGTGAAATCCCAGTGGTTGCCTCTATGGCAGGAATTGCACAGAGCAGTGTGGCTCTTGCCATGTCAGTGCAGCCAGGTGACACCAGTGTAATCCCCCGTGGGGACAGGGTCCCAATCCTTGTCCCCAGGCTCCAGCTCAGCCACCCCGAGAGCAAAGTCTCCATACCCGGCATCATGTCTTCCTGCCCTCTCCTCCCTCCCCCCTTGCTGTAGAGCAGCCCCTCTGCAGGGCAGCTTGAGCGTGGCTCCAGGGCACGCCAGCAGCTTTGCTGTGCCAGAAGTGTTTGTGTAATGACAGGAACACAGCTCACCAGCTACATCAGGGTGCACTCGTGTCTCCGCTCCCTCCTGCTGCTGCAGCTTCTCCTGCAAATGAGAGTTTTAGGACTGGCAAAGCAGCGAGTCTGCCACACATCGTCAGCTCCGGCAAATGAGCAGGCATGGTAAAACCCCTTGCTGCTGTTTGCCCAAAATGCTTCAATCGTGTCTTCTGAACAGGCTTCCTCCATGACGCACTGCTGCACAAGATACTCTCCACTTGCAGGACCAACAGGTAGTTCCTGAGCGCGAGGGAAGGCTGCACCACCTTATGACGCCTCTTGCTCAAAATGATGGAAGCTGCTGCCACCTAAAACAGCCCTTGTTCTATCAGATTTCTCTCTCTGTGCTGCCCTCCAGCTCCAGAGGCATTTCAATAAAAACTGAACCTCTGGCCATGTTTGCCAAGGAAAGCAGGGTGTGAAGCCATGAGTAATGGAGCTGCTCGGATTCCCCAGGATAACATTTCATTTATGGTCTTTATCCTGCTGCCTGTTTTCCTTCAATTGAATGAAGGAGTCACTGATTTCCTTGGGAGTGCAGAAAGAAAATCTTCCGGCCTGTCTTTTGTGCTAGATGGAGACGAGTTTTGGCTTTTCTCTTGTCAAAGTCTACTGTGGAGCACCATCCCGGATTTCCATCTTCCCTTGTCTTTTCTGGGTAAAGTCTAGTCCTTCACTTTTCACCTCAACTTTCATCACTGCTCTTCCCAGCTTTTCAGCTTCTCCCCAGGCAGCTGCCAGCTGCCTCTTCTGCTGTCGTCGTTCTTCTTTACTCTACTTGTCCAAAAATCCATAATGACTAGTTACATTTCTAAAAAGATATTCAAAAAGCTAGTCTTAATAGTACGTTTTCATTTCACATATGCTTCACTCAGCAGTGTAGAAATCTGAAGTATAAAGAGAAGCTTTACAGAACAGCTACAAGTACTTGGTGCTGTACAGATATTTTTGAGTCAACCCATGCAAAAGTCACCTGGTCTCAAGTTTCACTATAAAATTTATTAACTTAGGGTGAAACTCTGTTCAGTTGTGAGTTAGAAGTTTGGGTTATGGGGTGTTTTTTTGCTTAGAGAGACCTGATAAAGTTCAGCAGTTTCACATGGCTTTGAAGTGACATCAGGCAAACCTTTAAAGCAAATAGGTTCACAACAGCTGCAGTATGAGGATTTTGAGCTGTAAAAAAGTCTGTACGATCTGCCAAGTAGATTTCTGGGGTGCAAAGCGTGCAAACCTAAACAAGTCTCTGCTGCACCTGCGAGCTGGTGGCTATAGTGCTTTGCTGGCTGCTTGGCCTCGCTACTGCCAGCCAAGGGGCAGGAGAGGATGATGATAGCTCTGGTCTGGTCTGTCATAGCAGTGGTGTGCTGGCAGAAGAGAAGATTTTAGCAAACTTCACACCCATGGGCTACACCAGTGATCTGCTGCTCTAACACCTCAAGTGGCATTCTAGGGGCCAAATACCCCAGATGTATCTCCTTTTCCTTATGCTGACACACTTCCCAGTGTACTTGCAGCACCTTGCTGGTGCTGGGGTTGCTGTGTGAGGAGGACAGGGCACTGTGGCCCAAGGGGCAGTGCTACCCCATCCCTGTTTGGCTTCCCATGGTCTGTGCGACACAGATCTCCACTCTGGGTGCAGTTAAGATGCAGCTGAGATATACTCAACATTTCAGCTTTGAGACTTATTTTAGCTGTAGGTGGGGCCTTATCCTGGCTCCTATCTTGCTTGTGCCCTTGTGCAACATGGGCACCAATGTGCTTGGGAAGACTTCAGATGGAAAGAGAAGCTGTGACACCTTCCAGGATGAGAAACGGCACTACAATTTCTTGAGTAAGGTGAAAAACAGGATTGAAAGTCTGGTAGATCTTGGCTGATCACTCTTTCCTTTCCTTGTCGCCCTTATCATCCCTGATGATAAGCCCTAACATCTTGCAGCAAACTGCAGGGTTGTCGCCGACTTTGATTGCTTACAGTGCATGACACAACTGGCCTGGCCCTGATTGTGCTTTTTAGTTGCTGCTTTAGCACATGTCCATATAGGAAGAAAAAAATGCTGACTGTATCCAGACAGTTGCTGGGGTCGTAATGTGAAATGCTGGTTTCCCCTTACATAAGATAACATAGCATAATGTAAAACAATATAATATAATGTAACAACAAAATGTGACATAAAAAACTAGCATACCAAACATGAATATGCACCTATATTTTATAATATCCTCTCATTGCACTGGGAACAGAGTCACAGGGAAGGGAAGTGGTTTTGCTCTGAAGACTAGCTAAGTGCTGGGTACCTGCGCTTTTTTCCTACTGCCACCATCAGGTCTCTTAAAACCCCTGTGCTGTGCAGTGAGAAGTTATCTGTGGCACTACAGTTCCCTCCCCAGGGCATAGGGGAAAGAGGTTTTATTTGTGAGTGGTTTGCTGTTCTCTTTCCCCTTGGATTGCTACTGTTCAGATTCAGCAAGACTTAATTTGTGTTTCTAAGGCTTCCTGGACAAAATGGGAAAGTTACTTGTGTGAGTGTATGTGGGAAGATGAGCTGTGTTTAATTTAGGTGCATGACTTTGCCACTGTCATTTATTTCACTTGTTTATCAGAATATATTGGAGGCAAAATAAGCAATAAGAATAAATAAAGCTAAATGAATTTAACTTGTCAACTAGAAGCACCTTAAAGCACCTAAGGTAGCACACCATGCTAAAAAGTCTTCCCTTGTTGACCCTACTTCAGCGTAGCTCCAGCTGTATTCCATGAGCACAGCAGCACCACCGCTTGCTCTTCAGCTGCTGCTGGTTCTCCTCTTCCTCACCAACAGCCTGCTTAAGCAAAGCAAAGCAAAGGGATACTGAAATCCTGAGTTCCCAAGAGGCACCAGCAGCAGCCTCTGCCTACCCTTCAAGTACGTATCAAGACCAGAAGGATAACATGATCACTCATGTTTGTGCTTAAGGAAAGAAACTTTAACCTGGAAATCTACCAGGGAGGGACTGCTACCAAAGTAGGGAAGGATGAGTGAGGAGAAACACATCACAGAGGAGAGGAAGGGAATGGAAATGTAAAGGAGAAATAAGCAGATGAACAAAAAAGAAGACCAAAAGAGAACAAAAAATTAGTCACAGTACAAGGAAAATTCCCATCTTTATTTCATCTGTGCTCACTCCAGTCCAGTTCTCAGAAGGTCATCTCTTGCATTGAAGTGGGCTATAAATTGCAACAGTAGAAAAAAAGCAATATTATCCTCTCTTCTTTGTGAGGGGAGGTGTGAGACATCAGTCCCGCAGCTGGGATGACTTCCAGTCCAGTGGCCAGTCCAAGCCGAGATGTGTCTGTGGGTGGAGTAGGCAAAAGGGCCAACACTTTTTCTATGCGTGAAATCTGAGTAAATACACTCTCTCTCCTTTTTTTCATTTTGGGAGATTTCAAGGCCCCCCTGATGTAGTGCCTCCGCTATGCAGTATCAGGAAGATGTTTATCTGTTATGGTTTCAGGACATGTGTAAATGATACGTTCGGCTCCAAGTTTCAAGCCTGAGCAGGACTGGAAGTGGTATGTGGCCCTGAAACGCTCACTGTGGGGCAGAGAAGTCTAGGCTTCACCTTTGTTCATCACTAAACAGCAGCCTGAGAGGAAGCTGGGCTGGGCTGGATTCCCCAAAAGTGAGTGACTTTCATGTTTTACATAATATGCATTTTCAAAAAAATGCCCTTGGGGTTGGACCGATGCCACCTTCCATGAAAAATCCCTGGAAAACTTGCTGTGGGTCAGCAGGGGAAGACCATATTGGATATTGTCAGCATGTTAAAATCCTCCTGAGGTGGAGGCAAGAGGGAGAAAAAATTTGGCAAAGCTGTTGCTTATTTCAACTAAGGAACTTGATAAACAAGCTCTGAATAATTGCACCTCTGAAAAGGGATTTGAGAAGAAAACACAAGAAGTTTAATCAAAAGAGAAATTATGTTTATTTGCATGAGAAGAAATACATTCAGCTTTACCGAGACAAAGGTCTGGGCTGTGTGACACATTGTTTGAAGCCTTGTCAAAAGAGATTAGTTGTTTCATATAGTAATCATAACTAGCGTCCTAATGGATTAAAAATACCTCTTTCACCTCCACAAAGAAAATTTTTTTTTGATCAAGCTGACTTGCTCTGGAATGAGTCAGCCCAGGGCCCTCACGTTGCTCTGTCAGACATGCAGCACACCCTACAAGGGGCAAAACCTGCCCCTGCCTCCTACCTCCAAGAATGATTAAACAAAAATAACACGGTTTTTTAAGGAGGAGGACTGAACCAAAGCAGCTCTTTGAAATATCTGCCAACTCAGATGCCAGTTCTCCAGACAAATTACTATAAATGGGTGAGTGTGACTAGGTGGTGTGATAGCTGGGGCAATTTCCATGAGTGATGCTCATCAGGAATATAATGTTGAAAGTAAAGTTGGCAGGGCACTGACATACCTGTAAACCAAGGTTAAGGGGATTCAACCCATCCTCTGCATAAGTCCTGCCATCCTTCCCCTTGGAGACAGAATTATTTTTTCCAATGGATATCTCCGATGCCATGTTAATATTGTAGATTTAGCAAAATAAAAAATAAATGTAAACTTAAAATGGAAATTAGAGCTAGGCATAAACTAATAATAAGCTAGTAATTCACTGTCATCCAGATATTATTAATGGTACTGCATTGCACTTCTATCATATGGCATTGGATGGTCTGTAGGAGCCATTGTGGAACAAAATCCTTTCCTTTTTTTCCCAGTGAGTGAGGTTACTATAGGACCTGCAGAGCTGCCAGTAAAAAGCCATCCTTTGTCTACACAAGACAGCTGGTAAGACCTTGGGTTCCTTCCTGGTCATCCAGAAGCACAGGCAACTATAGCTGTGCCACAGCCAAAGGGCCTGTGGGGATCTGTACGTGGGCTTTAAGTTATTTGGAATCAATTGGTTTACTGTGCGGAAAGGCTCGCGCTAGGCAACAAGATGAGCGTAGCTGCTGGCACAGGTTGATCAGGCTCCTTGGCTTGGAGTTGCTGCTGGATGGTAAAGGACCACACTTCATGTGGGGCCCAGGCACCCAGCTGTTTTGCCTCCCGTGCTGCAAAGTTGCACTGATCCCTCCGAGGAAGGCAGAAGAAAGGTGATCTTTGCACAAATAAAATGGATAATCACCTATTTGTGAATTGCATTCTGTTGTATTTATATTTCTGTCTCCATCTCTCCCCCATGCTCTGTTTGGTATGATTCTGATGTAGTTTACTGTCCTCTCCTGCCAGCTTTCCAAACACATCCATTCAGTTTTATAACTCTGCAGAGGGATATCTAGTATATCCGCTTGCCAGGATAGAGCAGCAGCTTATAATAGGTTTACTTTTCTGCAAGCTACATTCTTCAGTGGCTAGCCAGAGGGTTTCATATCAGCCGCACACAGACTTTTGGAGGGACCTGGCAGCAATTGTGCTGGAGAGCACCTGGGAAAGCAGAGTTCAGCTCAGGAGAGAAATCACACACAACAGCTTCATCATCCCCAGGCCAATCATCTGACTAGGAATCTGCTTCATTTTTCAGCTGTTCACATCCACAACAATTTTGGTTTCACTCTTAAAAGTACCTTTTAGATTTCTCCCTCTAAGAAGAAAATGGCTATATAATGTATTAGATATTGAGAGGTAGCACAAGGAAATGCTTGTCTTGCCATTCCCTCTGTCTGTTTGGGCTTTGTCTTATGTTAAATATGGGTAGAAAAACAACACGGGGTTAAAGCCTGATTTCAAGTCAGTGGAGAGGCTGAGGTGCTCTGGTACAGGTTTTAAAAGTCTAGCTTTGTCCTTGGAATGGATTTATGTTATGGATATGCAAAAGAGTTCATGGTTATAAGTTTCATAATGTTTAAAATGTGCTCCTGGTACAATGATGCCCCAAGCTTAGAGCTGACAGTCTGCAAATATAGATGAGCTCCATGGATTAATATCGCGCACTGTCCTGGGGGTACTTGAGGAACAGTTTTTCTGGTTATGTACTCAGCATGCAGAACTCTTTAGGCCAGAAAATGGGTTTAGAGCTGCACAGTTTAGCTTTGCAAGTGCAGATTGGGTCATTTGTATGTTTGGCTGTTCGATTAATGCATACAACTATATCAGCAATCCAGCATAATCCTGTTTGAAATGTATGCCTGGCACTCAACTGGACATTTCTAATCAAGCTTGACTCTGGAGCTACTTCCATACTCCAAAGGGATTACACTACCACAAATCACTGGGTACCATTTCCGAATGGTTGTAATTGCTGAAAGGCAGCTGGAGGAAATGCTGCCTTGCTTCCTAATTTATAAAGATCGAAAAGTCATTTGTTTAAATGAGAATTATCTCTTTATCGTCTGGAAAAACAAAGTATTATATGGCAATCCAAATATGTCAGAGCAGTAGTGTGTCGATATGAAGCAAGACAGAAAATGATAGGCAGATGCAAAGCCTTACGTGCTGTTTTCATCTTTGTATCGATTTTTCTGCAGGTCCTAGAACAAGACTGGTCCCTGTGGTTTGCCATCTATAAAATGCCTACGAGGTTATAATTTTACCTCCTTCTGAGGTCTAATGGAAGGGTTTATTCTTTAGTGCTTGCAAAATATTTTGAGATTCCTAATGGAATGTGTTCCATCAATGTAAAATATGCATTATTCACCCTTTTTAAAAAATTGAGTTCTGACTTAAGGAACAAAAGATTATCTTGCAAGGAAAATGCAGCTAAAATGAACAAAACTAATATTTATGCTTTTCACAACACCAAAAACTTGAGGGACTCTATTCTGTTCAGATTTTGCTGCGTTTTCTTTTTATTTAAGGTCCATTTAACTCAGATTTCCCAGAAATCAGACTACAATCAACTCTGGATGAGCTTGCTACGCTGCATATAGATCCACCAGTGTGGATTTGTGCCCGATCAATTTGGTATTTGATTTATCTGCAAGCATGTTAGCCCAGATTAATACATTCAGCTGGTTGAAACCAGCTCTTTGAAGGGCCAGCTGAGGTATCTCTGCACAATAATCCCACCGTGCTCTGCAAGCTTGCACGGAGTCAGCTCTGGTCTGGGAGGACTTATTCATGGTCACTTGGCTTTGGCTCTGTGTGCTCCAAGCTACTCACTGCTCTCTCTGGCGCATCAGCCTCGGGGAGGATTATCAGCCCAGGTACAGCTCAGTGCAGCGGGAGTATCGGATATGGTTTTGCACCTAAATAAACAAGCCAGCCCAGAGCTTGCTCTGCCAGGGCTGTAATACAGAGGCTCTCCAGCACTGCTGCTGGAAACAGCCTGTATCTGCCAAGTTTATTGGATCCCTGCCACCTGTGCTGGACTGGGGGTCCCTTAGGGCTGTGCTCACTGGGTGTCCCCCACTGTGCTGTAGAGCCAGGACGTATCACCCCCGGACACTGGCTCATGGAGAGAGATGACACCATTGTCCTAAATTGCGGAGGATCAAATTCTCCGCTGCTGTAAACTGAGGCAGTGTCTTTGCTGCCAGCACAAACTGCAGTGGTTTGCACCAGACAGGGACTAGCACAGTGCCTAGATATCAGAAAACCTTCACTAAATTTTCACTGGTCCTGGAAAGAAAACAAGGGTAAGAAAGAAACAAGCTGGTTATTCATTTTGTCATCTATAATGGGTCACTATGCTGGAGAAGAGGGTAAAGCTGCCACAGGCAGCTCTGAAATAATTTATAGATTACTGATTGGGAAGTTCATCATGCTACAGGTCTCACTGAACTTGGCAGCATTACAGGTTTATCTTTTCACACCCAGTTGTTTTTTAATGGCCTCACAGGAAGGCCATACTGGCCCGGTGCTCACCCTCCCAGCCTTCATTAGATATTCAGGTGCTCTTCTTGGTGGGGGACCAGGACAGGGGAATAGATGACTTCTTTCTCTCCTGGAGATGATGTCCTCCCAGCACCAAATCCTATTTTTTGCCTAAAAGGCAACCCACTCCTTCCTCCTAAGAATGCTTTTAACTATAATTTCAGGCAGGATTGTAAACTTGTAGGCAGCTTCACACGGGCAGATTTGGACTCCTGTGCAGTCCTTCAGCAGATCAGGAGAGGGGTACGCCAAGTTTATTTATCCAGGGGAGTCAGGGGAACACCTGTCCTAATCTGTTGAACTATTATGTAGAGAATGTGGTTCATTAGTTTTCATCCACTGGACTGTCCTGGGTCCCCTTCTGACTTTCCTGGGGGATATTTGGAAGGGAAGTTGCACAGAAAGAAGAAACTCAGTCAAATTACGAAGGATGAAGACAAGGAATGACAAGAAACATCAAGTCACAAAATTAAGCTTGCAAGAGAAATAAAAGCTAAGAACAAAACAGTCTGTAAACTGTGTGGTGGCGAGGGGACAGTTCAAAGAATCTTTGGTTCATCACCCAACAAGCAGCTAGTCTGCAGCAGAAAGCAGCAAGAATGAAGCAGACAATTAAAATATCCAGCAGTCTTCACTGTTTATGACCTGAGGATTAACAAAACCAGCATCAGAGAAAAAAGGAAGCACTCACGTCTAAAAAGAAAAGAGTGGGCCTAGCTAAAGTAGCCATTTTGAGGTTGTTTCGTCCTGAGGATACTCACCTCCGAACACTCAAGAGTGTTGGAGGACGCTGCATTTCCACAACACAAAATCTCTTTGGGACTCATCTCTGCCCCCTGTGCAGCCTTCCCTTAGCTGTGATTTACAAACTGGACTGCTGATATACCTTGGGTTGAGATAATCCTTCAAAGATAAAGGAGGAGAGGTTTATTTTCTAAAATTACAAAATTACAGTACAACAATTGTACTTACAAAGATGGGATCGGGGGTAACTGGTGGTTTCAGGGCAGTGGTAAAGGGATAGGATGGAGAGAGAGAGGGAGGCACAAGGTGCGGCGGGGGTGGGAGGCAGGAATTTCTCACACCATCTTCTGCCAAACCGGACACAGTAAGGTGCAAGGCAGTTTCAGAGGAATTAACTTTTATCATTGACAAGTTGAAGTGGGCAAAACAGTTTGTGGAAACGGGACAGTTGCAAACTTATTCTTTACAATTAAAAAAGGGAAAGAAAAGCTGAGTGGGCTATAGATCTACCAGCCTAAATTTATTTTCTTAAGGAAACTGAGAAACAGACTATCTGCAAGCACCAAGAAGCCACAATCAACATGCATTTCTCAAGAGTGACCTTATTTGCTTTCCAGTCAGCGCCAAAAGCCTGATGAAAAAGAGAAAAGCCAAAGATGTTGGATGAGTGTAGTAGAGCTTTTAACTCCATATTTTCCCTGACATATTAAAGAGCAGGTTATAGTAACATGTACTTGGAGCAACCGGAATGTTGCTGCCCAAATTATTGAAAACCCACTCTCAAGAAATAATTTAGTGTCAAGCCAGAAAAGCATATCAAAGAAAGGTCCCAATGTTTGTCAAAGGTCCAGGGTACATCAGTATTTTCTACAGTGCTTGAGGTGCTGTAAAATGGAGAAGGTGTGCTAACAGGTAGCTGGTATAGAGCCAGGAGGAGCTGTGAGCACTTTGAAGGCAAGCCTTGGACTTCAATAGAAGCATGACAAATGGGAGAAATTGGCTGGAAAAGTAGGAGACAATTCTATAAGAAATACGAAGTCAGATGAGCATGTGTCAGCAATGCTTTACCCAGAGGTGAGTTCACTTCGGCCTGCAGGGATGGCCAGATGACTAACCAGGGGCTCACACAGCTTTTTCTTTTCAATAAGAAGGTATTTTAAGATGGGGAAAAAATAAGGAAATGGAAAAGCAGTATGTGAAGTTCAGTGCTTGCCTGAGCTGTGTCCGGTCCTAGTAGCTGCAATCAATCTCTTGTAGTACACCTAGTAATATTACCTAAATAGAGTAAATTTTAAAAGACACAGTGAAGTGAATCCTGCACCATTTGAAAGTCATTTGATTTTTGGCATGTAAATCTGTGTAAAATTTGGCCCAAAGTACTTAGCATGGATTAGCTTCAACTGCAATAGTTCGCAGGAAATCCAAGTACAGAGAAAGAACAAAAGATACAATATTTTTGAGATTAATATTTTTGCTCAGTATTTTTGAGAAAATATGAAAGAATTCAGAAATTATCAAAGTAAGGTTGTGTACAGTGGAGTTCTCAGTGATGATCATGACATTCCCGCACCAAAGTCATTCCTTAAAATAGATTGGATAAGTAAAGTCAGAATAAAAAATATTGATCGAGCTTGTGTCTCTTCTGCACCTACAATATATAAAGGACTATTTTCATGATTATGCATGGTGGAAGCAAACAGATGTGCACAGCTGAGCTTGGGAGGAGGAGGAGGAGGAAGAGGGTGTGCCAGGTGCTGCACAGACCCTTCCCAGGGATGGTCCTGTCCCCAACATGTTAATAGTCGATGCAGAAGATAGAGACAAGCTGACAGGTATGAAAATGAGCCTGCCTGAGGGCAAGGCTTGAAACATTACCCAAGTCTCCTGAACCTTTGTCTAATGCTTCACTCATTGATGAATCGCTTTGGACTAATGGAGCCTTAGACTGACATTTAATTCAGGAACTGTTATTAAATGTTAGATAGAACCATAGAACTGTCCAACTGTTAACACTGCCAAGTTACCACAAAACAAACCATGGCCCTCAGCACCACATCTACACATCTTTTAAATACCTCCAGGGATGGTGACTCCACCACTTCCCTGGGCAACCTATTTCAATATTTGATAACCCTTTCCTTGAAGAAATTTTTCCTAATATCCAATCTGAACCTCCCCTGGTGTAACTTGAGGCTGTTTCCTCTCATTGTCACCTGCTACTTGGGAGAAGAGACTGACCCCCATCTCACAACCTTCTTTCACGTAGTTGAAGAGAATGATAAGGTCCCCCCTCAGCCTCCTTTTCTCCACACTAAACAAACCCAGCTCCCTCAACCACCCTTCATAACACATGTGCTCTAGACCCTTCACCAGCTTCATTGCCCTTCTCTGGACCTACTCCAGCACCTCAGTGTCTTTCTTGTAGTGAATGGCACAGTATTTGAGGTGGGGCCTTACCAATGCCGAGTACAGGGGAACAACCACTTCCCTAGTCCTGCTGGCCACACTATTCCTGATACAGGCCAGGATGCTGTTGGCCACGTTGGCCACCTGGGCACACTGCTGGCTCATAGTCAGCCGGCTGTTGACCAATACCGCCAGGTCCTTTTCCACCAGGTAGCTTTCCAGCCACAGTTCCCCAAGTTTGCATCGGGTCTCTGCATCACTGAAATCTCTGCTAACTAGTGCTATAGGTGGCAATGATCAGAGGAAGACCCATAAAAGGATTACATGGGAGCAATGCTCATCCACTCACAAAATAAGGTTGTGTGGCTTATATCCCATTGTCCCAGGCTTACTGGTGCAGCAGCTCACTGGTGCTGTGCATAGGGCCAGCACAGGGCCTGCGGGGCTCCAGGCACTGAGTCCTTCGTGGGCACTGAACTTGCTTGCAGATGGTTTCTCATACCCTGCATTTTCCTAGCTTAATTCTAGCTTGTAGAATTAAACACCACGTAACAAATTACATTGTCAAAGCAGACTGAGAAGAAATGAATCTTTCCAGCCTCATTCAGTTAATCCAGAATAAATAATGTGATATTTCTCAGTCCATTGCACAGGGAACAGACTATGCCAACTGATTTCTTCACCCTAATTGAGAAGAAATGGCCAGTTAATGTAGCTCTGAGGGAAATGGAGAGGTCTGGCTCTTCCAGTGCTGCAGACAAAAGTCTCTGAAAACTCTTTTGCTTGGTGATGTGTTAGAAAACATCCTTCCCCTTTTGAGTGTAGCAAATGGGGGCATTTCTAAGAGACCTCACAGATTCTGTGTTATACTGATTGACCCCAGCAAAGAAGAGCAGCCTAGGTGTCAAAACAGACCAGTTAATCACTAAGGTTAATTAGTCCCCTGCAGCCATGAGTGGCCACAGGTGCTGTATTACTCTTCTCATTGCACTGAGAAAGTAACTGCGCACATCACTTGCAGAGGAATATAAGTATTTTGTACTTTCCTTCACCACTGATTGCAATATAGAAGAAAAATACAGCATGGCTACAAATGCCCAGGGGGCTAGAAGTGTTGGCTGCCTTCAGTGGATTATTCTGCCTGCTAAAAATCTGCTCCTTTTCTGATTGCTGGGGGCTATCAGTGCTTTCAAAATGGATTTATTACCCAGGGCCCAATTACAGTAGCTGTCTGCACTGCTTTCTTCTTCTGGTGATGTTTGGAGGCAGGAGCTAGGAGAGCTGCTGGTACTGCTGTCCCACTCCTTGCTGCTGGTCAGCACCTCTGGGAGAGCTGGCCAGGAGGATGTCCAGGAGGACTGCTGCCCAAACAGCCTCTCACAAAGCCCCAAGAACAGACCTCCCACTTATGATGGACAACCGTTGCACAACTCTTCTACCTTCGAGGTGAGGACCATATAGCACGTCTTCTCTGCAGCTACTTTTATATCGTGGCTTGCTGCAGAGTGAACAAATGGTGGCCTAATAGTAAAGGTGGAACCTGCTGGACACATGTGCCTTTACAAGAGAAATGGCATTGGCAGGCTGTTAGTCCACAGTTTTTCTGAAAGAGAAACAATTCTGTGGAAGAAATGAGGATCACAGGCTTCACTTTCCCAGTGTTTACCAAGTTAGAAATGTAATAAGTCCAGGATATTAGCTCTATGGTCCTGTAATTTCAATAAATTAAAGATAAGGAACAACATGTCTGAAATATCTTTTTTTCAGTGAAGTGGATTATTGATGAAAATGAAAGCTGGTAGAACTTGTGAAGAGCTTTTAGCTAGTGACAGAGATAAATCTCTGTGGAAAGAAGTATTATAAATGTACAATGTGGGCGTGTTGAAGACAGAAACGTGGAATAAATCCTGTGCTGAAATTGTGCTCATCAGCAGAGTTTAATATCCCAGTGTGCTCAGTGCCTGTGTTTACACAACTAGAAAAAACACTTTTAAAGCTGTTCGTACTGAGAAGGAATGTGCATCTGGAGGTATCAGTCACTGGTGGACCCTGTCTATCATATTCCTGCGGTTTGGGTTTTACTGAGCTGGAGTTCATGCAAGGCCAAAGATAGGAGAAGGAGGCTCTCGACCCCATTCACATTCCCAGAACTCATGCTGATCTGATCCTTATCTTAAAAATAACCTGTGACCATCTCCAGCTTGTGCCTGCCATCGCAAGGGCCTGTTTTGGAAGGAGTCCTTTGAGCGCATCAGTGAGGCTGTAGCCAAAGCTCTTCTTCCCCACGGCACACTCTCAGTGTTTGCCATGACAGCAGTCTTAAGTCTGGCAAAGTTTAAAGCTTTCAAAGGTTAGGAATAAAAGCATGGCCATCACCATGAGATCAGTACAATTTAAGAACATGGCTCATATAAACATGACCTGTCAGGTTTTGGCTGATCTACTCCTTGCACATTTGCTGAAGGTGGACATTGAAGGATGTATTTTAGATGGGGTCCATGGTGCTTCAGCAGCACTGTCCCAGTGTGCACTTGCCTGGCCAGTACTAGCCCACTATGTATTACTGGGCACATTGGTGGGCACCGGTATGGTCTCAATACCAGGTACTCAGCACAGCTGGAAATGTGCCCATCTGAAATAAATTCCTTGACTTTAATGCACTCACTGATAAGTGACACAGCTTTGCCTGTTTCTGGCAGAGAGGGACAATTGTCCCATGTCAGCTTTTAAAATCACTATATTATGATTCTATGTCTTACATTTATTGTGTCTCTCTTCACCCTCCACTCATCTCCCCAGATTTATGATATTCTGCTCTCTTCTGGCCTTTACACCCATTGCCTGTAACCATCTTCACAATAGCAAGGTCCTGTCTCAGGGAAAACTTCAGTGCCCTGTGGAGCAGGCATGGGCTCTGATGGAGCATGGTGGGTACCATGCTCTGCTGGCAACCTCCCACCAGCAGGGACCTTTGGCTGAGCCGGCTGGTGTTCAAGCCCTCCTGGGAACCTGCAGAGGAAACCAGATTGACTGGTTCTGCCAGCATTGATGCCTGCTGGGGAAAAAGCCATTTTGACAAAAGGACTGTTGATTGTTTTATTCACAAAATCATAGCAATCTTGAAAATATTCCCATCAGCACAATAGTTTCTTAAATGAAAAAAATTAATTTAGTCAAAAGAAAAAAAAGAAATTTAGTTTTAAAGCATTTGTATGATGTTGTGGCTTCTCACTTCCAGCCAAAGGTAAGGCCTTGTGTATTATTTTTTGCAGTTTATATGTTATTTTGTGATATCAGAATTACTAGTCCATAATCCAACATTCTGTTATGACCTAGTAAGTAAGTCAAAATACCTGCCTAATTTCTACTGACTTTAATTATTTAAAAATTATTATAATCAGCTGCTGCTTAATGCATATTAAAACAATTTCTTTTCCATACCATAGTATTTTCCAACAGATAGAGACAACTTGCAAAATATATGAGAATTGTTTTATTCTTTCTTTATAACAGTTGCTTAGCTATATCAAGCACAAAACATTTAATATGGAAATTAAAATAAAATGCTGCACTCTGAACTAACTAGAAGTTGTCAATAATGATTTTACAAAAATATTTAAAAATATATTATACATTAATAGAATATATCCACTGTCATGTAACATGAAAATTTTATTAGGAGATAAAAAAATGTATAAAACGGTATTTCTATGTATATGGTTTTTAAAAGGAAAATTTTAATTTGAAATAATTTCAAGTTTTTCTGAGGCACTCCTTACATTAGGCAGATTATTTTTAAAGCTTTCTGTTCTAGGGGAGCTTTGCAAATTATCCAATGTTACTCCAGCACAGAGCACACCTAGAGGGAAGATGCCAGGGCTCGCTCTCATGCTGGGCTTTGGGGCTCTGAGTGTGTCCATGCGTGGCCTTGCAGGCAGAAAGCATCGATGGAGAGCTATGGACAGTACAACCCCCCTAGCACTATAAACAGCTACCTTAGAGAGAAGGAAGCTTCGGCGGGTGCTTCCAAGGGAGCGGGCTTTAAAGGAATTTGGCAAGGCACTCGGGTGTATTTTGATAATAAGCACAAAATGCAGATGAAGGTGAAATAGAAAGTGAATGCTGGACACCTGCTCTTAGCAGGAAAAACAGACCCAGCAGAAAACAGGAATGCAATTCACACTCATCTTTGCGAGTCTGTTCTCTTATAAAACCTATAGCTGATCAAAAATTTATTAAGTGACTCCAGGAAGGTAACATTTGAAATGTGACCTCTTTTCTTCAAAATTAAACTGCTTAATAATTGACCAGAAAAAAAAAATACAGTATTCAGCTTTGAGAACTTTACTTCATTTACAGCCATAATTAAGGATGACAATATTTGGCTAAACACTGGACTTGTATGGGCATGTGCAAGTCTATGTTTGTTTATATGGTTTCAGCATAAAGGTAGAATAAGTGAACACAGGGCTCACAAGGTGTGTTATATTTTGTGCACAAAACCCCATGAAAATATAAACATAAACAATCTGGGTCAGACCTAAGTGGCGTAACCAATGGGGAAGGGAAAACAAAGTTGGTCATGAAGTTGAGTTCAGAACAATCCACAGCATGGGTCACTGTAAGAAAGGTTTGAAGCAATGGTAGATCAAGAATCACACCTTTCAACTCATCAAGGAAGCATGCTCGAAGAAAGAGGCATGAAAAGGGAAGGTAAATTATGTAGCAATCTTGTTATATGAAAGAGAAAGGAGCAAATATCAGCATGCTTGCATTATTTGTGAGGCATTAAATGTTTTAAGGACAACTGCAAACCCTAGGAAATCCAAACATAAAGCCTTATTTTATCAAAACATGTTTTCAGTTTCTATGAATTAACTAAACAACTAGTCATTTTGTGTGCTAATGAAGAATTAGTGGTTTTGATAGAGAATTATAAGTTCACATCTGATGGTTGGAAACAGGCAGGTTTCTCACTTCTTTCAGATCATACAATTCACACAAAATTTATTGAGTACACCCCATATTTAATCAAAAGGCCACAAGTTCAGGTGTGTTTTCCTCATCAGGCAGGTGTTTGGTTATCAATTTCACTGGTGTATAATTCTCACTATTCCTTGTTAGTTGCTAGTAATCTCACAAAAAGGTGTATTATGAAAAAACAAGAAAATCTGTGGGGGAATAAGACCTGCAGGCTCACTTGTACATGCTCCTGGGGTGACAGCTTCTTCCTCCTGTCTCATGTCTGCAAGTAACAAGCACCAGTTCTGCCCGTGCAGAAACACGGAGCTCTTCTCGGGAACATCCTCGTCTCATAGTTCCAGTTTTGCTTCACACCTCCTTTCTGCTCTGCCTGTACCCTAACCCTAACTAAAGCCCATGGAAACAGCGTGTCAGCACAGACCAAAAGGTTCCCGTATCTGCAACGCTAACGCCAGTAGTGGCCAGTAAGGGCTATATAAGGAAGCATGCCAGCGATGGAAGAGGAGAGGGGTACATCATCTCTCCACCACCAGTGGCTCCAGTCTTGTTGAGTTTACTGTGGCCTTCATGAACTTCCTTCTTTGACTTCATCTACTTACTTTTAAGATTTGAAACATCCTGTGGCCATTGGTTTATGTACAAAATTAAACTCAGTGATGAAACATTTTTATTCACATTTCTTCAAGGAGGATCCCAACTTTAATAATAAATAAACAAAATCTCAAACTGCAGGACTTTCATAAAATGTTTCAGCCATCTATAGCAATATCATTGTGAGTGCTCACTCTGCCATTATCTGTTGGATTTTTCTGAGTTTAAACTCACTACTCTACCTTAGATGAAACAGGAGATTTTGTATGCTTTACCTCTTCATCTGAGGTTCTTAACACACAGTAGCACAGTACAGTAACACACATTAACCTGCTGACCACTGTGAACCATTTTGTATATTCCTTGTGATTATAAATTACACTGAAACTGAAAGCAGAAAAATCAAAATTAGTAACATGGGAAAGCTTTGCAAAGATATGAAGGGCAAAAGGGCTTATGAGGTCTAATTTATTTTGAGTAGTCTGTGCTGCTTTGAAAAAAATCCTGAGCAGATGATTCAGCAGGGTTATCTGAGGAAAATGGCCACCAGAAGAAGAGGTGTCTTGTTCAGTCTTTTACAGTTTATATTCTGCCTGTCTCTGCTCTTCACTATAATCCAGTTAAGCAAATATAAAATGGGCAGATGAAGACATTAAGCTAAATGATGATTTAAAGGGACCATGTTGTAGCAAGACCAGAAGAGGACTGGCCACAAGAATATGCCCTTGACATTTTTCCTGAAGTAAGGTGTCATGGTGGAGCAGGCACCTGTGTTAATATCCTTTCTGTAGGCTCAAAATTTGAGTTGGGATGCTTTAGTTTTATTTAGGCTGTAATCCCATCCCTTAAGCACTGTCTAATCCAGAGAAAAGGCACCATCAGCAAAACATACTTTTAGCCAAAGTAACCACAGTCTTTGCTTTTCTGCTTTTGTTTTTGCCATCTTTTTCTCCCATTTGGCCACAGACTTTAGTGCCCCACTTCCACTAGGCCCAGGGCAGTTATGTGTCCTCTACAGAGGAGCTTAGAGCAGAGCTGAACCTCTGGGGCAGCAGGACATCCCTCCAAACACTGCACCACCTGGCAGCTCTACCACCCTTTGCCCCAGGGAGTCGAAAGCTCCATAGCTGCAGGGACAACTGCACAAGTGAAGAGTTTTGGTGACGTTATACAAGAGTTTGCAAAAAAGTTTTCATGCGCCATGCCAAAGAACTTGTGCTTGATTTCATTTGTGAAATTTGGGATTTAAAGAGATAAGCTTTTAGGTGTGCTCTAAGGATGTTC
>JAOQGH010000001.1:37325761-37382393 GCA_025769975.1 Gallinago jamesoni
AAGAACTTGTGCTTGATTTCATTTGTGAAATTTGGGATTTAAAGAGATAAGCTTTTAGGTGTGCTCTAAGGATGTTCTAAGGATGAGCTAGCTATATCAGAACATGGCAAACAGGTAGAAAATTTCAGCTGAAGCAAAGAGAGCTGCCTCACACATATGCTTTGACCAGATCTTCCTTAATAAGGATGGATGACTTTAATTAAATGGGCTGTCACACAGAAGCAGGTATATTTTAATGCAGTCAGGTTCCTAGTGTTAATATAGAGACAAGCATGTCAGAGTGAGCAGGCCACTGGGCATCAGGGTTAAATTCAGCTACAAGACTGGGTGAGTCGTCTGCAGGCGAGAGGTTAATGTCAGTGCTGTCCTTAGGAAAGACTGACTTTTAAAATATCACATCTGAATATATGCTCTTCTCAAGCTACAAAAATCTGTCAGGCCTATTGCCAAGAGGAATTGGGTTGCAGATGCTGTGTCTGTGGTTCCTTGGTGCTCCTACAGGATGATCTACACACATATACCTTTACAAATCCAGGACAGCATATTTATCTTTAAACAGCAGTGGGTGCCAAGTCACTGCCCCCCAGCAATTATAGACCCTCTGGATGAACCTGGCATGGTTTCCATGGGGCTCAAATATCGAGGAGGAAAATTCCTGATTAATAAAATCCACGGCATGCTTTCCTATCTGCTCTTTGCAACAGCCTGCAAAGGTTCCTGTACACTCATTCGCAAGGCTTCAGACTCGCTGCACTGTGTGTGTAAGTTATTTTTGTGTGCTTTGAAGCCTAAACTCTTGATCCATAACTTCAGGCAGTCAGCTGAGGCACCTGAGGCAGGAGCAATGTCTGCCTTGGGGAGAGAGCAGACCCACCAGAGCCTGATTTGGATCCTATTTGGAAGACCATCCTGTTTACACAAGGAAAAATGTGCATTTCTGTTTCTGTGGGTGTGCAAAGATGTGTATGTAAGTGCATTCACATCCTTACAGTTTTACAGGACAATTTGATGCTGTCTGAAAATGCAGCCTAAGGTATTTAAAAGCAAAGAGCATAATCTATGGAGATGAATACAGTAACCTGCAAAAAATGTTATATGTCTGATCTGGGAATACTTACGGTTTAAGTGGGCTATAAATGAATACTTAACTGCTTTAGTGCTGTGAAGTGATGACCCTCACGTGGCCCTGAGACAGGCTGCACAGTCTCCTTTAGTTGCCACTCCACTGAAAATAATGGGAGCGTGCATAACAGAGCCAGCCTGGAGGGCAGGACTGCTCCCGGGAACTACCAGACGGTCCTCTGCCTGGTATAATGCTCAAATGTTTCCAAAACAATGTAATACTGCTATCCTTGATGCGATAAATGCTATTTATGAATTCCTAATCAAAAGCACATGTAGGCTGAGCCCCACATTTTAATACCTGTATAGCTGTTGCTATACAAACTATAAACTGTTTTCGTAAGAAAGAGATAAATATTGATCACTTAGTACATAAGTCATTTTAGAGTAGTACGGTTGTGTGGCAGAAAAAAAAAATATTTAATATAGTTTTTTAATAAGTAAAAGTGCAATTTTTGGCTTATTCCAGTGCTTGATATTTCTCATTGGAAGCTACTTGGACAATCCTTGCACATTTGTTTTGTCCTTGTGAGCATTGCTAATTTTAGCGTGAATGATCGTTCATCTAAGAATTCATGCCTGAAATGAAATGCCTCACCATTTGTTATTCTCTTCTCATAAATGTTTGTAACTCGGTCACAAGAGGGAAAGCACAGAGTGACTGCACAGCTCCCCACAGAGCACAAATAGTGACTAGTAGCAAGAAGCATTCAGCCAGTTTTGGAGATGAACTAAATCAGTCCAAGGTAATATTAGACATAAAGCCCCCTTCATTCCTTTCATGCTCCACCAGGGAAACGATGTCATCCCTAACTCAGCACAGCTCAGTTCTTCCCAGACAGCATCTCAGCTCCACCAGTGAGCTCACTGGAGCTGGTGGCAGGATTAAACATCATGCAGCCTCTCCTCTGCTGGGCTGCACAGGAGCAGACCATGGAAGATGGACTTCAGGCTCTCCTGCCTGTGTTTCCCCATGCCTGTTCTTCCCTTGGTTTGTCAGGTGCCATTGGTGTTCGCTTGCGTCTGCCACCCAGCACCAAACAAACTGCAGGAATTTCAAAATCAGAAATGAAAACCGAATCAGCCCCTTTATTGAGGATTTAGGTGGGCATGATCAAGACTAAGCGTGTGCCAGGACAGACTAAAACAGAGCACTGCAATCCAGTCTTTGTGTTCCCCAGGAGCGCCCCACCACTGTTTTCCATCAAAGAGTATTTGGGTGACACCTATCTCCTTATGCTTTTCAGTTCAGCAAAACTGACACTGACAGTGTCCCTCTCTCATGAGAGGATTCAGAAATCTGGATTCAGAAATCTGGATTCACAGCATCATGTGTAATGTATTATGCTACCGATCAACTTCACCACTACAAGAACAAGTGCAAAGTAGAGATCAGTCTGCAGCTATCAAACTGAAGCAGTTGGAAAAATTGTGTTTATAACACAAATATGCTCAGTTAAACTCATAAGAGTAAGTGTAATCAGCATAAGGCAATCAATTTTTATAGAAAATCTTCCGACCAGTTATGATTTCCTCTGTGTCTTTCATAACAATTTAACTCCTTGTCCTAACAGATTTTCTTCTTATCTTTTAGCCTTTATTTTCAGTCCTAGTGATGTCCTCTCTCATCTAGTGGGGATCCCATTATTAATAACACTGAGGCAGTGCCTGCTTATAATCTTTCCTGCTGCTGACCTCCAAGTCCTAGAATGTTTAGTACAAAGGACATTTTGTTTATCTGATATATTGAGCCTATCTTTTTTTTCCCCAGCATAAAATAATCTGTCTGGGTTCTGTTGAGCAAACCGTGCACGTGTCTGGTATAGACTTGGGTTAGTATAGCCAAAAAAGGCCAAAGAAAGGTGTAAAACAAGGTCACAGGGATAAAAAAAGCCCAGAAAAAAAATCCCCAACTTTGGAGAAAAGGTATGATTGTATGCTGAATGAGAAATAAACAACAGCAGGAATGAATGATTCAGGATTTAATTGCAATGTTGGAATTACTGTTAATTCTGCTACCCAAAAAATAAACCTGTCATTAAAGGTGAAGACAATTCATTGCCATCAATTACCATCCCAAGCAAATGAGAATGAAGGAAGGCAATGCATAACTCATGCTGTGGTTGACAGTGTGGCAGCCCAGTCCCCTGGCCTTGGCTGGAACTTCCCAAGCCATGTAAATAATGATATACTCAAACGGCCTTTGTGACTGGAGCTTTAAAGGCACACGTGATAATTAGGGCTGCTTTTGAAATGGGTGGTTCTGGTCCTTTAGAACTGTGGCTGGGGTGATTACTGATTTTAAAGCTCCTCTGCTGCTGTATGAGGTGCTCCCTTGTGCTCCCTTGTGGCGTTAGTGCCAAGCAGGTGAGTGATGCTCAGGTAGTACAATCCTACGTCAAGTATCACAGCACAGGACCTCCCGGTTCCTCTCCCCGCTCATGCCTTCCCGGTGCCTCTACTTCATATCCATGAAAAGAAGGTCTGAAAAAAAAAGTGATCAATAAACTGGCAGAAATACGATCAACGTTTCTCTTTTATATTAAGGTTAAGTGAATGCCCATGATTGGCCTTTAAGGCACTTTGCAAAGGCCAGGAAGCATCAAAAGGCTAACTAAATTTCAATAGCTTTGGGCTTTGCTTTGTTAGAGATTTCCTAGACTCATAAGCACATTTGAACCCCACACACCGATCAGTTCTGCTCGGCCAATTTCTCTCCTTGGTGCTTTCATCTCACTTTATTGGTTCATGGTTGACTTACACCTGCTTTGATTAATTTGTGGGCTAATCATTAGCCTTCCCTGGAAATGGTGTATTTCTCCTAACTACACCCCTCCTTTTTTTCAACACTATGTACTTCTAATTACATGTCCTGCAAAAAGGGACCTGAATTTGTGTGTGCGCTGGCCTGCTTGGAAAGAGCAGTTCAGACCACAGCGGATAACACTACTCATCATTTTCATCACTGTATTAGATCTGTTCCTTCATATTTGTAAATTTGAAATCAGTAAGATTTTATCAATGTTTCAGTGCCTTACATAAATAGACCTTAGTGAGGACCACCTCATTTGAAAATGAAGACAGCAAGTAACACACTCAGTCATTCGGAAAGAGAAATTTGTTAAAGAGACCAGAAGATTACTTTTGGTCAGTCTTTATTGCTTCCAGAAGACAACATTCTTGGGAAAGTTTTCATGGCCAGATGTTCAGCCTTTCCAGCTGTTGAAATATTTTTGGAAGGCCCATCAGTCAAGATAATATTACTGATCACTGGGGATACACACTGACCTTTACAGGAAGGGGATGGTTTGGCTCACAGACCAGCCTTCCCAGCCAAAAGTCTGCTAGGAGGTGAGTTCTGTGACATCTCTAATTGGACCTCATTATTCAATCATATGGCCTTGCTCAAGTCCTGCACCCTGGAGTGCAGGACTTCAGCATCAGAGGCTAGCAAGGCCTGGTATTTTCAACTCTGGCAAAGCAACAATGAATTTTTGCACTGGTCGTTACCATGTGATTGATTACCATTTCCTAACAAATAGGTTGTAATGCCCTGGGTGGCACCATGGAACATCTTACACCACAAATGCCATGCAAGAGGTCTCTGAATATGAGCTGCAATGCCCAACCCCAGTCCAGCACAGTGGTATTCTCATTGCATCTTGTGAATGGAGGGATAGCCAGCTCTGGGAGTCCCCTCCCCTGCCTCAAGACAGGCATCCACCACCGTCTGAAATCTCACCTGCCTTCACACTGTTGCTCCAGGAGTAGAACAAGGTTTCCTAGATGTCCCGTGTCACATCTGCTGACCCCATACATGTGTCCTGGGTGCTTGAAAGCCTCTTGAATGGCACTAGGTACTCATGTGTGGGCAGCTGAACCTGTTCCTGGTCGGTGAGCCAGCTGAACAAAGTTGGTTGTGGGCTAGTAGAAGGATTCAACTACGGGAGCACAGGTTTCTAGTTCTGCTGTATGAGCCCTGATCCCCACAAGAAGGGGGGGCACAGACCCTGAAGGTCCTCTGTCACAGCCATTGGCGCTATCAGGAGGTCACTGCACCCTGTCTGTCCTATGTGGCAACTCCTTCCTGCAGGCAACTGAACTGAACTGTTCGTCTCCCCTGGCTGGAAAGACAGCCTGGGCACCTGGTGCTCGGGCAGGCTCCTGCACACTGACACCCACACGCAGGTTCCTTCGTCTGGAGTTGAATCTCAGTCCTGGTTTTCCAGAAGCAAGTTACATTAAGTGTTTCCAAACAGTAATGCCTTTTGTCTGCTTCTCAAATTGAGCCAGATTAGCATGGGACACAAGAGATTCTGCGAGGAGCTGTGGCTTTAGATAGCTGGGAATTTAGTTACCCATTGTTAAACATATCAGTACATAAGCAAAAATTACAACCTTATGGGGACAATGTACAAAACCTCATGTGTCTGATTATTAAATCATTAACTATTTTATTGTTCTTTGCTATCTTTTTTTTTTTTTTTCAGGAAGTAACAGGCATTTTTTCAGTTAGAAGAAACCCCGTATTAGACTTATTCTGATATAGCACATCTGGTAATTGACTAAAATTGTCACTACTTTTAACTATTCTTTCATTTGGTTGTAATACTAAGGTGAAGAAAACACCTAGCACAGTTAGATGAAGCTCTCAGAATCAGCATAAATCAGCTTAAGCAGAGGCTGACTCCAAAAGACCTGATTCCAGCTGCTTGTGCGCTCTTGTTGTAGCAGCAGGGTCACTGAATCTGTGGGATGAACCGAGTCAGGGAATTGTCCTCTAAAAAGGAATTTTGCTGGGTTTTATACCTGGTTAGTTCTCAGCCAGATGTGGCTCATTCAGGGAATTCACAGACTCTAATGCTGGCACATGAGAGATGTGGAAATACGTGAATATGGCTCAGTTTAAACCTCTTATGAATCCGCAATCTGGAAAAATATCTAACAAATTTTGAATTTATGGTCTTGGACAAGAAATACACTTTGCAACACTTGGACTAGGTGAAAACTATTAATAGCATAAATGCTAAAGCTTTTGTTTTCTTTGCAAAGCAGCAGTGACTGATCAGCAGTCACTCTTGCGTGCTGATCTTGCAAGTCTAACAGTCTTTTGCCCACTGCCGAGTGAGTCCCAGATGGTTCATATAGCTATTTGTCCTACATACTTATAACGATCCATTATCTGGATAGATGACTCGTGCAGCAAAAGATTTTCCAACCCAGAATATTTCCTCTCAGTGCTTTGTGCTATGGTTTTCAGGCATGCAAGCAATATTTTAATTGATATATTTATTATTTATTATGAAGTCATTCCTTTGGAAAAGGCCTCATTGAAAAAAAAAATTATAAAAATAGAGTACATTTAATGCCACAATAAGAACACAGTAAGGATTGAGGTCATTCCACTGCCGCAGGGCCAGAAATTTTGCAGCAGAGATTGTCATAAACCAAGCACCTGCCTGGTTTGCTTTTGCATGTTTATGCCAGCGATGCTAATCTTGCAGATCTAAAAAGCAGGCTGCAGACCTGATGGAAAAAAAGGCAGGAGCTGTCTGATGGGTTGCAGGACAGGGCGAGACTAAGGGAAAAGATTATTCTTGCAGGAAAAGGTTGCACTGAGGAAAGAGTAGAGCTTTTCAATTATTATTTTCTTATTTTTTTTTATTTGATTCTTAAGCAGTCCAGCTGTTTATATAGTTGATAGCCCAGTGGGAAAGGCAGGATGCGTTTTGCTGAAGCAGGAGCGAGTACCCTCGTTAAGAACCAGCGCTCCCGCCGCCGGTGTCACCCCCCAAGCGGCGGCCGCCGTTAGGAGCCGTCAGGGCGCCGCGGGACGGGGGCGGGCTGCGCCCTCACACCGAGCCGTGGAGCCGTGGAGCGGCCGGCAAGGTCTTGCTCAGGGAAGCTTCCCTGCCTGCCAGCGGGACCAACTAAGCCGTCCTCAGCTGAGCAGCCCGTCCTTGCTGACCTCTCCTTCCGCTCGTTCCGTGTCCCCAGAGTCAAGGGTCCCTGCCGGCTGCCCACACAGCTCGCCTCCCGTCTCAAAACACGCCTCACATCCGGCATTCTTGGACCGCTTCGGGAAAAATGACAGGGGTTTGTAGAGGAAGGATATAGCACGTGTGCCCAGATTGCTCTTCATCCAGCAATCGCTCTCTACAACTACCCAAAGGGAGGTTCTTCTGAGGTTGGAGATCGGTCTCTTCTCCCAAGTAACAAGTGACAGGACAAGAGGAAACAGCCTCAAGTTGCGCCAGAGGGGGTTTTCTTCACTGAAAAGGTTGTTAAGCATTGGAACAGGCTGCCCAGGGAAGAGGTGGAGTCACCATCACTGGAGGTATTTAAAAGACATGTAGATGTGGTGCTGAGGGACATGGTTTAGTGCTGGACTTGGCAGTGCTAGTTAACAGTTGGACTCAATGGTCTTAAAGGCCTTTTCCAACCTGAACAATTCTATGATTCTATGTCACGTGAGTGGGTACAAAACCAGACAGAGCATCTCTGGCTGCCAGCGCAGGACTGCACACCCCATTGGCATGACACAGTGCCCCACAGGAAAAATAACCCTGATGTGTGCTAAAGCAGCTTTACAGCTTCTTGCCTGGAACTGGCTCACATATCTGGTCTGGCTGGAGAAGGACCCAGATGTGTCTATAACCAACACATCCATGGACTGCAAGCTCTATGGCATGAGCATCATATTTTTGTCCAATATCTGTGGAGCTTCTACAGGAAAGCAACAGTCCAAGCCTGGGATTGCTGTGTGATACAATAACACAAAATGTAGTAAAAACCTCCATGTAGGATAAATAAAGGTATTGCTTAAACTAAGGCTGGTTGCTGCATTGTCCTTCTCCTTGCAGGGCTGTTTTCACCTTGGCAAAGGAGGGCTCAGCCATCATTTGGAAATGTCAAACAGCCATTTTTCACTCCCTGACTCACAGAAACCCTCATCATCCTGTGCAAATGTTTAGAAACAGGCACCACGACCCCTCATCATGGGCATAACTCATGGCTTCAGTCAGTGCAAGGACATTATAAGGCAAAATGTCGCTGCAGCAGGTGCAACAGCTGCTTAGCAGTGCATTTTTGTTTTCCTTTTCTGAGCGTATCCACTGTTTGCTGAACTTTATACTGGCTCTCAGAGTACTGGCAGGTTTTCTGGCTTGGCACGCCTTTGAATTACACAGGAATTCTGAACACCCTCTCAAATACCTTTAAACACCCCATAAGCACAGTAATTCTGCTTAGATTAGTTTAAAAAGAAAAAAAAACCTCAAAACACAAACCAAACAATAAATGCTGAAAATTTGTTTTGCTGTGGCCCCAACAGCTACACAGTCACTTGGCGCCTGCCTTCATAAATCAGCTTACAGCCCAGCTGAGATGAGCTTCTTTAAAATACCCTTTTATTACTTCACAGGGTATTAGCTTTTTGCCATCACAGACTCAAACATGTGCTTCCTGGAACTGCTTGGACTCCATCCCTTTTTCTATTTTCAAGAGAGAAACTTGTTTTAAAAAGCACTATGCTAGTTCAGACTGCATTGCTACCAGGGGAAAGCAGCTGATAGAGGTCAAAAGGTGAGAAGCAGCTGAGCAAAAATGAGGGTAGCAGAGGGACGTAAGGTGGGTTCCTAAGGTGGAAGAAAGACAGCTTGTCCAGAGATCCTAGGCTAAGAGAGAGGAGTAGTTCTTCACAGAATACCTTTGTGGTTGCCAGTAATTGCCCATTTTAGAAAAAAGATGCTGCTCCCGAAGAAATCCTGGCAATGCTCTTTGTGTGGTGTGCACAAAACACACCTGGAAGGAGACATGTGTTTGGCAGCAAGGCGCCAAGACGGTCCCAGAGTAGTTGTGCAACCTTCCAGGTGTTTTCTTAACGTCAACACAAGAAGAGGATTAGGAGCAGTACGGACCCCCTTTGTAATGCAGTGATTTGGCACACTGGGACTGGGTCCTGGCAGAGGAGGACTACTGCCACTCAAAATTAATCTCAAGCTCCATGTGCAGTGCTTGTTGCATAACAGAAAAAGTCTGGCTCAGCACATAGTGATGGCTCTAGGTCAAGAAGACTATCCCAGATCTAATGTTTGTGGGGAGCGAATTTTGCTGGAGTTATTCCATTGATTTGAGTTTAAAAAGCTCTGGTAAAAATCTGCCTGGGAGGCACAATGGAGTCAATAGCAATTCTAGTTAGCTTCAGGGAGTTTTTGGTCTTGCTGCTGTAGAGGAGGCTTCTGGCAGCAGCTTGGCTCAAGGTGACTGAGTACTTTTGACGTGCACAGATCTTGGTTTTTCACTTTCCTTGATAGGGCAAGGGCTGGAAGACTAAAATATCTACATTTAAGCATTTGCACATGAGCGGGATATCTAAGGACCCCATCGTGGACATCTGGTCAATATAGTCAGTGCTTGTCCATCCCATTAAGTCAATTTTTCAGCAAACCAAATGATTTTCTAGACTCTTTTGACTGTATTGGGAAGTTAAACACCCTTGGACATGCCAGGTTGCTGATAGGTACTGACTGCTAGACCTAGGTGATCCGAGGCATTCTTCCAGGCCTCCTTGTGCTGCACTAGAAGGTCCTGTGTTATATCTGCCTGCTCCTTGTTGATGTCTCAGATTCCCGGTGTGAGAAACCAACAGAAAAACAAGATGTCTCAAAGCTCGCTTGCATCTCAGGCAACATGAGAAGTCTCTATGGAAGCAATTGAATCACCTAGCTCAGGTGTCAATATCTCTATGCAAACATTTCAGAGCAGGTACTCCAGTCTTGAGCTGAATCTTTTCTAATGCAGCTGTGTGGCAGCTAACACAGCCAGTCTGCACAACAAGGCTTTGCTGCACCTCCATATGCTTGTGTGTGGTAGGACAACCAAGCCCCACAGCACCACGCTCAGCCTGCAGCTCGTTTTTTTTTTTGTCCCTGTTCACTGCATCCCTTCTGCTCAATAGGGAAGTTCTCGCTCTTTTGCTCTGTTCAAGAATATTGTCCTTGGACTTCTGGGCCTTGCTGTTGGTCTAGTTGAGTGGGGTTTGTAGTAGATCCTCCCAAACTAGCTTTGCGTATTGGGCGTATTGGTCTTCAGTGGTGTTCATGTCAGTGATGCTATTAAGTGTTGTGATATTTGGTAGGAAATGGAAATGTTTTACCCGTAGCTGATGATGGTCTCACTGCTGATACTGCAACTCTATGCTGTGACTGTTTTACCAAAAGTGGCCTGGGGCCTTACCACACTCCTCCAGCCCCCTCCCTTCCTCCTGCAACTCTGCAGGGGTTGTGCTGACAGCATTTTCTGAAAATGTTTGCACCCAGCTTCCCTCCAAAAGGGAATTTCCCCAAGACAAAGAGGAAACCACAGTAGAAGGATCTGCCCAGGACTGGTCAGAAGACAGTAGGTATAATTCTTGGGATCACCTCTTCCCTAATCCTACTAATTCACACCGTTGGGTGCTGTTTCATTGAATGAAATTTCAGGACAAAAATGTCCCAATCTGATTTTTTATAAGAAAAACCAAAAAAAAAGAGCAAAGACATGAGGATACGACTCATTCTCAATAAAGAACCTGTTGAATAGTAACATTCCTGTAAATATTCAGCTAAATGTTAGATAAAGCTCCAGAACCAGAGAGCAGGTATAAATATGAATAGGATTGGTGAGTTTGAGTCAAGTTACCATCATTTTAATACATTTATAAAAGTGAGGGATTGATGGACAACCATCCAATCCCCAACTTTTTTCCAACCACCATGTAGCCTCAACAAAACATCATTGTTTTGTTTTTCTGAAGACATTATTGAAAGTCGTGTTTAAACAAGCTTATGTGGATGACCTGCCATCCACCTCCTGTAGTTTCACCAGCAATCGTTGGACTGTGGCTCAAGAGCCAGTGACTCCAGCAGGCTCAGTCCCTGTAAATGGCTGAAATGAGGATGTCTCAGCACCCACAACCCGTGCTGGGCTGAAGTAATCCACGGGGCAAGAGGTGAGCACTGCTCACCATCTGCGCTAAGTGAAACCATGGGAAGCCTCCCTCTACTCTGCCAAGGCCACCAAGTGCCTGGTGGCACACCAAAATGTCCAGGCAGGTGTTATACCTGTATGATTCATGTTGTACTCTCTGCATGAAGCAACACAGGCAGGAATGCCTCCTCCACTGACACACCCAAATATCCTGCATTAACAGCGCCTTCTTCCATCTTCTTTCCTCACAAAGCTCCTCAGAATATTTTCTGTTTGATTCGTTTTCATTGATTCAAAATTCAGAGAAAGGAAAGCAAAGTAGATTTTTGCTCAGCAACAGTCCAGATGAAGCAAGTTTTAAATAAATAAATATATAAATAACCAAGCTATATCTTGTCATTCAGAGTGATGTCAAATACAGAAAATTACTGTCATATGTAACTGGTTTTTGTAACTTGAATAAAATGAAAGACAAAATAAAATGCTTGCTTCATTGTTTCTTTCTGATTCACTGCCTACAAACTGTAGTGCTTGAAGAGGATGTCAAAACAAGAGCTGGATGTGAACTTTTCAATTAAATGTTTTTCACCAGAAAATGCTGTTTCATTGAAACCAAAACTTTTCAAGGAAATCTATATCTGTAGTTGAAACTTTTGTCAGAAAGGTTTGGGGGTTCAGAATGATATTTCTGATTAAAAGGAGAAAGAGACAAACGGACAGATAATCTTAATGCACAAGACCAAGCATTGCCTGGGTTTGACTTCCCTTGCCAAGTGAGTGAATGAACCAAGTGCTTTCTCTTTTACCTTATTTACTTTTATGACAAATTTCAACAACCTTTTGATCATCAATTTAACTAAAGTAACTGTTGAAACCTTAAAAAGTTTTGCAAGCTACAATTCTCATTTTTAGCTAGCCCAATGTATGAGTCTTCTTAGGATGTTTCTTCAACTCTGGTTCCAGAAAGATTTAAGCCTAAGAAAGATTAAAATAAAAGCATAAACCAGAGAAATTTCCACAAGGAACATCAGACGTAAGTTCTTGTAACAGGTTTGTGTGACTCAAAGAGCAGCTAAACACTGTTGCCCTTCATTTTTGGAAATGTCCAAAACAGACCTTCATCAAGTAGTTACCCAATGTGCGGTTTTGGGCAGGCAATCTAAGGTAATCTCTTCAGGGCACTCAAGGATGTAGTATACCAGACTGGGGAGCCAGAGAGTAACCATTGTAGCACACAAGGTTTTAACAAGCAACTCAGGGGGATCTTCCTGAGCCCAGGAAAAAGCACTCCTGGTAGGAGCTGGGTATTGTGTATCCAGTCACTGGAGCCTGTGGCCCTTAGCAGTGAAAGCCATCCCACCACCACTGCGTTCATTTTGAAAGTGTCTGTACATCTTCCCTGGTTAGCTTTGTAGGTTGTGCTTCCTCTATTCTCTCCTCCTAAAGAAATTAAATGAAAAAGCCCACACAACGGAAGCAGGTGGTTTAAGATACCAAAGACTTGTATAATACTTAAGCCAGTTACTTGTAGTTTCATGATCTGACAAATCTCTTTTCCCAGACTGGGAATCTTGGCTTAGGAAATACTGTGACTGTGGTGATATGGACCTTGAAGAGCACTGGAGAACAAACCTGACCTTTACACACACAGTGATATTTTCAGAAAATTCAGTGGCTTTGTCTATTATCAAGACTACAGAGCTTTGTTAAGCTTTAACTGAATTTCTCTGTTTGCAATGCATTTGCATTGTCTGCAGTGGAGGTGACAAAGTTTGGCCCAAGACTCCTATGTTGCCTTTGGTCAGCTCTCACACAAGACAAGCAAAATGGTACGTCTCTGCAGGACTCAGCTGATGAAGGATCCAGAAAATTAACTGTTAGTTAATTTGTAAGCCCTTCACAGCTTGCCAGTGGCAGTAGCAGGTAAGTGGAATATCATGATCAATGATTGCAACAGCTGGTGATAGACGAGGGAGACCTAACGTTGATATCTGACATGAGGCCGTTATCCGTCATGGTTTCGACTGCCGTCTTCTGATTACGAGGGCGCTGAATTATTGAGCAGACCTAATCTATGGCAAGCTGCCACTTGTGTTTCTGGGAAGGGCAAATGTAATAAGAAACAAATGCCTCAACTACAATTTTGTATTGTCTCCAAGTCTCTCCCATTGTGCTTCCCTGCTGGGTAAAATAGGCAAGGGGGGAGGTTTAACTGCATGCCAAATGGCTCTGCGTGGCAGTCACAGGTACCCAGAGGCAGTTGGACTGTCTGTCTCCAAAGAACCAGCACCAAAAAATGTTAAGCCAGTGAGAATGCAGCACCTTCAAAAAGAAGGTGGCTCACATAAGTTTGGCAGGATCAAACCCCAAAATAAAGCCCTTTCTTTACCCCAAAAAACTCTCAGACAAAGAACATGAACTTACGAACTACAACTGAATGTAAAAGCATCAGCAAAAGCATGCTCCAGTCACATAATTTATTTGAATGTGCGTCAGTGTAGAAACTGGCACTTGTCCCATCTATGTTCATAGACCAAATTCTCTGCCACAGAGAGCCAGAATCCATGATTTTCAGTCCAAGGGCATTTCTGACTTTTCAACATTCATTTTCACTGCAAAATCAAAATGAAAATTTCAGGTTTACTAGGTGTCCCCCTCAGAGGAGCATGGCTTGTCAGCAAGATGAGGTGGACGCAGCAGTGCTGGTGATGGAGAACGGAGCTGTCCATGAGACATGGAGCAACGCTTGCCTCCAGCTCCAGGCCACAAGCTGGGCACTGTTACCATGCCAGGGGCCCTGAGGCAGATGCGATGGCAGATTCAGTGCCAGGGAAGGACGTGCCAGGACAGCACAGCCCTGATACACCATCCAACAGCCTGGCTCCTGCCTCTTTTGGATCTTTTTGAGATAAATGAATTAAGTGTGATCAGCAGTAAATGTGATCAAACAACTGATTCATAAATGTTCACCTGGTCTTTTAAGAGAGGGTGAAGTAAAACTCTGTCCCTCAAATTTGTGCAAGTAAACTACCAATGAAGAACCACCATCCCCAACTTAGCACTGAAGGAAATAATTGTCTCAATTATTTCTTCCTATAAAATGGACTCCCTCTTTATGAAAAGTGCCTATAAATTTGCTGTGCATAAGAAAGGAAGCAATAACAAAACCAGCTATACTCTATGAGGTAATATTTGTATTTAAAAAAAAAAGTTCCTAATGGAAAATCCCATTTCCCTCTATTCAGAGATGTTTTCAATTATCTTCAAAAATGAGATTCCTGAATGGTGCACAACTTTGCCCTCAGCAACGCTGTTACAGTGCTATTAAAGTCAATGAGACTATGCATGTTTGAATGATGACAGACTACAGCCCTGCATGTTTATTGCAAATGCATTTGCAAAAGTATTCCAAAGGATAAAATGCATAAATAAACACAGCCTCTGTAAATATAAGCATTTTTACTGAACAGATGTATGTGTTTTTAAATAAATTCTTGCAAACAGAAGTGGATTTCTGGCTTTTTCCTTCACTTTGCAAATTTGCCAGGCCAGGCTGTGTCTCCCAGTCCTCCACCTGTAACTCCCACAAAATATGTGAAGAAAACTGCAAAATTTCAGTAATACAACCATCACGTTAACTGTGTATACATTTCTATTTTGAGAAGACAAAGCCTTTTGTATTTTGATTAACTGTCTTTGACAGACTGATCTAGGAGCATGAATAGGTTGTATTATAGACTATTAACTCCCTAGCAGTTCCACTTTCTAGGGAGGAAGGTCTTCTTTTGATGCCACCAGACCTTAATGATACTGTTTGTATTAATATTAGCAATGTCATTTTTTAAAATTCAGTATTAGTTGATTCCTGACTTCTTCATTACTTTCCACATATTGTGCTTTTCCATGAGAACCACAATTCATGCCAACAAAAGCCTAGAGAAACATCTTCACCTTGTAAGCTGCAAAATACATTCTACCATCTGGTTAATTTATGGCAGCAATTTGGAAGTCTGTGAGCCGGACACAGCTGGCTGGCAATGAGCACATTGTTATTAAATATGAGAAACATGTGACATTAATCTCAAATTAATTTTTGAGAGAAAGTGCATGCAAATTGCAATAACCTATAATAAAGAAGTAAAAGAAAATGCTGCAATACGTATTCATAAAAGTTCATTTCTGTAGCAGGTTTAGACACATTAAGCGGCTATTCCTAGTTTTATTCGGTGATTGATTGAAGTAGAGAGAAGACCAGTAGAGGGACCAGCCTATGGGATGCAGCAGGGCTGAAGTCCTTTGCTTGGAGCTGACCAGAAGGGTTGGATGACCTTCACGATAGTTCTTTTTAGCCAGCTGCAGAAACACCTTCAAGAAGCTCAGGTGGTTTATTGAAGTCACGGGTGTCGTTTTGTGAAGCTGCTACTCACATGAAGCCACAAACTGTCAGGTGTGCACCAGGACTTTACCTTGAATAGTCTCGCGCAAAGGCTGTGCCTCTGCAGAGCACTGGCTGGGTTATCCTAACACCATCTCCCGAATGGGGAATATAGACCTCGTGCTGTATCGGAAAGAGAGTTTCTGCAGAAGGGTTTGCCAAAATATGAGCGTCACTTCACTTAGAATTTTCCATAGGAAACATTGCCTTTTTGTGAAGAAGTCTGTACATTCAAAATGTTTGAAAGCTATTTGTTTTTTTAGCAGCTGGTAACCATTTTCCCTCACAATACTGCTGAAAATTTGGGGTTTTTTTAGCACCTCTGTTTCCATGAAAAGCAACAATGTTCAAAGAAAAAATGTACTTTTAGAAAGATTTCATTTAAATAGAGTTTCAGTTTATCTTCAAAAAAGACTGTTTCTGGTGGAAATCTTTTGGCCTGCCCTTTTGCAGAGCATAAATCTTGCTGGAAGGTGGTAGAGTAAATCCCCCCAAGTCATTTACATTGAAACCCTATGAAGCATTATTAGGAAACGGAAACCCCATCGAAATCACTGCAAGTCAGCCTCTAAATATTTGTAAGGTTTTCTGTGTGTCATCCTTTTGAAAGCCCTACTTAGCACACCGCAAAGTTTTGATAAGAGCCCCACATCTGACAGCCCAAGCCTGAGCAGTCAGAAACATCAAATGGTACCTTAAAGTGGCACGTATGGGAAGCCGTGAGGATGGGCTGTGTGATGCAGTTTTCTTTGATGCTGGCTGTAGATCAGGCAGTCAGCAACTCAGGTGTTGTTTTTTAATTTATAGAAATACATAGCCCATTCTAAGAAAAGAAGTGTGTTTTCCTGTGAGTGCTGCCATGTCTGGTTACTGTAAACCACTGTTTTTCCAGCACCTGCAATCCCCAAACTTTTGCCTGGACACGGCATCCTCCATGGGCACTAAACACAGCCAGAAAGGAGAGAAATTGCCCATGAAATGCTGCGTATTCTGTAACACTGAATTCATGGCCCCCTGCCATGTGCTACTATGGCAGCAGGGGACCCTGCCCGCCTGGAGGGAGCGTGAGAAGGGCAACCTGGGTGCCTCAGCCGGTCAGACTCAGGGATTTCCATGCCCAGCTCACCCTGTTCACATGCAAAATGTGGGTTTGTGCCTGTTTTTCAGGCTGCTTACCCCACAGGCAATTTGCAGTGGAGCTGCAAAGGCAGGCTGATGTCTGCTATAACCATAGATTTTACCCAAACCTGTGCCAGTGTGTTCTTCTGCAGTCTGTCCTGCATGAGCTCTGGCCTCTCCCTCACCCTCAGCAGCTCTGGGCAGACGTATCTGAGAAGGTGTGAAACAGTTATGGATAATGACAAGGATAAGAAAAACCTGCTCTCTCTCTCTGACTCCTTGAGATAAATGCTGTGGTTGCTTAAGATGTGCCAGCAGGCAGAGAAGACTTTGCTTATGGGATTAAATAACAATAAGTTATTCTACATTGCCATTACTTATTGACTAATTATAAATTGATCTCTATAAGCTGTCAGCTTTTCAGAGCCTGCTCTGATCAGAGAGGTGTGTAACTTCCATTGCCCAAGGGTCACTTAGGTGCATTTTGCCTAGGAGGTCCCTGCCTAAATCCTCATTCCTGATGACCCCTTGCTTTGCAAGGGGCTAATTTCCTCCTAATCTGTATCCAGCAGCCAAGGATGACCTTCTCACACAAAGCCTGGCTGCATTTGCTGGTGAGGTGGGAGAGCAACAAGTTCCCATGCTCCTCAACAGGCAGCCTGCATAGAGCCTGTCCTGGTCCCTGCACAAGTCTCCTATGGAGAAATGTGGTTTATTTGTACTGGACAACAGGTCTGGTGGCAATCTTGAGGTCAGAGGGGAATGGAAAGGACACAGGAAGGATAAATAATAGCCTGCAGTGGAGCCAGAAACCAGCCCATCACTCCTGTGCTCAAATGCATGGTTCCAGCATGGGGACCGCATGCTCCCTCCTGCCTAGGGGTGGAGGATGGAGCTCTCCTCCCAGAGTCCTGAGTCCTCCTCACTTTTGGCTTCATACAATGCAAAGAGCAGACAGCATCCCATCAGGAACAGTTTAAGTGAGGATAAAAAGGCACAGAAAAAAGTGATGATGCAGTTCGTTCACAGTCAGGGAAACATCAGTTACAGAATGATGTATTCTTGTCACTTTTAAAATTAAAGACTGCTTTCCATCATTAAGTATTCCAGACATAGCTCCTGCTCAACTCCTAAGTCCTCTTTCCCAGGGAAATAAAACTTACACCTATCCTGTTGGTACAAGAGAAGAGAAACTCTATTAGGCCCCACCAAAGAGGAGTTAGATACAAGCGATAGCCATGCTGGCCACCAGGCCCCGCTAGTAGCGCTGTCGAAGAAATGGCCCCGGGTATTTCTGATCCCACATCCAGCTTGCCTGAGGGGGTACCTCATAGTGAGCACATTTTTTCCAGATCAGGCCTGTGATGTGAGCAGCCATAAAGGTGGCCTGGTTAGGAGGGGGAAAATACTAGAGAAGAAATCATCTGCTGAAAAGTATGGACAGAGAAAGGGCAGCCAGCCCAGGACTGCGAACCTGGAGAGGGGGCTAGTGAACCAGAAACATCCCTGAAAAGTGCAAATGGGGTACCTAGAAACCAGAGACATCCTGAGATATCACTGATAAGCAGAAAAATGAGGGACTGTAACAGCGATGGTGGAAAACAGTCTGGGAAAATAAACTTGCTCTGAAAGAACAGAAAATATTATCATGTATTGGCTGTTACAGATGAAATCCAGACATTAACAGCATCTATTGGCTGCTCGAAGTATGCCCCTATGTTATAAACAGGACTTAATTTTTATCCAAAATGGAGCCTCTGTCTATCTGAGGCCTTCCTGGTTGAATCCCACACAAACTTTCTCTGGGATCTCTGATTCTCACCAGGAATGCCCGGCTGACTCCAGACTCTGGGCAGTGAGACCCTCTGCTGCTGTATTGTTAATAAATTTGCTTTGCTAATGACAAGTTGTGGTAATCAGTAACAGGACATAAGTACTTGGTTGTTGCAGTTATTGGTTGTGCTACAATACTAATTGATGCTATTATTGATTGATACCATACTATTGATTGATACTATATAATTGATCACTGCTAGTAGTTTGCAATAGCTTGATATATATATATTCATTTATATTCACTTTATTAATCATAGATATATTTGCTGTATATATTTGCTGGTGATTTCTGTGGTATTTGTGGTAATCTATAATAAAGTAGAGAGACTTAAGGGAAAAGGCCTCCGTGTCCTCGTGTATTATGGAATCTTATGAACCCACAGTCATGATCTCTACACTAACCTCTTGGATCATGAGACCCCATTGTGACCCCATGTTTCCTCACAGTGGGGGATATGCTGTGTGTGCACTGAGCGGCTGAGTTCTCGGCCCATGGGCTCCCTGTGAGGCAGGGCTGGGGAGGAACTGCCCCCACCCCCTTCCTCCTGCTCCCCCCAGGGTTTTGAATTCCTCAAAGGGAAGAAAGAGGAAAACAATTCAGTGTTTTCCAATTTGCCCAGGAATTGACTGTCCAGCAGGTGACATTTTTCTAAGGGTAATAACACACTTTATGGTGAGGCAGAGAGAAATGTCTACTTTTTCTTCTTTTTCAGTAAGTTCCTTTTTTAAGTGGTAGCAGCGATAGTCATAGATCAAAACAGACTCTGTGGTGAGCTGTGGATGGTACATCATCCTTTGAAATACACTTGCCTGGGACGAGTGCTGCTAGACACATGGCAATTCCCTTTGGGTGCTACAGAAATCTGTCTATTAATAATAACAATTATTTTTTCCCTAGACTTTCATTGCGGTTTCTTGAAATTACGAAAGGCTGGGGAGCTTTTCCCCTGAGATCTCCAAGCAGAGGCTGTGCACAGGAGATCATTCTGCTCTGTGCAGACACATGGGTGACCCAGGCTCTGCTCTCACTGCTCGCTTTTCAAATGACCTCCTGCACCACTCCTGTGGAAATGCCATAAGCCAGAGCAATCATTGGTGCGTTTTCTTCCCAGTGCTAAGTCCCTTGATAAGTCTTTCTACTTGGCAACTGTAGCATCTAAATGCCAAAGCCAATGACATGGCAACCAGGTGGTTTATTCCCCCAGTTTACTCTATTCATGTGATTTTCTCAGGAATTCTGAAATCCTTTGTATGAGCACAGGCTCAAATTGAAAAATAGCTGTGTGCATAGGTAGGCAAAGCTGCCCCAAAGCAAAAATCCTCTCAATTCCTCTAACCTGAAAGTTTGATATTAAGAATTACTGGGCATCCACACCTTCATAACTACTGAACTCAGTGGCAATTGCCAGTGCTAAACAGCTCCAAAAACCTGCAGGACTAAAGTGCTGTTCTGAGGGGAATTCTGCTGAGACTCTAGTCAAGTACATGGTTAGTTAGTGGCTGGCCATGCTGTGCTAATTTGCTAATTTTAGAAGGCTGCAAACACATAACCTTCCAGCCAAGGGTGACAAATTTACTCTTGGATGAATTGTGGATAAATGAATTAAACTTTCAAAGGCCTGTCAGTGCAAGCTTGCTAGTCTGCATGCAACTGCCACAAAATGTTCTGCAGTGGGCTTATCAAGGCTAGGCACATCCTGATACGAAACAGAGTGATCTTGTGATAGAGTTCTGTGTTGGGGGAAGTTTTTTGCCTTGAGCAACAGGATGGAGACATGGTGGGTGCTGAAGAGCCAACGCCACATCTCTCTGCTCCCTGGCCTCGTGCCCAGAAGGGCAGCGGTGGCCTGGCACTGGCAATGTGGCACTGCGGCAAGAACACACAACATCTCAGACCTCCAAGGACACACCAAAGCATGGTCAGTTGTGAGCTGGACAGAAGAGCAGGTTGGAGAGGTGGTGTCTGACACTGAGGTGGCGGTTGCAGGGCATGGGGCCTCAGGAACCTCCAACAGGGACCTTAAATCTGACCAGAAAGATGTGAAGCCATGCCTGAGCAGAAAGAGGATTTGAGTGAGGAAGCACAGAGAGGAAAATAGCTTTGTGGCATCATTTGCAGAGGCTGACGAGAAGCTGCAAGGATACATCCCAGGCTTTTGCCTCTGCTCTCTCCTGTCTCTTCACACCTTTTCTCCTCTTCTCCTGTTGCTTTCTCTTGCTTTGATTGTTAGACTTTTACATATATTTAAATCAATCTAAATAAAATCTATCTCTATATATCAGTATATATTGATAACAGGATCATGGCAACATGTATATGCTGTTTGCTATATCTGATATCATGATACTTAGGATATGTACATTAATTTATATAAGTATGTTATTTATTTAATATATTCATAGAATTATAGAATGGTTTAGCTCATCTAGTTCCAACCCCCCTGCCATGGGCAGGGACACCTCCCACTAGACCAGGTTGCTCAAAGCCCCATCCAGCCTGGCCTTGAATACTTCCAGGGATGGGGCACCCACGACTTCCCTGGGCAACCTGTTCCAGTGTCTCACCACTCTCAGAGTAAAGAATTTCTTCCTGATACCTAATCTAAATCTTCCTGCTTTCAGTTATCCCTCATCCTATCACTGCACTGCATAATAAAGGGTCCATCCCCAACCCTCCTTTAGGTGCTGGAAGAGGCTATAAGGTCTTCCTGGAGCCTTCTTTTCTCCAGGCTGAACAGCTCCACCTCCAACAGCCTCTCATTCTAGGTATGTGTGTACGTGTGTGTGTATATTTTTATATATTTTTTTTTCCAAGGCTCACAGCTTTACTAGCTTTGCTTCAAAGGCCTAACTAAACAATTCTTCTTCTCTATCGTTGGTTTAACTGGAATTTATTAACAATGATTACTGCTGGTAAGTTAAAGGATAAGCTGATTTAACTAGGGCAGGGCTCCCATTAGCTTTTTACGTGCATTTTCTACCCTGTTAAGCATCGCAGCTGCAGTTAAATCAGTTGGCACCATCTGTCCAGATGCCTATTTTCAGTTGCCTATCAGTAGAACCTAATCTCAGTTAATGCTTCAGCTCACATTTTAACTAATCTGCCAGTGACTGCATACAGTATTTCTAACTCCTTCTTCAAAGTGTGAGCATAAAACAAAAAACTGAACAGAGGTCTCCAGCAACAGTATTTTTTTCCATAAAGGAAGCAACAGCAGTAGAGCAGACCTGCACCCTGAGAGATGCTCTGCATTCCCTGTGCAGCTGTGTGGAGCAACAGCCGTCCACACACCCCCAAGGGTAAGCGAGCTCCTGTCTTGGGGTACAGTGACCAGCGTGGGTCAGCATGGAAAGCTGGAGAACAGGAGTGAAATTTTCCGCATGATGAAGTAAAGGCAAATTTTACGTTACCAGTGAGACAGCCAAAATATTACGCATGATTTGTTTTTCCAGAGGTACCAGCACTGAAGTCAGAGGAGATGAGGGCACTGAGAACTTCAGCAAATGAGGCCCAAAGAGCATCATTACAGAGAAAGCATGTGTGCAGGTGCTGCGTGGGGAGACAGACTGTGGTGAGCATAGGAGTTGTCACCCAGTATTAACCGTCTTCCAGCCTCATGCAAAACAACCATCTGTGTTTATTCCAAGACACCTCGGGAGGCCTGCTTCCCATCCAGCCCAGATCAAGCATGCCCACAAAGCTCTCATTGTCCTGAAACAAGCAGTGCATGCTCGAGTCCTTAGCGTCCCCCCTGCACGGAGACCTTACAGACACCTATGGACCCCTGGCAGGGAACATCCCACCAGGGTGTGCCCTGCTCTGCCCCAGTGCAGGGGGAACTCAATGCAACAGGGCATTAAATCCACAGCTGACCTCCAGCTTTGTGCACGTTGCAATCTGGGACTTTATGCTACATTTGAAGAACAATTTGAAGATTGAGGCCACTCTTGGAGCCGTGTGGGGACCTTCTGCCACCTGGTACCTATCCCTCTTCTCAGTGTCCCCCTCTGCAGACCCCCTCGAGGTTGTCCACAACCACTTCTGGCTTTGCACAGCACCCAGCACAGGGGGATCCGAGGCAATCCTAAGGCTCCTCTGGCTGCTGCCATCAGGTAAATAACAACAACTCGGTACAATATACTCTTAAAATATACCTTGTTTCAGAATACAGATTGGACATACAGTGTTAGGAAGAGCCTTGGGGAGAGTAGAAGAAGGCTGAACCTCGGTGTCTCTCTGAGCAGCGAGCCCGGGGGAGCTGAGCAAGCAAGCACAGCAGCAGCAGTCTGAAGACACTTCCTGTTTTCATACAGGTTTCCCCCTCACCGGTGTTTTGCAGAGAAAGTCTTTTTTGTTTGTTTTTTGGTTGTTTTTTTTTTACAAAATGAGACAAGAGAAGTGTTACTCACTCAAACTGCAAGTCTTTGTTTTTACAGGGTTCTTCCTGAGAAACTGACAAGCACTGAATCAAACAGATGAAGAAAAAAAATAAAAAGGTCTAAATCTTCTCCATGGCCCTGAGAACAAGTGATAGATATCACCAGTTCCTGCTGAAGGTGAGCAGAATTGATTTGCAACCAGAAGAAACTGCTTAGCTGTGCATGAAAGGCTCGATCCTGCTGTGCTGACTCAGGCAAATCTGCTGCTTAAACATGCAGCCCAACACTTCAGATAAGATATTTTGCCAATGCTCAAGCTCTCGGTTCAAAATCAGAGCAATGAGTCTGTACCCTGCATATCATCAACACGTGCTCACCTGTGTCTAAGACTCCATGGTGGAGCAGAAGTGGGTTTCTCCTGGCTGTGGGACAGCTGCCCAGCAGGGGGTCTGACTTTTGAAAGGCATGTTTCTGCCCGCACGTTCACCACATGTGATTCAAACATCACCACTGGGCTTTTCAAAGCTGCCTGAAAAATCAAAGTGAGCCGTTTCATCAAGCCCACAGGCATCAGGGCAATTCCCTCTGAGCAGGATTGCACTGAATGCTAAGGTGACCTGGGCACTGTCCTCAAACCAGTACCCCATGCTAAAAATTGGTCCCCTGAAAGTTCAGAAATTAGGGGCAGGGTGTGAAGCAATTGTTTTTCTTAATGAAAGACCATTAGGAAATGGTCCCATCCGTGGGACTGCACAGATGTTTACTGGGGCTTGCATTGTTTCTGAAATGTGGAGTGAGCTGGAGAGGGAGTGGCAGAAGTTACAGATGACACCAAATTATTCAGGGTACTTAAGCCTGAAGCTGACTTTGGAGACCTGCAAAACTACTTCATGGTGCTGAGTGACAGGGCAATAAGCAAAAAAGCTGATAAGCAATAAAAAAGGCTGATAAGCAATAAAAAGGGCTGATAAGCACCAACCAACATACTTAGGACAGAAAAAATTAACAAGATGACGGGCCTTAATTGCTACCGCTCAGGAAAAAGTGGCTCTGACATTACGGTGGAAAGTTCTCTGAAAATTTCTGTTAACACTTGGGAGCTGTTAAAAGGCAAACTGAATGTGAGGACTTCTTAAGAAAAGTGTAGAGCACAGAATGGGGTTCATAATATTTCACGGTGAATAATTTCACGGTGTACGTACACTTCAAATACTTTGTGCAGCTCTGGGTAATGCCATCTTGCAAAAAAAAAACCTGAACAGAAGATGATGACTGGAAGCATCCTACAGAGATGCAGGGTGGTTTCCATGGATGGAGACCACAGAACCTCCTCAGTCTGGAAAAGTTTCAGGCACAGCCAAGGCCTGAGGACATGAGCAGCGCGGAGCAAGGGATCGGGATTTTTATCCCTGCCACTGGGTGCTGTGGGAGCCACGAGGGCCACACTGCTCTGGGGCAAAACAAATTCACATAGGTTTGGTCCTGTATGTGACTGCCAGGGTGAAGCTCCGGCTCGAGGGGTCCTATGTCCCTGGTTGCTAAATGAGATTTTTCTGTGCTTTCCCCCTTTCTGCACTCTAGGGCAAACTTCTGCTGATGACCACTCTCACAGGCAAGATAGATGCTCTCCAGGTGGACCCTTGAGGTGACCTCCCCTGACTCTTCTCCCATTACACATTCTTGGCCTGAGTATATCTAGACACGGAAAGTTGTCAAGATTTACAGAGGTAATCTAATAAAGTCTAAGCAAACTAAAGATAAATCTTGCTTATGCTCTCTTAACCTAAATGTATCTTCTGGAGATAATCCTGTTTCCTCAAGGATTCATGACATACCGAACAGATTCATAGTGATATATTGGCCATGATTTATTCATGATCTAAGAAGTGGTTGATATAGTCATTGTTTGTGAAACCATTACGGAAGCCTCACTTTGATATCTTCTTTCTGGCCAAAATTCAAGTTTAAATAGAATATAAGTTATTATATTGTGCCTCAAAGGCTTTCTATTCTGATATTTTTCTTTTCCCTTTCACAGTCTAGAGGGGCAGCAAGCCTGTAGCAGTGTGTGAATGAAGGTGTTAACAGTGCAGTCTTTGATGACTTTCATGAGTCTCAGCAGGAGACTCTGTACTATTTTCCCTAAAAGAATTTTTGTTATTATATTACCTTATTCAAAAGTTCATGGAGACCCATTTCTACCCTGATCAATGATCATTGTACCTTTATCCAGAACTGAAGGAGCGTGAGACACCCTGACACTTAGGGACTGTGGAAGTCCTTCACTTCAGTATGTAGGGCAGAATCTGCCCTGACTCATAAAGATGGAAGAGCCAAGTTTGTCAGCTCCTGCTGATACCTGCCAGTGTTTTACTCCACGGGTAATCTGTTTGCCTCTGGCAGTGCATAGTGATAGTCAAATCAGGTCTTGAATAGGGCTCTTTATGGGAAACCTTGCTGATTGCACATGCAATGTCCCCTTGACGCCAACTGGGCTACCCTTGGGTGATCACCACTGCCTGGTAGAGTGCCAGTGGGTCAGGTATAATTCTTGTCTATTTATTTTACCAGCTTACTGTTGCTGTTAGGTTTTGTTTGAAATTTGTTCTGCTTATTTGAAATAATGGCATGGGTACTCATAAAACTGTCACTATTTTCTGTTTGAAAGGTACATCATTATTATTTTTTTCCCCTAATGCATTAGGGTAGCCTTTTTAATGCTGCAGGTTTCAAAAAAATGTATAAATATAGCTGCCAGCAAAACAGTTCTGCTTGTTTCATTTGTTATTAACGGTGCTAGTTTGTCTCTATTGCTTTGGACAAAGATGCTTGTTGCTCTTTAACACAAAAATACACCAAGAAAAAAATGGTGTTGGGAAGTATATACAACACTGTCTTCCATGTGTAGACTCAAGGGGCTGTGGTGTGTGGTGAACCTTCATCCTGACACCCTCCTGCACCACAGGCTCTGCCTGCAGGGAAGGGCAGTGTCCTGGTTTGAGGACACCACAACAGGCAGCCTGCATATAAAATCAACATCAGTGGAGAGCAGGCTTTTTCCCAATTAAAATGCATTCTGGGCACCCTCCTGTTCATATCCGTTGGGTGACTTCAGGAGCAGAAAGCTGGTTGGGAGTGTGGCATTGCTCAACAAGGCATTAGCTCATTGGCAGCTACTTCTTTGATGGAAAAACCTCTAAAATACAGCAGCTTGGGTCAGGAGATGACTGGCCTTTTTCAGAAAGTGTTGTCGTCACTCTCTGTTTTCCCACCTTTCTCAGCAGTGGTCCAAGTGCATCCTCCTGCTAGCACAAGTACAGTCCCCCTAGCAGAAAGAAATTAAAAATTTTCTATATCAGGTGCTATACCCTGCAACCCATCCATGTCCCTTGAGGGACATTGCATTGGGCTGTAGCAGCAGGGACAGCAGTAAAGAGATCATCACAGTGGAAACTACCCCCATGTAAAACCGGGGACCGAAAACTGTAGTGTCCTCAATGCGTGATCCTGGATTACTGTAGTCAGCTAAATTAAAAAAAAAAAAAAGATTTCTCATGGCTTTTGGAATAACATACTGCGTAAAAACCATGCCATGTTTAAACTGGTTAACGAGTGGAAGGTATGAGGTAGGAGTGGGGTGAGCTCAGTTTGTCATTTGACACATGGGTTTATGCAAACAGAGCGTGGAGTGTGGTGAGGAACTCGTAAGAGGGGTCCAGGGTTTCTCACTTTAACCCCCTTGCTCCGGGCGTAAGACGTATCTGCAAGTTCAGCCACCGCAGCTTTTAGAAGTCACCTCTCACACCTTCCCACCACTGTACCCACTTGTCACCAAATGCCTCAGTGCCCCGTTCCCGCTCTAGGCCCAAGCATTAAGCAGAGAGCGTGCTGGGGGTGTGTGGTAACAGCTTACTCATAGGAAAACGCCGACCAGACCAGGAAACACACGCAACATTAAAAAATGGAAAGGTGAGGGGAGAGGTGTGAGCGACCCCCCCACGTCACTCCACCTCTGCTCGTCACTTTTCTTCTCTTCAGGAGAAGAAAAATGCTTCGGAGGAGCTCGGGTGCCTCCAGAACAGCTCGCTGCAATATGCACTGGGAAGGCTGTTTCAGGAAATACTTTTCAGCTCCATGCTCTGGGACGGTGCAGCCGGGGAAAGGCCGATGCAAACGCCCCGGGGGCTGGGCCAGGGAGGGTGGAGGGAGCTGGTGTGGAGGCCGTCATGGGAAAGGCACTGTGTCTGCATCTCTCTGCCCACAAATCCAGAGAGGGGGTCCATCAGAAAAGCCCCAGGGGCTGAGTTGCTCTCATTATACCCCTGATCACGAAAAAAAATTGCTAGAAAATGCCATGCAATGACTCACACACGCATGCACTTTGCCCTTGGCTGCTTTTCCATGTGCCAGTGGGTGGCATGGGGAACCTGGGCTGGTGAAACCAGAAACTTGTGTGAGCCCTGGCAGAAAGCAGTGGGCTGAGATGGTGTGGAAGGCCAAGAGTCCCATGAGAGCATCCAGACCATTTGCTGTGCCAGGCAGGGGATCCACACTTCTGCCTCCATGGCACCTGCCATGGCATAAGGCAGCCAGCAGCCACCTGCTGCCCCATGGCATGTAGGCTGGCAGGGTGCTGGCATCCCCATCAGGCACAGCCACCCCCGCCAGCCACACCATGGGCATCTGCTCTGCCCACCCTGTGCAAGGCAAAACACCCACGGAGGGTCCCCGCCTGCATCTCCTGGCTGAAGCTGCCTGCAGGGATTCAGCTAATACCTGTGCTGCACGGCGGTGGCTGCTCAGACATGGGCTGCCATGAGCAGCCTAATCGTAATCCCTGTTGTCCTTTGAACAGCACTCTAGGTATTTGCCATTTGTGAGGGAAAAAGAGCACTTGGAAAGCTGAGCAGATGTGCTGCTCCCATGCGTGGTGGGTTTATCACCATGATGAAGGCGGCAGAAAGCACAGACACTGATGGCAGCGGGAAATGTTGAGCGAAGCAGCTCTTGTAACAACAGGACTCATCACTGACAGGGGAGTGAGACCTGGCCCCTGTAGGCCAGCAACCCACCCCACTGCCATGGCCATGCCCAGCCCCAGGCTTGCGTCACAGCCCAGTGAGGAGGGTTTAAGAGAGGACCAAATTGTGCAGATGCCGGAATAAATGTAACCCCCCCACCCCCTTCCAAAGCACCAAGGCTGGCACCAGCACATGCAGGCAGGTGCCCAGCCAGCAAAACATTGAGGAGCAGCACAGAATCACCAGCTCCAGCAGCTTCCAGATGTGTCTCTCCAAATTTGTTAGCCAGACTGTCCCTGGAAATCAAAACCTGAACTTGGACTGAAGCCAGGATATTGTTTTTTTGCTTTCTGTGCTTTCTGAAGAGGACTTTTTGCTCTTTTTATTCATTGAGCTGCTAAATGACAGGGTGAATTTCTCATGAAATTCTAATTTACTCAACCCCATCCCCCCCGTTTATTTAACTGTGCTTTGTGAATTGTAAACTGTGACCCACAAAAGGACAAAACAGAGAGGATCATGGCCAGTTCAGCACTTTCAGTGCATGTGGACTCTTTGCAGGGCCATAATCAGGGCCCAGCTCTTCTTGAGAGGTGACATCTGCCAGGGTAATTAGAAGAAGTCCATGCTCGGCACCAGGCAGCCCTGCCTCACTGCGGGTCTCCACCAGATAATGAACTCAGCCGAGCTGTTAAGAGACATGCTTTCCTACCAAGCCATCAAGAATTAATAGGGAAGAAATTAGTGTTTCCTAGCTGACACTAGAAAAAGAAATGGTATTTTCCCATTTTATCAGTCATGGACTCTCTGCTGACTGTAGGGATACCAACGTGATGCTAACATTGGCACTGAAAAAAGTCACTGGGAGTGTTGCAAACCAGCAGTGATAAGGAAAATGCCCAGTCCCACTTCTCCATTCCCAGGCTGCATTTACATCAAGAGCAGCCTCTGATGGGGCTGTTTGGGAATTTTCTCTTGGAATGATTTCTCTTCAAATACCCAGTTCTGTTTTATAAGAAGCTGGAAAAATTAAAATGGAAGCACCAGCTGTGCCACAGCACACCCCAGGGGCTGTTTCTGAGCTGGCAAGGGCGACCTCTCCCAAGCTCTCTTCCCCATGACATCTCAGAATTCCTGGGTTTTGGGGACAGAAGGTAGCTCCCCACATGCACCCCAAGCCTGCGGGAAAGCTGGCCCCACTGGTCAGCTCCCCACATGGAGGTTTGGCTCCAGTCAGCTCTGCCCACCTTGCAATGAGTTTGGGAGGTGGCACAAAAAGATGGGCAAACTGGGAAAGGGGTAGTTGCCACTTGCTCTCCTTGCACCGGTGATGTTCCTGACGACCAGCTCTCCAGACACGTGGCTTTCTAAATGAGAATTTCTTGTTTATGTTTTATTTTTCTCCCACTTCACAGAAATGACATTCTGAGTGTGTTGGATTGCACTGAGCCTAGAAAACTGGGGAGGAAAACACACAGAGCTATTTTCATCTTGCTTCAGTTCAGTTTTGCTGCAGATTTTGAGCAAAAGCTGGGGTCATTCCCTTCACCCTAAGCTGCTGATGTGCCAAAATACCACAGAAAGTCTATCAGCACTGCTGAAAACAGGAAGTAGCAGAAATTTCTGGACCGAGATTTTTCTCTTGACCATTCTGGGTCCAACAGAATGAAGTTCACATGCAGTTCAAATATTTCTTGATGGTTTTTCTGGAGTGAACCTCCACAGTATTTGCCATTTACTCACTGATATGTCTTTATAGCACAGAGTGCGTTGGCTGTTTCTTTATCTCCTTCAGTTATCTTCACCTTATACAGCAACATATTCTCATCTCAACCTGGATCCATGTTCCCATTTACAAGGATATCTAGTCCAAAAAGGTCAGACATTCAAGGGGTCAAGCATATAGCAGATCTCCCAGGCTTATCTTAAGTACATTCCTCAGGACAGTAAGGAAGCTCTGGTCCTGAACAGCCCCTGAGGTAACAGATGGAAGGAGGGATGGAAATATGCAGGCTATGGGGCTTGTTATGCTCAAGTCCTGGCTGTATGGATCTCTTCCCTATTTTTCTCAGCATTTGTGATAAGGAGTTTCCAAGCAGTGACTTTTGAAATATCTACTGAGAGGCTTTTTTCCCAAAAATGGCAGAAAGGAGGGAGGGGAAATGCCTCAATGAAAAGGAAACCTGTTGAGGAAAATACTGACTGAGTGCAGTCAGTTACCTCTGGGCACTTAAGGAGTGTAAGAGAAGTGCAGTGTTGTGATAGCCATTTTCCCAACAGTCCATGCCCCCATGCCCAGCCTGTAGTCCAGCAGGCTGACGGCTGGAACACATCTCAGACAGATGGTTCTGGGGTACTTGGGGTTTGATTCTCCTTTCCGTATTCCTTGGCACTGGACAGACTATTTTGAGTCTCGGAGCATCTAAGGGAATGAGCAGGACAGTTATATTCATCTGGCCTTGGAAAACTTGGGTTAAACTAAGCATTCAAGTGGATCATCTACAAGCATGGACACATGCAGATTGTCACTAAATCCTTTGCTTATTCTTGATGGTAGACAGATGGATCTCCACTTGTGAGAGCCTGATACTTCCCCACAGAAAATCACTGTTACCATCTCTTACAATTTTCCTGGGTGGTATGCCTGCCTTGGGATCTATGTTCTTGAATGACTTGGCTAACTGATTTGTTATATTAAAAATAAAGTCAGGAAAAATAGTCCTTGCTTTGCCACTACAAAATACAAAAGCTTTTTTTTTTTTTTATGAGTTCTGCTATCCTGTGATTTGCAGTGGAGACAGAAAATCAGGCTTGTGACTTAAGGTCACAAAATCTCAAACTAGAGAAATCAGTATGTTTTCTGTTTATTATTTGTTGTTTGTTTCTTGTATATAAGGAGGAATTGCCCTAACAAAATCACACAAAAAAAAACAACCTTAAAGGTTTGTAAAGACAAACAAGCAGAAGTTAGAAATGGTCTGGAGTTAATTTTTCTGTCAGCTTTATTTTTTAAATTTCTCTCCCTTCTTCTCCCATCAGCACATCACACATAATGTTGTCTTTAATTACAGAATCTCATACTAATTTTTTTATTCACTCACTGTGAAGCTACTAAGTATATAACCCTGTAAGACTATTTTATACTGCTTGAGCATGGATAGATTGACCCATGTAGCAGAGGACTGATTCTGAAAGTCCTGACTTTGTACTTTGCACCAATATACATTTTTTTTCTGATCCTGGAGCTGAATTCCTTCTGTTAAATATTCACCAGTGTTGTTTTGTTGCTTCCTGTAGCTATGATTTTTTTATTGTTGTTGTTAAACTGTTCAGCTTCTCTTTTTTGGTGTTAGCAGAGCAGAGTTCAAATAGTTCACTGAAGTTAATCCAAAAGTGCTGCCAGTGGTGCATCAGGGCTCCTAACTACCAGGAAACTTTCAAGACCCCAGCTCTCAATATAATTACTGAATTATTCATCCTAAATTGTAATAACATTAAATTCCTCTTTTGGACATAAATAACAGCTAACTTACCTGAAAATTTCCCTTCAATTATTCAGAGTCTGAGACATCTACCTAGTAATTTTCCATTGATCCTTTCATTGAGAAAATTCTCCCCAGACCTCAAAAACACAGTAACCTGTTTAGAAGTCAATTGGTCCTTCAGTGGTGGCCACAACATTAATGATGAAAAACACAAAGAAGTGGAAATACCAGAGCAAAGAAAACTAAGCTCCTCAGTAAGTTGAGGACTCTGGATAAAGCAATCCGTGTTAGGAAAATGGTAGGAAAATTTCCCACCTCTCTGGTAGCTAATTCCAGGAAATAGACTCCACAAATTCATTTATATCTGTGTGGCTAGGGCCACGCAGTCAGCAGGGAGGAATCACTCAGAGCCCCGGTGCATCGTTTCCGTTGAGAGGACAGGAGGATTACAGTGCACCTTTGATGCACTTCCCCCAAAACACAGGAAGAGGCAACTCTTTTCCAACCAACACTTAACCCAAAAGGTCTCTCTCTGGGCTTTCCTCTGTGTCACCGCCTGGCCCGCTGGAGTGGTGTGTCACACTGCCTTTTCGCCTGCCTCTGAAGTGTCTCTTCTTCTCCCTCCCTTCCCAGGGAGTGATAGCTTTTCATCCGTCACATTCAAGCCACAAGGGGCTTTGCATGGCTGCTTAGCTTTGAGAAGTGACTTTTGCCTCTGCTTAGTTTTGGAGATCAGGTTTACATCATTAAGTAGATTTCCCTTGCTGTGATCTGGGAGATTTTGGCTAGTTCATCAGGCTGTTATGATGATGATTATGCAACTAAGTACATTGCTGCACACTGGACCTCTTTCTCCAAACACTGCCTTTTCAATGAGCTTCTAAATATTTTTCTTATCCTTTCAAGTTTAGATTTTTCATGAGAGTAATTTCTGCCTACATACCCATCCAATTCTTGTATGTTCAGTAACAAAATCTGGGAAGATATTAACTGTATGAAAGAGTGAAATACCAGGTAAGAACATTTCAATGAAGGTTTTTCTTGCTTTCCTTCATCATTCAAATGTTAAGGAGGCATTCCTGCCTTATGAAAAAGGCCTTAAAGAAAGCCCTAGGGTATGAAAGAAAGCCCCTGATTCTGGGGGAGGAACCCAGACCAAAAAAAAACCCCAGGAAACCACAAAAAGGGAAAACAGGAAGGGAACATATAGAGAGCATTGAAAACATATTTTATCACAAGAGGGCAGTGCATATTAACAAGTGAGGAAATAAACCACGTTTCACATTAGGCTAATCCCTTTCTTTTAAAAATTTACAAAAGCTTTGCTGCCAGTGCTAAAGAAAAAGAAAAAAAGCAGAAAAGACATAGCAAAGAAAGTCTTGTGAAGTCTGTTGTTCACTGGGACAGCAGGAATCTGTGCCTGGTACCAGATGTTGTGATTTTGTAAGAGAGGTGAGAAAGCTCGTGGTGGCACAGGAACCATAGGTTATCCCCGTTTTGCTATTTCCCTGGCAGATAGTGATGCCACCTGATGAGTCATAACACCAGCAGAATGACTGCTCTCACATCAGAGGTGTTCATCCTGGCAACAAAGAAAGAAATGAAATTTCCCTCTCAGAAAGAGGAATTTAAAGCACAGGGATACACCTGTGTAAGGCTGTGCTACAATTGGTCCCACTGGTCAGAAGGAGGAAAAGCTAAAACACGTGTCCTTCCCTGGTTGCTCCTATGGATGTGCCCCTTTTGACCACATAGCCAATCCATGGAGAGTCACCAATAGTCCCTACAACCTGGAGCTCCTGTGAATATTTGCTGACACTCCCATCCACCAATATCCCCACCTCCCCAGCACTTGCTTTGGGGAGGAGCATGCTTTGGAGAAGGGCCCGTAATGGTAAGCCTTCCACAGTCAGGTTGTGGGAGACAAACAGAGGAAACATCTGAGTCTTCAAATCTTCCTCTGAAGATGGGGAGATTAGGCTTGGCATTATGTCTGCCAGTGTAAGCAGAGATGGTGTCATATAATTGCCTTATACCAAAGGCTAAATCTGCACCTTAGACTCTGAGCACTTTCTTAACTATGTGAATTTGCAGAGTGTAGGATGAGCAAGATCTTCCTAGAGAGACTGGTCCTCTTCTTTGCTACACTGCTTCTCTTCTTGTTTTGAGAGGACATGGTAAGCAAGTGAGGTGGTGCCCATTCAGAAGTCACCTCTATTTAAGTGTGATGGAACCCATACAGTACTTCTGGGGACAAAAGAGCAGGTTTCGATGATCTATGAAAAGCTTAAAGCACCTGTTTAAGGGTCAGACAACTGTGATACTGACCCTTTACTGTTACCTCTATTTGCCCAGGAATAGCAAACTTTTGTAGTGAAGAACTCAGTGCTCAGGAAGGCAGTTGCTGTGAAAAGTTGCCGCTGTTTCTCACACTCATGCAGGAGGCACCGTCACAGGGCATGTACTCAGTGCCACTGTTGGCCACATCTGGAACCTGAGAGCCTGCAGCTGTGCAGGATTCAATGAATTGGCCTGCTTAAACCCTCCCGATCTTGTATTTTGAAGCTTTTCTGTATTTAGTTGTGAAACAGGATAGGTGCAGTAGGAAACGATACGCTTAGTCCAGCATGGAACATTCACAGGTTTGCATCAAACTCACTGTTTCCTCATCTATATGCCATGGAACCATGCAGTGCTGCCAGCTTCTGGCTGAAGAATAGCGTTGTCCTTTTTTGGGGAACGAACATCCTGAGTGAGCTGCATGCTGCTGTGCAGCCAGCTAAAATATCCTCATGGCTTCCACTGGGCTAAAAGAATTTTTACCAGCCTCTTTTTTAAAAGTGACTTTTCTGACAATGTCATTTATGTCAAAATCATATCTCAAAACATTTTCAGATACTTATAGGCTCAGTGGTACAGTGATGCTCCTCTAAGGAGCATTAAAAAAAAATAAATGTATTTGACAAGCAGACAAAGGACAACAGGTAGTGGTCAATACAAATCAAAGTTATTAAGATTTAGAGAATAAGGGAAGCTCAAGATAAGTCTGGTGGACTCCAGTACAAGAAAAGGGATAAATATTAATATAAAATCAAGCAATGCAATTGATGGAAATAGTAAAGTGGTTAGAAATAATAAAGAAAAGGGATAGGTGCCCCGTGCCTTGAAGTGAGGTTCGATGGGGTTTTGAGCAACCTGGTCTAGTGGAAGGTGTCCTTGCCCATGGCAAGGGATTGAAACTAGATGACCTTTAAGGTCCTTTCCAACTCTAACTGTTCTGTGATTCTACAATTCTATGAAACCCTCAGTAAATATTTCTGTCATATTTCAATAGGGAAGAGATGGCGCACTTGACCACCTGAGGATGATGAGACATTTTCTAATCTATAAATACACACAGAAGCAAAAAGGAGGTGTCTGAACAAACATCTCTACCACTGACAATAATTTTTCAGAAATGCTATAATACTCCAGCGAATTACATTATGACACTAGTAAGGTGCCAATATTGTGCTAATACTGAAAAAAGGCAGAGAAGAATGTGTGAGGTAACTGGAGGCTAACTCTATTCCTAAGTAAAATAATTGGAAAGCTCATAAGGGAGTCAATGAACAAAGCCTTAAAAATGAGAATGCAGTTAATTTCAGTCAGTTCATAGATAATAGATCCTATTAAGCAAATGCTAGTGTTTGACTTCGTATCACTTGCTATTTAAAAAAAAATATATCTCTGTGAAATACTAGTGAATTACACTGACTGGAAAGAGAACTGGCTTAAAATATGATTGTCCACAAGGAATCACTTTCTAATGGAGATGCTAAAGCAGTCCTATGTCCAGACTCCTATTCAGATTAAATAAATCTGGTTTTAATAATAGAGGCCTATTTAAGTCAAATGCATTTTAATACAGCTGGTGTAAAGATCTCCATATATACTAAGGAATTCAGACCTACAGAGAAATAACTGAATGTTGGAAAGTGATAACTAAAACCAACCATTTTCACAGAGAGGCAGTTCAGCATCAGTTTCCAGTGTGATAATAGGGGAGAAAATCAAATCACAGTCCTTAAATTTTCTAAATAAAAAATTAGCAAGAAAATGAAAGGAAGTGGTTTTATATCCAGATAAGATGTCGATAAGAATGACTATGATGCCTACAAATTTGGTATTGATAAATTGAAAAGAACCATGACAGATTTTCAAAATGTGGAGATAACATTTTTGAGTGAGAGAATCAGAATACAAAATCTGCTTAGATAACCAAAACAAAATTGAGAGCTGACTCTATTAATCATAGAATAGTTTGAGTTGGAAGGAACCTTAAAATGTCATCTAGTCCAACCTCCCTGCAATGAGCAGGGTCATCTTCAAATACCTTTGCTCAGAACCCTGTTCAGCCTGACCTGGAATGTTTCCAGGGATGCGGCATCTGCCACCTCTCTGGACAACCCGTTTCAGTGTTTCACCACCTTCATTGTAAAAAATTTCTTCCTTATATCTAGTCTAAATCTATCCTCTTTTAGTTTAAACCTGTTACCCCTTGTCGTATTGCAACAGGCCCTACTAAAAAGTTTGTCCCCATCTTTCCTGTAGGCCCCCTTTAAGTACTGAAATGTTGTTGTAAGGTCTCCCTGGAGCTTTCTCTTCTCCAGGCTGAACATCCCCAACTCTCTCAGCCTGTCCTTATAGGAAGGGTGCTCCAGCCCTCTGATCATCTTCATGGCCCCCCTCTGGGCCTACTGGACAGCAGGTATATGTCTTTCCTGTGCTGAGGGCTCCAGAGCTGGACACAGTACTCCAGATGGGGCCTTACCAGAGAGGAGTAGAGGGGCAGAATCATCTCCATTGACCTGCTGACCAAGCTTCTTATGCAGTCCAAGATAGGTCAGACTTCTGGGCTGCTAGCAAACATTATCAGCTCACATCCAGCTTTTCAGCAGTACCCCCAGGTCCTTCTTGGTAGGGCTGCTCTCAATTCCTTCATCCCCCAGCCTATATTGATACTGATGGCTGCCCCAACCCAGGTGCAGGACCCTGTACTTGGCTTTGATGAATCACATGAGGTTCACACAGGTCCATTTCTCAAGCCTTTCCAGGTTCCTCTGGTTGGCATCCCATACCTCAGGCATGTCAACAGTACCACCCAGCTTGGTATTTTCTGCAAACTTGTTGAGGGTGCACTCAATCCCACTGTCTATTTCATTGATCATAGAATCGTAGAATCATAAAGTGGTTTAGGTTGGAAGAGACCTTAAAGACCATTTTGTTCCAACCCCTACCATGGGCAGGTACACCTCCCTCTAGACCACGCCTTGAACTCTTCCAGGGGTATGGTCTCCACAACTTCCCTTGGCAACCCATTCCAGTGTCTCCTCACCCTCATAGTGGAAAGATGAAGATATTGAATAGTACCAGTCTCATTATGGACCCCTGAGGGACACCACTTGTCACTGATCTCCATCTGGGCACTGAGCCATTAACCACTACCCTCTGGATGCAACCATTCAACCAATTTCTCATCCACCAAACAGTTCACCTATCAAATCCATCTCTCTCCAATCTGGAGAGAAGGATGTTGTGGGGAACCATGTCAAAGGTTTTATAGAAGTCCAGGTAGACAACATTCAAAGGTCTTCCCTTGTCCGCTGATGTAGTCACTCCATCATAGAAGGCCGCTACATTGGCCAGGCAGGACTTGCCCTTGGCAAAGCCATGCTGGCAGCCTCAAATCACCTCCCAGTCTTCCACGTGTCTTACCATAGCTTCCAGGAGGATCTATTCCATGATCTTCCCAGGCACAGAGGTGAGGCTGATAGGTCAGTAGTTTTCAGGACCTACTTTCTACCCTTTTAAAAAATGGATACAATATGTACCTTTTCCCAGTTACTGGGGTCTTCACCAGACTGACGTGAATTTTCAAATATCATGGAGAGATATTAAAATAAGTAAGAAACTTCTCAAGGGAAAAGAAGGGTAATTAATGTCAACCTCACATAGAGGAAGGCTGAGACAGTCTAGTGGTTTGTCTGGCTTTACAGCTTCAGAATATAACTTTCCAACTTTTGAGGGCATAATCTTTTCTTTTCTATTACACCTATTGTTTTCCAAGTTGCACATCTAGTCTTAAGTCCTTTAGATTCCTGTACAGTCAGTACCTAAGTATCCATAAAAGAATATTCATTTCCCCTCTAAGACATCTGTTGTGGGACAAGTTGAATCACCACTGTAGATTCCTCTACAGTGTAGAACACTTAATTCACTGCAGTTTCATTGCAGATTCATTGTGTAGATTCAAACTGTAGATTCAGAGTGTAGATTCATCTATGCTGTGGAAGGCCAACACCACATGTATGGCAATCACAACCTCATGCACTGTCAGCAACACTTCAGGACTGCACAAAGGAGGTCTCTGTTTCTAAAGGATGCCATGGGATTTGAAGAAGGAATAACTAGTATAACTAGCCCTCACAGGGAGAGCAGCCAGATGGTATCTGTAAACCACAGAAGTATTCTGATCCCACTGAGATGATGATCCTTTGCCTGAGGACATCTGAGTGTAAAGCAGAAAGGATGTGATGAAAAGTATGAACACGATGTGGTGGGAAAAAATTGTTTCAAAGTCACAGGAACACCTCTGAAAGTGACTGGTGATTCTAGATGTCTCAGATTTATGGTGGCCAACTTTGGGATGCATGCTGGGAAATCATTCCATGGAAGTCATCCCTTTCGGCAGACAAAACCAGCACTGCATTGACTAGCCACCAAAAAATCTGGTTAAGTCAACTCCCCACCTACTTTGGGAAGCGAAAAGTATCTATTTATTTGGTTCTACTACTTTTTCAATGTTAATGTGACTGAAGGAAAGATTATTTTACCGATTATTGCTTTGAAGATTAAATAATACCAGTATGATACCTGGATTTGATAGATTGCTTATGCTCTGGCTGTCAACATCTCTAATGTCAACACTGGTGAAGGTCATCAGACCACACACTCCTGTTTGCTATATTGCCATATAAAAGAGGTGTTTGTTTTAGAAAAATCCACATTTCCTATGCACGCATGCTGAGTATTACCTCCTAGCAATTTCTTCATTAGCAGATTTTTATTGTCTTTGCATTACTGATCATAGATTTTTAAGTTGCTAATTATTGCAGGGGTTCTTTCGAAGAGAAGAGTGGAAGAGGAGACAGGCTTTCCACTTCTCTGCTCTACTTTAAAGTTTTCTGCATTTGTAATATTGAGCTTATTTGGCTGCTGCTTTTCCTCAAAGATCTCAAAGGAAATGCTAATACTTGTTAGATCACTTTACTCTGTGGAGAGGTACTATGATTTCTTCTTTAAATAAGATGAGAGATACTTAACATTTACACAAGATCTAACATGAAACTATTGGAAGAAATCTGATTAATATCAACGGATTTTGAAATACACTCATCTGTTCAAATCACTGATCTTTATCTCCTGAGTATTCAACATAAATATATATTTACCTGCTGATTCTTTTAATTCCAGATACACCGTAAGTCCAAAGGCATTGTTCCTAGGTTCTTGCTCTGCACAGGAAAGCTCTTAAATTGTATTACTAAGCATTCAGTTCTTGCAGACTGGCAGTTGATTGGAATAAAGATTGAATAAACATTAAAAGAGTATGTTGAGGTTTTTATTCTGTCCTTTTTTTTAAAGTTTACTAATAACCAGCAAGGTGAACACTTACACCTTATGCTTGTGGATAGTACCCTAGTTTGTACAAGTACTCCCAGAATTGGTGGTGTCATGCAGTCCACAGAAAATTCAATCATTAGATGAAAAGCTTGAGGTAAATTTGGGCAAGATTCAAGTATTGGTTGTAAAATAGAAACAATTTGAAGACTGTCCCCAGTAACTTTTCAACCTTCCATCAGTGTTTTTCAATTTTTATTAAAATACTGTGAAGACTAGGACCCTGTTCAAATCCTGCCTCAGATTACAAAGTCACATTTGTAGGAAAAAAGATTCTTTTATCTGAATTCCAGTATGAAACTTCATCTTTCTTCCCGTTTGACAGCCAGGCCATGTTGGATTCCTGTGATTTATTCTAGCTAGAGCTGTAACTAACTTGAAAGTCAAAATGCAGTTTTTCTGTGTCATCCTTGCTTGATACAACCCAAATTTCCAACTGATAATCAGGTCAAGCCCCATCTTTCTCAAAAACTGAATTAGAGTTCGGGAGCCACCGTAAGAGCTCTGCTACACAACAGAACACAGAAGTCCAGGTCAAAGTGCCAGAAAGACCTGAAAGAAACATTTTTGGTCAAAACTTACAGAGATAATTGAACAAAACCCATCTTTACATCTGTAGAAGAAGGCTTTTGAGATAATTTAAAAACTTGCATCCAGAAAACAGTTGTTTAAAAAAACCAGCAAACCTTCATGCATGAGGGTGTCCAAGTGTTTGCTGCTGCTACATATTTCACTCTAAAGGTATTCAGATACCATCATGATCTGTTGGAGGATAAAGCCCTGAGACAGATGGAAGAGAGAGATACTGTACCTGCGCAGGGCATGTTTTGCTGCAATGAAGCGTGGTTATTTGTTGTCTAAAAAAAATTATACTTGACCCAGTTTAATTAACTGTGGGTTGCGGTTCAGCATTTGAGAATTGGTTACCTAGAAGTTATACTGCTTTTAAAAAACCACTATAAAACAATCCTTTTTGTGGTCTGTTCTCAAAGTAGCAGCATAGATTAAGCCACTCAGACATGTGTACTGTATTTCCTTAAAGGCAGCAGTGCTGAAAATGCAGGTGGTTTAATGCTACACTTTAACTAAAAGGTGTTATCTATATGTCATTTAGACCAAGAGCGCAAGTTTCTCTTTAAAGCAGGCAGCGTTTGAGCAGTTTTATTCCTCATGGGTAAACTCTCCTTTCGTACCTACCCAAGTGTCTACTGTTGCTGGTGAAAGAAAGTGGTTATTTAGATTTTATTTTACAAAACAACTTTAAAGTTATGCTCATGTACAGCTTTAGCTGACAGTTTTAGTTAACAAAGTGCTTTAGGAACACATCCAAATAAATGCAAGTAGCTTCCACCATGAGATCTATCTGTAACTGGTCACAAGACACAACTCTCTAAAGAAAAAACAGCATCTTCTGGTCATTTCCAGTGTATATATGTCAGATGTTAACTAACAACAACTCTATGTCTGAGCCACTCTGGCAATGATCAGAAGTTGTAAGGTTGCTTTGGTGGTAAGGTTGCTTTGGTGGTCTTTGTTAAGGACAGTAAAGAAAGAGTCCCTTTATGAGCTACTTTTCTCTAAGTGGTCACCTTAGATGTCAGTCTTGGCTCTGAGGACTGGAAGGGTACGGAAGGGGCCTTGAGATGTTTCTGAAGCTGTCACAGCCACACCAGTTGACTCTAACTGCTGATCAGCTCTTTTTGTCTCTGCACTGATTACCCGATAAAGGCCAGATTTTGTAGCATCTTCTCAATTTCTTTCTCAAAGTCACAAGACCATTGTGTCAAACACAATTCACCACAGTCATTGTAGGGAACAGGGCCGCATATGCAGGCAAGGAGTTCATCTGGAAAAAATAAATGAAACTAAGTGGGTCAACTGGGTCCACAGCCTGACGGGACTATCATTATTTTTCATATGTGTTTTCTCTGCAGGGATTTCCATTCCTGAATAGTAGAAAGGGTGAAAGGCATATGTGTTGGTACGATAAGGCAGGTGCTGGAAAACTTTGTGAATATTAGGCTAGTACATTTTTTTAAATCATCACTACTCCCCGAATATATTTACCTCTGGACTCTGACTCAACAACTCACTATTCTTGGGATGGCAGCAAGTTCTGCCTCCATATCTAGAGTCCTGAATTTTTTTATTTTTTTTTTTTGAGCAATCTCATATTTAATAATTCTCCCAAAACACACACTTTCTGATCAACTGAATGGATTGGCAGAATGCTAAATGACATATTGTCTGTGAACTTATAGTACTTTCTACCATGGCTTGGCACCAATTTTTGAAATCAGAGTTGCTAAACGTGTATTTTTCTCAAAGGATTAGAAGCAGCTAGTGGCAATTCTATGTCCAGAATCTCATGTAAATTCTAAACACCGGCACAAAGAAAAGCATCTGGATCATGCTGGAAGAAGTGAGCTATTGATAGGGCAGACTGCCACACGATGAGAAGAAAAACTCCCTTGGCATCCATTTTACTTGGCATTCATTTTAAAATCACTTAATTAATTTGGACTTACATAATGGTAAACTTGAAAAGACAGCAATCTTAAGGGCTTTTGAGAAATCAAATACAGTGTTTACCAGGAACTCCTAAACATATCTTTTTAAAAAAGAGTGGAATCTTAAAAGTATATAGTATCTATTGTTATGTGACTATTGCTAAAACATCCAAGCCTAGCTCATCATTCTCATGTTAGTTTGGTGTAACTTTATGAGATAATTCTTATGAACTAAAATTGCCCTGGGACTTTTGGTTCATCATGGGATTCTGGTCTAGTTTTATCCAAGTTTGAGTATAAGCTCATTGAAGGACATTCAATGAGATGAGGTGACTCAGGGGATTTATTTTGTGGGGATGGGATTTGTTCCCCCAGAGAATAAGACCCTCTTCAGATAATCTCTCTTTCAGAATTCCTCCTGAAATCTTTGAAGGGTCAGGGAGAGTTTTTAAAAGAAATAGGGTCTACTTCTTGTTGGTCATGGTCAGGCCATATGTGAAAAGAGCAAGAAGAAATGGCAAGAACACATCAGACACCTTCTCTGAAAATTAAATCAGTCACTTGCTGCCTGATATTCATTGCATTCCCTAGATGCCATCATGTGTCATTTAATTCTGACCCTTTAAATTTAGAAGATATGGTCAGTTGCTTCCGTAGGGTCACTATTTTATAGCCATAGACTAACTCTGTACCCTCCATCAAACCAGTAAGTTGTCTTAGCTCTAGTTTTATTTTCCCTTTCCATAGCTACTAAAGAGAAAACATGTCTTTATGAGCAAGAATTTCATATCTCTTATCTCCCATAGCAAATGCAATTTGAAACCCTACTTTAAATGTGGGTGGAATGAGAAGCTTTTCTGTAAGCCTGCAGTAGACTAATAAAGCTTAGGAAAAAAACTTTTAAGATAAAGTCCAAATGCAGTTTCAAGATACAAATCTCCTTAGTGAGATAAGACTGCAACCAAATACATACTGGTATTAGATCAAAAGGAACTGCTCACTCATTTCTGAAAGCTTAATTCTAATCACAGATGCATAAGACACTTTCCTGTGGGTCTCTCAACTGAAACAACAGAGGGTGAGGTGTGTTTGTAATCAGCAGGTTTTGGAAGGTGTAGAACAGTATGCACCTCTGAATAATCTGATGTGAATAGTTTTCTTCAGACTTATTAAATAAACTCTAATTTGTAATAACTTGACCTCACAGCAACATGCAAGCACCACCTTGTTTTCATGACCTCTCTGCTTTTTATGGTATGTTAGCAAACTTAAAACATGAGGCTGTCTGCACTGTATTAGTTTCTACCTCTATGCATGTTCTGTTTTATCTTTTTAATCCCTACTAAGTGCATTTAACTATGATGCTATTTCGAAACTTTCATATGGTTTAGGAACCCAAAATAGAAATGTTATTTCTTAATCACAAGAGATCATTGCTTTGCAAAGGTGGTAACTCTGCAGTTGTGGCTTTGTTGTGCAGAGCTTCTGGATGTCTAATTCTTTTTCAAATGTAACAAGTAGGGTTCACATTAAAGGTCTTGTGGCCCTTCCAGGATGTGCAACACCTCAAACTTATCTTGAGGGAACAGAGAGGTCATCCACTGACTCCTCACAGGAGGGCCAAAACTGGAATAGCTGCATGGGTACATCCTTCCTCCATGCCCTCACAACCACCTCCTTCTCCTCCTCACACCTCTGGGTAACAGCACCCCCCAAAATGCAGCTCTCTCAGCCCAGCTGTGCTGCCTGAAGAGATGGACTCCCACCACACTTGCTTCAGTCCCTCACAAGTTACAGCCACCCACCCAGTGGACTCCCACTGAGTTTTTAGGGGCACCATGAAAGCCAGCTGTAGAATCATCATTGTGCAAGTGAGCCGGTGACCACAGGGACAGAGACAGGGTGAGGATATGATAGAGTCAACTTGGCCTTGCTAAGGAAAAGAGAAATAGGTGGGCTGGGGATTTTGCATTTTTGTTTAATTTCTTTTAAAAATACACTTAGTGTGCTGTGTTGTTTGTGCATATAGTTCTTACTGTGAGTGTGTGTATACATATGTATGTACATGTGTGTATGTATACACACACACTTTAACTTGTTTAACTGCCAAGTTTTTTAATTTCGCTTTACTGACAAAGCCAAATTTGGCTTTACTGACAACTTTGCCTTTTTTGTAAGGCTTTTGTCCTTTGGCAGCTTCTGGCAAAGACAAAGTGGAAACTGTTTAAGCACGTGGTGTGGGCATAGTCCTTTCCAGCTGACTGTCAGAGGGCAAAAAATCCTGAAATATTCCACATTGCCCTGAGAATTTATGTCAAGAAGAAAAACAGTTTCTCATCACTTCCTATTTTTATGAAGCTGAACTTGGCTGCTCCTTCTCATGTGAATTTGACTTGACTAGTGTCAATCACCACACAGAGTGTTTTTCACTATTTTCCTTTGCTCCCCTTCTACCTAGGCACAGCACATTTTTCTTGTGGTACCGCACCTGTAGAAGAATGAGATTTCACGTCTTGACAATCTTAGCTGGTCTTATTACACTTTCATTTGCGAGTGTATTCATAACAAATATAAGATTTCTGTTAGTTAACCCTTAAACTAAACCTGTGGCCATCTGTGTGTAATAAATAGCTTAACCAGGACACTTTACACCTGGCTGACTCTTTGGTTGGAAGAAGCAATTGTAACCCCTTTTTCCGCTCTTTTTTTCCCCCTTCTCTCTTCAAATATACCTCTCTTGTGAGATCTTTTCCCCTTCCTCCCTCAGTGAGCTCAAGCAGGCTGCAGAGATGATTAACTTTTGCCTGCCAAAATATCAGGTAACTAATAACTAGTTCTTGGAAACTTCAGATCTGTTTACCTCAGAGGCCCTTCCTCTGGGGGTGCTGCAGCTTCAGAGGGACAGCAAGTCTACCACATCCCCTGCGGGAGCATGCACAGGCCCATTTCTGACCAGCCAACTCAAGGCAGGCTCCATGCCTGCACATGCCATTGTGTGTATGCACTGCTGTTCTGCAGTGGGGTGATAATTGTATAGAATAGAATAGAATAGAATAGAATAGAATAGAATAGAATGGAATAGAAATATCAGTTAGAAGGGATGTACGAAGATCATCTAGTCCAACTGCCTGACCACTTCAGGGCTGACCACACAGGATTGTAAGTTCCTGTGTCATGGGACTGCAGGACATGCTGGGTAGGATGGGGAGGTCCTTCAGAGAAACAAGGATAAATGCAATGGATGTTCCATGGCACAGATCCCTCAGCCAGTTCACTGCAAGGTAGAAGAGTCATAAGGGCTACTGGTTTGGAGACCACCATGCTGCATAACATCTGGTGAAGAAATTTCTCTCCCACAAGAGGATGTGGTCAAAGGTCCCTAGTCCTCAGTCCTGTTTTTCAAGTTTTTGATCATTGAATAACTTCGTCTTTTCCATTATCTTTAACAGAAAAATCTTTTCATGTCTTAGAATGCATTATAATGAATCCCAAGAATCCATCTGAGTCAATGTCAGACTCAAACTCCCCTATGTATTTTTTTTCTATGGCTGGATGTTAAATCAATATTAAGATTTTACCTAGCTGAAAGTTGATTTCAACTGGGCAACTTCTTAGAGATAAAAATGATGCACAAAATTTGCTCAACAGCAAACCCATGGCTTTGGTCCCACACTTTCCTGTAACTTCTGCATTTCATTAAGCAGAAATCTCAGCTCTGAACAGTAGTTCAGTCGGGGGGCATTAACTTTTTAATGAGACAAAACTGCTCCAGAATTGGCAATATTTTGTCTCTGTAAGGCATTTCTATTTTGAAAGTATTATCCATAAACTCCACAATGCTTTAGATAACTGACTGTATGTGTTGCCTCATCAAGCATTTTAGCAGTACTGTTCTTGGTGACAAATGCCAAGTGTCAAGTGTTGAAGAATATGCAAAACTGGTTTTAAAGCAAGCTATAAACCACCAAACTTTAGTTTTTGACCAAATAATTTTAAGTATTTATATTCTGATTAAAGCAAGTTGAAATTGTGGGCAGAGGAAGGAGTCAAGATTCAAAGTATGATATTGCAAATTTCTGAAAAGCAACTCGTCTCTGGTTTTATTAGGGGATGGAGGAGTTTGACTTGAAGAAACCTATCAGTTCAATAGCCATTTGGAGTTATGTGCAGCCATGGTTCTTGCTATAGAGAGGCCATCATTTGCACTGCACTGATTTCCAGGCACTTCCTGATATCAGTAAACAACTTCTAGATGGTTTTCCTCCTTTTACTTGGGGAACTACAACAGTTTTTTCCCAATTTCCCCACCAGATAAAGGCTATCACATGAATTGATGTCAAATTGGGAAGCCAACACAGTATTTATGGCCTACATATTTCATATGTAGGCCATGTATTTCATATGTAATATTTTTATTTATTTTATCATTTGTAATTTTAACCATCAAAGTCATTTTTCATCCATGTTGCAACAGAGTTGAAGCATCTTAAAACTATAAATTACTTCATCACGTAGTTTACACCTGAATTCCCCCTCTACCCCTTCCAGTCTTATTTTCTCTCCCCTGGAAGTATTTCAATATGCTGTTATTGCTCTCATGGAAAGATAAGGTGGTTAGATCATTGTCAGAAGTTAGTTTGAAGGAGATCAAAAGTCTGGTTTCCATTCTGAAGCCAAGGGAAAGCAGATTTCCCATGGTCAGTCCAATCAACAGATTTCTGTGAAGTGGAATTGGTATTTCCAGATCAGCCTTCACGAGGATTGACTCGCGTAGCAGAGGTGTGTCAGGATCCAAAGGCTGTAACTCTGCTCAGCCCCTCTCTTAAGAGTTTTATGAGCTGTAGAAGAGCCACTCTTGAGTTTGGGATTTCTTTAAATAAATTACCAAACTAAAAGAATTTGAATTTTTTATTAAAGCCAAGTTGCCAAGCATAGAAAACGTTACAGCTCAGAATACCCACACAGCTGTCACACAGAATCACAGAACGATACGGGGTTGGAAGGGACTTCTGGAGATCATCTAATCCAACCCCCCTTGCCAAAGCAGGTCCACCTAAAACACGTTGCACAGGAATGTGTCCAGGCAGGTTTTGAACATGTCCAGAGACGGAGACTCCACCACCTCTCTGGGCAACCCATTCCAGTGCTCTGCCACCTTCAAAGTAAAGAAGTTCCTTCTTATGTTTAGATGGAGCTTCTTATGTACAAGTTTGTGCCCATTTCCTTTTGTCCTGTCACTGGGCACCACTGAAAAAGACTGGCCCCTTCCTCTTGACGCCCACCCTTTAAGTGTTTGTAGGTATTGTTCGGATGTTCCCTCAGCCTTCTCTTCTCCAGACTAAAAAGATCCAAGTCCCTCAGCCTTTCCTCAAAGAGAGATGCTCCAGGCCTCTAATCATCTTTGTGGTCCTCTGCTGTCATTTGACATTCTTCTCTCTATATATCACAGAATAGGATAATAGAATCATTTAGGTTGGAAAAGACTCTTAATATCAAGTCCAACCATTAACCTAACTCTTCCAAGCTACCACTAAACCACGTCCCTCAGCATTACAGCTACATGCTTTTTAAATACCTCCAGGGATGGGGACTCAACCACTTCTCTGGGAAGCCTGTTCCAATGTTTGACAACCCATTGGTGATGAAAGTTTTCCTAATATCCAATCTAAATCTACCCTGGCACAACTTGGGGCCATTTCTTCTCATCCTATCACCTGTTACTTGGGAGAAGAGACCAACCCGCAAATTGATAAAACCCCCTTTCAGGTAGTTGTAGGTAATTGTAGCAGTAAGGTCTCCCCTCAGCCTCCTTTTCCCCAGGCTGAACAACCCCAGTTCCCTCAGCCACTACTCATAAGACTTGTTCTCTAGAACCCGCACCAGCTTCTTTGCCCTTTTCTGGACTCACTCCAGCACCTCAATGTCTTTCTTGTAGTGAGGGACCCAAAACTGAACACAGTATTCAAGGTAATCATGATAATCTTTAATTAGATACTGGACCATTTTAATTTTCCTATGCACAGGACTCCAGATCAAGTAGAGCATAGGAACGGAGATATGCAGAGGAAGACTGAGTTGTGTAGTGGAGACTCCTGCTCATAAGAGCACTCCCTCCCTTGGGATTAAAGTCAGAAAACGTGCATTGCATGAGAAAAAAGTATTTCAGAAAGAGAAAGATCCTGATTTAGGCCTTAGCATACTATCCTGAAGAATTGCCCCTACCAGCGAGGTCTGTTTGGATAGCAGGAGACCAGCACAGAGATCTACAGATAACAATGAACTGAGCTGTTCTTTTACCAGAGCTTTCTCTTTTACTGTCCATAATGAGCATTCACAAGCAACAATGCTGTGGAGCACAGTGATTTTGTAGATTCATAGAAGATAAAGTTTTGTAGGTTCCAGTCAACACAAACATGCCAAGAAAGCCACAAGTTACTAATAAAAAGATAGTAGGAGGTAAATTACAAATTATAGCTGTAACCACAGATATAAGATAGTTACACTGGAACAAAGGTATGCTAGAGTATGTCAGATGTACCAAGTGAGATTGATTTCATTTTCTGTTTTCAATGAAATGCAATATGAATAAGGAAAGTGTGAATCAGTGAGTCTCTATGTTCTCAAATTATTTTTCAAGTTGCTAATTTTGTAACAGTTCACAAACCTTCTTGGTAGTCTTTTTAAGTGGTCATCATCATACTCAGTTACCATTAGCACTACGAAAAGCAGTAATCTAATTTTTTCCTTCAAGGACATAAACTAATATAATCTATATAATCTACATAATCTATATAATCTGTATATAAACTATATAGATTTATCAATGTCTTTTGTAATCTACAACAAATAAAGACATTTTTCAAACTAAAGAAATATCAGTCCTCCTTCCTCCTATAATGTTCTGTGTTTGGTCAAATGATTGTGCTACTTCATTACTTTTGGGACTGGAAGACTTGCTTCCCAAAGTCTACTTATCAAGACAGGATGTTCTCCATCTAGTACAGGGTCTGTGCACTGCTTGTCACAGTGTGTCAGGTAAACTGGGTTGGACAAAATACAATAACAGTTTTCAACAGATGGAAAACTTTCCAATTTTTATACTGAAAAATGCAAGTGTTCCTTCTCTATTTGCTGTTTCCGTTCCCAGTGCATCTGTGCGTGTGTTTCCAGCTCCCCAGCAGGCACAGCTTCCTGGCTTGCAATAAATACCTTGATGCTGCTCTCGCTTCAGCTGGCTCTGGGCTTCTCAGCAATGAAAGCAAACTTCAAATTTGGTCATCCTGAAAAGGATTGCTGCTGCCATGGGACACGGAGAGGTAGGGAAAGGAGGAAGCTTGTGCTGAAAGGGGCAAAGAGGGAAGACCCTTGAGTGCAAGGTCTCAATACTGATTCACATCATCGCTGTATCTGTACACCTGGTTCAAACAGTTTTCTTCAACATCCATCTGAAGAAGACTTGGGTTTTCATTCATTAAAATGTGATCTAAGGTTGATTCAGTCCTACCCCTTAGGAAGACCCGAAAATCCTGTATTTATTTTCAAGAAGTAAAACAGACTATGCTGTGCATATTTATGGCTTAGTAAGTCTTACTCCATTTTAATATGACAGATCATGACTCTTCTTCTGATGTCTTAAAAGAAAAATCTTTATCATTAAGCCTCAAAGAGTTTTCATTTTGACCTCATTCCTATTTCTATTGAAATGACTGACTTGTTTTTTGTCATATAGGGCAGTATCAGTCCCTTTATTTTTCATAGAGATTTAGGTTTTGTTGTTATTATTTATATATGCAAAAGAATGAAGGGAAGAAATAGAAATGGCATCACAAATTAATATTAAAAAATCCGGGTTAGTCTGTCAAATAGCAATGAAGTTGATGATGCAAACATCACAAGGGAAGAGTTTTTCCTCTCTAAATATAATAGACCTTGCAGTTCTTTTCCATTTCATGGGAATCATAGTCTAAGAGACAGCAACTGACCATCATCACTAGATCACAGCAGACACATGCACTGATCTGCTGAACTTACTTCTCCCAAGCATATGCCCAAATGCATCTGTTGTGGAAATGATGAAAAATGAAGAAATTTGAACAGTGAATTGTAATAGGAAGTTTTTAATCTGAATCAGTTGCCAAGACCTTTGCAAGCTAAAAAGTGCTTTATCCCTTCTTAATATTGAAAGTATAGAACATATGCCATCCAGGGGAACCTTGGCAAGATTGGGGGGGGAGGGGATGGACAACACACAACATGTGAACCTCAAGAAGTTCAACAAGGCCAAGTGCAAGAGCCTGCAACTGGAAACTGGATTGGAGTATTTGTACAGATTGGGGGAAGAATGGATTGACAACAGACCTGTGGAGCAGGGCTTTGGAATACCGGTGGCTAAAAGCCTGCAATATGTGCTTGCAGCCCAGAAAGCTAATCACATCCTGCGCTCCATAAGAAAAAGCATGGCCAGCAGGTCACTGTGTGATATGACCCATTGCTGGGTTGGAAGCAGAAGAGCATAGAGGGATCGCACCTGCAGGGAGGAGCGGACAGGGCAGGTGACCCAAAACTGACCAGCAGGGTGTTCCATCCCATCTGCCTCATGCTCAGTATAAAAGCTGAGGGATCAAAGGGACAGCCTTCTTTCTTCAATGGCCATCATCCAAGTAGGACTCTCCCAAATCATGTGTTCCTGAATCCAGTTCCTGAGTTCAACTCCCATCCATCGCTGAGTCCAGTCTGGAACTTTCCCAGTGCCTGTCAGTGATGTGATCATTAACCTGGAAACTCAATATCGGTCTTGTGTATATAGTATATATTTCATTATTTTCTTTTTTATATATATATTATTGTATTTTCTTTTTATTAAAAATGCCTCATTAAAGTTGCTTAGTTTCTTTTCAACTCATAAGTCTCTTCCTGTCTTATCCTGCTCTCCCTGAAGAGAGAGCTTGGGGAGAACGTGTAATTTCTTTCAGTGACCAGCCCAGCCCAAACCACGACATCAATATATAAAGGGAGCCTATAAGAAAGACAGAGAAAGATTTTTTACCAGAGCCTGCTGTAAGGGGCCCTGAGGTAAGGGCCAGGTAAGGGGCCAGGACAAGGGGTAAGAGTTAAACCTGGAAGAGGGTAGATTTAGATTGGATATAAGGAAGAAATTTTTTACATCAGGGGTGGTAAGGCTCTGGAGCAGGTTGTCCAGAGTTGTCGTCAATGCTCCATTTCCAGAAGTGTTCAAGGTCAGATTGGATGGGTTTTTGGCAACTTGATCTAGTGAAGGATGTCCTTGTCCATGGCAGGGACTTTAAAACTCCCTTCCAACCGAAACTGTTCTATGATTCAGTGATTATAACTACCTATGGTTCTAACTCTTGATAGGGAATCTCATCCAGTCATGCTGATGGAGAATTTACACTTTAATGACGTACAAGAAAATCCTTTTAAAAGAATATTAGCTAAGTTGGAAAACCAAACATTAAAAACATAGGAAAAGGCAGAATTAAAGTTGCCTGTGCAAGCTAATCTTGCTGGATAGTCAATGTGGTGTAGTTAGTGATCATACTGATTGTGTACCGTATGCCCCATTTACACTGCTGGAGTCATGGTGCTTATCGGATGAGTCTCTTTGGCGCTTAATATAGCCTTAAGCCATTTGTACAGCACGCTACTCGAGTCCTACTCTAAAAAAAACCTGTTTCTAACTTCTTTGTGGTTTTTTATTTCCTCACCAGAAAAAAAAGATTATAGTAAGCCTACTTTAAAATGAGGATAATGAAATTAAAAGAGATTTCACCCCAGGGCAGTCTTGGACTGCTACCCTTTGCATGGGATGTAAGGAAGAAGTCTTGTTCACAGGCTTCACAGCTACTCTGTGACAGTAAGGGACCACTTCAAATGCAGGAAGCCAGCATCTGCAGCAGGTCAGAGGGGCCTATGGCCCTGTGTGCTAGTCCAGCCACCTTTGGAGACCAAATGCCGGCTAGGACTAGTGAACTCACCAGGCAGAGGAGCAGCCCTTCAGTTAAAGCTTTAATCCAAGCTCCAAACTATAGACTTATTTGTGTTTTCCACTGAGATTGTTAAAGATTTTCTAACAGAGGTAAAGCAACATGTCCGATGTTGCTGAAATCCCCATTCCTAAGACAAAATAATAAACGCAAAGCAATTCAGTTTGGGGGTGGTGTCTCTAATAAAAACATCTGAATCCGAAAGTAAAGTCTGGCAAGATCTGAAAGACTATAAACCAAAAAGTCTTATGATAAAGTGTTGTGGGGTCATCCTTGTAATGTAGGCATTGCTAATTTTATTGCATAATACATGAATATGATAAATAGCACTGCCATGCATGGTAGAATGGTAAAAATGCTACAGTACCTAGAGGTCAGGCCTTTTTTCTGGGCAAAGGATGCTTACTCTTTTTATCTGCATACCAGCTGCTTAACTTGGAACCATCTTCAAAATATTTCTTCAAGGAAGCTAAGCTTTTGGAGGAAAGCAGCAGCTACAGGACAGAGGTTGGAGTCTAGTGGTCAGCATTCTATTAATATATGACTAACAGCAGCATACGAAATAGACGCCTGATACCATATCTTACACTTACACAGATATTATTTTATGAGGGAGACTGTTCCAGGAAGTGTTTTGCCTCTGTTTTATCTTGGTGTTTTCACAATTGTATTGGTATGACACCATGGGGATTCTGATTTCCTTGGAACACAGCAGTGAGAGGGAGAAATAATACTTTTTTCTTATCAGATAATCACTGAGTTCTATAATCTGTAATCCATGAAGGGAATGGAAGAAATATAAGTGACTTCAGTTCATCCCAAACGCAGGGCACGTGTAGGTGTGGAGGTAAAATGCCTGCTCCCTTCCTGTTACATTAGACTGGATATAGCCAACAGGAGAAAAGAGAAGTGAAGTGCTTAAGATATTTAGGCAGATCACTTAGATGCTTTTCTCCAAATGAGACAGATTCTTTTACTGAATAAACTGAGTCTCACAGATGTGATCCAGGCTTTCAATCTATTTCCTTCTCAAGCGAACTCTGCCCCCAGATGCAACCCTTGTAATTGGAGGTTGTGCAGGCTGAGTGTGGTGATGGTTCCTGCCCAACAGCTCCAGTACCCCCAACTCAGTTAGCGACCAAACCATGTAGGAACACTCCTCCCCCATGCATGGAGGAAGCGGCTGAGAACGGCCCTCATTAGCACATTGCAGCCTATTTTTCAGATCAGTGATGCAACAGGTAGTTTTGGCTTGTCAGTTCTCCAGTTTGCCCCAGAAAAAAGAGCTTTGCATGTCTCTCTGGGGTTGCAAAGTTTCATGGTCCTTGTATGAAACTGGATTAGACAGTGGTACAAGCCATCCCAGCACAGGAAGGTGTGGGCCATAACCATTTTCTGACTGGGATACTCATGGATTACGTATTGCTTGTAAACTGCTTGAACAAACAATAAAGAAAAGCTTAATTTAAGATAGTGGATGCAATTCAAGTTGCTTGCACAGTTAAGGCATTAATGATTTATGTCTTATTTGTGAAAGAGAAATATTTTTTCACTTCTCTGTCTGAAGCATACAATGGTAGTTTTGAAGATTTATGGAGTACATAGATGCAAAAAATGTCTAGCACTTACAAAAGTTTTGTATTTTGCTATCAAACTGCCAGGAAAAAAAAAAATCATAAAAGATGAACATACGGAAAATGACAGCACAGGGACAAACCATACACGCAAAATGGAAAATGAAAATGAGTGTTGGGAAATAGTGTGATACAGCTTGCGACGTTAATCATCTCGGAATCTAGTATTTCCTATGTAAGTAATCCTTTCCTTTCTAAGTACTACCAAACCTCTGGAATCTATATTTCAGAAGGATTAAAGCAAAGCATGTGTCTACCATGTAACAAAGCTTAACTTCAATCCAAAAGTTTTAAACACAGAGTATATTATTTAAAATTTTTAAATGCATTTCACACCTTTTATATCAAAGTTTTTGTCTTTGTCTCACATACACAGACATACTCATAGTAACCTGCTCAAAAATCCCCAGCTTTAAGAAACTGCATATCAAGCAGAACCTAAGTAAAGTTTAGAAATCTTAATTTCTTCAAAAACCAGAAAACAGCTATTGCTAGGTGGCTTGTACCTCTTTTCTTTACCATATATACAAATGTAATGATGGCATTTTGTGGACTATTACTTTTTAAGTAAACAAAAAATCAGTTTGATGTCAAATAGGTTGGTTGCAATAAATCTCTAATTCCAAGTAAAGGAATATTATTAATCCCTTTTTACATTTTTCCATTTAGAAATGCAGAATTACATGTGACCAAGGTGCTACACTTAAGGCAGAGAAGGTCGTACAACCTAATGTTTATATTGCTGGAATCTTCTCAACGGAAGACTTTCTTAATGGTTTATAACCCTGTTAGACTTAATCTGTTCAGCTTTTTCATGCTGGGAGTCTAATCCAGGGTGATTTTTTTTTTATTTTTTTTTATTTCACCAAACACTATTTAATCACTTCCAACAAAGTGCTAGGGAAAGAAAATGCATTGCTCTGCCAGTTAACGAACCTGCTGATCTTTCTGACAGCTTTTAAGCTTCTCTGCCAGATGAAACCTAGTAGGGGGTGCAATTTGTGTCAGGACTCCTTTCTCCTACTACTTTGAAAGCTGGACCAAACATAGTCCTGATATAAATACTTCAAGAATCCATGGTGCAGTTTCCTTCACTTTAGGAAAATTCCATTTTCATAAACAGAAGAACCTCTTAGTACTTCCAGCTCTGAGCAAGTCGTACATGGACCTTCTCAGATCTCTTGGAGATGGTGGGACTGGAGATGTGCCATCCTCACAGAGCAGCTAAGCAGGTTTCTCCTGGTTATGGTTCAAAAGACAGTAGCAGGATGTTCCTTGTGACAGTTGTTTCAAGCTCCTCCAAGCTAGAACAAAGCTGAAGACAAGCTGATACCGAGTTTATGGGAAATAAACTGGTGAGACAAGCAGTTTTGGGAGAAATATTTTAAAATTTCAAGTTAAAAAGCTTGGCAGAAACTATTCAGCTTCCACAAATTTGTAGGGGAATCTCTCACAGGAGATTCCAGCAAGATGTGTGAGATCCCCACTAAAAGTCTACCAACTTCACTGACACCCACCACTCCCATACTGTTCCCTCATTCATAGCCACTGAGTGAGGAAACCTGTAGGTTGCTCTGCCCCCAAGTCTTATAGAATGCAAGCAGCTCCACTTCCAAGCACCCTGAGCTGGAGGCTACTCCTCTTCTTGCTGAACTGCTCCTCAGATTTGCATGTTGCTGGAGACTCCAAAACTCATGGTAAATGATGACTAAAATTCATTTCTCTCTTTCTAATTTTCTTGTTTCTCACAATTGATAAAACTGAGTAGACTCTTCTAATGTGACAAGAAGATCCTTGTCACCAGCTCTGCTCCAGCCAGCCAGAGTTGGACTTTGCAGGGGTGGGAGCGGTTGGGTGGAACAGGGGTACAGGCATCTTTAAAACATGTTCTTGCAGGACTTGTATTTGGGCAGGAATGTTATGTGCTTGGTTTTCTGTTCGTATTCAAAATGAACTCTGTTTCTGAAAACCTAGTTTTTCACAGCCAAAATGATTTTTTCCATGAGCTGAGGTGGCCAATTCTGTGGAAAGATGGGAAGACACTAAGGTTTGGTGAAGAAAGGGTGACTGGAGATGGAAAACAGGAATCAAATTGAGAGGAATAGGAACGAGGAAGGAGAAGGAGACATACAAGAGTAGAACTTAAACCAGCTGGACAAGGAGAGCAGGAGATTGAGATATTTTGGGAGAGGACAGATTGGGATTCATACAGTGACATCTGGAACAGCCCAAGTGCTTGGGCACATGGAGGACAGAGGGGTGATTCATGACAGCCAACATGGCTTTACTAGGGGCAGGTCCCTCCTGGCTAACCTAGTGGCCTTCTATGATGGAGTCACTATGCCACTAGATAAGAGACAACCTATGGATGTGATCTATCTGGACTTCTGTAAGGCCTTTGACACGGTCCCCCATGACATCCTGCTTGCCAAATTGGAGAGATACGGATTTGATGGGTGTCCTAATAAGAAATTGGCTAGATGGTTGCATCCAGAGGGTTGTACTCAATGGCTTTAAGTCCAGATGGAGAGCAGTGACAAGCTGGGACCAATACTGTTTAACATTTTTATCAATGACATAGACAGAGGGTTTGAGAGCAACATCAACAAGTTTGCAGATGACACCAAGCTGTGTGGTGTTGTTGGTCCACCTGAGGGACGGAATGTCATCCAGAGTGACCTGGAAAGGCTGGAGAGGTGGGCCCAGGTGAACCTCATGAGGTTCAACAAGAGCAAGGGCAAGGTTATGCAACTGGGCCAGAACGATCCTCACCATCAGTACAGACTGGGTGATGAGGTATTAGAAAGCAGCCCTGAGGAAAGGGACTTAGAGGTGCTGATGAATGAGAAGCTGGACGTGAGCAGGCAGTGTGCACTTGCAGCCCAGAAGGCTAATCACATCCTGGGGTGCATCAAAAGATGCATTGCTAGCAGGTCCAGAGAAGTGATTCTGCCACTTTGCTCTGGTGATACCTCACCTGGAGTAGTGTGTGCAGGTCTGGAACCCTCAATATAAGAAGGACATGGACCTGGTGGAGCGGGTCCAGAGGAGGGCCACGAGGATGCTCAGGGGGTTGGAGCACCTCTGCTACGAGGACAGGCTGAGGGAACTGGGGTTGTTCCGCCTGAAGAAGAGGAGGCTCCAGGGAGACCTAATACCGGCCTTCCAGTACCTGCGGGGGGCCTACAGGAAGGCTGGGGAGAGTCTGTTTACAAAGGCCTGCAGTGACAGTACAAGGGGCAATGGCTTTAAACTGAAGAAAAGCAGATTTAGATTGGATATTAGGAATAAGTTCTCTACAATGAGGGAGATGGAGCTCTGGAACAGGTTGCCCAGGGAGGTGGTTGAGGCCCCTTCCCTGGAGACATTCAAGGTGAGGCTCGACGAGGCCCTGG
>JAOQGH010000001.1:37384468-37417617 GCA_025769975.1 Gallinago jamesoni
TTCCCTGGAGACATTCAAGGTGAGGCTCGACGAGGCCCTGGGCAACCTGGTCTAGTTGGGGGTGTCCCTGCTGACTGAGGGGAGGTCGGACTAGATGACATTTGGATGTCCCTTCCAGCCTGGATGATTCTATGATTCTATGACCTGCTGGCCATGTTTTTTCTTATGCAGCCCAGGATGTGATTGGTTTTCTAGGTTGCAAGCACATATGGCAGGCTCATACCTAATTTCTTATCTACAAGTATCCCCTAGCCCTTCTCCACAGGGCTGCTCTCAATGCGTTCTTCCCACATTCTGTACTGATACCCTCATGCAGATGCAGGCCCCTGCACTTGGCCATGTTGAATTTCATGAGGTTCACATTGGGCCCCCCACCTCAAGCTTGTCCAGGTCCCTCTGGATGAAAACCCTTCCCTCTAGTATATCAACTCTGCCACTAAGTTTGGTGTCAACTGCAAATTTGCTGAGGGTACACTCGATTCCACTGTCTTATGTCATTAATAAAGATACAGAACAGTAGCAGTCCCAATACAGACCTCTGAGGAACACCACTTGTTATTGGTTTCCATTTGGATATTGAGCCATTGACTTAAACTCTTTGGATGCAACCATGCACACAATTCCTTACCGATTGAATAGTCCATCCCTTAGACCCATATTTCTCTAGTTCAGGGGCAAGAATTTTGTGGGGGACCATGTCAAAGGCCATGTCCAGGTAGACAACATCAGCCATCTTTCCTTGTCCACTGATGCAATCACTCTAATATAGAAGGCTACCAAAATAGCCAGGCATGATTTGCTGTTGGTGAAGCCATGTTGGCTGTCTTGAATCACCTCCTTGTCACCCATATGCCTTGACATATCTTCAAGGAAGATTTCCTTCCGTGATCTTACTGGGCACAGAGATGAAGCTGACTGGTTGGTATTTCCTAGAGTCCTCCAATTTATTCTTTTAAAATATGTTTGTGATGTTTCACTTTTTCCAGTTACTGGGGACTTCATCTGACTGTCATGACTTTTCAAATGTGGTGAAGAGTGGCTTGGCAACTACATCTGCCAGTTTGCTCAGGATGCATCTAATTAGGTCCCATGGACTTGTGTATGTTCAGATTTCTCAGATGGTCTCAAACCTGATCTCCTCTTATGATGGGTGGGTCTTCATTGCTCCCATGCCTGCCTTGACATTAAGAGGCTGGAAAAGCTTGGAAAGAACAATTGCCATTGAAAACCAAGACCAAAAAAATTGCTGAGTGTGTTACTGCCTGATTAGAAAAAATTGCTCTTACAAATAAAGCAAGTGAAAATGAAGCTTCAGGCAGGCCAAATCAAGTTCAGACAAGGCAAGTCCTGGGGCTTTGTAAACTCAGTGCAAAGCCTGTGGCCTGTTCTTAGGAGTGCCAGTACTGTATGCACAAGACTGCAGGGACACACCAAAACAGGATCAGCCCAAAAGTATTTCCCCATGCAATCACGAATGCCCAGAGAGCCTTTTTGTTGCGGCATAATTGCCTGCAACCTGATTCTCACACACCTCACATATCCACTCAGAAGACCCACTGAATTCAGTAGGGAAAATAGCCATTAATTTCAGTTGACTTTGTATAGTTTTTCATTCTGGGTGCAATAATGAGTGAATGAGATGCTTCCCTGGGCCTACAGATAAAAGGTTGCACAAAAAGCTGTGCTGGCTATAGGGCACATCCTGCTCCTATTAAAAGCAAAGCAGGAGAATTCAGGTATAGTCACTTAAAAATAACAATAATGATGACGACAACTACAGCTACTATCAGGGTATTTACCTTTTGCAGTAAACTACTGGTTTTCTGCAAAGATGAGTTCTGCAGCTGCTAACCTGTGGGTAGCTTTTGTCCAAAGCCTTTGAATTTATGGTGAGTAATTTTATTATGATGATGAGGCAGGAACGCGTTTTCAGTGAAACAGATGATGAGTAAGCTGAACTAAGGCAGTTTTCAAGGAAACACCTCAGTCATACATGACCTGGTGCAGCCACCGAGGTATAAATGACTTTGCTGGGCTTCTGAACAAAGAGAAATGTGTAACCACAGGAAGCAGGCACCCCATTTCACGTTAAGAGTTTATTCTTTCTGGACCCAAGTACTTCTACAAAGAAAGGACACACAAGGAAAAACAGAGGGTACCTTTTTCACAGTGGGTTTCATTTTACAGTAAAGAAGAAATAAGAAGTCCCAACCCAGTACAATTGCTATGGAAAGCAAAGCCCCTGCCTTTGTGTCTTCAGCTGCTGTTACACTTCTTGCTTATTCCTCCACTGCTGTTTTAACAGAAGTGAAAGCATTTGACAATACACAAAGTAGCAACAAGGGAAAGTTGCAGAAGGAAATTTTTTTTTAATCCCCACATTTTTCCACAAATGTTGAGATTTTTTAAGGAAAATCCATTTGTATTATCCCTTTGAAGCCTGCAGTGTAAGTTTCTAGTTACACACTCGCAGCACGGAGTTGGAAGGGACCTTAAAGACCATCTAGCTCCAATCCCCCCTGTGGGACACCTCCCACAAAAGCAGGTTGCTCCATAATTTCCTCAGAATAAGACCTCACAATAACCATATTAAATCTTCAGGTCCTTTCCCCGGTGTGGTGGAACAAAACCTACCAACAGGTGCAATTTCAGAGGGGATGATGTGGAGTCTGCTTAAATAGTCCTTGCTACCTCCCCATGCCTGCCTGCCTGCCATCAGCAAACACTTTCCCTTGCACTCACATAACTGCGGTACCTGGCTATAATCCCAGACCAAGACAGCTCAGCTGCCTCTTGTCTTTCACTAAACTGCCTGCCGGTCAGTTTTCAGTCCCCCCCTGAAGTGGCTTTCACTGACATTTCATAGCTATTTGAGGTAGAAATTTATTAGATGCTTTCTGTCATTCAGATGTTTGATTATGGCTATATCATTCTGGCAGCAAAATCAATGAGCACCTTATATTAAGTAGAGCCAGATCCCATGAGCTAGCTGTCACACTGTCAAAGATGAGGCTTTTTTTCCACCAGGGAAAAACTTGCTGAGAAAATCTCCTGTTGGTGGCCTGTGAACAGGCTTGAACCCAAGCCTTTTGGCATAGCTAAGGGTACCTTTTCCTGCTTCTGAGATCTCATTTGCAATGTCATGATCTCCTGGAAATAGAGGCTCCAGGCAGGAAAGACAAAGGAAGTCTTTTTGATGAATTCCTGGATCTGGGAGATATCAGGCTGTTCTACCCTGTCTCTGTGCCCCAGGCTTTTCAGAGGGTGCTCAGGGTGGTAGGGGAGGACAACTGTCCTGAGCGTTGTGCTCGGCCCTCTCTGCACACCCAAGCTCTGCACTGGCAGAACACTGATTGATGGCTTTGAAGAAGTTTCTTCAAAGCTTTTTCACACATTTCTAGATTAATATGCCTGTGTGCTTGTCTTTAGCAGTTCAGCTTAATTGTAACTTTTAATGTGTGTTCTCTTTTCCTTAGATACCCTCGATGTGAGGGTATATATGAGAAAAATCTCACCCAAAGGTTTATGAAATCTTGCAGAAGCAAATAAACATGGGCAGAAAGACTAGGCAAGTGATTGTCCCCTTGTACTTAGCACTGGTAAGGCCCCTTACGTACCGTGTTCAGTTTTGGGCACCTCACTACAGGAAAGAGATTGAGGAGTTGGAGAGCATCCAAAGAGCAACAAGGCTGGTGAAGGGTCTAGAGAACAAGTCTTACAAGGAACAACTGGGGGAACTGGCATTTAGCCTGGAGAAAAAGAGGCTGAGGAGAGACCCCTCTGAGAAGGGGTTGTAATGAGGTGGGGGTCAGTCTCTTCTCCCAAGTAACAAGTGACAGAATGAGAGGAAATGGTCCGAAGTTGCAACAGGAGAGGTTTAGGTTGGATATTAGGAAAAAAATTTTCATAGAAAGCATTATCAAGCATTGGAACAGGCTTCTCAGGGCTCTGATGGAGTCATCATCACTGAAGGTATTTAAAAGACACGTAGAGGTGGTGCTTATGGACATGGTTTAGGGGTGGACTTGGTAGTATTAGGTTAAGGTGTTTTCCAACCTTAACAATTTTATGATTCTGTGAAATTACACCTGGCAGCAGGAAGACATCTCTGCACTTGTTTTCCTTGCAGAGGAGCCAGAGAGCTTAAAATGAAAGCAGATGGGGTACATTTCCAGCTTTCCCTTTCTCTCCTAAAGAGGGAGCTAGAAAGCTGGGTGGGGTTTTTTGATTATTTTTTTTTTTCCAACTAACCTCATAACTGCTGTATCCCATTAATTCAATTAATTTTCTATTATTATTTTAAAATAATGAGGGTGGAAATAATTTTACTTGCATTTAGTGCTTCCTTTAACCAAGTTTTAGTCTGTCAGAAAAAGAACTGAGTGGCAAAGTGTTAATAGAAAAAACCTAATGAATAGATGTTTGAAATGTCTCCAGGCTTGACTTAAATTTGGCATATGTGATTTACTGTAGCTAGTTTTTATGGATTTTACATCTTAAAAATAACAAGTAGAAATAAGGGAAGCTTTCCGAAGTACCATGGCAATACTCCAACCCTCCCATTGAAGGTCAGATGTTGTATTTCTGCAGTAACATCCCTGCTCCCCCACACCTCAATAACTGCCAGTCTCCAAGCTGTCAAAAAGTAAAAAATGTAAAGAATAGTGTCCTCTTATCTTGAACACTAGATAAAGTTCAGATTCTGAGAAAGAAGTAATGAAATTGAAATACGTTCAGGGAATGGCAATCTGTGGACATTACTCATTGTATGTGGGCACTGGGGAAAAAAAGAACTATCTAGGGTAAGGGAAGTCCTGGCTGAAAAACAAACAGATAAGAATTGTCTTTAAATGTAGCTACATTGAAACAAGACTCCTACAAATTAGGGCAGCCTTCAGCTGACCAGGAGAGACAAGAACACTATTATTTCCGAAATCAAATATCACCATGTATAAGCATTTACGAAGAATATAGGTGTGGTTTCCACTGACACAGGCACTAGATACAATTACATCAAAAATCCTATCTAATCTCTATTCCTCAAAAGAGGGATTCTTTTAAAAACAGAATTAATGCTAACATTGGGATAAATGAAAGGATTGTTCCCAAGAGATCTACTGATCTGTATAGATGTCTTCTAACCCTTTATGCAGAAGATTGGTGGTAGTGGTACAAGCCAGAGGTGAACTCACCTAAGCTTTGTAGGATGGACTCTTATTTCTGCATGGAAGTTTCTTCCCTGAGTTTGAAATGGAGCTCACTAAAAAAGAATACGAAGCTACTTTGTTTGTTAGTCTTACACACCTGTATCCTGGGTGCTTAACTGAATTTTCTTCTGCTGTTTTGGTGGCGATCCTAGTTTTCATCAATAAAGACATTGTCGTGGTTTGGGCCGGAATGGCCACTGGCCCTCAAACCAGGACAACATCTAACTGAGGGAGGAAGCTGAAGAAGGCTAATAAAAGTATTATTAATATTTATTTTGATGGTGGTAACATCAGCAAGCCTCCTGACATATTCTGTTTTCCTCTGTGTCTTTTGCCAATTATTTTACACTTTTCTATTTCTATTTCTCCTTCTAAAGATGGAAGTAATAACCCCTGTCATCTTCTGTAAAATGCTGTGGAGCCTGGCAAAGCCAACTACAGTGTCAGAATAAGAAGTTTCTATTTCTTAGAGCACATCTGTTTAAAGAAAATGCCACCTGTAAGGTGCTGTAGATTTAGCATCTGATAAAGAATGGCACAAAGCCTCTGGAATTTTAATGTGGTTCACCTTGAAAGAACTGAAGTGGCAGTAAAATCAACCACACTTTTAGGTTTCTTGAATAAGACAGAAAACACTTCCTCTTTCAAGGATGAACAGTGAACCTATTCTACTCTATGAGAATCTTCACACCTTCCCCTAAATAAAGATATGCTTCAAATGCTTACCTTTCCTTTGAAATTTCATGACTTATGCAAGTCATCCACATAATCATCCTATAATCATCCACAATCACTTTTAGACAATTTCCTATTAGTTTGTTGTGGTTCTGTGTGCTGCAAAATCAGCTGGGGAGTTTGAAAGCAGGTTTGAAAGCAGTCTAAAGGACTTGAATGCGCTGATAAAAGTGGAATTTGGATATTTTATATGTTCCTCTGGAATTAAGGTATTATGGAGATTATTGAAAAATTATTACAAAACACTGGGATTAATCTGAGACATACACTTGAAGTCTCCTTGCAACTCTGCTACCATCTATAATAATTTTTCTGGCAGGATTTGTCCTCTGTAAATCTATAGTTTGTGCTGTTAGTTTTTATTTACATTTGATTCACTACAGAGGATGTGTCTCAGGAAAGCGATAACCTAATATTAAAACAAAATTTCCCAAAAAGGTATTATCTTCCTTGGTTGGAGAAAAGCCATTCCTAAGCCTAGGTACGGAGTTTATTCCACCTGTTTTCTGTGACATAAAGAATACACCGTTTAAATTTAAAAATAAGAAGTCAATTTCTTTTCCACTTTACCCTAAATAGTTCTTTTCCTTCCCTGGTGCCTCTTCAAAGACAGGTGTGGAAACGGGCTAAGAGGCTGGTCCTTGAAGGCAGCTGCCTGGATCTGTCTTGCAACATTTAGTACTGATTTTATTTGGAGGTGACTTAAGATCAGGTTTTTTTCTAACATTGTTAATGGGGATTTTTTGTGGTTTGGGTGTTGTTGTTTTTTTGCATTGCAAGTTGAATTAATAATCTTTGCCTTTGTAAATATTCTCTTCATGAAGAGAATACAGAACTCTTGAATGCCATCACCGGAGAAGTAAGAAAACTAGCAATTTTTAAGGATAAGCAATAGGCAATTTAGTTTTGCACCACACTCTCTCCCAGAGTTTGCCATATGGACACCATGTGCTCAGGACGCTCAACCTGTATTTTTCACTCCTCAGGCTGGTTGTAGCTCTGAGGCTCAGCTTCACGAGCACATGTGGCTTTTCTAACTCAGGATCAGGACTTTGTACAGTTTGTGAGATTTGAGAAACTGTACATACATATCTGGTCTGCTTGCGTCCCTTCCTTGCTGTGTTTAGGTCAGCAATTCATATTGTTCAAATAACCAAAGCCATCATGCCAAAACAGTAAAAGAAACTCTCTGCCCCAAAGAGTTTCCCTTAGCATAACACTGGAAAAAACACATGAGGGTGGACACAACGACACAGGAAAGTAGACACGTATGGACAGTATGGCCTGGAGCACTGAGAACATACATAAGAATTATCTTTGTTTACCTATATGCAAGTGGGATGTTATAGTGTTTTTGTCTCATGACAGGGCACTTCAGTTACATTAATCTCACGGGGTTGTTCTATTGTAACATGTAGAAGGTCCCAGGAGCCACCTGGCCAGGCGCATTAATGGACTTTGCTCACTGTGGACTTCCTACACCTGTGGGGACATAGCCTGAGCACTTTGTCACACAAGTGAGGGAGGGGCGAGAAGGGGATAAGGGGTGGGTGGGCTAAAAGAGGGAGAAATGATCAGGCAAGAGGAGGTAGACAGTCATCATGGAGCAACTACTCACTGGTCTGTGATAAAACACACACTTTACCCCAGGGACCAGGAACAGTGCATGTCTGAAGAGAGGCCAGAGACAAAAAAAATAATGAAATATATTAATTTGAGTAGGATATGGGAGCATACTGAGCTCTTGGCATAGACGAAGGCAGACCATGCTAGACATAGAAAATGAAGTAAGGGGGAAGAGGCAGCACTGGCCAAGGGCAGTGTAATTAAGGCTGAAGGAGGGGATCTATGAAAGAAGAGAGTCATGACGACTTGATGGTGCTGCTTATCCACTGCTGCTTGCAGGTGAGGAGGAGAGCAGCATGACCACAACACTGGCAGAGAAGGATTTCCACAGCCAAGCAATGTGAACTTCAGCGTCAGTGACCACCTGGGATGTTCAAAGCTTATGCCTTTCCCAAAGAGCAAAAAGGAGGTCTGTGTAACATCTGCACTCGGTTTTGGTGTCCAAGCCTAAAGGTAGAAAATATGCTTTGATTTTGGGCCCAGCTCCAGAGCTCTGCTTGTTGCTTTTGGATGATGCTCGTGAGGAATAGCATCTCTTCAGCCTGCTGGAGGGGAAGGACTGCCCCTAACTCAGCTTTTTGCTTTGTGTGCCAGTAATATGTCCCACCAGCCCTCAGAGCAGTCCACTATAAGGTAACAAAACAAAAGCATCATTTTTCCCTGCAGTTTAACTTTTTCTACTGTATGTCTTTTTCCTTTAGGGAATTTCATTAGTATTCGTGGCATTCTTTGGAGGTATACTATACATCGTTTCTGAGAGTCAGAGGCTTAAAAACCTGTGGTAGCATCAGGCAGGTTTGTTTCCTGTCACTTATTGCCCTGCTTGTATGAACACTTACGTTTTTTTCTAAAGCGCGTATCTTGTGGTCAGCTGCATCTGGTGCTAATACACAATTACGGTAAATTTACATTTTACCAGCTGAAATTTCCTGTAAGTCTTCTGTGGGCTAGAAATACAAAATGAAACTAAGCAAGCCTGTTCTAACAAATGAGAAATATTATTTGATTTTATTTATTTTTGTTTGTTTTGCCATACCACTAGCTGGACTGGCTCCTGTCCGTACTAAAGCTTGTGCCAAACATGAAAAAAGCATATGGCAAATAGTAATTTTAAAAATATTTACAAATGCTTTCCTCTGTCACAATAAACCTTGATACTCTGTGGAGCCTTAGGGGTGGGGATGTTTCTAGTGATCAGTCAGCTCTGAGGGAGGTTGAAAAAGATCCCTTTTGCTCTGTGTATCGGTCTAAACTGTGCATAAGAACAAGAACACCATGGTTTCCTACTTGTTATCTCACATTAAAGTCTGCAGTTCCTAGAGGCAGAGTCCCAGGTCCAAAGGTGTTTGCTTTACATGACTTAAATAGAAGTGGCTGGCAGCATTAGGTATAGGTTGTATAAGGTATGAATAATTATTAGATAGTATATGTAGCTGTGACTGGAAATTCCCTACTGTGATACATACAATAAATAATGTTGGTAATGAAAATTATGTTTTTTCTCCTTTCCAGGGGAAAAGGAAGGTGATCAGAACTAGCAGCATCCATATCAGTTGCTTATTCCTATGCAAAATGTTTTCCTATGTCCCCATGTTTCCCATCCAGAAGAGAGGAGGATTCAGTTTGTTCAACCCTATGCTCCTCTATTGACTAGTGAAGCCAGGAAATGTACAAAAACCTTTTTCTCAGCCGGCAATCTTTCCTTAAGCTGATCTTTCATAATCAGGCAGGTGAAGACAAGCACCCTCTGTGCTGCTCCAGGATGGAGGCAGAGACTACTGAACCCTGCAGCCGCGGGGATAGATGAGCACCTCACCTGCCTGGAGGGCTGAATCCAAACAACACCCCCTTGATTCATTTTGTATCCAGCCTGGCTGATGTAAAGGGATTTGAGGATCCACCATTCGACCTTGCGTGGTGCTTTGCGCCACTCTTGGTCAAAGTGTGTGGCGTGTGCTGATTCGATAATCACATACATGCCCTTCACCTTGGTATTGCATAGGTGAGTGAGGAAATAAGCTGTGTGTGCTGTGTAGCCCCACATCTCTGCTGAGCAGCTTGCTTTTGCTTGGAGGAAATTATTTCTGCAGTGCGAAGGTACCTGGGAACACCACACGTTTTCGTTAAAGGGTGGTGCTTTGTGGCTGAGAATATCAGAAAGTCATGTGGTAAAGGCACCAGCGACCTTTCGAACAGGCTGACAGAAAGTGGGGAGCAAGAAAAACATTCATTTTGCTTGGGTATATTTGCTTGTGTTCTAGATGCCTTTCCAACCCGACCTTTTGAAAACCATCTGTTTACACATCCCACACACAGCTAGATCAGCAGTGAGGGATAGGGTTAGAAATGCAGAGCTGAGTGAGGTACAACCACCTCGCTTGCACCACCCCAGCCCTCTGCCCAGCATCCTCAGCTAGGTGCTGGGGGCTGATCCAGGCCCAGAAGATGGCTGGGCTCCTGCTCCCTCTTTGGGGCTGTAGAGGCTGTGGCCACAGGGGACTTTTAATTTAGATGCCAGGATATGGCAGTGCAGCTCCCACAGCATCTGCCCTCCTCACACAGAGGATGTGGGAGAGGAGGAGAGAAGGAAAGCTTCCCCAGAAAGCCGATTTCTTCACTGCAGTGTCACAGAAACTATACACATCAAAGAGATTTTGATGCTAGGAGCCTTCTATAGCTTAGATATATGGTTAAAATGCCAAAGTCATTGCGTTGATAAACATGCACGTATAAGTCTATATGAGAAGCCTAGGCTCATCCCAGATGCTGCAAGAGGGACATTTTTGGATGCTATTTCAAAATTCTTGACTGTGTTTTGTTCCAGTGATAGTAATGGCCTATGGCCATTTAAAGCTGTAGCCTGGCTTGGGTGAGGACAGAGCTGCCTCCAGGGTCTGCCTGAGCTTCAGACTCTTTGATTTCCTCATCACAAGGTGCAACATCTCAGTGTACAATTAACTTGAAGAGCAGACTTTTATTTTGACTTTTAGGAGGCAGGAGGAGACATCCGTGACAAAGTCACTGGGGAAGATAAACTGGGTGAGAGTGCTTTTGGAAGGTCATACCATACAGAAGAGCACAGCAGGAAGACCTGGCCTCAGCAAGCAAAGCAGAAAATGCATCACTGTCAAAGAATGGCAGGATGGTCTGTAAGCAGAGGTGAGAGCTGGTAGCCATCCAGTGGTCTCCAAAGTTGGTGGAAACCACAGAACAGCATGCAGGAAGAGTTCAGTAGCCCCTTCTCTAGCATTCTGTATGCATGTGTGAAAAGGATTTAGTGAAGGCTGGTGCACACGAATGATTTGCATTGCACTTCATCAAGTCTCAAAGTAAGAAATGAATGGCTTCATACCACACAAACATCTCCAAATAAATACAATTTGGCATTTGGTGTTAAATTGGAAAGCACACCTCTATAGTTTGTATGTAGAGCTACAATCTAGAATTTGATTCAAGATCTAGCAGAGTCCTTGTGCAATATCAGACTGACCCTTAAGTGGAATTAACAAATGTGAAGTCTAATTTCACCGTTATGAATTTCAATGGCTTTATTCTTCCCCATTTAGCTTTCATTTTCACTCACCTCAGTTGATGGTTATCATTCATTCTTAGATCCTCTACATCTGATATTTCTTTAGTCATACTTTTCATGTTGTTTCATGCATATCAGTTAAATTCCTTGAGGGTTGATAAGCCTGGCTTGAGATTTTCATGAAAAGACTTCTGAAGAGATGATCCTAGCCACATATAGAATCACTGGTTTGCTTTGAAAATGTCCACGTTTCCAAATGACAGATATATCTTGTGCTTCCTGTACTCCACTGGAGCACTGTTTCCAATCTTTCTTGACTTCTCCCTGGTCAGACTCTCAGTCAGGATCCTAACCTCACCCAAAAGTTAACTGCCATTTTTTTGACTGAGGATCTTCCTCTTCACCTGCTCCAAGTTACTGTGGCAGTTTCTCAAGCTATGTGGCGTATTCCTGTTCTTGCTCTTTTTGTAGTTTATATTCTTCACTCTTGTTTCTTAATAATCTCATTCATAGGCAGACATTCAGCTTTCCCTCTGTGCTGAGGGAAATCCACTCCACCCCTGGAACTTGTCATTTTCTACCCAAGCTAAAGACCCTGTGTTCTCTCTATGAATGACCAACAGCATCTTCAGCTCAGTATGGTCAAATGGAGTCACACTTGTCTTCCTAAGTAGCTTCCTTCTAGATCCAGGCTTTCTTCAGGCCTGCAAGTCAGGTATCTACTCCAGGTCAGCTCTCTTTGAGTCCTTACATCCTAATTGTCACCGAGTCTTGCAAGTTCTACAGAACCTACAAATACACCACCACCAAACACAACACTAATTCCATCTACACAGTTAAAAATTAGCAGCCAGGTTTTTATTGTATCTTCATTTTCATTCTTGTTCTGCTCAAGTACCCTTTTTCTGACCTTGAGCAATGCAGTCGTCTTGTTTATACTGTTTTAAGATGTCTCAATCTCAGTTTTTTCAGTGTGTTTAAACAGGTAGCCATCCCTACTGCATCCCTCAGCAGATTTTCCTTTCTCCTTTGAGTCAAAATCTACCTGTATGCATTGGCATGGCTTATTACCCTCCTTCTCATCTGCTGTGCATTGTACAGATATCTTCTACCTGGGCACTATTTTTCTGTTGCTTCACACATTGAACGATATCATGGTTAGACATAATTTCCAAGAAAATATCTGGCTTGTTTTATAGCCTGATGGTGTCCAGTTTCCAGAAGTATGAGAAAGTGGACAGGAGTTTCTTCGCTCACCTATGCTTCTGCTGGCTTGTTATATATTGTCAGCAAATACTGAACTTACTTTGCGGATAAAAGTCTTATAGGACCACTGGTCTTCTAAACTTTGTGCTACCTACCATGCTTCAGTCAAAAGCTGCTGAGACAAATGTGTGTACACAAGCTGATGAGACCTAGTAGATGTACCATTTTTCATACATTTTCTTGAAATTTTTCGTAGCAACTGCCTGGTTAAAGAGTGCAGTTATTTGAGGCAGTTGTGCTCATAATACTAAGTCATCACTGGCTTTTGACCCCACAGCCTACTGTATGCACAAGACTCAGGAGCAGCCTGTGGTTTCACTAGATATTTTTTGTAGCAGAAAACCCCCTTGCAGAACTGTAGCCTCTGCTATGGGGAAATTGGTTAGCCTCATATGGCACACCCTGATCGTGTTTCCCAACAGCGCAAAGCTGAGGCAGAATACCAAAAGATTTAACAGCTTCTAGCTGGAAAGTCCTGTGTCTAAAAGTGGAGACATAAAGTCAGCTTGTTTGCCTCAGGAATTGAAAAAGTACTACAAGAGATTGAAATTTTCTAGCCAACGGAAATAACCAATTCAGTAAATCCATAGTATTTTCTACAACTTTTTCACTAAGAAGGGAGTGGGGAAGTTAAATGCAACCTCCCAAGGTTCCTGTTGTACCAATGCATTTCTCTTGTAAATGATCTCACCAGCCTTGTTACCTTCACTTTGACATATCTACCTTGCTATATGTATCAAAAGGAATATGAGTGTACTGTTAAATATCTAACTCTGCTGCATAAGCAACTTGTAATGAAAAAAAGTAAAAAAAAAAAGCTCTCTTTTTATTTTCAGCCTTCTCAAAAATGATAACAATGAAACATTGTGACCCAGGGCTCTGGCTAGGAAACCCTGAATTCCATCTTAAACAAAAGTAAATGAGTCTTGCCAGGTAAGCTCTGGCACAAAATTTAGCTTTTATACAATGTAAATTAACAAATCCTAAAATTCTGTAAGAGTAATGAAACTTTTCCCACATTTTCTGCACGCCAGTCTGTCATCTTTTGGGAATCCTGTTTGATCAGCAAACAGGTTTAGTATGGGATGGTAACCCCAACACTTCGGTGATAACTGCTCAAGATGTGAAAATGAGTCATTTCCAGCTCATACATGTAATTACCACTCCAGCTCAATAGCAAACGAGCAAGCCAGCCCAAGAAAACAAGAAACTAGTTTAATTACAGCCATAAATTGCTTTATTAGTGTAAGATATCAAACTTGGGTAAATCAGTTTGTATAGGTTTCCACTCACGGAAAAATGTTTTCGTCCTTGGAGAACAGGTTGGGGCAGGAGAGGAAGGCTTGAGGAGCTGGATGGAAACATGCGATGAATTCAGCCTCTCCTGAGGTAGCAGGCACTGAGTGTGGATGCTGTAATGCTCCACACGCTTACACCACCATACACACACACCCCCCATCCTTAGCTGCAGCCCCTGAAGTAGGGTTGTTTCACCCCTCGGCTGCGGAGGTGATGATTCACCTGCAGCAATTAAAGAAGATCATGTCAATAGGCCTGCATCAGAATGTGACCCCAGAGCTTTGGGCCACCTTCCTCAGTCCCCCAGAGGGGAGACTACACACCTCTTCCCTCACAGGTACCCATCCCTGGGTGGGCTCACTTGAGATGTGCTCCTCTGTTCACTCGAGGTATATACTCACAATTGCTTTGTGTCTAAACACATCTATCTCCAGCCACGTTTTCCTTCTCATTCTTCAGCTGAGAGAACCCATTTCCACAATGTTCATTTTCCCTGCCTTTCTGCATCTGTAATACAGATGTGTCTGAAAACTTTTAATTGCCATGCGTGATATCTATTTCAATGCGTTTCTAAAGTCTGATTTTTAAAGAATACGAGCCATTAATTTTTTTCTTGTTATGCATTAGCAATCAACAGGTGATACAGTCTCTCTCTATGCCCTACTAGTAATAATCACCCTTGACTTGACATTAGCCACTCCTTTTCATTGTTTTCTTTACTATCTTGGAAGTGTAACCACAAACTGTTTTTGTTGCTCATATTTTTTTTATTACTTTATTGTCAATTTGCTTTTATGAGTCAGCCAGATAACTTGTTCAATAGCCCTGTGACTAATTTAGTTCCTTTTTTTTTTTACAAACAGCTACACCAAAGAGCACGTAAGTAAGATTTAAGTGCTACTTTAATGCATTGTGTTTGAACTCTTTGCTCCTTTGCTGCAAACTGTGCTCACTGCTTAGCTTTGACCACAACTGAATAAGATCACAGTGGGATTCATTCCTCTCCTTAAGAAAAAAGTTTGTTCACCTCGAAATTGTTACAGCTGGCTTGACCATCTCTACTTTCCAGCGGCCCAGCAAGAGCAGGTATGTAATGCTATTAGAAGTACGCAGGGAAGCTACGGCTCCTTTGAGCCCTATCTCACTGTGAGCCAGGGTAGCAGTTACCCTCCATTTCATGAGGTCTATCATTTGTTTTTCTGTTGTTTTAGCCATCTGTGCAAGCTGAAGGCAGACAGGGGTCGGAGCTGAGCTTCACGCAATGTTCCTGGCAGGTCAGGTTTGTTGCTTGGTCCCCAGATGAGTTTCTGTCCACACAGCTCAGCAATTCTTAAAATGATGTGTCTGGTGGAAAGAAAATTTGGCTTGCCTCTGGCACTCTGAGGTAGATGTGGTGATACAAAACCAGGCTATCAGATGGTTGTACTGCACTGGACCTTTTCTACTGAATTTCGTTGCAGACCTTCCCCTCACCACAGCCCTCTCAAACACATGAAATGTTTCCTTTTCAATCATTTCATTTAATAGTTAAACTCAAGTGTGTAGTCCAGGTGCTAGGTATAAATGAATTAATTCTGATTCAGAAAAGTTGGATTTTGTGCAAGTTGCATGAGTGTGTACACCTCTCAGTAAGATAATGTTGTGTGCCTGTACTTTGGGGTGGCAAAGCAGGGCTATAGTGAAAAGGAAATTCATCTCTCTTCTGGGCTAACCCTCAGCCAGACATTTTTAAACTCAAGGCTATCTATGTCCCCTTAGTCCTCCTTGAAGGTGAAAAACAGTAAGGGTGTTTGTGCTGATATGTCAGCATAGCAAAAGCTACTCGGATGCTGAATTTATTATACATGACTGCATATTTCTGTGGCTGAGGAGGTATTGCATAGGACTCTTCTAACTCAAATATAGACAAACTGAGAATAACTGCCAGCAAGAAAACAATAACAGTAAAAAGGAGCAAAACCCACAGACTTTCCTATGAAGATAAAACCAAATAACTGCAGGTAAGAAATAACCAGCCAAGAACTAAAACTCCCACACTTAATTGTGAGACTCATTATTTCTTATGTGGGTGAGTAAGAATCTCTTCAATTAATGGTATCATAAAAGATGAAAGGGACAGAGAGTAACAGTATCATCTGAACCAGATTAGATAACAGTATTTTGTAGGAGCTTACAAGGTGCTGCTGAGTTTCATAAACATAATATGCAAGTGAATATGATTTAAAAAAAAAAGAATAAAGAGTAGAGAGAAGATGAGGATGGTCACAATGAAGTAAAATGATTATTTTTAGAAACAGTTAAAATGCGTCACTGAATGATGTGCAGTCTTCTTAAGATATGGGGGCTGAGAGTGAAGAAAGGGTGGTTTGGGATTTTCTGAAAATAGACATTCACGCATTAATACAAACACCCATACACTATTCTGACAGATTTCCTCTATGCTCAGCCAGCATTATCTGGGTCACACCTTGTTGGAAACAGTAGGTCCTGAAAAGAGATCAATGAGAAGGGATGAGTTTTGGCCCTATTCATCAACTCAGAAAGGCTGGGGTCTGGAAAGGGCCAAGCAAGGTAAAAAATTAGAGAACTTTCCCTGGAGTGGGAGAAAAAGACGACCAGGTGATCTGAGAGAAAAATGTCTAGTTACAAAGAAGTCAAAGAAAAGCAATGAAAATTTGAAACTGAAACAAGGACTGAGGAGGAAGGTTAAAACCAGACCAAAACTTTGCTCATTTTCCACCTGAACCTCTGAGCAAATGCTCACTCGGTCTGACCATGAGGCCAGAGAATGTACTGGGAAGCACAGGCACAAACAGGAGCAGAGTTTTCCATGTGCATGGGGCAAGGCAGAAATATTTCTGATTTTGTCCCACCTGGAGGCAAGTTCTGACACAGATGGAGATCCTGGCTGGGTCCTTCCCAAGATCCCTGGTACATCACTTCTTTGTGCTTTCAGAAATACTCCACAGAGAAATCCACACAAGCATCTTGTCCTGGAAATGATAGATCATGCTAACAAATAAATCAAAAAGAGTCTTCAGTATTAAAAGTGTCTTCTTGAAAATTCTTCTGTATTGTCAGCCATTTTCTCACACAATTTCAGAAAGTTTTTCAGAAATGCCCCTTTAGAGTAGCAAATGGCCTAGCAAAATTGAAAATATGTGAATTGATGTTGTAAATGATCTAACAAAATAAAAATTATGTTAAATGAGTGCTGTATGGATAAAAAGGGTACCTAAAACTATTAAACAATTGTAGAAGGAGGACTGACGTTCAGACTAGAGCTATTCCTTGTCTCTAGTAAGTCTATAAAGGTCAGGAGGCCTTTTCCATGTCCCCAAAGACCACCTCTGGTTTGAGACAAGGCTTTCAGTAAGGTTCCATGGGTAGTCAAACATCATTTCTGTAAAAAGTGCAAACAAAAATATGTTTGGGGTTGTAATATTTTTTAAAGTTTTTTTATGGCACGTGAAATGTTTATTGGGAAGCAATTTCTGTCACTGGATAGAAACAACATAGCCAAAGTGTCTTTCACTTTTCATCTGAGACTTTTATTTTGTGCGGGGTAAGAGATACCTAATTTGCACATCTCTGTACAGCTTGTTTTGGAGATACAGGCACAAATGCATGATAAGTTCATCTTTTAGTTGCTGTTCTTTCCCTAGAGTGTGTTCATGCAGCATTTGTGTGGTTGGTCTATACGTAATTTTAGAGTTCATAAGAACTCTCTGAAGACTAGTTCAAGGTTTTAAAATGAATAATTTTTTTCTATTTATATCCATGTCACTAGCCACTTGTCATAAATACCACCTCAGAAGTATACCAAGCTGTTCTTTGCAGTGTTCAAGAAACAAATAATTTTTACAAAGCCTATGGAAAAAAAAAAAACAGTTACTAGACAGGCAATATGAACTTCACCAACTAAGTAGCACATATGAACTTTCATCACTGTTTGTTTGTTTCAGACAAAAAATCTCAACAATCTATTAGTTCATACATAATTTTTCTTAAACTACTCTCAATCTATGAACTAAGAGAACAAGCACATGAATGACATAGGGAAAATGACAGCATTTTATATATTTTCTACAAATCTCTGAAAAGTACTGCACACATTTTAAATTAACTGTTTTCTGGTATTTTATGTACCTCAAGAATTTTGTCATTTATCAGTAGATTATGGCACTTCCATAAATTCACAGACATTTTATTCCAAACATTCTTCTATTGGGCTAAACGAGGAAAAGGATTTTACCACACATCTTTGTAATCAAAACCAAAACAGTTTAGCTTTAGGGTGAGTAATAAATTCTTTTCAGCACTAATTAAAAGGCATGTTCCCTGTGTGTCTGTATTGGCCAAAAGAGAAGCATAGTTTAGGAACCAAAAAACTGCAAGGCTGGACCATACAAATTAAGCTCATGGTGTGTGGTGTGTTTCTGATGATGTGAAGCAACCCACATTCTTCATACTTCCATTCTCAAGACTATATATCAGGTGCAAATGTGAAGAATTTTGAGGCTATTTAGAGAAAATAAGAATATTCTCAGCAAATGATGTGAACACTGGTGCTTCTTTTTGATGCAAAATTGTGAAAGTGCAGAATCTATACTAAAGTCTCAACCTCTTCTATACTCTTTCTTTCATTTATCAATTATTCATATCAAGGTACAAATAACAATAAAAGAGCCTTATATAAATATCCAGAATCCAATTACCCAATTAAAATTACTTCTTAATCAAAAGGAGTCTTTCCATTGATTTTTGTGAATTTTTAAATCAATCAGTCTGTAACAGAAACCTAAAACAGCACCAGCTGAGCGATGAATTATACACTTCAAGTGAACAGCATTCAACTACCTTTTCACTAGAGATAGTAAGGAACTGCACGTGGTCATCACAATAAATTGGGTAAAACTGAGTTCTTCAGTGTTTTTTTCAGTCTGGTAGCCAAATTTTCAATTCAGGTAACTATTTTAAACATTAGTTGCCCCACAATATATCATCATGGTTCCTTGAAATAGTTTAGTCATGTAAATACAGCTCAATCAGGGAGGAAATATTTTATAAATCCCTCAAAATAAATTTTTCATTGATCGAAAAACATTATTTGCATAGTGTTTCTGTTCACTGGTCCTTCTAAAGATTAAGGTAATATGGAAAGTCTAAATTTGTTTTTAAAAGAACATAAATGATTGACACCTACAGTCTTTGAAGATGCAACTAGAAATCTGTGGAGAAGGACACAGGAAGACAATGCAGGGAGACATGAAAGTGGACTGAGGACAGAGTTGTGCATGCCTTCGAGGGAGAGATGCCAGTGAGCAACATCTGTTGTTTGACCTTCAGGAGCCTAAAAGAAGGAAGGCGGGGGGGGAATTTCCTTACCACTGCTGATATTAACAGCCTGAGGGTAACATAAAATTGTGAGTTTTGGAATGACATTGGCTTTGGGTTCATTGTGTATGATGATACATTTTTTAAGAATATTTTTCTGTGGAAATTATTATGCAAATAGTCATATTTTATTGCACCTTGTTTATTAACATAGACCCAATCTGTGAGGAATTATTGAGTGTCATTTACTCCTGTTAATAGCACCTTCCAGAAAAATGCCAGCTTCTTCCGAGTTTGATCGTATAGGCAGCACACTGGAAAGAACAGTGTATTCAGCCATGAATCCACAGAAATCCTCAGCAACCTCCAAACAAAATACTTCTGTATGCAGCATTGACTAAAAACTGTATATAGTATTGGATGTGCATGCTGTGTATCTCCACATGCTCAGTAGACATATAACTTAAAAGGAGACATAATTCTGTAGAGCACCTGATCCTGTGAAACACTAAATGCATGCAACCAAAAGGTGTTGGAGTGGCAATAAGCCGCAGTCCTGGGCTGATTTAGAGACCAGGTTTACCTTACTGGCTTGCTTTCTGTTTTGTAAGGTCAGGGTCATCTTAGACCTGTGCTTCAGGGGGAAATCTTACAAATGACACCTTTGCCTGTGAAGCAGCAGTGAGTGAGGAGTGCTGCAAGAGGTTCCTACCTCCCTTGTGCGATGGGAATTGAGCCCTCCTTCATTTTGTTTTCCCTCTAACATGATGTGACCACCATACAGCTACAGCTGGTCTTGCCATGGATTGAGGAATTACCCTGCTTACTTCTGCAGGTAAATTTTTGGCATAGGCCTTCCTTGTTATTCAACAGGAAGAGTTTGATCACTGTGAGAGGGAACGTTGGAAAGAAAAGAGTAAAAGAGGAAGCTGGAAGACGGGTGGTCTTATTTTGCTATATTGCACCACAACCAACTGGTACATAATGCACCCAGAAGTCATATTTGTTGTTGCTAGACTGTTATGCTTTTCCTCACCTACTTCAGCAGCCTACATACATCCCATGCATTGCAGAAGTTGCTGTTATCACTTCTCTGTCCCACACAAGACAGCAGAGACATGAGAGTTTTTGCATGAATAGCAAAATCCCACACTCGTCTACCAGGTTTGGGTTTTATCCACCTCCAGACCTTCTTAGACTTTTTTATTATTGCTGCATCCCATTGAACAAAAAATCTCTGTGATCACTCCTAGACTAGTAGAGGAAGATGCCTGCAAGGACAGATTTGAGCCGATAATCTTCACCCAGGACTTCTGCAAGAGTCTGCCCTTTTAGGTCCCAGTCCGTTTGCTGGTCTGGGAGGGGTTTGTAATGATGCACTCATGTCAGGGATGCACAAAGTGGGTTTATTGGCTATTAATTTTCTAAAAGGCCTCAGGGGAATCCCAGAAAACTTCAAACCAGTAAAAGCTGATATCCCTACTGTGCAATATCGAGACAGAGTGGGCCCATGGTTAAATGTGGTGAACAAGAAGATGGCAAATTTAAGATTTGTGACACTTCTTAGTTATACTAGAGCTTTCTGAAGAGCCAGTGAATATATAGACAAGGGGGAGCCAAATAGTATCATGTCATTGGACCTTCAGAAGAATCTCAGCTGAGTCTCACCATAAAGCTACCAAAGAATTTAAGCTATTACATTATAATAAAGTCCTCACATAAATATACAAGTGGTTAAAAGATCAGAAATAAGGGGTAGGAATCAGTGCCTGGTTTTGCAGTTAAGAAAGTTCAGAGGGCTTGCCTGGGGCCTGTGCTGTTTAATTTGGGCCACCAGCCATCAGCAATTTGGGAAATGAGGTGAGCTGTGAAATAATTAAGTTTGCTGATATACTAAGTTATTCATATTAACTTAGTTATTCATATTCATAATTAAGTTTGCTGATGTACTAAGTTATTCAGGATACCACAGAGGAAGTCCAACTGCAAAGAACTGTTAAAGGACTTTAAAATACTGAGTGACAAGGCGATAAAATGGCAGCTAAAAATCAGTGCTGATAATATGCAGGAGTAGAGAGTAAGAACAGAAAGAATATGCTGCAGAAGTGACACATAAAACACAGCAATGTTCTGAGACAATCCTGTCTTTCCTTTTGATTTTTCCCTTTTCTAATTTTAACTACTATATAGTAGATAATATCTTTTCACTCCTGTGCATGAGCTTCTATTAACTCGCTTTTTCAGGTTGCATAGCTGGAAAAAAATTGCACTCACCTTCAGTAAAAATGTCCAACACTCCTGCTGTTTCTGTGTGGAAATATTTAGGGTAGCCATTAAAATTAATTTCACACTTAAATTTAGCTTAGCTGGAAATGCCTTACTCACTTGGTTTCAGCAAAGAATAACACAGAAGAGGAGGAGATCCAGGACTCCCAAGGATGTGAGAGAAGAGATGACAGGTTTTCATGTTAAAAGTGATTCACCTCATTTGTATGGTATACAACTGAGGGGGAAAATGTGGTCTTCTGAAGGCTGATTTTTATGATGTTCTTCTCTAACACTGTCATCATATTAACAGAGTAAAGTGAGGAATTATTAGTTCAGTGGTTTATCTTAAGCACCCGGTAGAAATGGGTCTCACAGACTTACACTGGGTGGGGAAAACTTGGGGGTAGGCAAATATGAGAAACAATTTTTTTTTATTCCTTTGAGTCATCAGGTAACTATGGCAGCACTGATCAATTTCTGCAATGTCTGGTGTTAGACTTAACAGGAAAAGTTTACGGATGCTTTAAAAAATTCCAGCTGGAAATAAGGATGCTTTGAAATTAAAAACAAAGAAACGACCCCAAGACACCAAACTGCTGAAATCAGACTGTACAAAAACATTTTGCCAGCAGTGCCAGCTGCTACTGCATCTCCCAGCTGCTCGTTCCCTCTCTTCTGTTCTGCCACTGATTGTCGGCACTAGGGTGAGAAGAACCTGGGAAATTATGTGACTGAGCAACAACATCCCCCCCCGCCCCCAACCCTTGCTGTTTTGAGCCAAATTTAAAAGAGTAACAGCAGAAATGCGTGGGACAGCAGAGAAAATGGCACAGTCTTGGGTACACACAGCTAAGGCAGGAGGGATCAGTTAATGCTATTCCTGCTGGATGTGTAGCCATGGCCTTAGTTGTTTTGCCATAGACCCTTTTGGCAAGGTGTGGAAGTATCATAGACTTTTCAGTTCATAGTCTAATAAAGTAGCTCCTAACCAGTCCTGGCTTTACATTTCAAAAATAGAGTATTGATTTAATCAGGAGTAGTGAGAAGACTCATTGTCTCACTGCCAATGGCTAATGAAAGGTTAACCTTCCCTGTTTTTCATTTTTCCTCTTCTCTTCTCTTCTCTTCTCTTCTCTTCTCTTCTCTTCTCTTCTCTTCTCTTCTCTTCTCTTCTCTTCTCTTCTCTTCGTTTTCTTTCTTTTCTTCTTTTTTTTTCCCTTTTTTTTTTTTTAAGAGAAGTTGCTAGAGCTGGCTTTGCTTCCCTGGAGGACAGGTAGCCTCTTTTAAATAATACCTCATGGAAGAGCACATGCACAGAAGGACACATTGCCCATGTTAAATGCATACTGAGGCTTCTCATGCTTGGTCCTGGAGCAGGAGACACCCCACAGTGTTATTTCACTTGCAGCTCACATACACACTTATGTGATGAATACAAACAAGAACAGCTGTTTCCTTCAAAATCAGTTCAAGTCTCCAGGATTACGGAGTCACTTTGTTATGACTGTAAAACAAGGATATGAATGAAGGTATCTTACAGCAGGGGAGACAGCCAGGCCCATGGGAGTAGGAAGGGCTGCAACAATTACAACTAAACTTGGTGGGCTTATTACAACTAAACTTTGGGCCCAGTGGGCTCCTATTTCTTGAATAGAAACCAACCAGTCTGCCTCCAGATAATTTGGCTGGCAAACCCCTGAGGACCTGAGAATTTGGAAGCCCAATCAGCTCCCAAATCTAAGCCCAAACCCAAGCCTCTGAGAACAGCCAAAGCTTGAACAGTCCCAGACCTCCAGCTTCTGTCACTTACAGAGAGTCCAACAAGTAGGCTGACCTTGATTCAGGCTTCAGAACTTTGACTTCCGGAGAAGTTTGGGAGTGCCTTTTATTTTAAATCAGAGTAACGACAAATTTCAAATTATCAATGGTTTTTTATAAGTAAGACAATGTTTCCTCAATAAGATACAAGCCGAACTTGAAGAGCTTGGGAATTTTAGACACTTCTGCCAGATTTAGACAGGCAGGAGTAAATAAAATGTTTTTATATATCTAGGCAAGGCCATCTCTTGTGACAATATACAGCAAGATCAGTACTCTACTTTTCATAGAGATTCTGGTGAATAAATTACGCAAGCCCAGTTTGTTTATTTATTTATTATTAATTAATGTCCAAATTTCAAAAATCTTCCACTGAGAAATCCAAAGTTTTAAATAATATTTCAATACAAAAATATAGTTCTTGAGATAAAAACTACTACCTCCAAATAAATAAAATTACATCAGACACACTTAAATGATTCAGTACAAAAAAATACAGACATTCTCAAAATCAGTGAGTTGAAGTCAGTGCAATAGAGTTAGTCACATTTCTTGGAGCTGCTAAGTAGCCTGGTCTCATGGTACCTTTGGTGCATAACAATAATTACCAGCAATTAACCCTCAATTCCCTAGTTCAGAAAAGTGCTTAAGCCTTTGCTTATCTTTAAGCAGGTCTATTTGCTTGAGTTGGATGGGTTTTATCAGTACAGAGATTTCACCATATTAATATTTGCATCTCCATGACAAATAGATGAATGATGAGACCAATCTTACAGCATGCTTCTCTCAAGACAGCACCAGATGGAAAGCTGAATATTGTATCATATCATGTCAGGATTTCCATATGGAAACTCTGTAAACATTGCCTCATTCTGTATTTTCAGGTCAACAAACATAAAACAGATAGACAGGATTTTATGACAAAGTCACTTCTATATATTAATAGGAGGTATAAATACTTGGATTGGTGTTTCTTTATAAATAATTATTTAAAATACTTAAATATTAATAAATAAATGTATAAAAACTCAATTAAAGATTGAAATAAAAAATGTGCGTCATAACAAAATTTGCACAATAACTCAGTAGAAAAGGGCACATGATCTCGTCAGCATCTGCACCTCCGCTGTGACTGGCTCCTTTTCCTTTTGATAGAAGTTGGAGTCTCCACCAGTTTTTGTAAGACACTGAAGAGCTCATTCACAGCTTTACGTTGAATTTTCAAGTCACCCATCTGTTATAAGTAAGAAAGAAATAAAAGTAAGGTCATGCCAAGAGCTATAACTGTTTACTGATCATCATCCTACAGGCTACACTGCTACCAGGGTATACCAGATGGACAGCTGCAGTTTCCAACTACTCTACTACATAATTCCTACAAAAAAGAGCCACTTTGTCGCAGTTTTTTATTTTCCACTTTCTGCGCTGCTTTGCAACATGCCACAGACCAGCCGTATTCTGTAAAATGGAGTTACACTGTAGTTACTGCGATGATATATGAGTTTGCCCACAAGCAACTAACTCGACCAAGGTGTTGGCTGGGGACCTCTGCAGAGGTTGGTGGTCTGTGCCATTGTCACTCACTAGATAAGCCAAGCCCCTCCAAAGCCTATGGAGGCATGCCCCTAGCTGGAGCACAGCTTTCCCACCTGATTTCTAACCCACAAAGAGCTGTGTCAGTGGCAGCTCTGGTGGGCAGACAATGACAACGTGGTGCTGCCACACCTCTGTGCCAGACTCTGGTAAGACCCAGGTGGGCGGCCCCAGCACTGACACCCCACACCACACACCTGCAGCAGCCCCTGCAGCTGGAAACATGAGGTTTTCCAGCATGAAGTGAGCCAGGCAAGGGTTAACAGATGGGTTACTGAACCATTATTGGCTTGAGTCACACTCAAATCTCAACTGGAAAATATAGTGTCATAAGCCTTGGAGGCAGAGGAAGAGCCTTACCCGAAGATTTGCTAGGTACATGATGACTTCCAACTTCTTTGAGCCATCCTCAATGTTATTTTTCAGAGTGTAGAGCTCCTCAGATATGTGTCTGACATGCGCCTTTGACTTGTCGGTGTTACTAAGCATTTCCAAGTACTTGGAAACAATCTGGCTCAGGATGATCCTTTTTTCATTTTTCTGTTGAAAAATACAGTCAGAAATAATGGCTTGTGAGGGCCTATCAGCAGCAAAAATGAGCAAAGCTAAACCCCAGCATGCAGGGGTTCTCACTGCCGCTTGAAACAGGATGATAAAGAAGATCCTGCAACTCATCTCCTGGGCTTGTCTGTACCACAGGATCATTTCATGGTGCAGTATAAAGCACCTTGACCCTTACGGGAAGCATTTTTATGAGGATTGTTTTCTCATTTCCAAGCTACCGAAGCAGCCTTTGCTTGTGTTCATTCTACCCCAGCTGGTTACGCCGGCCCTGGGGGCTGCTTTGCACCAGAAGTGCCCTGCAAAGTGCCTGAGATGCTTTGTCATATCTAGTTCTGACTCACCTCTGTCCAGTCCGCCAGTTTGTCTGTAAAAATAGGCCCACCGTCAGCTACATCTGAATGACTCGAGTTCTGCAACAAAGAACAAACATATCTGTTATACAAACAATACTTCTCACAAAGCAAATTTGCATTCTCTGTTCAAATGAGCAGTAAAAACAATATAGGCATGATTTTTGCAACACTGTCCTATAGGGATTATAATGCTTTCACTAGCACTAAATCACATTGGATGACTGCCTAGTACCAGAAACGGCATCAGTCTGCTTTTCAATGTTTTCTCCTGCTCTAACTCATTTGAATAGAGACACTTGGCACCATTTTTTTTACCTAAACACTCCTTGCGAGTTTTGGTATTGGCAGCTGAAAATTAAAGTTCATAAGCACAGGGACTGGCTAGAAAATTGTCAGATCTGATCTTGGCATGTTTTCTGGTAAGCCAAAGCCTAGCAGTATGCAGTCTGCATCCTTCAATTCATCCAGTCTTAGTAAAATCTCATATTGAACAAGAAGAAATTAACTTCACTACAACACTACAATTCATAGAGCTGGAGAACAGCCCGGTAGCCCACAGTCAGGAATAGGGATATACAGGGGTAGCGGACTACTGAGAGGCTCTCAGGGAGGGAATTTAACCATGGGTTGTTAGCCACACTCTGTGATAGATTCTAGGAAACAAAGAGCAATACAATTCTCCTACCAAGGAGAGGTAAACTGAATCATTTCCTCTTCTGTGTGTGTCTTTTTTTTCTTTTTATATACAACAGTCACTATTTCCTTTTTTGTCTGCTCAGTAGTTTAAATATAGTGAGTACAAAGTCTGACAGAAACCTTGTAGACTGATTGGCTCCCCGTGCTGCGCACATCACAAAATCTTATTTTGCTGTTCTTCTCAAAGGTGGGAAGCACCTGCTGCGGACTGGAGTTTCTAATGTCAGTGCAAGAAGCTCCCCATGGCTCAGGATCTCTCCGACAGTTACATATATTCTAGTGAGAAGCTCTCTGATCTACGCTGATGACAAGTTTAAAATATAATGCAAATTTTACATCCGGTTTCCTAGCAATTTGAAAACACTGAAGTAGCACACTAGGCTGCTTTTTGTGGTACTCCAAGGTGATTCTTTGACTACTAAATTTCAAATTCCGTATGCACAACATTCTAACAAAATCAGGGCTGGAAATAGGAGCAGGGTTTTGCATTTGCTTTCATGCATTTAAGGAAAAAACAAAACTATATTGAGAATAAAAGCTGTTAATTAGGAGTGATTCTATTATAGATTTGTTATCTCTATGACTAATGCTGGCTGAAGTCAACTGTGAGCTACTTTAATGCTGCCTAGATCAAAGTAGGTGAATTAACATTTCAGTTATAAAGTTATCAAAATTCTTTCTGAAAAGAAGTAATATCATGCCAGATAACATTCCCCCACTGGATCATAGTCACAAATATGGAAGCAAAATGGCTGAAGAATGCAAAAAAATAAGCAGTAGAAACCACCTTTGGGCAACACACTGCTACTAATAATAAGTACCAGGTGCATTTGTTAAAGCAAAAGTTCTTCTCCATTTTGTTTATATTGCTATTATATCCTCCATTTACATTACTAAGCTAAAATTAAAAAAAAAGTGTAAGTAAATTGCGTCTGAATAGAATTGAGTCAAGATTCATTCATTCATCATAAATCATATTAATATTTTTTGTTATAAAATATTCCATGCAATCAAAGGCTGAGTAGAGCTAGAAGCTCTTGTGAAAGGAGGAGTGCCCATGAAATAAATGCCAACTATTACATTAACTACGACTATTGAAAAACTGAATCATGTTAGTGAAAGGGATTAGGAAAAAAAAAAAAAAACAAAGAAATTGTCCACGTTCTTGTTTAAAAAAAAGATATAGCAAAAAAAATTGTTCAATGATTACCTTCTAGTAGTACACATTGAGTATGTCAAGTACTGCTCAAGTCTGGACTATATCTAAAGCACAAGCAGAAGCAGAAGACCATACTTACAAAGTCAGCTTTCAGTTGGTCTATATCATTTTGAAGTTGAGCAAGAATTAAGCTGTTTCCAAAACGTCCAAAATAAATCATGACAATAGACAGAACAAAGAAGCTGTAGGTCTGGCAGGTCATTTTCTTGATGTGATGGCTCACTTAAAATGCTCTGATAAGTTCTGGGAGGTATCAGTTCTAAGAGCAGTGAGCTTCAACTTCTAATAGTTATATCTTCTATTAGAAGAAAGAAGAATGAACTTCATCTGCTTGTCAGTGGTATTTATACCTGGTCTTGAAATTTTTTATTTCGTCATCACAGGCTGTGTATATTTAGACAAGATAGTGTTAGATAAGAATGCTTCTTTTTTGGCTAGTCGAGGGAATCCCTCGAAAGCATCTTTCTCTAAGTGTGGTCCTGGAAAAATTTTCAGTGGTTCGTCAATGGGTAACATTTACGTGGCAGATTCTGAAGTTTCTTTTACACGTGGTTGGGGAAAGAGGGAAAATTATGACACTGATTAAGGAGTATGCATTGTGGCTCAAGCACATTCTTGCAAGCTATCTGAAAAAAATCACACCATGTGGTTTAGGGGTCAGTATAACAGTCAACTCATTTCTGGTATTCTTTTAAAGTAACCACTGAGATTGCCATGGCATTCTTCAGAGTCACTTAGAAATCTAAATGTTCTCTGTACTGCTGTCCTTTCGTGAAATACTATTTGCATTCTTTCCATAGTCTAAAGTGCATTTCTGCCTCCTTCTCATTCTTCACCTTCAAATTCAAAATAGACTCAGGGAAAATGAAGTTTCAGCATGCATGCAATGATACATCATATTAAATTCCTCTATGATTGTCTACTATTTGCAAGAGTAGAGTATTTAGTACTCAAGACTCTCATTTCAGGTTGGCAATAACTGAAGTTTCCCACCAGCCCATTCATTTGCACTTATGTGTATCAAATATATTAAAAAAAAATGGATGAAAAAATGCCCAATTGAAGAAGACAGACAGAATGGTCTCCAAGTGCATAGAGACCCCCAAAACAGCTGTATTGAGGATAGTGGGGAAAAAGGTTTTTGTACAGAAACAGAACTCTGCTTTGGTGGATATCATGGGAAAACAGCTTACTGTGAAGAGTCTTATGAAAAAAACAGAGCAATTTTAAGCTGTAGTGTACGAACGCAGGGTAGGCAGGAGCCTACAAGGGAAAGAAACAAGGAGCCTACAGGGAAAAAGACAAGAGAAGATCAGAAAGAGGTATCACATGTGGGCTCAGTTCACACAGTCTGCAGTGGAGGATGTCTGTAGCTTATTAGAAATAGATGAGAATCAAACAGTCCCCCAGCAAGTATGGTTTGAGCTCTTCAGCACAGTCCCAGATAGCTCTTTGAGTGCTCTTTGCAAGAAGCTGGCCTCCTCCCTAGCAGTGCCTCCTATCTCAGCAAATGACCACTAGCTCCATCAACAATTTTTCATCTGCAGCTTGAAAGAGAGCATCCATCTATGGAATAGGTCTAGGCTACTACAACCATTGCAAACAGAATTGCCATTTTTCAGAGACAAGAACGAAATTTCACCAGTAATCACGGGCTCCAAATCTACATGCTAAAACTCCCTGGGAATAGAGTGCAGGCAGACAGCCCATATCTCACAAGTGCAGTGCTGCATCAAAATTAGGGCTGTAACCTGCTTGGGGTAGTAGCACTGTGCAATGCCCACCTTGGTTTTAGTTTAGGATATTAAAACTAATTAAGCAATAACTTGATTGCAGGAAGTGTTGGCATAGACGTGAGGTGATAATGCTATTCAAGGATGCTTCAAGGAACTGTAAAAAACTGCAAAGTAAACATGCCTGCCCATGGCACCACATCTACATGTCTTATAAATATGTTCACGGATAGTGACAAAATGGAGGTCCCACCAAGATTCAAAGTAGCCTCATAATTCAAAGTGGACTCACAAATGTCAGCACACTGAACAAACCTATTGGTAATGGTGAAACATCTAGATTGCTTTGCAAGGCAAGCACAGTCAAATGGCATCTTGTGGCACAGATAAAGGTGGTTTACACATACAGGAAAACCAGGCATATTTTATGAGGTGGGAGACATGCACATCAACTAGCCATGAGCTTGTGAGCAATTCTTTGGCAAAGTGTTAGGAGGAAAATGTCAAGTGACAGAAGGAAAATGATTCCTGGTACATATGCCACTCTTTGTGCTGTCAGAAACATAAAACTGGAAGAGTTTTTTGCAATTGCAAGTCCTAATTTAAGCAGTGCTTTTCTGTTGAATTACAAGAGAGTGTGCAAAGAAGAGCTGCAAGTAAGGGCTTTGGGAGAAATTCTCTACTAAAAGAGCTCAGTCTTAACATGTTGAGGACAAATCACAACACAACTGAACACAACTGATTGCTGTAAATATCCAGCCACACAGAAGATGCAATTCCAGGAGCTGAAAGCTTAAGTCGGTAACACTGTCCTCCTCTGCAGAGAACTTTTCATCCAGAGTGACTGTGCTGGGTTACACTGCCTTATTAAAACTGTCAGGCATGCTCCTCATCTGCAGCAGGCCGTGCTTCTCAGGTGACCTCCCTTTGATCTCCCATTGCTGAACAGAAATGTCCTATACAGAAATGTCCTAATAACAGAAGGACAAAATATCAGAAAGAAAGGATTTTTCCAGCTCACATTTTGTAGATACTGGTTAATGCTTTAGGGTTTTAAATGGCTAATTTTATCACCAGATCTCCTTACCTTTCAGAGAAGGACACTGTCAAGCACCTAATTCTACAGGTAAGAAAATGGAAGTACAATACAATGGGATGATTCATGATCATTCAACATCTAGGAAAGACAAATCTAGGAACACAAACAGGATCTCCCAGTCCCATCATGGTCCTTTGCCCACTAAAAAGCACTGTAAGTATAATATCATAAACTGAGGTAAGAAATTAAGCAAAGAAGAAAGCCATGATCTTTGACTCTGTCATGCTATCTTCTGAGTGCAGGTCCTACTTCCAGGTCTCCTCTCCTGCCTGTGAAGGCTACATTCGGGCCTTCTACTCATGACCACATTCAAATTCTCACACAAATGGTTGAATGTTCTGTGGTAAGTCATCAGCTGATGGCAGGACAGAAAATGTCTTCTAATACAGAAATATAGGATCCTGTTTCTAAATCCTTTACATTTGAATAAACTGTACCATGCTCATCTCATAATCATAGAATAGTTTGGGACTATTTCAGTTTGGGACTGAAAAAGGTGCCAGAATAGAATTGAAAAGTCAATAGAATTGAATTCGAATAGTCCTTCTGTGGGGCTCCATAGTCACAGGCGGACTGTCAACTGTTCCAAACTCAGTCGGAAATGAAACCAAGGCATTTTTTCATTTTGCTGCCTGGAAGTCATCTGACTCTTCATGCAAAGCAGAGGTTTCACACCCTTCTGTTCATACAACACCTTACACCAATTACCCGATGATGTCCTTGCAAAGTCATGTCAAATTTCACTATGACCACCGATGAAAGGTTTTTCCCTTTCATTTTTTGTTTTGTGAGTACTCCTCAGCATGCTGGCTGAGTGGTTAGCAAGGAATTGCCCTTACCAGCCCAGCAGATCTCTGCCAGACTTTCATTTCTCTAAAACTCAGTGGCTTTCTCTATTATGCCTGTGCAAGGAAACCAGCTTAGGGTTGGAAAACCCTCTCTGAGTTGTCTTTCTGACTTCACATCCCACTTCACCTCTTTGCCTCCCTTTCCTATAAAGGAGCAGAATAATTCCTTCAGTTCGTTCTTCACAATGCTTAGGGGGTTAAGGGGTTTAAGTGACAAAAATTTCTGTATATCTCATGCCAGTGCTATGCAATTACTAAGTATTGTTATTCATGTTACTGCTATCTGCAAAGTATATGTCTTGATGATAATCAGGCTTCATGGCTTTGCAACTCACCCTTAAAAACAAGCTGTAAGTCTAACATTTTTCTCTACCACAAAAAAAACCCATCACTTTCCTACAGATATGGGTATGTTTCATCAGTGCTTCTCATTGTAGTGGATGTAGCTGTCTACTCCTTGGGACCACCACACCTCTGTGATTTTAGAGGATGTTTCCAATGGTCATTAGGCATAATATTGGCACAAAATAGCTGCTTTGTTTTATAAGAAAAAAATTTCAAGGCAGGGGAAGTTCTGAAATTCTCAAAATGAACAGTTCAGTAATGTTTCTAAGCAAATTATTCTACCCTGCCCATTCCAAGCAGTTTTTGGAACTGCTATTTTTGGAAAATCAGTTTGCACTTTCTGAAATATGACACAAATCTTTGGCCTCCGTTACATACTCCTGTCTGCATGAAATCAGCAATGGGAAAATTTATATTATTGATCCCTCTTTCCACTGACAAAATTTCTCACACACATTAGTTGATGAGTCTTCCAAAGAAAGGGAACTAACACCTGGTGGTGTTAGTCATCTAGAGAGAGTTGTCCACATAGATAATGAGCTGATGGGTACAACATTAATTGATTAGAGTATAAGTTCAAAATTATTAAAATCATAGTACCTTGACTGACACAAGGCATCTGTTTCATACTTCCCTTCAGAATTTCAATTTGGTAACCTCATGCGAGGTAGAAAAATTTTATAGGTTGGGAAAACCTTTCTCCGCAAAATATTAACGATTACTTTCTGAATTAGTAATAGGCAATAATTGCCTCCTCGTGGTCTGTGGTCTCATCCACCTTTTAAGCTTTTGCCTTGCCCAGGAAGAAGACGATAGCTATGAATCACTGTTCTGGGCTGGCCTTTAACACATACTATTGTGTACTTTTTGGCCACTCCTAACTGTATGACTATCAGGTCTGTATTGTCTAGAGACTCCAGTAATAACATAAAATGAATAGCCAGCACTTGTGTTAAAATAATTTTCTGGAGCATATAGAGATGATAACAAATATTTTTCTCAGGAGTTTTGTCCCCATTAACAGTAGTTAATCTCCCTGTTTATAAAAATATGCATAATGCTGTCTCTCTTCCTTTTACTTGAAAGACTGTTGAACTCATGTGTATGAGGAATTCTGAGACTGAAATAAAGGGAGCTATAACATGTTTTCTCATTGCTGATTGTGCATGGACAGCAATACATAATGGAGACCAAAGGGTCCTCTTTGTTTCTTGTGCCGCATTTCAGGTTGGTACAAACTGGTTTTCCAGCTTTCCAAAAAACATAGTCTGCATGTATGAATGATCAAGAAACTATGAGCTACCAGCACAAGCTAAGAATGAGAAAGGCGGGTGCTATTACAGAATCATAGATATACATAGAATCACAGATCACCTAGGTTGGAAGGGACCTTTTAAGATCATCTAGTCCAACCAAAAAAAAAAAAAAACCCAAAAAACAAAAAACAAAAACACCCACACCACACAAAACACCACCCAACACTAATCCATATCCCTGAGCATCATTTCAACTTGTCTCTTGAATACCTCCAGGTATGGTGCATCAACCACCTCCCTGGGCAGCCCATTCCAATGTCTGACAACCCTTTCAGTAAAGAAATATTTCCTAATA
>JAOQGH010000001.1:37417717-37485887 GCA_025769975.1 Gallinago jamesoni
GCTGCATAATGGCACTCAGGATGATCTGCTCCATCACCTTCCCAGGCACTGAGGTCAGACTGACAGGCCTGTAGTTCTCTGGATCATCCTTCCGACCCTTCTTGTGGATGGGCGTCACAATTGCCAGGCGCCAGTCGGCTGGGACCTCCCCAGTTTGCCAGGACTGTTGGTAGATGGTTGCTAGCTATTCTCTATTTTTCTTGTAGTAAAGTATGGAAAACAATGATGGCATTGTAGAAGATAGTGATGGACAAATATTGTGTGTTTTTACTCTATGCTTCTACTGTTTGGAGTCTTTTCATGTACCCAACTCCTGATTAAGTTCTATTATTCATAATATAAAAGAAAACTCGAAATCTTATTCAATTTTAGTTTAAGTCCTTACCAATGGAAAAGCAACACAACTGTTGGCAAGCAGTGGCCCAAAGTATGGCTGATGTTGCATAAAGTACCTCCTGTGCTATAACCACAGCATGTCTATGGGTTTTTCCACATAAAATGTTTCATTTTCACCAGCTCTTCTTCATTCTTTCAAGAAGAATAAAACACTTACTCTTGAAAGTTTTCTATTTTCAACACCATAGTTTGGAGGTACTGCCGGTTCTGAGCATTATATCACGAATCTTATAGTATTTGTTTCCTTTTAAAGCCCCAGATGCTTGTCTTATGTAATTTTATGAATCTCAGTGTTTATTTTAGAGTTTTGGGGTTGAGATTTTTTTCTAATCACTTTTTAATTATCAGGGTGGCAGGGAAAGTTTTGAAAACAAGAACTTTTAAAAACATAATAAAGCAAATAGAAAAAATTACAATTTGAATGTAATTATCATTTCAAGGTTCTTCCTAAAGACCTTTGAAATACTCCTGCCTAGGCTTTGGCGGCACTTACAATATTCATATTGTTAATTTTTAACGTTAACCAGGCAATATTATCAATCCAATGCTATCACTACAACATACAGACTTCAGATAAGGGACTTTGTGCCTTTGTGGGTATAAAGTCTTCTACAAAACAAAGATATGTTTTATTAAAATAGTTCTCCCCTAAGTGATTTTCCAGTGTTTTCTAATTCTTCCCTAATAGTCCTGCTCTTCATAAGACCAGCACACTAGTATTTCCATAGCCTTTTCCACAAATACTTTTATTTGTTTTAAGGTAACATTTTAATTCACTTTAAGAGAACTACTTCAAATAGAAAACAATTCCACTGTAATTTTGGCTGTGTTCTGTGCTACTGAATTTCTGCTGTTTTCTGTGAATATATATACGTGTCTGTCTTTGCTGTTCATTAATAGATAGAAAAAACAACACGTGTTTTGCTCACAGTGTTTTTCCCCAATTCCCAGTAAATGAGAGTATGTTTTCCTCTATACATTAAATCTCCATGCAGAGACCTCCAATATTTTCACAGTCTGCTCTTCAGTTTCATTTTCATAGAATCAGGTCCACCTTCAAAAAAAGCCAAAAGGTCATCTGAACTTCTACATCCAGATGTCTGCATCTTTTCAAAAGGACCATGTTATTTTTAGAGAGAGAAGACCAAAGGGTGCTCATCTTGGATCAGCTGTTGATTTCCATATGTGCTGGGTGAATCCAGTTAGGAATCTCCATTGACCTCGGTCAGAGGCCAGCTTGCTACCTCCTGAAATAGTCCGAACTCTGACAAAAATTTGTTGCAGATTGATAACACTGGAAATCATAGCCCATGCATCCCACCTCACACACACCCCAATCAACCTAATTCTCTCCATACATTCCCAATATTATATCCAAATAGTACTTTTCAGACTTTCAACCTGTTGGTCGGCCAGCTCTACTCATCTTCCTTCCACTACGTTTATCGAATTTTCTCCACTTGTTAGGTTTTGTGATTCATTCCTTATCCTTATATTGATTTTCTGCATTGTGAGCTTTCATTTGCGTTGGAGTTTTTTGGTCTAGTTTTTAGCAAAGAATTTAAGTGCCATTCAAGTTTTCATTCTACCGTTGCATTTGTTTTCACAGCTTAAGCACCTTTCTTGCATAGACACTTTTATTGTTGGAAATGAATACACATATTTAAATTTGGAGGACACACTAGTGAAAGCAATCCTGTAATGCTTTCATTTCTTATTGAGTATTCTAAGTTGAAATGTGAGCATTTTGGGGGGAAAATCTGATCATTTACATATGTTATCCCTTACATAATTTATAATAATTAAGTAACACGTATGTACAAGCAAACACAAGCGTGCAGGAGTGGGCATATGTTGGTTGCTAACTCAATGATCTATTTCAAGCATCAATAAGAGAATATCCATTAAATGTTTCAAACCAACCTACAGAGTGGGCATTTTTTGTCATAACCATTTGGAAATAACCACAAGAGGTTTCCTAGCAGAACTCTTCTGCATGGTGGAATCCTTTCTTCTAAACCGATCCAGGAGACAGTTTGGTGGGGATTCCCCTTGCCCACCAGTCTCTTTAGAGCCATTCATAATTGTGTGACTAAGCAAGCCAGTCATCTTTACTCACAGAAAAAAAGCAAATCAGTATGCAGATTTGGTCCTACCTGTTTCCGTCCTGCCTCCAGAACACTTATGAGCACACCAGAAAATCAGGCATACATGCAATCCATCCATAGACGACATTTTACTCAGCACTGGACTTCTTGAGAGCAATTAGCTTGCAAAGACTTTCCAGTTAGATTCAGAATTTAAAGTGAAAGGAAAAATATGCAAGACCTTTGCTTTTTAGTACTTAAAAAATGAAGAAATGCTCCACACCCTAAGTACATTTCCTCTTCATCTCTACAGGAAATAAGGCTGCCTATAGAAGAGCTACTGCCGGTTGAGTGTAGATGCGCTTTATTTTAAAGTCACATATCTTCTTTTTTCATAGGTCTGGACCAACAACTATGAAGTGCTCCGAATGGACACCCTCTAGTCAGCTTTAGGTGATGTAAAGACTTAATTAGCTAACAATAAACACTTAAAAGACCAAGAAATGAGATAACTAAGTTTCTGTTGCATTTTTGAAAATGCTAATGAGTCTCTGCCCCTAAACAAAAATAAAGTTTCTAAAAAGACAATAAAACAAAAAAATGTTGAAGAAGAAAAAAAAATACAATCTTATGTAGCATACTTTAAAGTAATCAAAACCTAAGTACTGTGGCAGGTTGGGTTGCTAATCTTTTTTCCTAAGGAAGTGAAACTTACGCAGTTTCTCTAGCTGCCAGTTCTTTCTTCTTCAGTAACTTTTGAACAGAGTCAGCAATTTGATTCAGTTTGAGACAGTCAAGTCTCACAGCTCCTGCCACTTTCATTAAAACTGGCAGCTAAACAACAGCAAGATTGTTCTACTAATCATGGACAATGCATTGATATTATGAAGTGTCTATGTGACTTAATTACTCTAAGGAAGAAAATAGCTTTTCTAACACAGCTATTTGATTGTTGTGAAAGCATATTCATTCCATCAATGACTCAAGAGTTAGTTAATATCTAGGAAAGTCTACATGGCAGGCAAGAAAAACTTCCAGAACTCATGAAAAAGAATTATGAAAGGAATGTTACCCTCCCATTTAAACTAATCTTATTGTTTCATATTAATGTTATAGGGCTCTGGACTCTTACTTCATCCTTTTTCATTATGTCGGGTTTGACACATCAGCTTATCCTGTGTATTATCAGTGCAGCAAAATTGAAGGAGAAACTGTAGCATCTGCTACTATAGCTAGGGTTGCTTTATTTTAATCTAGCTGGTGTGGGTATCAGTAGCAGAGGAGCTATGACACACCAGGCTTTAGCTGTGGTGTACTATCTCTATGTATACAAGTTGAATTTCAATTGCAAAGGACTCAGCATTCAGGGACAGAAACTCTGGTTTCCATCAGCCCACTTGAAATGCTCTCCCCTTTTCATAAGATATTTTTCTTTTGGAAAACCAGCAATTCTGGTTCCAGAGTTGCTAAAATAATACCCAAAGAAATTTTAGATTAACTAATACTTTTTTCCCTCCCATATAAGGTAAAATGACGTATTGGTGAGATCTACATTAGTGTACCATTTGTTCTATGCATGGGAGTTTAAAACCAGTCTCCTGATCATGCCCACTCAGCATACTTTAAGTTAAGTTGCATTTGGGAGGACTCTTGGAGCCTGAAGAAATGAGTTCCTTTCAGATAAAATAAAAGTGGAAGATGTTTTCAGAAACTGACTTGATGTTCTCCGATTATTAAGAGGAGCTCAGGCCACAGGACCAGAAAAGAGCTAGTTCAAAATAAGCTCAAAAGAAACATAGTGTGGAAGCTGGGTCCTCAATGCCAGTTCTTTTAACTTGCGTATCTGCTCCTATAGCATTGCTCTTTTTGCTAATGAAGGCATAGTCTTGCAACAATTTTGGATATCTTACTTGAAATGTTTAAGCACCAAAGTTGAACGGTCTAAGCAAAGGGAAGTAGGAAATTAAAGTGTCACTTGTACTAGACCATGAACCAGAATAATCAGGCTCAAGTAGGCAGAAAAATATGTATGGAAGGAGCAGTTAAATATTTAAAGTAGTCAAGAATCTTCTCATACCTAGACACAGATGGAAAACTATTCAAAAAACCCTCTAATTTCTGTCACTACATCTTGAACTATACTCGAAAGAGGTTGTGGTGGGATGCATCAGTTCCTATGCTTTCAAGGAAGTCTTTGCAGGAACTTTATGTCAAGGAGTGAGTGGTAATGAAGTGTTGATTAGCTGGAGAAGGCATGGATTCATATTGTTTTTCTAATCGCCTTGAATCACAGGGTTATGCTTTGTTGATATTCGGAGGCTTAGGAAGTCTGTAGGTCCTTGAGTAATTCCAGAAGTGCTGCAGAAATAATTAAAATCAAATAGTGAAGTAGCAGACATGCCTAGACTACAGGCAACAAAGTTTAGGAAAAGCAGAAGAGCAGGGATGACGAAGAAATTTTGTATGTCACAGGAGGAAACAATAGTCAAAACCATCAAAATGTCTGAAGGAATGTCTTCGAGGAAACAAAATGGGGCTGGGTAAAATATCATAGTAAAACACATTCCTCTGGAGTCACATAAGATGTCCACCATCCAGTCCCCCAGTTGGATAAAGATGAAAGAGGTCTATTGAAGAGGACCTGAAAATGCTGGTGGACAACTGAATGTAAGTGGATTTCATCTTTGTGGCAAACTGTATCCTTGCATCAGCAAACCTACAGCCAGCAGGTCCCAGGATGTTCTTTCTCCCTCTCTGCTTGGGACTTATCAGGCCACACTCAGTATAGTGCACCCAGCTTTGGTCCCCCCAGCTCAAGAGAGACACTGAAAGGAGAAGGTTCATACAATAGCCTCCAATGTGATTAGAGGGTTGGAGACCTCTACTTATGAAGAATACCCACAAGTGGAAGGAATTGATTTTGTCTAGCCACAAGGTGAGAAGGTTTCCACTATCCAAAAGGTAGTTACAGAGGAAATGGAGGTACTCTTTTCACACAGCTGCATGGTGAAAGGACAAGGTGCAACAGTCTCAAGTTGCTTCAGGGGGAACTGCAACATGAGAAAAATTAAACATCAGAGCCCGAAGAAGTGGTGGAACCTACCTTCAAATGTTCAACACTGTGCTTGGCAAATCCCTAGATAACTTAACCCAAGGCCCCACTTACAGCAGAAGGTTGGACCAGGTATCTCCAGGGCTCCCTTTCCATCCAGCTTTTCTGTGATCCTATTCTGATGAGAGCAGCCAACACAACCACCTCCTCAAGAATAGCAGGGTCCTGAGGGACAGAAAGGACTGATCAGCAGTGATAATTGCATCTCAGATGTCAAGAACAGGTACAAAAGAAAATCAAAAATTCACACCAAATCAGTCCAAGAAAGAAGAAGAGAAAAACAGCAAATTGTGCTATCATCATGTAAACTAGAGGAGCAAAATGAAAGAAGTGAGGTTGGTACAAGGTAAGACTGGGATGCATGATTGTATACGTTGTAGCCCAAAAATTAAATAGACCCTTCATCTTCATTTTCAGTATGGATGGTGACATTAAGAAGCATACGTGAATGCACTAGGTGAACAAGATCATTTTGAAAGTTGCTGACACAGAATACAGAAGCAAAGATGACTGATAGCAACAGGAATGGAGAAAATCTCCTCTAAGGCAAAAGCAGAAGTGAGAAGGTAGAGTTAAAGGTTCTTCCATCAAGGAAACAAACCAAATAGGCACATAAAAAGATACACTTGCAGTAGGGAGAAATTTTAATCAATCTGTCAAATTAGTGGTAGTGCTTTCAGACTGAAGAAAAGAAAATGCAATAACTGTCATTAAGAAAGGGATAAATAAGAAGCAAGGCAGAAGGAGACATTACCTGACAAGAGTGCTGTGCAAGGCTTTAGAACAGATTATGAAATAATCAACCATTAAAGACAAGGAGGGGAAAGAATAAAACACAGCCTGGGTTCAATAAAAGGCAGATTTGAGCAAGAAGAACTTGATTTACTTAAGGAAGGAACTAATAAAATAGGGAGAAATGTGACTGCACAAGTGCCTCTCCAGGTGTATGGCTTCTAGTCAGAAGAAGGTGGGAGGGCACCTTTGGAGGAAGAGAACAATCCCACGGTGCCACTGTTCATCACAGGAACCTCAAGGCAATGCTGCAATGGAAATGGACGCTGTGAAGGCTAACTGGGCAGGGTATTTCCAGAAGAGGGAGGAAGGGGACTAACACCAGTGTACAGTTGTGGGTTAACCTTGTGCTATATAGATGAGTTCAAAGTAGAAACGGTTCAGACAACAAGTAGAGAGGTCCTGATTTATAAATGAAGTCTAGAAGAGTTTGGCTTGTTCAACTTCAGAAAACACAAAGGCTGAGAGAAAACACAATTGTTATTTGAACTACATTAGAGTTGGAAAACAGCAAATTCAGTAAGGCATGCAAGCTGACAGAATAAACTGATTCTGAATGAAAAGGCTATAAACTGGCCATGGGTAAATTTAGACTAAAAGAAGGAAAACTTTTGGCAATCAGAGCATGAGATTCTGGAACAGTTTTCCCAAAAGAACAGGGAAGGACTCATAGGTAAAAAACTTCTCCGAAGTATTTCATTACGCCCCTGAGCTCAGTTTTTGGAGGATGCAGCTTATAAAAAACCATACAGTTCCCATTTATGGTCTTAAAAGTGACTGTTTATATCAGTTGGTCTACTTGAGTGGCTGTCTTATTGCTAGTTCCAGGCGAACTGGGTTTCCTGATTTTATTACTGAGAAGTAAAACCTTGCTGTGCTTTCTTCCATCTGACCGGAAAACTGCAGTGCTTTTTATAAAGTCACTTCTGCAGATGAATGCAGTCTAGTTGATTTTTTTATCTTCCCTCTCATCAATGGGTTTGAACTGATGTCTTTAATGTCTTGGTTTTACCAGAGGGTACATTTTCTTATAACTCTCCTCTAAATCCTTCACAATATTCCAATGTTCCCAAAAAGTTGGAGTAGACTTAGAAAACCAATAGTGAAACCACATACAAAGTTACAACATCTTTCTGCTTCCTCTCAATAATCCTCATTCATGGAAGAGTCAAGCACCTATATTCACTCTTTTTGCCATAGTACAACACAGGCAGTTTTTAACACTCCTTAAGCCTTTTTACTGTCACTGAAACACTTGTCCTAAAGTTTATGTCTGGGAAATACTCTTTACTAAACTGTATCCACACAGCACATCGTTGTGACCTCTTCCCTTTCATCTAGAAAACCTCCCCAAAGATTCACATGATTATTCTCTATAGGGAGGAATGAGACCTAGGATCTTGCTTTCCATGGTCTGAAATCAGATTATGCTGAATGTATCTGTCAGCTAAGTGTGGTCCGTAACAGTGAGATATTTGCCTCAATCATCCTTTGTTATCAGCAGGACTTTTTGGGAGTCAGGGCATGCAAACCCAAATTACTGGTCTCGGAGAGGCTGATCCACTGACTCAAACTGCAGCCCTGCACCCAGTGCTGCACCCCCTCTTTGTGGCCACTTGAAACCCTGTAATTTTCTCCAAAATGTGAATGCCCTTGACTTTGCTCAAGTGGAATGGGAAATTTTTCTAAAAAAACCCCAAAAGTTCATGGAGTAAGAAACTCACTCCCATTGCCACAATGATATCAAAGTTGCCCCACAATGCCAGAAATAGCCTGAAACCAAGAAGCAGAGTGGTCAACCCATTGCCATCCACGTTGCCTCTCCCTTCATGCAGGGGAGAAAGGAGAGAGCAGGGGAACCTCCCAGGAGTGGGGGCGATTCCTGGTACCAGCCCGAGAAACTCTGACTTGACGGCTGACGTGGGCTGCCCTTCTCCAGCTGCCACCACTGTGGTTGTCCACCAGCTTGGGATTCACATCTGCAAGCCCTTGCAGAGTGGCGTCGTACGTGAAACACTCTTTCCTCTGCTGTGGGTAGAAAAACAGGCTGCCTTTTCCACTGACAGCATGTGGTTTCTCATTCAAAAAAAATTTTTTTCCTCACATCTAGGAGGCTCGATTGTAAATAGTTTTATCAAGTGACTAATTTACCACACCTGTGGTTTATCTCTGTGAGCTTTCTTTATCACTTGGAAAGTGCTACTGGTTATTCCCTAATCGTTACACAGGAACAGAGAAAGCATTTACACTGACACGACAAAATTTGTCTAGGAAACGTTGGTGGGTTCTTTGCTTTTGGTTAAGGACAACGAGCTGGGTTGGCACAAACCACTTCTTTCACAAGGGGACGGAGAAAACAGGAAATAATTGATGATGCTTTATTAATGATGGACACAAGCTACCAAGCTGCACCCTCAAAGATAAAACCTTTGCAGTGTATTTTGCTGTTAGCTACTGCTCACTGGAGCTTTAGGAGAAACAAGCAAACAAAACATCATCTCTGCACCTTTGCTTCTTCAAGGAAGTTATTTCCTTCTCATGACCTTGGTCAAAAGTATGGTTGCACCATGAGTACCAAAACTACTTAAAGGAGCAGCACTAAGCGAAAGTGGAAGAAAAAGCTACAATTAGTTAATGTTAACAAGTGATGCACGCTAGTAACCCAAAACTCCGTTATTGTCATGCATGTACAGGACTTTTTGAGGCCTTAAGAGAATAAAAATATGATAATTGACTAAAAGACTCTTTGACAAGAAAAAACAAACCTGCACATACCTCAAAGGAAAATTAAATTTTGTGCATCCAGATGACATTGGCCACCTGGTGCTCACCAGTTAATTGATTAAGCTGCAGATAAGATGTTACAGCATTCAGCTTGTTTAGCTGGGGTTTTGGTAGATTAGGAGAGATGTGGCAAACCACCTGCCTCCATGAGCAGCAGCAGAAGTTTGGCTGGTGATGAGACCCAAGGGTGAAGCAGGCAGGTATCACAGCTGCTGACCATGAGGTCAGGTAGCATCCTAGGGGTGTTCCCTTTTTCTGTCTCTCGGGCTGTGATGGCCAGTGATTTTGGGGGGAGTGTTGGAAGAGGCCATGTTTGCTGCTGCTGCAGAAGCACGGAGTGTGGCCCAAGGGAGCTTTCTTTTTGGTCTGAATGAAAAATTTCAGCTTCCACTGTGATGTCTGTGACAACATTACTGACAGATTCAGTGAAGCTCCTTAAACAAACTCCTGCAGCCATTCTTTAATGGCAGAGCTGCCTTTGCAGATTTCAGCCCCTATCTGGACAGAAAACAGCACAGCTTTTGATACCACTGCTTCAGTGCTGTGGGGTGCTGGATCTCAGCACATGCTTGAAAGAAGCAAACTACATGATTTTCCTCCAAACTTTTATCAGCAACTTTTGCGTGTGGCTCAGAGAGAATGAATTCCCCTCGATGAACTCATTTCTGAGATAATTAAAAGAGCACAAAGTGAATACAGACCTTACCAGAATCAGAACGGACTGCAGAAATGGCAAGAATCTCCTCAGAATGTCCCTCAGATTTATTTAGTGGAAATTAATTTTATCCTTTTCATAAGAAATATTATGTCGCCCTTTCACTATTTGAAAATAGTTAGACCCGCCCCTACTGCTATCACAATTGTGGACTGTTCTGGAAACTCTTTATAAGCCAGTAATGGAATTAATATCAATATACAACCTCATTCATAATCTCTAATTGAATTCCATTCTTTTCTCTGCAACTCCAGCTGCTGGAAGCTCTGCTCCCTACTATCTTTTAAAATATTTTTTTATGTGCAAAATACAGCAACACACTAAGGCTAAGGTTGAGAGTTGAACACTCCAGGTTGCTCTACTCACCTGTCATTACTCTTCTTTCATACTTCCATGACAACTTTCTCTGGCTCCCTCTTCCTTTACATGCCCTCTCTCTCTAAACCGTGTTAAATTTAGATTTTCGATTTTCTCACGTTTTTATCTTGGAGCATTCAAGAATCAGGGAATGGTAATCAGGTAGCAGTTATTACTTAAATATTTTGTCATGGCATGTTCTTCCACTGCTTTGCCAGGTCGCTGAGCCAGAAAGCTGGTTTCCCCCACCAGGAGGTGACACATCTCTAAAAAAGGCATCATGAGCTGGGGCAAGGAGGAGAGGCACTCTGGGTACAACCAGATCCAATGGCCAAGGAACAGGGAGAGATGCATGATTCTTTTATGCAAGGAGAACCTCCTTGGCAGTGCCCATGCAAAAAGGAGAGGAGCAGGAGCAGGAGCAGTCTGGTTTCCAACCCAGGGCTTTGGACTCCCTGTGACCACCAGCCCACTCTGAGGGGAGGTCAGAGCACTTTCCTTGGTTTCTAACCCACCCTTGCAAGGATGGCAGCTTTGGCCTGCAGGGTCCTTGGGGATGGGTCCCATGTCTGCAGATCTCTGTTCATTTCAGATGAGAACCAAAAGTCTCACCATCACTAGAGAGGGGCCTGCAGTCTCCTTCAGAAATAACTTACCAAAAAAAGAAACATCTGTGACTTCTCATCTGTCTTAGTTCTACTTCAAAATTAATTAGATCCTTTCTTCCTGCAGGACTTGACACTCACATGCAGTTTGTAATTCACCTTGCATAAATGTTTTGTTGCCAGATAGTTGCTCATACTCTTCCTTTCTACTATGGAAACAAAGCCTCTTGTCCTTCAACTGCCCTTTTCATGGATGCACTGACAGCTGATAGTCACCATGCGACTCTATTTGATTTAGTTAGATCTGGACACAGAAGTGGGTTTTCCAGGATGAACGAGGGGGCTGCTGGGTGTGACATACATGGTTTGGTGACAGGTTAGCACCTCTGTGGCCACACGGTCCCACTGGTAACACTGTGGCTGCATCCAGCTCCACAATGCTTTACCCTGTCCAGGCATGATGCACTGGCCCTTCAAAGTCAGCCTTCTACAGCTCCTAGCCAAAGTTTTCAACATCCAACTGGATAAAGCCCTGGGGCAGCCTGTTCCAACCTCCTGGTAGACCCTGCTTTGAGCAGGAGATCAGACCAGAGGCCTCCAGAGGCCCCTGCGAGCCTTATTTACCCTGTGGCCCTGTGGCTTTATGATTATTGTTGCCTTTCAGACCTGAAACCTGGGACTGAAAAAGCATCTTTATATTTTGCAATTTAGCATTCAAACCTCCTGCTGACATATGTCACCAGCATCTTTAATCCATGATAGTTTCATCAGGCTTCACCTGATGGTATTATGTTTCCATTATCTCCCTCGTCCCTCTAGCAGCTCTCAAGCTTACTGCCTGCCTATGTAAAGGCAAAGTAATTCCTAATCTCTCTTCCACTGGAGCCAACAGAATAGGAATACCAAGCTGATTTTTAAATGAAAGCTGAATTAAGGTAAGACCACTCTTCGCATGTTCCTGTAGAGTAAATCTCCCACAGCCCTGCAGCTCCAGCCAGTTTCCAGGAGCAGATACCCCTGTGGTAGTCATTATTTGCAACACAAAGAAGCTTGGCTAGAGAAGGGGGAAGCTGCAGGGTGACCACAGCACAGCTGTGCAAGCGCTGCTGTAACCTTTCTGTTCCCATGACAGCACTGCCTGCCCGAGCATCCTTTCTCTTTGCAGCTCTCTCCCATCAAATGCTCTGCAGAAGGGGAGTTGATTCAAGCGATACCTGGGCTCGGTGGTTACTGGGGGCTATTTTGGGAAGTATCTTATTAATCACTAGACCAAACATCCATGCATTTCAACTTTGGCCGTGCATCTTTGCAGTGAGAAAGCTGGTCTTGCAGCCTGTAGAATTTGGTGTATGTTGTGGGCATGAAGAAGCAGTCACAAAGTGGCCAAATCCAACACAAGTTACGTCTTTGTCCAAATCCCATTCTTATTCCCATGTGTCAGGAAAATTATCTTCCCTTTCATTCTATCTGAGGGAAACTATCCCAGCATTTGCTAAGGATGACATTATAACATCACATCAAGGCTCCAGCTGAGATCAGGAATTTGCTGTTGATCATTCTGGTTATAGCAGAAATTACATATTAAGGGATAGTCTTTGCTCTGAACATTTTGCACTTCAAAGAAAAAAGCACTTTAGGGAAAATAGAGAAAATTTGTACATGGGCTTGTCTGTGATGGAAATTGTTGCCGTTGCTGACTGCTGCTGTATTATTTACATAACACCAAAACTGCATGTGCAGCTGCCACTTTCCATTAGATCAGTGTTTTTCAAGAAGTTATGAGCTAGTGACAATTTTAATACACTTACACATACTTTTCATTCTTCCCTTTGCAGTAACAGTCACTAAATGCCCTTTTTACATGTAATAAGAGTCACTACTCCAAAAGACCAAAACACTGTCCTAAGACAAGCCACACTAAGCAATAACAACAACAATTAATGCTACACAGGTATTAAATTCCTTCTGCGGATTTCTGTATGCAAAGATAAATTAACTTAGACAAATAACTGGTAGACAATTTTTCCATTTGGCAAAGGAGAAAATAACCTTAATGGAGCAACTGGCCTACATAGGAAGTCTGTAGCAAAACCAGAGATAGAATACATATCTGATTTATTATTTTATTTATTTAGTCTTTGGTTATATGCCCTTCTTTCTTTGCCGCTTTTTTAATTTCAATTCTAAGTTTGTGGCAGTTGAATTTAGAAAAAACCCTTCCAATCCAACGGCATAACTATCTCAGTTTTCCATCCAAGGAAACTACTTATGAAACATGCTCTAACATTTTCTCCGTCATCTGAAGAGTCGGGAGGAAACTGGGACCAACAGGAGTCTTGTTTTCTAAGAGTGACACCTAGAGTTTAATCTGAAAAATTAAAAGCTTTCCTTTACTCATCCAGTGTTAAAGGGCAATAAGATTTTGTCCATATTATTTCTTCAGATATATTTAGTACTAATTATTTTGCTATGTTTTTGTGAAGATTCAGCCCAATATTTGCTGTTAAATGGCATCTGCCGTTTATCACAAGACCATTAAATAATTACATTTATTTTGCAGGTGTCATATTTTACCTGTCATTCAGAAGTGTTTAATTGCTTTGGAAATGTGATTTGCATTACTCCATGAAGGCATGCACCATGGCTAGAGACTGATCTCTGGGAACACAGCGTGGTAGCCTGCTTTGCCCTTCCTCTACCCTCCACCACAGGGCACCATGCCAGTCACTAGGGAAGAAGGTGCTACTTGCGGCTTGATACAAAATTAGAAAAGTTACTGAAATTAGGTGTCTCATCCACTTAGGCCTATTTCAAAGTTCATCTGCTTCTTTGTGTCTTGCCTGTGTACTTCTGCATCCCTTTGCACAACAGGTGGCAGAGTTCATTGTGTGAAATTATTTATAGACACAGAGCTCATATCCACCTTAGTACAGCAGATGACAAAAATAATCCATGCACAATCATTGTAGGCAGCTTCTGGAGTTTTTTTTTTTTTCCTACCTCTGTACATCCTTGAGGGGACAAAGGAAAAAAAGGCAAGAAAAACACTAACCTGAAAATTGCATTGACTGGATGTGGTAGCTGAGCAAAAATTCCACAAGAAAAATCTTCAGCAACCTGAAAACATTACCCATGGTTTTCTGAACTAAATGTGGAAGTTCTTCTGTTTGCAGATGCCCCTGTTTCCCTTCTATGCCCAAGAAGCATGACCCACTCCTGCTCCTGCAGCAATGGGGTCCCTGCACTGAGCCCCCAAATCCTGGCTACTGCTCCCTGCCAGCAGCAAGGACTGGACAACGATCTCTGATGAAGGTTGGTGAGGCCATGCCTGTGGTCAGTTTTGTATTCCATACATCAGAGTTTGGACAAAAACCACTATAGCAGAAAGCAGACTTAAACCTTGGAAATAAATGGATGAGCTGTGTGAACAAATCCACAAAAAAGGACACCATGTTAAATGGAAATCAAATTACATGATTGAAAAAGACCACAACGTTATATGTACCATCTTGGCCACAGTACCTTTAAATAACCATTTTGTTTTTAATTGAAAGAAAATGTATTTTGAGTTATAGCTCCTTTATATTGGTTAGACATTGGCCCTGACCCTGCAAGCTGATGTTGAATATTGACTCCACAGGACAGTGGGGCTTTGATGCAGTTTTCTGTCTGCAGAGTGAATGTTTGAAACAACAGTCATTGTCTTAGGGGGTGATCAAGTGAATGTACCATCAGCCAGTTACACCTCCCTTTTCTCTGGTCCCCCCTGCTGCCCAGCTCACCCTGGAACAAGCCTTGCACCCCAGAAAACCTTCAGGGCTCCTGTTCCAGCAATGTGTGGCCAGGATGGGTCCTGCCCTCTCAGATGGTGGGGTCCAGTGTCTGCCCTGGTGTCTGCAGCCTCCTGTTAATTAAAGCGCTGGGCCAGCTTTCCCTGCTTCTTCTTCCTGAATCTATTTTGGCAACAACCAGCTTCAGGAAATCTAAAACGAGAGTTAAGACTGTGTTTTGGTCTCATTAGCTTCCTGGGTGTCATCTTACTGTGTAAGAAGAGCGTTCAAAAAAAAACAAAAAAAAGGAAATTCAGTAAGATTTAAATAATTTGGAGGTGATTCCTTGGAGCCAGGAATGCTATGTTCAGACTTTGTTTTATAATTTCATTTTCTCAAATAAAATACAGTTGCCTAGTAAGGTACTGCAACAAAGTCTGGTGTGTCATATACTGCAACTCCCTCCAGTAATAAAATAGCAAATAATGAAATAATAGAACATAAGTCTGCAGCACTACTAATAAAAAAGGGGATTAAATCTGTGTGTCGTTGCTAAACATGCAAGGCATTCAGCTGGAGATAGTATTCCACTGGAACAAGAAGCGTAGGGCAGCTTGCCTGAGCCTTTTTATATTACCCCATGTATATTCTGGATTGGCAGGTCCCTGTCAAATTTAAAATCACCATGTAGGATGGCACATTAGGTCTGCTGTCTCCCAGAGTAAGAAACTAGATGCCTAAAAACATTTTTTGTCAGGCATATCTATTATCCTTCACAATGAACAGCTTTAAATTTATAGTGCCAAGGTATTAGGAACAATTTTAACAGATAATATATTCCTCACCAGTTGGGGCCTTTTATGGTTGGTTGTTTTGGTTGTTTTGTTTGGTTCGTTGGTTGATTTGGGGGGAGGAGGGAAGAAACATTGAGAAATATTTACTGACTAGCTATTATAGGACAGTTTGCAACTGAGTTTATCTTACAAAATATTCTCACTCTTCTCTTTTACTCCTACTGTGATCACCTGGGCAGTCTATTCCCAAGCTCTGCCCTTTCATGTCCTATCCTCCACAGCTGAGGAAGCTGAAGATCAGAGACGATATGAAAATGATACAAGTCAAAAAACACAAAGTTGGCATAGGGAAGATCTCAGTCACCATCTGAGCACTTATGTGGGAAGTAACATTGGTTTATTCGTGTATTGTATTTCCCTTTGGCAGCATAACTGATCTTCCATCTTTGGAAGAGTAATCAGAAATGGAATTTACCTCAGAATTGTTCATGGCAAACACTGTTGGATTTTTTTCTTCTTTAAGAGTTCTTCAAGTCAGCCCTTCTTTTTACCAAACCTGCTCAATACACATAATCAGGTGAAATCATGGTAACAGAAGAAAAGAAGCTTAGCAAACAGAAACTGCCTGGTAAGAAAGAGACCATAATGTTAAACGTACCACCTTTGCTACTGTGCCTCTAATTAACCATTTTAGTTTTAACTGAAAAAAATGTGTTTTAAGTTGTAACCCCCTTGTATTAGTTAGACATTTGCTCTGACCCAGCAAGCTGATGTTGACCGTGTTGGCCATGCCAGGTTGGATGGGGCTTTGAGTAACCTGGTTTAGTGGGAGGTGTCCCTGCCCATGGCAGAGGGGTTGGAACTAGATGATTTTTGAGGTCACTTCCAACCTAAATCATTCCATGATTCCATTAATATTTCTTTGCATAAGTGTTGGCCTAAAACATCTCCAGTGTTTATCCTAATGCATTAACAGGCACACCAATTCAGCTGCTCTGAACTGGAATGTTTAATATGTGATGACTGAAGTCAACACAGGGACATCAAGAGGCCCCTGCAAAAGATGCGTACCAGTGCCGTTGCACTGACTGCTGAACTTCAGAATACACTGAGCACACAAAGTGCACACTGTTATTGCTGCCCTGGCATCATAGTCATTCAGTGACATTTCCCAAGAGCACCCACAATTGTATTTTAACAGAAAAATGTCCTATATTTCAACATGTAACTAATATAATTCCTTGATGTTAATTGCTAGAATACAAAACTAGAAAGCAGATGATATGACAGGTCATTGCTTGTGCTGAAAAGCTCATGTCTTTATTCTACGGTTCTTCATATTAACCATTAAGTATAAAGAAATTGCCTTTTGTTCTCTTTGAAGATAAGCCTTTGCAACCGTCTGAGATCATTCATTATATAAAGCACCAATGCTTAAAAACAGTGTATTGTCATCAGAAACTGCTGTTGCTGAGATTGGCTGAATGCTTTGGAAGATTCCCAAACTGATGGCATGCTTCCTTTATTTTTTAATGAAGTAGAGGGTGCTTAAGAGTAACTTTTTTGCTGCAATTTAATATTGCTGTTCTTTGGCTTTTGCCAGTGCCGATGAAGTGTGTTGCAAAGCTATGGAAAAAGCTGAAAAAGAAAGCCAGCCATGTTTCAGGTGTCTGGGAGGTCAGAAAGAAAAAGTCAAACAGATTTTGTGGGCTGGAGGAGGTGAAGTGGGGTTGTAAGGAGCTGTTGGAGTACGGACTAGCACGTAGCTCTGATTCCAACAGACAGAGGTCCCAAGCTGTATTCGCTCCTAAGCTTCATACTTTCTCCTCTCCACAAAGCTAGGCAGTGAGTTTCAAATTTAAAGAAGAAATTAAGCTCTTCTCTCCCCTCACCAGCCACTAACAATTCACCTGGATGAAGATCAACAGTCCACCAACAGCAGTGGTGGCCCTTTTTTGGAGTTCAAGAGTGAGAATAGCTAGGCTGCCTCCTACTTCTCTAGCTACCACCTGTGGGGGGGTCCCAGAGAGTTTCTGAGTGATCCCTGAAGTAATAAAAATGAAGGTGCACTGACTATAGCCTCTTCAGAGAGCACATGTAGTTAGACCCTGGAACCAAAAGATCACCTGTCAGAGAACAGCCACCACCTGGCTGCAGAAGGCCACAATGCAGACGAGGAACTGGCTCAGGATCTTTGGTGTCAGCACACCAATGTATTGCATGTATTGCAATGTATCCAATGCCCCTGATATACTAGCACTACGAGGTCTGAAATTTTGAAGAATCTCACCCCTGTGGAAGTGCAAACATACAGACTGAGAATATTTTCATCACCTAGATAGTTTTCTCTGGCAAAACTTTAAAAATGTGAGAAAACTAGAACTCCATCTTCATTCTGTACTATATGAAAGATATTTTGAAAACCACTAGCATCATTTGAGTAACACCTTCCCATAAATCTTTCTCAAACCATTTTGCAATCCTAGTCAAAGGCAATCCATTTATTGTTTTCTGCATTGTGTGGTCTCATGTAGAGCATGTGACATCTGAAAGTCATGCATGAGTCCTAGATCAAATTTTTTTACGTGAATTTGAGTACTTTTATTAAGGACCAATTATCACCTTAAATTAATAATAATGATAGACAGTATATAATTAATTTTCTTATTTATATGTAGAACAGCTTGTGTATGCTGCCACATAGCTATAACCAAAAAAAAAAAAGTGACGCTTAGGGGAAGGATTTTTCAAAAGTGGTCCTCATTGTTTTGAATTGTAATCACATGGGGTGGCCCAAGACACAAGGCATGGCAAGGCTGTGCCCACGGCATGTAGGACGCCGTGCCTGATCCGCACGGCAGCAGGTTTCAAGTTATGCTCGTGTAATGGTTCCGGGGGTCTGGCTGGGAGGCAGCTGGCCGGCAGGCCAGCAGGACAAGAGGTACATCATGCAGTAACTGCTCTGGAGGCTGCTCTTGTACTGCAGGACAGGCATAGCTGCTATGCCAGGGCAACTGTGAAAGCTCCTGAAAATCCCTCTTTACGCCCCTGTATTACAGAGCCTCTCCTTCAGTAGGACAGAGTGGCTGCCAGGCCTGTTGTATGTCCGCCTCTCGGTTGATTTTCAGACCTTTTGGGTAAGGATCTGTCCACAGCACAGAAGCAGCGTGTTTTCTGTCGCTTCCTCATTCTTCATATGATGGTTTGTATGTAGGCCTGAATCCAGGGAAGGAGAATATCCAGCTCATTGATGGCCTTGTAGATTCCCTTCTCTCCAAGCTGTCAAGAAAATACAGACATGAGAAAAAAAACACCTGCAGCCCTTGAACACAGCAGCTGGGAGCCAGGCCTCCTGCTCTTACCTTAAGAAACGTTTTCTTTAATTTTTTGACTGCAGAAGTTAACCTTGTGGATGGAGCACATGGAAGCTAAAGGGATGAGAAGAAACCAAAAGAGCAGTAGCAAAGATGCTGGTGAGAAGACATAGTGATGCAGAAGAGTCCAACCCACAGTGTGGCACCATAGGACTACTGGTAAAATGTGTGACCTCAGCATCATTTCAGCATCTCTTGCTACCACAAAGGTGTTATTTTACCTGTGTGCTTCCTGGCACACTGAGTTCACAGCATAAAAAAATGTTATCTGAGTACCACTAAGCCTTAGTAAACATTTTCTGCTTATCTCAGGGGTCTTTATATCTGTCACAGTTACAGCTTTTGTAGCTCTAAGATTCAAGGCCCTTTAACTTTGAACCTTCAGAGAAGGCAAGGGTCAAAGACCTTTGCAAAGTACAGAGGGCAATTTCGCACATTTCTGCAAATCCTTCAAATATGTTCAGAAAGATGGCTTATACATCCCCCTATTTTCCTGCTCATTTCTCTATTGCCTGGCTAATTACAGGCTAATCCTACACTCTTTTGTCAAGCTTAGTTTTCCCTTAAGATCGCTGGGATTTTTGCCAGCAATATCCTACCCAGCTTCCAGATATCCCACCCAAACGATTCAACAATGTCTTGCAAGTTCTGGCATCCCTCTACCCCCGCTGTGATAACAGAAACACAGGACTGTGTTATCACTATAAGATTTGAATTGGAAGCTGGTTTTAGGGAGGAAAGAGTTGATCAATTCATCCTACAGGACCTGAAGACTGCGCCCCAGTTTTAACCCAGCCAGCCAAGGCACGACTGACAGTGTTGGTGGGCTGGTGCTCTGTCCCAGAGGACCACCAGCAGCGAGAACACCAGGAACGCCACTGGGCTCAGCCCTCTCCTCACTCCCCAGCTCAGACCAACCAGTGCTAGACGACCAAAACTGGTACACCTCAGGGTTTTTTGGAGCTCCCTGGATGACTTTTCTGAGCAACACAGGTTGCTGACTCACCAGCTCTCGGGGCTTTCCAAAGGGAAAAATCATTCTTTCAGGGAAAAAATAGGAAAAATTGGTGTTTTGCAAGCTATAAACAAGGACAACATGTTTTAAAAGGCAAAAGACAAAGGTCTTCAATTCATATGAAAAGAGGTGACTCCACTGAAATGTTTGGTTATGCCTTCTTTCTGCCTCATACAGAGGTTTTACAAAGGAGCAACAAACATTTTCTCTTTCAACTCAACTTTCAGGATGAAAGTGTAAATAAAAGCAACTCTTATTTGTAAGCTTTTAAAGATCTTCTAACTAGGGCAGTACTTTTTGACTTGGGAATTTATTTATTTTTGCCTTTTTTTTTAAGGTCAGCTTGTATGATGCTGATCTCCACAGAAACAACTTGGTAGCAGAATTAAATGACTATGGTGGCTTTAGTAGTAATACACATTGCAATCTCTGTTCTTCCTGCCTAAAGAGCAAGTTAACAAATAAGCAAGCAAACTTGCTCATTGCGAGCAATGCTGCAATGTCTGCTAGAGGTCTACAAACTCTGCCTATGATGACAGAGCAATGATTAAAAATCCTGCAGTGAATTTATTGCCTTTCCACATTCCACTCAAATAAATACTTCACTAATCTGCTACTGATGTAGGAACATAAATCCAACTTGAGAAGCAACTTGGTACTGTTCTTGGCAATGTCGCCAACTCAGTAGGTAACATGAGCAAGTAAACAGGCTTATGCTGAGGCCAGTGATGCTGCAGGTCAGTGTTCCCAGTATCCAAGGAAAAATATGCATTCCATTTACTGTGCAGTTATACCCTAAATGAAAGAGCCTGATTTCACTGTAGAAAGAGGATTTAGAGATTTCAGTACCTATTTGTTTTGGAAAACCAGGACTCGGGCTCCTAAATCATTGGAAAATATTAATGTTTCCTTGTTTGGACAAAATAAAGTACTATGAGGGTGAGAATTGTGATAATAGTATAGTATACACAGTCTTTGGAAGTGGTTTGGAGACAAATGTTAGGGGTTTTAAATATCATGCATGCCTCTAGCTGGTCAAATTAGAGTCCGAGTTTACAAAAGACCATAGGATAGATATGTATATAAAGCTATAATTGTTACCCTCAATCGTGTAAAGAATTTTATCCTTGAAAGGTAACTAATTCATTACATAAGTATGTTGCCACAGTGGACATACATTCCTTCTGACAAACGTCTTGTAACTCAACAAGATAATAAAAATTAAAGAACTTGCATAGATGGATGAATGATTTTGCTCATTTATTGAGGAATAATATAATGGAGAACCCCCAAACTTGTTATTAGCAAAGGATTCGTTACTTTCATTCTGTTCACAGTTTCCACTATTCTTTCACGTTTTTTATTGTTGGCTTTGAATTAACACACCTAATTTAAAAAGTGTTCATTTCCTAGAAAATCATGACGAGCCATAATTTCTCAAAGAGCTATTGCTTTTTTACTACCAGAGGAGGCCTTTCCTCTCCTACCAATATTATCTAAGATCCAGAAATGTAAATTGTTATGTTTAGACTAGTGTTGGGTAAAACACTGGCACTAATTATAAAAAAAAGAATGTAAGAGCTCTGAGAAATCTGCAGGATTTTGTCTCTATACAGCACAAAAGCAAACATACTAGTTATACAGCAAGCTACAGTCACTGGTGATGTTTCAGAATAACTGATATTCTAAATTCAGTCACGGTTGACAGTCTGCACTCTTCAGCATGTACTGGCATTTGTATAGGGTGTAATTGCTTTTCCAGACAAGAATGAATTCTCTGTAAAGTATATTACAGCATACAATATCTGGAATTTTAGACAGACACAGATAACCACAGCAGTGTGTTGAAAGCTGTGTAAATTGCAACTGTTTAGCATGGTTTTAAATGCAGAACCTGGAAACTGGTGGAGTTTTCTCCTATTGATATTTGAATCTTTTAACAAATAATATTACAGATATTCCAGTGGTGTTCTGAGCTATAGCTCTGCAAAGAGACTTCTGAATCTGCTTACTTTTGCATTGCAAATATTTGCCTGCATGTAGAACGAATGTCCTTTACTGTCATCCTATCATACAATACAGATTAGACAAAGTTTTAATTCCTCAATGTTTCATTGAGTTCTCATGCTGCCCTCGCTTTTTAAAAGTACTGTAGACTGGATGTCCAGGGTTATATTTCACCATAAGTCATGGTCTATTTTGGGGGACACTGTGGCTTTTGGGAACTGCAGGTTTAGGAGAGAAAAAAAGAGCCATAGGACACAAAATTTTAAGGCACGCCCTGTGGTTATTCGTCTACCCTCAAAAATAAGACAAGAAGAGAAATGACTTACAAGTGACACTGTCATCTTAGCATCACAGTATGTTAGTATGCATATTTGCATGAATGTGTTTTAACTGCTGTCCTGTAGTTATTTACAGAGTGGGATGATGACAGAAGGGTTGGTAAAAGCTCCCCCTCCCTGGGACAGCTGGATCCAATCTAGGGATCTTTGTTGGTAGCATCATTCCCTGACCAGCTGCTCTGACTGCAGGCATAGCCAACACATGGAAACTGCTCCAATGTGCTTTATAATTGCCGTCTCTGCTTACTCATGAGACACAGCTGCCTCTCTAGAAATTCAATATGGTAGAGCAGAGATAACAAGCGAGTAAAGATTACACACATCCAGTGGGTAGGCTGCTGAAGAAGGAACTGGTGTTACACCGCGGAAACATAAAAAGCCACATTTCTCCCTGTGATTACCCCGTCTCTTTGCAGCTTTGGTGGTGACAGGGCAGCAGAAGTCAACATCATCAGCAGGGAAGTGGTTTGTCTCCATGGTATCTCCACCACCTTGTCCACTCCCTGAAAGCTCACTCTGGGAGGAAATGAGTGGTGTTAAACTTCCCCGGCCCCAGCGGGGAAGCCCTTGGGAAGTCACATCCTCTGTGATGTGGGACACACTGTGACTCACCCTCTCTGTCTGCTGAAAAACTGTGATGGACCCCTTCCCTATCCTTTCATCTGGACACAGTTTGGCTCCCAGAAATATACTCACGCAGGTGTTCATGTTCTCTTGCAGGACCTGGAAGGCGCTAATAATGTACAACTTATCACTTCCTACTCCAAGATGACTGAAAACATTTTTCACATAGAAGGAGAGGAGCTGATCTCGAACACTGCAGTTTGTCTGAAAACAAAACAGGTAAAATGTTGCCAAATGAAAACCTCACAAGCGAACTTTAACCTAAAACTTCATCCATGTAAAAGTATGTGTGTTTAGAAAGCATACAATCAATAAAAAATATTTAATGAATTTTAGTATCCATTTGGATTGCTTCCCTTTTTTTTAAACAGCTCAGTGTACCCCTGTGATTTCTGAAGGAAAAGATGGAGGGTGCTGTGCTGGCAGCCAAAGGAGTATTGGTAAGACCCACCATGAACAGAAGAGACAGCAACAAATCTATTCAACACACAAAGAATAAATGGAAGATAAATTGGGGAGTTAAGTCAGACCATCTTGACCAAATCACAGGATTCATTGTGGGTGTCATTGTTTCATTCTTCCACATCAGTGTCCCATACCATTCGAGATGTTGTAGGGTATTCCGTCCATTCCTAACTGCTGCTCCAGAAGAGACCAGTCATCCTCTACATGCTCTGTCATATCTGCCTGGCCTGTGGGATCTCTTGGATACCCAAAGGTATTTCAAATATGCCTATTCTTAGGCAATGAAACCAAGTATCCGGTGTGAAATTCCCAACAGGAGGGCAATGCAGCTACAGATTAAGCCACCCAAATGCAGGTGTTCATGTGTAGGTCCCACAGGCAAGTGAAGATCCTTCACTCCCGAGGTAATCAATGAGATCCAGGGGAGTTCAAAGGCCAGCATCCTGCTTAAGGATAAACTGACTCATTTCACCTTGCTGACTAGATATTTGTGTTAAGGAAGCTAAAACATCTTGCACATTTGTAGTCACTTTCAAATAGGCACCCCAAATTTAATCTCACTCCCATGCTAAATCTCTGATCTCCTTCTTTCAGTGCACTTGCAGAGGTCAAAGCCCAAAGCAGTTCCTTGGGTGTCCCAGCTGATCTTGCAGCATCCCTGGGACAACAGTAGTACCGCACACCCTCAGCAGAAGGTGCTTCAGCTGCTGGGATGGTGGCTGTGGCCCTGGCCCTCATATGAATGGGGCCTGAAAAGCATTGCTGGGGAGGATCATACACAGCCAGATGCACACAGGAGGAGCAAGTGCTGCCACAGGCACCATCCTCTGCAAACCGCAAACACCCTTGCACTAAATCTCCCGGCACAGCACCACATAGAGAGAAGTGCCTCCAGCCAGGCTTCCTAAATCCACCTCTTTCTCCCCGTTTCATGCTCAACTCTCCCTTCGTGTCCAGGGGAAAATCCCTTTCTATGCGGCAGAGATAACACTCTTCCTCTAAGCAAAGGACTTCATTAAATGTACAACTCTGATAAATATAATGTCCTCCCTAGTTAAACACAAGTGATTTTTGTATTGGCCGTCATTCCTTTTGATCACACATTCTTATCTCTACTGACCAAAATAAAATCAAAGCAAGAAAATGGAAAACCAGTAGTATAAATCTTACCATAAACAGTATTTTTGTTGTCTTTTTAAGCAGTCTTGTGTTCTTGATGAGATCCTTCTGTAAAATGCAATGTGCTAGCATTAATTAACCTAAGTAGAGAAAGGGAGACAGTTTTAAGTCTGGTTTGTACAAAACTTAGTAGTAATCATCATCGTCTCATTCAGATGTAGGATAAGGACTCAGCAAATCTGTGTTCAAATCCCAACCTAGCTACAAACTTCTTCCATGGCAAACTCCTTGGCAAACTCATCCCAACTCTCTATGCATCTTCTCTTTTCCCACCCTTGCAAAACGAGTAGCAGTATTACCCTGTTTCTCAGGACTGTAGAAATCATTCGGGTTATTAAAGTTTCCAGGTGCTCAGTAATGAAGCTGGTAAAGAAACATCTATAAAGAAAATAAACTTTTCAACTGGTGGGATCAACTTACAGGAACAGATGATTTTAAACTAGTTGCCTTGATATACAGGTTCTCTGTCACTTGGGAGAGAAGTCCTTTTCGGCAGGTATGCTTTCCTGTAGGTGACTTTTTGCCTTCCACAGTGAAAAGACAGAGCAGAACCAAAAAACGCCCAGATCTGAAAATAGAATATACTTTCATCTTCGTTCCCAAATCTTCGTGCCTCTACAGTCACAGCAGCGTATGTGATACAGCAAGACTGGTTAGATGACAGAGGTTAACCTAATTTTGTTAACCCTCAAAGCAGCTTCTGCACTGAGATGCTCACGTAGATAACCTATTGCTTGTATGCTGGCTGATCAGTATTGTTGCTGTGCTTTTTTATACGTCTTGCTCTACTTTCAACAAATTTGACCACAATCATCTGTGACGTTTTTCTAAACGATATCTCCATATTTACTGGCAGCAGGGTCAAGGTTTCCAAGAAAGAAGAACTTCCCTCTCATGTGAGAAGTCTTCTTTCATTTAAGTGGTGGTCAAGTGAGGAAAAAGTAGTTGAGGTGGTTAGTTTGGTTTTGTAACAAAGTATACCGAATGTGTGAAATTTTTTTTTATTTTTCCACAAAGCTTTATGGCAGCACTTTTCTGAAAGGTAATAGCCCGGAGAGAAAAAAATCTTTATTAATTTTCCCTAAGAAGCACTAGAAAATCCATTATCTATAAGGAAGTTGGACGGCGTTGTCTTGAAAACTTCACTGTCCAGTCTTTAAGAAGTCTTTTGTTTCAGGGCAAATAAGCTTGCTGCCTGTTTTAATCACTGGAACTATTCTTTTGCCAGTGCAGGATCTGCTCCAGTAGAAGCAGAAGGCTGCTTAGTGTACAAGGGAAGGCTCCAAGGAGGGCTCTGTTCAAGGACTGGGACATGACTAGCTACGAAGCTGCCTCATGAACAGAAATAATATGCAAGGTCTCAGTATACCCACAGTGGAGGTGTTAAAAGTAAAACCATGGAGCCAGATGGTCACTCTTCCACAGAGTTGCTGAAACTGAGATTGTGCAGTCTGTGTCTCCTGTTTCTGAAAAAGGCCAAGTTATAGAGTCACAGAATCACAAAATCATAGAATAGTTTGGGTTGGAAGGAACCTTTAAATGTCATCTAGTCCAATCCTTCTGCAATGAGCTGGGACATCTTCAACTACATCAGGTTGCTCAGAGCCCTGTCCAACCTGACCTGGAATGTTAGATGAGCTCATCTCAAGTGAGCTTGATCATAAATTCATCCAGCCTTGATCCCACTGTAAATGACCACTGACCATTTACAGAAACAAACGCAGCTATCAGGCCAAGTTGGACTCACGTCCACCTTCAAGGATCCTCTTGTAACTGCTCTGGGAAATGCATCTTTTCACAGGACAATCCATACATCCCAGTAGCTTCACCAGCACTGAAGTGCTGATGGGATCCAGAGACAAAACAAATCAATTAGGGGAGGAGTGCTTTTGGAAAGTGGAGTTGATGGAGACCTGACGTCCAATGTGCATTTAGTGCTCATTTGAACTGTGGTCTATACTTAAATTCTCTAAATGCTGTCAGGCTTGCCAGATTGAGTTTCACTAAACCTCAGCATACAAGGTGTGTGGACAGTGGGTCAGCCACTTATTCCTAGCTTGTTCCTAGAAGAGGGTCTCAGATGATAGCAAGAGTCGAGTCAGAATGCAAAACTGCCTTGCATTCCCCAATGTCTGATAGCCCCAGGTCAACTAATGGGAATAAATGGGTCATGTAGCCAGTCTGTAATGGCTTTTCACAGGAAGCTCGATACAGGTCAACATCTCTGAAAGTTCTGTTCTTGCTGGAAAACCCTTAAGCTCACAGGTTTCATTTTGTCTGTTCTGTGAGCTCCTATCACCATGATTAGGGGTCTGTAACATTGACACTGTTGCGTTGGGCTCCAGAGACCCCTGGACATGAAACAGCAGACATCTTACTGAATTGGCTAACTTTTTAACTGAGTGGTGTAAAAGGAGGCAGATGGATACAGATGTATGGTAGCCATATTTAAAAAATAAATTTTAAAAAAAGAATGGAAATAGAGCTTTCCTATCTTTCCTGTCATAGAAGGATGGCGGATATCATTTAATATCCAATCCTGTAAAATCAGTTGCACTCCCACCTTTTTTGATATGCTGACTTAATTACTAGTCAGAGAATAGCCATTATTCTTTAACTTTCTCATCTGTTACTTATTCAGAGCAAAGATAATCTTTTCTTTTGTGGTCTTGTGTAGCACTTTGTACGCTGGATTTTACTGCCACTTTGGCACTCAGATGTAATTATGGTATAAATAATGTAGAGTGCCAAAGAACCAGTATTATTCAGTATTTCAAAGTTATATGAAGCGGAGGAAGAAACTAATTCAGGGACTCCAGCCTTTTTAAGAATGAAGACAGAAAAGACCTCCAAAGCTTTGTATGGGCAGTGGAACTGATATGTCTAGAGCCAGTCTGAGGACAACAACACATCATCAAGCACGTTGACTTCCAGACCTAAGCTAGAAACCACAGGAGTTCAAGAAGCCTGCCCCAAAGGAAACGTGCTCTCTCCATACGGAACATTTTAGATGTACAGTATCAATGAATACTTAAGGAATAATAGAATACTGGTAACAGATGAAAAGTTCATGTGTTACATCAATACAAAATGTGTCAAGTTTGTGATCATGAGAATGAAAGAGAGAAAATAACTAAAGAAACAGAATAAGAAAAACTAACAGAGTAGCCAACTTGTTATAGAAGAAAATCTTGCCTGTTTCACCTTGGCTAGGGACCAAGCTGTGTGTGACCTATGCTCCACATGAGTGCACGAGACCACCAGCCTGAAGATCCTTTCTTCGCCGCCTTATTGTGAACCATGGAATTGCCTTGATCTGTATGGCTTCAGTAAGTATTATTAATATCAAATTCTTCTGATCTACGTAGAATAAACAGATGTATCTACCACTGCTGCAAAGTTCCGTTAGTCCATTTAAGATAAAAATCATATCTACTGGTTGTTTTGCCTTTGACAAACTTTCTGATCTCCATCCATAAAAAGCCTCATCTAGTTTCTTACTTCTGAATCTTCTCACCTTTCACATTTTCTGTTTATTTTATTTCCTGTTAGTACAACTAGGAAACTAGTTAATCGTGTACTTCCTATAAATGTTACTCATATTTGCTTGGCTGCTGCTAATGTTATGCTGGCTCTTAAAACTATTCTCTACTATTTCTTTTGTTCCCTTATTCTGTTTAATTCACTTTCGTCTTCTGAAAAATAATAGATCTACATGGAGAGCTGCGGTATTTGTGCTAATCTGATGAGTAACAGTGAAGTGTAGTGAGATTTTCCGAAAGCCAAGGGTGACAATACTACTGTAGGACATGAAAAAATCGAGATACCCTAGTGCTTCCATTGGAGAGAGGAGTTTGGAGCAGAGCAGCTCCTAGCATTCAAAATTGATTCTGCAATTATCTGAACATGGTTGCAATGAACATAGGTAAGCACAAAATACCCACTGATGTTTAAACACTGTTTCTTGTAACTTTCTGTTATTATAATAGGAAACTTTGGAGACACTATGGATTTTTTACAGTTGATGAACTATTATGAGCCTATTTTTCAGACATGGGTGCCTAAATTACCCATGCAAACTCAGCACACAAGCACCCAACGATTCACTGTCATCAGCTTGAATGGTCGTAAAAGGCAGGGAACAGAATAACATGAACAGATGGTACTAGCAGCTTCTGCTTAAGTATTGTACATACACCGCTCTTAATAGGAAAATGCCCTCCATAACCAAAATTGTGACAATGTAAAGAAAGCTAAAAACATCAGATGCCTCGGACTGAATGTCAGTCTGGTGTCTTTCTCATCCCTAACTACAAAATCACTATGTTTGTTCCCATGACACACCCACGCTATAGGATAGAGTTATCCCTGTAGGATAGGGAGCCTGTCTGGATGCTCCCTAACTGCTTTTGTTGAAGAACAACAAAGGTTGAGGTTGAAAGGGACCTCTGAATGTCATCTTGTCCAACCCTCTTGCTCAAGCAGGGCCACCTAGAGCTGGTTGCCTGGCGCTGTGTCCAGTCAGGTTTTGACTATCTCCAAAGATGGGATTCCACAGCCTCTCCAGGCAATGTTTTGTCACCCTCACAGTAAAAAAACGTTTTATTGGTTTCAGATGGGATCTCATGTATTTTGATTTGTGCCTATTGCCTCTAGTCCTGTCACCAGGCACCACTGAGAGGAGACTGGTTTTCTTCTTTACTCCCCCCTCCTCAGGTATTTATACACATTGATAAAATCTCCCTGACCCTTCCCTTCACCAGGCTGAACAGTCCCAACTCTTGCTGCCTCTCCTCAAATGAAAGAAGCTCCAGTCCCTTAATTATTTCTGCAGCCCTCTGCCACCAGGGCTATAACTCCACCACACTCAGAATTTTTTCATTCTATGCCTTAGACAACCTTCATAAAAATTTTAAAGCATTAAGTAAAGCAAAAATCAGACTCAAACCTAGAAGAAGACAAACCAAACCAAAAAAGAAAAAAAAAAAAGACCAAACAAAACCCCAAACCCAATTACATTTCCTCTGGGCATTTGCATCTCTTTGCACTTTATGAGTAACACCTTTTGAGTAAGCCTCAAACATTAATTGCTATAACACATGCTGTTAATCCGCTCTCATCTTCAAGAAACGGCACAGGCTGGTTCAAGTGGTGGATTTCCCAGTGTTACTGGCCTGGTTCTGTGTTTCAATTTGGTGACAGAAGTCCAACAATTTTCTGTCAAGCTATTTTTATTTCAGCCATCTGATAGGAAGGTCTCAGCACATTGCATCTTTTCAGAAACAAAGTATATTCAGGGTCCAGTTTGGAATCACCAAGGTACTAAAACTAAAATTTTCCTCTGTGTGCAGACAATAGACAACAGTTTAAGTTTTCAAAGCAGTAACAATTTTTATGACCAAGGATTAGCTGCTTTGAAAGAATGCTCAGCACCTCCTGAATATCTCAAGATGCCTTTCAAATGTCTCCAGCTGTGTAATTAAAAATCAGTAATCACTTCATGGCTAGACAAGGAGCTTAATTTGGCATAAAACCTTTATGTGTACAGCCTTTACTAGTCATATTCTTCTAGTCTTGCATTTGAGAAAAGAGATTATGAAAGAAAGAGATATGAAAAAGTGTTCAAGCATGTTCACATCGTTCCCATGAACCAGTCAAGTGATTTCACCTAACGACAGACTCTTTAGAAAACATTTGTCTGCCACCACCAAACTCACAGTAGGAAATCCCTGTATACCAATATTACTGTGGAATGTAGAGATGTGCTCAGCAATATCAGACAGCTCAGCTTGCCCACGTAGGCAGGTGGCTATTCCAAAGCCTTCCTTTTCTCTTGCAACATAGAGGAGTAATCAAGAGTCTGTGACCTGCTTTTTCTTGTGATTTCATCATGGCTTTATAAAGAGCTTGTACTAAAATTACGAAAGGAAAAAGCAAACTGAATGGAAACCTGGGCCCAGTTCTGGGGCGGGGGGGGGGGGGGGGGAGGATGCCCACAGCATCTAGGCTGGTAGAAGTGGGTCTGTTTGCATGGCACCACTCTCATACTGCAAAACTTCTCTTCTACTTTTCTGCACCATTTTTCAGTTTTGTCTATCCCCCTGATATTTTTTCACCCTTCTTGTCGCTTCTCTTTTTAAATTTAGTTTTTAAAGTTTTTTCCCCTCCATTCTCTTAACTCAGGACATCCCTGAGCACCTCGGCAATGCCAACACAGTATGCATTTACAGCTCTGTGAGTTATATCAAGTGGGAGCTGGGCTGGAAGATTGTGAAGCTGCAGAAAATACAGCCTCCATTCTTAGTGTTAAAGATTTCTTAGTGTTGGAAAATAAAATTATTTAACACATTAATTGAACAGGCAGGTATCCTGTGAGAAACAAATTTTGAAATATAATTTTAAATAGTAATGAAATAGAATTTCTGGACAGTATTCAGAAGCTACGTTATAACTCAGGACATACAAGTAACCTAAACAGATATTGGTGAACAGTACTGGCATTGGATCTTTCAGTTGGCATAGCTCTGTTAACAGCAAGCAGCAAAACAAATCACATTAAGAAAAATCATTGTAGCTGATCTTTATTGGCAATAATAGTCTTTCATTAAAAAAAAACCAACAACTATTTAAAAAAATGTTTGCTTACAGTATATTTCCATAGCTTCAGTAAAGAACTGAAGTCTTCCATCTGGTTTGGAGCTGAAGGTTTTCTGTTTGCTGAAAACTGAATCAGTTTTAGCCTGCCACTTTTGAATAACAGCAAGAACTCATGCACAGTAAAATGGGAAATACACAATAAGCCATTTCTCAGGACACCTCTCTCTCTAAAGTGAGATGTGTGCCAAAATCCTGGCCGCTGTTGGACTGACTGCTGCAGAATGGCTGCAAACTCGATTCTCCAATGGTAGCACTGGAGAATAAAAGCAAGGGAAGCAGCAGTGCAGTAGGCAACAAGATGATATTCCAGTGCATTTTTCCGTTGTTGGTGCCATTCTCCCTCCACTGAACTTAAGCCTATTGGTAATAAATGTGCTTTTCTCTGTTACCTTTCCCTCAGAAGTAGTCCTTCTCAGACCCCTGAGAAGTCTGTGACCTTTAGTTAGAGATTGCTGCCACGGTGCCATCTCCCCAGCTTTCATTCAAAACTCCTTCATGTCTCCAGACTTCTCCACTTCCCACTGTATGTTTGTTTACTTTGTGAAGCACTGCTTTCAATGAATCGCATCAGTAGGAGCTTTTTTTTTGTGGAAAATTTACTTATTTAATTATCAGATATGATCACGTCTGGAACATTTTTGCTAGATAAGACATAGAAGCCAAATGAATTACTTATGAGAGCTTCTCTTTCCAAAGCAAGTAAAATCCTGTGGCACAGGCCACTAGAGAAGTACCTGAAGATGCAGTATAATCTGTGTTTCTTGTTGGCAGTATTTATAAAAAAAGAGATTGTATTGCAAGGACTTCTAAAGGTTCTAGAAAAATAAAATACGACAAAATATAAGTAACACTTCTATAGGAAGAACAGATGTTACATGTCAAAATATGCATTGAGATTTTCACTTTAGATCAGGGAATTTTTGAGGGCTTTTTCAAATTAAAACTATGGGGAAACTTTGTGTTACCATCTGAAAGACAGCATTGCTTATTGCAATTAAAATAATTAAATCTAATTCAGCAGATATTAATGATAATACAGATTAAATTTGGAAACCAAGGGGTTAATAAAGAAGTTTACATTTCCTACATTATTCATCATTTATTTTAGAAACTTAGGGAAAAGTAAAGTACTGGCTATATCTAATTTTGCATAGCTTCCTTGTCTGAAGTTTCATTCTTGAGCCTATTTTTAGGCTTTACTCTTTAGTCTGTAGTACAATACATAAAAACATGCACAATGTTTTAAATCATGGAAGAGGCCTTTTAACAGACACCTTCTTTAAGAGTTTCTTAAATAAATCAGAAGTATCTCATCTCTTAATAGATGCAGATTTAGTAAAGTTTTTTTAGGAAATCCCTATTTGCAACATTACAGTTAGAGACCTGAACATTGACTTTACAAACTACCATACATCCTATTAATTTTGTAACTGACAGAAGTTTAAATCATCCAATATGCTTGTAGAAGCGAAGTTAAATAAATTAGGAAGTTCTTGAAGTTCTCTGTAAGAAAAGAGCTACTTTTCACTTTTTAAAATATAGGCCTACAGTTTCCAGTGAACAAGCCATGAATGAACAACCCATGTATTTTTTACAATATAATATCAGTGCTGGACTTCCCAGTTTTTGAATTTCCAGAAGAAAATCAACACTTACATAGGAAAGCAACAAAAAATTTTATTTCTTCACAAAACACATTTTCTATCAGCAGGGAAAAAAAAAAAAATCCAATGGAAAAGCCTTGTAGTCTAATTCAAAGCTTCAGGGCTACATTTGCTTAAAAAAAAAATTATTTTCCTTTGCCATCATTATTCTGGTTATTTGTAGTTGTTACATCAAGCAGAAAGAGGTTTAATCTATACCCCTCTGTTATAGGCTGGGAAAATCACATGGCAGCATTTATTTTAATGACTTTTTCTCCATCTCTAATAAAAATTTTCAATACTTGTACCTATTTGAGAAGAAGCTTTTTATCAGTCTCATTGTGAACTTTTGTGAATTTTGACCCAATGCCAGACATCCAATAAGCTCTTCAGGGATTGTAAAATGTTTCCTCACATTTCAAAGTTTAGATTAGATTATTTGAAAACAAATTTTTCCACGTGAGAATTCCTTTCCTTGGGAAGGAAGATTTTTCTAGTGTATTTCCCCTCATTCAGGTTGCAGTTCCATAAAAATCAAAAGATTTGTTGCCTTGATATTCAGCCAACCTCTTTCAAAACTTGCAAGCAAGCCCTGAATAGTATCCCAGGTCTGAAATTTCTGCCCAAACCTCTGAACATACTGAGGTTTATTTTTACTAATCTGTCACTTCTAAAAAACAGACATTTTATTTGTCATATACTCCTGTAACCACACAGCAAAGAACAAGAAATAATTTATCAACCTGCAACCTCTCTCTTCTCTCAGTTCTGATAATGAGGTTATGGCTTAAACCTAACCCTCCAAGCCAAAACTTCATGGTGCAACTCTAAGAAATTCTCCATTTTACTTTTCAGAAGTGTAGAAAAGATGAGTTGCTCCCTCCTTTCGATTTTCAGAGAAACCTCACATTCACCTCACCAAAACACATTTTTATTATTTCTACATTTTCAATGCCACTGGGTTACCAACACAAAGTGAAGTTCATAACTGCAAGTAGTATAAAAAGTACCAGTGGAAAACAGTTAAGAAATTAAAAACTAAATCTAAATTTACATTCTTAGTGCCAAAAGGTTTCCAAAGTAAAACGGTATAGACAAAGCTGCTTGTTTCTGGTTCTTTCTCTTTCTAGTAGCTTGACCCATGAGCAACTTAACACCCTGAAGTCTATGACTGGGATTTGTCATGCCCAGCCATAGACCACTGGAGGTTGGATGTCTGAATCTGTGCTCATCACCTGGGGCTGATGGAGGGGACCAAACCCTCAGAGGATACCTCTGCTCATGTGCCTAGCATTCTTTCTGATGATGGAGCTAGAGGCAGGCTCTGCGAGGACCTGTGGGCTGCACCTCAGAATTTGCTAGCTAGTCTCCTGGCACCAAATTTAGGGCAGATGACTCAACAAGGCTATTATCAAAATGAGGAAAATTTGTGGTGTTTTACCAACTTGCAGGGTCAGTCTTGGTCACTGATTATTTTTTTTGTGTTCCCAGTCACTGTCCAGAAGTCTTTGTCATGTAACAACTGAACCATTGACAGATTAAAAATGAGAGCACAATGCCATGATTGAGCAGCTCCTTAATTTGGAAGCTTCAACCTCGTATGTCGAGTTAAACCAGACATTTCAGGTGCAAGTAACTGCCTTGCATTTTCTGAGACGCAAAGGGTCCCATCAAAGTAAGACAGTTTTCTAAACTTAATAATCATCTGTTACGTGCAGGAGCAATGATCACTGTGTTGAAGCTGACAAGTTAATACCTACAGATTAATCATATTGTTTGCCAAATTTGTGCTTGACAAACAAGTATTCTCCCTTGTTGTGTTACCAGGGTGAAAATGAGCATCAAAACTGATAAACCCTAAATCTGGGATTATCTACCTAAAATCTCAGTTATCCTTTTTTTGTGGAAAAAGAGAGAGACAATCTGCATTTTCTTCTGCTATTTAAGACTGAAAGGAATCACGTTATAAAGGATAACTGCTAAAGGAGAAAGGTTGGTCAAACTAGAAATTTGAGAGACATGTTTGATAAGTGTTAACCAAAAACAAAGTCTGGATAGTTTTAGACCAAGAAAAAAAAAGGTCACTCCAAGGATAAGTGGAGTCTAATCTTTACTTTGGAGCCTCTGCTTCCCAAATAAGTGTCAATATATTGTATTTTCTGGAACAAATATTTCACCACAGCAGTCCAATTCATCACTTCCATCTTAATATCTGTGTTAAAATCTTTCATCTTTTCTTTGTAATACAATTAATTTGATACATGTACAAACTACAAGCCTGATCTTATACACTTTGAAGCTGATAGGAGTTTTCTTTCTGTCTTATGTGGAGGACTGATACATGATGACCTAATCCATTAGAGAGCCCTTACATGTCAAGGTCTAATGCAAAAGACAAATCAGAAAGTCAATCTTCACAATTTCATAGCTTTTAGACTTTACCACAGAGGATTGCCCCATTCTTCCCACAGTTAATGAACATCATCACCGCTCCTTAAATGTGCTGTAAGAGTTGGAAATGACCCTCTTTTGGAAAACTATAGGACAAAATAAACCTTAAATCAGTGCAATTTTGCAGCTTTTGGAATGCAATGTCATTTTGTGTTCAGTTGTTTGAAACCAGGGTTACAATTTCCATTAAAGAATCTTACTGGTTCTTTCAGAAACAATCATAACATAGTTTCAAGTCAGATAGTCAAAGACACATTTTACAGTCTATTTTTTCAAAATAGTTCTATTCACGTTGCTCTGAGCAAAACTGAAAATGTTTTTAGTTTAGAAGATTTGTCCTTTCTCTTTATTCAATCCTAGAGAAGAAAAATAACCTGATCTTGGAAATATCTGATGTTGTGCCTCAATCCTCCACACTCAAAAATGTTTACATTTGGGTCTCATGACTTAATTTTCTGAAGATATATGGACACTTCTTCTCATGATAATTTTTTTTTTTTTATTTCTCCTTAGAAGAGGAAAGATGTAGGAATGTCTTCTTTTCTAAACAATTCATCAGTGAAATCCAGATTAAATTATAGCAATTATTGTCAGTGAATTTGGCCAGGAATTTGTAATTTAAAGGTAAAACAGACAGTGATTTCCTAGACCTCAGAAGAAATCTTTTCACTTTAAGTGTTAAGTTATTTAACACTTTTCCTAGTGGTGAAATTCATACCGTTCATCTGATAAGGTCTGAAGCTGTGTGTTAACCAAGAAAAAGGTTACAAATAGATATGTGTTAAGAAGTCCTAGAAATGCCATCAGCCTTAGTGTAGCTTGCATTTTGTAATTTACCTTACCCAAACTTCCTAAGAATTCTTGAACAGCATAGAATACTGGTCTGGATCTGGTGAGAGGTTTCACCCTAAATATGTAACATCTCACTGGGTAAGAGCTGCATTGTAGGTTTTCCTTCTTTTCATGGTCATTATCCTGTAAGTGTCATTCATAAACCTGAGACTGACTGTAGTATCTCTGCCAATCCTGCTTCACATTAGCAGGCCAGTTCTGCTCCAAACTACACCAATTTCACAAATATCCATTGAGTATGGATGATGGCTGTGACTGTAAAGTCTATCAGGCATTCACTGTTGTTCTTTGTAGTCCATACCTTCTTCAAGCAGCTAATTGTTTAGCTAATTGTGCTTTAAAGTGCTGACTGACATAAAACACATGTGGCTGGTTTACCCTCAGGATAGCTTCAGCACTTTGCATTGTCTACAATATACTTCCTGCAGCAAATTGGAAATATCAAGCCTCTATTATTCTAGGTCACTTAAGGAGTATGTAGTCAGACATTGAATATTTAAATTTCATAATTGAGCAACACTCATGCAATACAAATGCAATGTATTTGAGAGACGTTTCTTAAACTGTCACCAATACTTACTCAGCAGGATGTGGAAACTTCTATTCGTGCTTTGGGTTCCTCTGTCTTCACAATGTGAAGTTTCAGAGGTAGTTTAAATGTATTATAATTATCTATGTAGCAAAAGAAGTGTCTGTTCTGGTCACCTAATGTAAGCAAAGGGGAGGAAGAGACAACAAAACAAAAATTTGGCAGTAGGTGGCTCTGTGAATTCTTGCTCGGGAAGAGGTTTGTCCAGACCCCTACAATGGAGGTGTCTTTGATGAAGGATGTGGAGCAGGTGTCTTCTGAATCAGTGCTAGGTCAAGGACCTCTGGGAATTACAAATAGTCCATGACTTGGAGGCATGGTGAGGAAAGGAAAATAGGGCAACGGAAATTAGAATTGCGTGAACAACGGAATTTCTCTTTGGTGACCCAACCGAAAAGTTAAACTAAAAAATTCATTTTGGGTCAGCCCAAAGCTCTTGTCAAACTCAAAATGAAACAGCTCATTTTGCTTTCAAATCTCTTTTTAACCTTTCAAAGAAAATGTACATGAAATTCTAAACCAAAACACTATTTTGAAGCATAAAACTGAAATATTTTTATTTAGAATATGTCAGAATGAAACATTTTGGCATTATTTCCCTTTTTGGAGCTCTAACTACTGACTGAGTGGAAACTTGGCTTGCCTCACTGGAAGTACATCTTTATTTTCTTTTGATCAGTAATTGTTTGTCCCAGACATTTCCCCTGGTTGTAAAAGAAACCTCCCCTGACTTCTACTTCTTTCATCTGTTCAAAATTGACCATTACCTGCCATTCTTCACACACTCACATGTCACACGTGCCCTGCTAGAAAATGTGTGAAGGAAATTCTGCAAAATTTTCTGTGTGGCATTTCCAGGGCTCCACCTCATGAGGTTTCCACAGCAGGGTCTTTCAGCTCATGGTTTTCAAGGTTGGAGAAGTTAATAAATAGTTGACCTCATTTTCACATTTTTGTAGACAAATGGGTTTTCATCTGGGTTTAGGCCCAGCTTGGAAAGCTTGAGAGATTGGCTTGACATTTCTGGGTAGGACAGCTCAAGAAGTCAATGTGTAAGGAGTCTAAAGAAAATAGAATGAAAAAAAGTTAATTATCTATTTTTGAAGAGATGGTATCAACAAGGGACAGCATTTGTTCTAGTGTCTAGTCTCTTTAAGGGAGCCAGATCTAGCTTGGGGATAGACTGTGTCTGTCAAAGGTCAGTGAGATGAATTCCCCACTTGGTGCCTAACTTTGCTTCCCAGCAAAGTCAGCTATCACAGATTTGAGTGATAAGAGAAAGGATGTCAGCCAATAGCTCTTGAAAACATTGTTGCTTATCTCACAAGAATACTGAGTCGGTAAATAAAAATCCTACTGAGTGCAGTAAAAGGTTAAACCCAAACACTACAATGTGGTACCAAAGCCTAGCTGGCTGTCACAGTTGGGTTGCTTCTGCTTTGAGTGTGAACAAGCAGGCAATTCATAGGCTGTGAGATGCAAATGAGGGCGTGGGGCAAATTGGGGCAAACCATGTTGACTGCATCTAGTTTGACAGGTAACAGGCATCTATCATCCCGATGGATCATATGCATGTCTAGAATAGACAGGCATAGAGTTCCCACAGAAAAAGTGTTATCGTTTCAGTTCACATAAAACTTGTTCAAATTAGGTATGGATGGAAGTTTTTGTCTTGAAATCGCTCTGCTTCAGGAGCAACATGGGATGCTTCATCCCACTTCAATGCCATCTCACTTCAACAGCTGCTGTAAGGCAGGTTGAGACTACCTACTTTTGAATTAGCTTTGATTTCTATTAGAATTTACTTGATGAAGCTACCAAGCTAAATCAAGCTAGATTTCCTGTCAACATTTTTCCCTTATTACAGTATCTGTTCATGGGCTGTCTTCTAGATGTCCTTTTAGCAAGCATTTTTGCATTTTTATGTCCCTGATATACAGTGTTTGTAAAACTTCACTTCCCTTATCTGCACTGCCACCCCAAGTCCTTTATTTGAGGACATCCATGGTGCAGAGTTTTTGTCATATATGGACAGGATACCTGTTGCCCTAATGAATAAATAGTAAAGCCTTGCTCACGAAGTTTTCACCATTGCTGACAATCCACTATTACATATTTCCTCTGATTTTCTTAATATTTGGATGCTTGTCAACTCTTTAACCTTGGTCCAGCCACCAGTCTCCCTAGCTGCACCAGATCAACTCCTCTTTCTTTGCCCAGTGGACACTGCTGAAGGACATGATAATGATGGATTAAACTGCTCTTCGGTGACTTGATTTTTTTTTTTGTCTGGGAGCTTGTATTGAGAGTAGGCACCAAGCACTTCTCTTCTGAAGTGCTCCCAAATCCCTGACTCTCTACTGAGTTTTCAGTAGCAGTTGCTGCCTGTCTCCATCTCATCTGACCCAGGGGGACATTTTGGGGACTTTTCACCAGGAGCTGTTCAAGACAGTATCTTGTCTATGGGTGTACTGAGGCACAGTCAATGAAGCAAACCAATGGCTCTCAGGAGTGATGCTATTTTTCCCACTACCCCTCACAAGAAAGGCTGACCTATGCAGTCCCCAATAAGCCCTGGTTTGTGATAAGTTGAAATTTCAGCCTTATGGTGAAGAAATAGGTCCCCAGACTAAAGTTTGCATCCTTTCAGGATACAAGAATACAGTCACTGGCCCAACAGCCCCACAGGCACAATATGTCTCAACTCCCTTGCATTTGAGTAAAAGACAAAAGCACTGTAAATTGAAATATTTGAGGACCAAAATATTTATTATAATAAATTAAAGAGTAAGCATTTACAAAACAATCCACTTGCATATAAATATTACACAGCTGGTTTAATTTCGTAGTTCATTTAAAACCCTCTGGTACAGCTTCATAAATACATTTTTCCTTAGATATTTTTGACTTAATCTATATAAATAAAAGTACTGTATATTATTATCTTAAAATAAGTTACCATTAAATATGAATGACAAAAATTATTTTTGAGTGAGAAATACCAGCTTTTCAGGTAAAGGTCAGAAGGGGGCAACATACGCAAGAGACATTTCTGAGTAAAAGGCTCAGACATCCTGGCTACGTATCACTTGCCTACCTTGACCAAAGCTGATTCACAGGCGTCAAATCTCAGTATATAAAATACAGAAACAGTTGCCTTGTTCCTATGGAGGTGAGGAGGTCAGGAGCGTGCTTTTGAAAATAATTAATGCCCTGTGTTGAAATGGAGCTGCAAAAACTGTCCTGGAGTGACCATTTTCAAAGAAGACAGCAGTACGCATCCAACTAGTTTGCTAGTTTTGGCACACATGAAAAATATAGTGCATCTATGGGGGGAGGGTGGTCTGCAATAGTTAATCAATTTGAGTTATAGCAAGAGTTTTTTTGAGACATCTCTTCAAGCCTGATCTGAAATTCTTTCAGTTTTTCTTCTTGTTACCTCCCTTCTTCGGGGCATCGGTACAGGCATTTTCTAGGTAGTCAAACAGTAAATCCAGTTCTCCAATGGCTTTAGTCTTTCCATTCTCTCCCAACTAGAAAAGAGCAGAATGTAAGTTTTAGCATCTTGTTATTTCTCAGAAAATTTAAATTAGGGTTTTCACAGAAACTGAATCAAGAACTTAGTCTCCTTATTCTCTCAAGTAGTTCTATTAGATTCCTTATACTATAACATATAAACTAGCTCATTCAGATCTAGTCTAGCATAGTTACCTGCAACCTGACTTCTGAAGGTTTAAGCTACCATAATATGTGCAGAGAGTTAACAGGACAAGTGAAGGAGGGCTGAAAGTGGAAACATCACTCATCCCCTCTTTAAAGCCCCTGCAGGCTTCACCTCCTAAATAATCTCCAGAGTTTGCTTCATAATTAGGTCAGCCTTAATCCAACCAAATGACTGAGGTTTGGAACTGCTGTTTTTAAATGTTGGGGAGAAATGTACCTGTTTCATTTTGCTCTTCATTTCTTCCAGGTTCTTTTCAATGTGCTCCCTGTGTCCTGAGAATTTCTAAAAAAAATTAAAATCCAGATATAACATTGGCAGCTGTATGCAACAGTGTTCTTTTTTTTTTTCCTTCTTTTTCACACCTTTCTATCAACCTCAAGTTTGATATCTTTGATCTGAGGTTTCCTTTCATATCACTGCCTTTTCCTGCTGTTTGCAACATTCTGAGATTCAGGAGCAGCAACAAGAGTCACAAGAAGGGAAAGAACCCAAACGCTACTCACACATCTGCTCAGCTCTGAGGTCAGAGATGCCAAGAACTGTGCCACCTCCTCAACATAGGGGTACTGGTCCTTGACCTCGGTGAGGAGGACATCTTTCACTACAATCTCCACAATCCTCTTCATCATGTAGCAGCGGTTGTTTTCCTATGTATGCAAGTAAGAGGTCATGTTAAATCATGGCAAGAAATCAACAAGTGCTGCAGCGGGATGCAAAGAGCAGCCTCCTGGTGTAAGACTTACCTTGACGTTAACATAGATCTGCTGCCCGATGAGCCTATTATCCGTGTCCTCATCTGAGACCCTGGCCTGAGAGGACAAAAAGGAAATGTCAGGTGGGATGGAAACCTTAGCTAAAAATTAATGAGAAACCCTACATTTTTCATCAATAATAATGCAGGTGAAACGAGGGAATGGACACCACAGTCTGTTACAGGTGGATAACTTGGACATTGTGTCTGTTCTTCCCCTTAATTGGGTGAGATTCAAGTTTGGTATCTCTGGAAAGCAAATAAGCAGAAGTCTGAATTCCTGTCCCCCTCTTAAGTGTCAGATGTCATAGTGGTTATGATGACTAAACCAGATGCCACAGGTGGCTGACCTCATGGTGGCCCACAGCACTGCTGGGAGGTGCTGCAGCACTCAATGGCATACACCGGGGGGACCCAACCATGGTAAGAGCAGCCAAGAAACCCGCCCAAGCAGAGCACTGTAAGATGTCTGAGAAGCTGCCTGGCCATGCCTGGAGTCACAGGCAGTCCCAGCTTCAAATGGACTTGGGTAAACGGAGAAATTTAAGCTCATGTTTCACAATTGTCCCAGTCTAGCAAAAGCTGCTCAAGAAAAGGAGCTGTGCTGTGCCAGGGGTTGCTCCTCCCTTGGGGAGCAGGAGGAGGAGAGGCAGCAGCTTCCCCCAGCTACACAACCAGTGAGCAACGGACCCGTTTCCCATGCCCAAGCTCTGCCTTACTACTGCAAATGCACATTTTTTCTGAAGAAACACATGAGAAAGAGAGCAGAATGCTGAAGGCAAGAAGCCAGGTCACTGGCAGAAGAGGAGGTCCCCAGATCCCTCCAGGAAGGACATATGGGTTACTGTACCATTTTAGCCAAGGTGTAGGTGCGATTCCTGATGTAGGGTTGCTGGAAGTTTGTCTTCCTGAGCCTGCAGGTCTGATGTGAGGTAGAAGCCAATCCTGCCCCTTTCAGAGGCAGAGGGCTGGTGAGAAGAAGAGGGAGACAGCAACAGCAGCAGAAGACGACCCATCCTGAGAAGCTCTTGGTCAAGGTCTGCAGGGAGGCCATGGCTCACAACACAAAGTTGTCTGTTCCAGCAGGTTGGAGCTACAGCACTCAGCGCTGTTGAGAGAGAGAGCAGTGTTAGCATCAGGGAGAGGGGGGAAGATAAAGCGAGGAAGGTATGAAAGCTGCGAGCCTTACCTTTGCTGTGACTCTTGGTGTGCTCTGCAGGAGGTGAGGTGCACCTTATATAGGGCCACCAACATCTCTCTCAGCTTTTTTTTTTGGGTCCTGGTGGTGAATTAAAAATGACATCAGCAAGTCTGTTACTTTCCAGTATCCTCTTCTGAGAACTACCTAACCACTACAAAACCCACAAATACAACTTCAAGGCCACCGTAATCTTTAGTTTCTTATAAAACAAACCAAATTTTAATGCAGGGCAAAGCAGGGGCATTTACTGGGGCAGGAATCCTGAATACTTTTTGCATAAAAATATTTGAGAAGTTTATGTGTTTGGGCCTTCTGTCCTGATTGTAACACACTAATTGGATTGGCAATTTGATGACAGATAATGCAATTTACTGAAATTTTTGTTCATCTTCTGTGGTAAAAGACTGATGCCCCACTGGTGCTGGCTGGTACACACAAATGGTCAGAGGCTGCACCAGACCCAAAGTACTGACCACCCTGCAAATCTTCCTTCCCTGCAAACACCCTTTTCCACACAGTGGCCCAATGGAGTCACCAGCCACCTGCCCATCACTGTACAATCTTCCCTGAGAGATCAGAAACCAAGTAGGACCAACACTGCATTTATCACATCCCTGATCTCCAAATTCCCACTTTCCAAAAAATTATCCATATTCCAGGCCGTAACTGGGGGTAATCAGAACAGCTGTAGTCAGGCACTTACTTATCCAGGTGATTTCCATGTTCCTGACCCTGTTCTGCTAACGTAAAGGCAGCGCTGCACCTTCAGACTGAAATACTACACAGGGTGCTAAAGGGGAACTGCGCTCTCTTTGGAGAGTAATTTGCAACCCAGCTGACATGGTAATGTGTGAGCACACAGACTGGTACAAATGCAAACTCCTGCATGTCTAACGCCCACAGGGCACACAGGTGACAAAAGCAAGAAATCTGATACAGGAAAAGCAAGGCTCCAGCTCTGCCTCTGAGAGTGAACAAGGACATCCCTGGTGCTGGGCTTCACCTCTCGTGGCTGAGGCTCCTGGGGCAAAAGCCATCATGATCTTTACCTTGTGGGATGTAATACCCAGCTTTTTTGCTTTTATTCAAAAGGAAGAGTTGAAGGCTGGATGGCACCAGCTTTATTCTTTACCTTCCCTTGATGCATCTGCAGCACAAATATGTCTCTCTGTGCCTCAGCCCTGCCTCAGTTGCCCACATCTGCACAGCTCTTGAAGCTGCATCCCATCACCCTGGAACCATCATCACCACATCCCTTTCCATGCCCCTCTCAGGGTAACCCACCCATTCCCATGCCCAGCCTCCAACAGCATTCTGACTGCAGTGGGCAGCAGAAAGCAAGCCTGGACCCGGGATGTCAAAAGCCTTGTTCATACCCCAAATACCCCACCGGGATATTCAATAACATGTTTATAAACTCTTTTCCATAAACTTTTTTGTTTGCCAGGCTAATAGGCCCAGTGGGGGAGCTGTTTAATGAGAAGGTGGGAGGCTGAGTTATACTTAGCTAAAAGACTTAGCTAAAAGTATTAACTATAAGTATTAAAGATCAAACTGGGAGAAATCCAGACAAAGAGACTGTTTTGAAGGATTGGCCTTCCCTGAAGTGCACTCCCTTAATGCCTCTCCAGGTGCTAAACACAGGCTGATACCTGAAGTCTCCTTCTGACTGAGATTCCTCACCCTTTTCCACCAGGTCATCCAGCAGAAGTCCAGAACAAAAGCCATGAACAGGCATACAGACTCTCCCTGGTCCAAACCCCACATCCTCCTGCCCTTCTGGCAGATTCCAGCTTTCCATCCCTTTAGTCCCTTACACTTGTCACACATGGATTCAGCTTGCCGGACCTCTTGTCATGGCTCCGACCCTATGGAAAGGGTTCACGCCCTGGGTAAGCACCTGCGATGCCGCTCACATCTGTTCAAACCATTGCAAGGAGCCCACCTGGTCCCAAGCTTCCCACAAGCACCTGACACATATTTAAACAGCATGAGGCAGAGGGATGAGGATTTAGATGCTGAATCTTTCTGTGGCCCTCTTTTCTGCAGTCATTACAGGATCTCTTCCGTCTGTCATCTCTAATATTGGAACCCATACAAAGGGATGTATGTATTTTCAGAGAAAACATTGTTAGGCTTGATGAGGCTCTCTTTCTCCCATCTATATTGTTAGCCATACTGTTAGCCATACCAAAAGGTCATACTCCTTTTGGGCTGTGCCATGATGTCTTCCTCCCAAAGCTTTAAAAAAGCTTAATTTCACCTGTTTACCTCCCTGCGTCTTGTGCTCACCTTCCAGACACTGAAATGCTGAAATGCCCATTGCAAGATTGTTAATTCTTCTCTCACAGCATCACAGAGTGCTATGGGTTGGAAGGGACCTCTGGAGATCATCTAGTCCAACCCCCCTGCCAAAGCAGGTCCACCTAGAGCAGGTTGCACAGGAATGTGTCCAGGCCAGTTTTGAATGTCTCCAGAGACAGAGACTCCACCACCTCTCTGGGCAGCCTGTTCCAGTGCTCTGCCACCCTCAAAGTAAAGAAGTTTCTCCTCATGTTTAGATGGAACTTCTTGTGTTCAAGTTTGTGCCTCTTTTTACGACATTCCTAAACCTTTTGGCATTATTTTACCTTTTGGTTGTAGTTGTGAATTATAACAACCTATCTTCCATCCCTCTAGCTTGGTGTGAGTATGATCCAAACGAAAAGCGAACATTCAAAATCTTGCTGGGTGCTAATTTTAATAGACAGTACGGTTCTCCTGCTCATCAGCCCACTCTTGGCTTCTTCCCAACCACTTCCCAGCTGGTGGAAGTTGGATGTGGATGTGCCACTGGGTTATGGTCTTGCCGTAGCTGTGGCTGTAGTTATTCTCTGTAACATGTCAAGAGAATTTCTTTAGAAGAAGAGATATGCCTCCCATTCCCAGGGTCTGCTACTTCTGTTATGAGCTTGCGTTGAACAGGAATGTGACTAGTCACTGCTATCACCTCTTCTGACTAGCTCACCACACCCTGGTTGGAGATACACGTCCAGCATTATGTCCTAGGGAAAGATGGGGCTGAAAACCTGCGCATTCCTACCACTGGATCTTGCTCCAGTCCTCAGCTGAAGTCCAGAGAGGGAGGAAGGAATCAGAGGCTTTTCTGCTGCAGTTGAGAAATAATTTCTATTTCTTCTTGTTTGAGGAAGAAATCCAATAAACCTCTGATAATTAAGGGCTTGAGCCTGCACAGAAGGTGAACCTTGGGGAAATTGCTTACCTAGACAACCCTCACCAAAAAGACTGGCCTGAACTGTAGAGCTGGCAGAGGGATCAGTGGAAGGAAAACTGCATTTAATTTAAAACGTGGTGCTCTGGCTGAAACCATCTCTTGTGGGTCTTGCTTTGGGGAGAAAGAATAAAGTGGAAAAAACACATCTGTCTTAAAAGATCAACCTTTCTCACTAATTCTTTCCTACTCTGAAAGTATCAGGTATTCTAGCAAGTGGTATGGGAACTGGTAATTTCTTTTTGACCTTCAACTGCTGATGTCTTATGATGCATGATAGTCCCAAGTTTTTCTTTAAAAAACAATGTTCTCTTGAAAAAAAAAAAAAGAAGAAAGAAAAAAAAGAAAGAAAAAAAAAAAAGAAGAAAGAAAAAAAAAGAAGAAAGAAAAAAATTAAAAACAAGCAAACAAAACAAAACAAAACAAACTATGGGGGAAGGAGAGAAAGAGGGAAGGAGAAAAAGTAATTTTCCTTTTTAATTTTATTACTTTTTCTAGGTTTAACATTATTTCTGATGTTTGAGTCTAGCAACTGTTTAAAATACAAAATTCTTACAAGAACACATACCTGTTACACTTTCATTTTAACTAAAAACTATCAAAGACCTCTGAACTTCTATAAAGTACCCTCTATATTGTTTTTATGCATAATTAATTTTTTAAAAATTTTGAAATAGTGCAAAAATCATGTTTTCCCCCCAGTGCCATCCCAAGAGCTAAACGTCCATCCTTTCTTGGATGACCTTACCGATAAACTTTTAAAATGCAATTAGGTGGAGTTTCCCTAATTCATTAGAGAAACCATAGCGGTTGAATATTCTCGACAATGACTTCTTGACCCATATTGAAGGCAGAGGATTTTGTGAGGAGGACTGGAACTCTACATCACATCTGCCTCAAAAGCCACAGACACTTCCTTCTTGCTTTGAATGAGGCCACAGGTGAGTAACCAATACTGTACTTTGATCATCATCTGTTGTGTATCATCAACAGCATGCTGGTACGCAGGAATTTTCTTGAGCTTTAGTACATTTTCCATCAGCTAGAATTGTATTAGAATTGGTATTAGAATTAGTGTTAGAAACATCCTCAGGATTGGACACTGGGCTAGAAACACTGCCAAGAATAGGCATGCGGAAGACTGAGCCTAAGTCTCAGTCTCTCGGGTCTTTAACCTGGCAATGAAATTCTCCCCCCCTTAAATCTCTCTATGAAAGGACCACAGGTCACATAGTGCCTAAAAGTGACCAGGCAATTGATCTGGAAACACCCTCAACTTTCAGGTCACGCTCATCCCCTTCAGTTTGTTCCAGCTCATTTGTGAGCTAATTCATTGCATCTAATCTCAGTTCTTCTCTGCTTTTGCCTAAACTTTCAAGATTGAAAAGATTAAAGCAGACTTAAAAAAATGTTTCAGCTCATGCTCCAGCGAAGCCTTATTTTAGTCGGCTCCGTGCCCAGCAATGAAAACATCAGTAATGGAAGTTCATTCTTCTTTATAAAACCTGAAAGTAAACTTTTCTGTAATTCAGCCACCTGTTATGGAAACATCCTAGTACACAGGATCTTCTGGGCACAGTCATTAAGAATGGCAGAGGGGATTAATTTTCTATGGAGGAAATTATATGAACAAAGGGACTGGGAGAGGATATCTAGCATTTGACCACTTTAATTATGGGATTTTTTCATGATTAAACAATGTTGTGTAAGACACTGTGAATCTTCTGGAAGGAGAAGTATTATTATTGTTGTTGTTGTTGTTGTTGTTATTATTATTATTAAAATTGCTTAGCCTGGGAGTGTTGGGTGAATTTGGAAATAAAACTCCTGTCAGACCTGAGTATAGACACTGCTGACTCAAGTTTTTTGCAGAGGACGTGCGACTCGCCGACCTCCCCTGACAGCAACACTTCTGTTACACAGTGAGTAACACATTTCCCCTGACAGTAACACTTTTGCTTATATGTCTGGTATTTCATCAAACATCTTTGTTTCTGACCTTCACTTGGTTCTGTAACATAATTTCTGGGTCTTTTAAGTGTAAGATGCAATGTAATATAACTTCACAAAACTGGTATTTCTTATAATAAAAAAAAAAAAATCTAAGTGGAAGGGAACTGATAGCTAGGTCTCAATCTTAAATTACATTTTGGGAGAAAATCCCTTGGTTTAAATAACTCTGTTCTCATGTCAGAAACACTCAGGTAGTGGAGCTCCAAGAAAAAGCCACCCAGAGAGACACTGAGACAACACTATACAGCTGTTGCCAACGTTACTACTGTTAGTCCAGGACCCCTAATGTGGTGACTTTTATTGCAATACCAGTAGGATTCAATGATTAATATGAAAACAGAACAAACAAAACTGTGTCAATGGAAGTGCCATAGATGTTAGTCCAATGGTCCTGCCTCTGCAGAAAACTGCTGCTGACATCAGTGAAGCATATATGGAATTTTTAGTAAGATTTGCTGACAGGAGCCATCGATGTATTCGCATAGATGAGGAAAAAAAAAAGAATTCAGACCATCTCAGTGCATGCAGCCTCCCGCCACCGCGGGCACCGCTATGAACCCTTCCACCAGATGGCTAGTTCTTTTAGTTCAGAGTGTAAAATCATACATGTATTATGAGACTGTCGCTTTATATAGTGACCTACATAGATCCAACTATGTCTTGCAAATAGTTAGATCAGGTGAACTGAAACTTCTGTGCTTCCTGTCAATGTGGTGTAGTTGCACAGCGGTGACTCAGTGGCATGGCAAAGTGGAATTACTGACATAGTGTACCTCACAGAAAACCACTCTAACTGGGAACAGTTTATTGCAAGCTGTTTTACAATCCAAAAGTCAGTGCCAAACAGTTATTCAGATTAAGAAATAGCTCCGGCATTACACACCTTGGTTACCAAGTACCAGCAGTTCTGCCATGCACTGAATCCACACCATCTTGAGTAGTTAAATAAAGCCGTTTTGAAGGGATGCAACATAACTTAAGTTGAAGTACTTGTGCGCAGACACTGCCCATACACCAGCACTTCCACTGAGGCTCTGACCTCAGCGTCATCTCCTGGCTCAGCCCCTGGCTGCTCAGTTATCCTGTGTAACAGGACTGCTAGAGAAGGAGATGACAGTTCCCATGTTGTTAACATTAGTCTTCTAGTTAGTGTCCATCCCTAGAAGGTCAATAGCCCATGACCCACCCCTTCCCTAGCACAAGGTTACGCTATTGCCCATCTCCAGGGAGAGCTTGAGTCAGCGAGTTTCCTGTAGCAGTGGGGCTATTGTCAAGAACATGAGATTTATGGGGCCAAAGGGAGGAGACCAAACAAAATAGCTACAGCCTAGCAACTAGGATGTTGTTTTCCCAGGCTATTTTTAGCCACATGTCGTGTAAGCTCAAACAGGTAAACCAGAACCAGCGTCCCACTGGAAACACAAAGAGCAAGCTCCTCACAAGAGCACTGTTCTGGGAACTCAAGGACCCACTCTAGCTTGGGGGCACCGAGGGTCAGCAGGTTTCTCCCATCCACATGAGAGACCTTGGGGCGAGAGCTGGGCACCCAGCTTTCCAGAACAGGGTGCATTCACATATTCCTGTAGGTGTGTGTTACACCAACCAAGCGACCAGAAAGTCACCTATGAAGGGAAAAATCCAGAATTATGGGCTTTCTGGGTCTTGTCAGCCATTCCCATTCTACTTCAAGTCTTTAAGTAGGTACTTTGGAGACAGCCCAGCCCATAACCATACTAAATAAAGCCATCTTGAGAAAAAAAAATATTTTTTAATATATATAAACACACGCATATATATACATACACAGAGACGTGTACAGTATGTATGTGTATCAGATAAACACAGTTAAAAAGAAAAGCTTTGAGGCCCACTTGAAACCTACACAGGTCACTGCTTTAGTTACCTCAAGAGAGGTAAACTGGCATAAGTGCCAAATTTACAAAATTGCCACAACTGGCATAAGTGCCAATTTAAAAAACTGACATGTGCTTTACCACAAGACTTTATCAAGAGCTCTGAAGAAAGAGTGGGAAAGGGAGTGGGAAGTTTTAGTTCTCCATTTCCCTTCCACTGAAGAACTCTCTGCATCTGCCTCAAGGAGGATTTGATGTCATGACTGAACCACTGAACTCTCCCTGCAAAGAGCAAGCTCATACCAGCACGTGAGCACTTTTGCATCTAGCTCCATGAAAGAAAGAAATAATCCAACAAATGGAGTGTAAACACTAGCAGGCTATGCTTGCCTTTCCAAAGGACTGCCAGTCTCCAGATGAATCTTCTGCAGTTCTCAGTTCTCCACCCTAACAAGATGCTGCAGGACCACCAAGTGACATCCTTCAGAGTTTCTTGGGACTCTTCTCACATGTGGCACACTCTTGCATGCCAAGTTCAGATCTGCTAGGCAAGGCCCAGTCATTCCATGAGCTTCTCCAGAACACAGCCTGAGAAACAGAAACCTCACAAGGTCAGCTCACATCTGACACAGGCGAATCATAGTAAATATCAGAATATTTAGGAAGCTCATTCACAGTTTTAACATGGAACTTGGATGTTCTTCTTCAGCACAATATTAAGCCCAGATCAAAAAGCGAAACAAAACTTGGATTTCTATGAAACTGGAGTTTTCTGCTTAGCTACCATCCACTGTTCTCTCTCCAGCTTTTGCTTTTGGTGTGGTAACTGCTATGCCATTAACACTTTCCTGTGTGAAACCTCAGCTGGTCCGAGGGATCAGAATGTGAGCTTAACATTGACCTTGAGCAGATACCAGTGGATCCTTGAAGAGGCCTGAGAGTCCTGAGAAGAAGGGAGTCAACAAGATTAAGGAGCTGTCAGACTGCCAACAGAGGAAAGTTACCGAAGTTGCAGCAGAGAACAAAGAAGGAAAAAGTTATCCAATCATGAACTGTTGGTCTTTGAGTGAACCAATTATTAATGGACACACATTTCTAAGAAAGATATAAAAGAGCTTGTTAAAACAATAAAGTGGGATCTTTTTGGCTTTGGCTCACGAAATTGTTTGTGTGTGTGTGCGCGCACGTGTGTGTGTCACATCCATCTCAACGATGACACTTTCCCACCAGGTTTCGGTGAGAGCAAAACCAAAGAACTCACTGCACCCCAAAGAGTTAACCACAGCTCCACGGCTCCTATCTGTAAATGTTTGAATAACTGCTGGAATCAGGACGTTAATTTAGGTCACTTCAAATGAAAATTACTGTTGGGTTTGTTTTCTTAATCACACATTTGTGTGCAACAGGGTAATGGAACAATTTTGCTTCAGGCTACGCTAAAAATTGGTCAGCGAGGGCACAGCAAAAATTCCATTTGCAGAGGGTGATGGGGCTCTTGGCTGACAAATTTTACCAGATGGTAAGAATGGCTCTGATACCAGAATATTAGGTGGCAGCTCAGCCTTGCAGGAATAGGCAGGGGTAATGAAGCAACATGGCATTATGCAAATAAGTACACACTAAAATCCTCAAGAAGATGTGCTTCCTGCCCCATCTTCGACTACAAATTTTCTCGTCAATTATTACAGACAATATTGGGAAATTCCTTTTTCCTCCACTGCTAACTGCCAAAAAAAAAAAAAGCCATGGCACCAAGAGTCAGATCAGAAAAACCTCTTAGTGCCTGGACTCAAAGAATTTATAAGCGAAGGAGAAAGCTGGTAAGTAATTTCGCATCCTTTCACCTTTCTGCAACGTACAGTGGGTTTCAGGCTGCGGCCCTTAGGTCCAGGGGGATCTCGGGCTACCTATAAGGCATGTGAAGGCAAACCTGTTTTCTGGAGGCTGTTACTCGCTACATATGGATCCATACGAGCAACACAGAAGACATATGGATCTATTCACTGAAAAAGGCTGAAAAAACCCTATACAACAACATATCCATAGTGGATTAAGTATCACTGGAAGAGCACTGGATGGCCTTGGGACTTAATCCAGACTTTATGTCCCAAAAAAACCCACCTTTTTGCATACACCTTCATTAAAAGCAATCTAGCTCTGATGGCTAAAGAAACTTGACTGCTTACTTTTGTAAGGTTAACCACAGTTATATACTTCACGTGATGTCTCAGAACTCCTCAGTAGGCATTAAAATTCAAAAGTAACAACAAAATATTATTGCGAAACTAAGGTATTTTAGCAGGACTTTTTTAATTGGATGGGATTATTCACAATCCCAGATGTTCTCCCAAACTGCCCTGCAGAGCAGTAAAGCTCCAACCAATTCTTCTCAAACTGTTTAATCCAGGGTTTCAGTATTTTCAGCGTTTTAAGTAGAGAAGGCTGATGCATCATGAAAGGCACTGGAAATTGAGACTGAGAAGAAATGAAAGCCCAGAGATATAAAAGGACACAAGAGCCTAAATACTGTCTTGCTGCTACTGCAAGCATTTAGCTAAATCCTCAAAACTCTCCTCATGCCTAGGGGCATCCAAACCTCCTTGGAGGAACCGCCTCAGTGCTGAGAGGCGCTTCATCCCTCCTGCTGAAGTGATTCCACCCCAGCTGATTTGGCCAGAGAGAGCAGGAGGATTCTAGAGTGAGGGCAGTTCTGGGAATAGGGAAACATTTGTTCCAACTCCTAGACCACCAACCATCATCCCCCCAAAAAAGATTTAGTAGAGGAAACTGAGAGCTCACTTCTCATTTCCACAGAGAGGCAAAAGACTTACTACCTGGCAAGACGGGAATTTTTTGAGAAGTGACAGACTGGAATCAAGTCTGCTTTTTCTGGGCTTGCCGGAGGAACACTTTATTGGCTGGAATAACAGGTAAAGGAAGGCCTTCTCCCAGCTGGCAGCAGTCAGTAAGGAAGAACCAGCTTATTTACTTGTGCAGGTGGTTTGAGAGCTGCAAACCCCCAGCAGTGAGATTCACCCAACTTGGGAACAGAAGCTGAAGACATTCAATTCAACACTTATTGACTGGGTCCATTATTCATGTGCTGATTTTGTGAATCTTGACCTTAAGTCAACAAGCTCCCAAAGCTGTTTATTCCTTAGATGTATCTCCTATTAGCAACTGCCTACCTCCTTGTTTATCTACTTCGTCTCTCCCCACTTCAAGGCTTCTAACATTTCCTTAACAGAAAACAATAGACATATACTATACAGCACGCACTTGTAATTATTAATAAAGGGTGCACTTTTGAACCTTTTTTCATGTTCAACTTTCTGGAGAACATAACAGGATACATGTTTGAAGGTTGGTCTGAAACATACAGAAAAAAAAAGCCTCTTGAACTAGATAAACAACAATAGCAAAAAGCAGGCATAAATAATTTCACATTCTGTAGTGTTGAAGACTACAGAAGAACACTCTGCAGAAACTTTACACTAGCATTACTCAAAACCAGTATGTTGTCTATATTTCCCTTAAATACTTCTGTCCAAAAGTAAATTCAATTAGAATATTTCAGGCAAAAGCTAAAATTTGTTCAGATGGGGAATAACTTCATTATTCTGTTCTCCAAATTGGGTTTGTACCCCCATGAAACAAAAACGCCTCCCTCCTGTACCACATCTATTTTCTCCCTGGCAGAAATCAATATACACTTACCAGACAGCACACACGAACAAACTCAGATGTTACGGGACTCATGGTGCAATACTGTAAGCAAAACTGGCATATACATGGCTGTTATAATGTCTACAACTTGCAGGCCTCAAAATCAGGCCGGCACAAAAACTGACAGAGCTGTTGTATAGCCAGGGATCCCAGCAAAACAGAACAAAAAATCTAGGAAAACAAAAATAAAAAGGACTTAAAGAGAGGACACAGTTCATAAAACTTGTATTACATGTATTACCGCTGAGAAGTAATGGATAATAAGAAACCTCTTGGCCTTGAGAACCATAAGAACATGTTGAACCATACAAAGAATGTGTAGAGAAGACACCCAAATTAATCCCCTGCAATAAATTGCAGCAACATTCCCTCCTAAGCTAAAATATTTCCATTTTTAGGCAGTTTTCCACTATAAAACTATCATTTTAGAGGAAAACCAGCAATTTTCATACAGGTTATTGCACACAAATGCAACTTCCCTTTCAGTAGAAACTTTCTGACCAATTGTAACTTATGTACTAAGTGAATGCCACAAAATAATACCTGAAGGCCTTGAGATAAGATAAAATACCTTGATTTGTTCCAAACACCATCAGTGGTAGGAAGCTACCACAATGCACTATTTCTGGAAAAAGTGGACTCTGTTTTCTAACATGCTCAGTGCCGGGTAGCACTCACTCTTTAAATCAACAATTCATTCGTTGGGGACTGGCCCTTGGGCAACTGCAGCCTTCTCACCTGTGTGGTACCCATCTGTTCCGGGCCATAACTCCAAGCATCTGTAGCCAGTCACAGTTCCAAGTATCAACATATCTAGCTTTAGTAACTTATTATTTCTGAAGATCAGTTCTGAGGTAACGTTCTTCAAAAGTCCACAGACGTTCCAGCTGAACAGGTGAAATATAACTAAACAGACAAGTGCCAATATAACAGGCTCTACCAATTTATCTAGGAGAACTTGAATAGAAACAAAACAAACAACCTTTATTTTCACTAATATGTGTACATAATTGTGTACAAAATCAAAATGTAAGCAAATGTGTACAAAATTCAAATTGTTCTTGTATAAAATTTCCAAGTGAAGTAATATTAAAACTTGAAGCCACCCAAGAAGAAATAAACTGCCCACTAGCCACCTATTTCTTCTACTTCATGTCAACTTGCCTCCATCACTTGGAAAGATAAAACAAGCTGTCAACATAAGTCACAAACATTTTTCACTGTGACAATCATAACAGTATGCCAGTCTCCCAGAAACAGGCAACCAGGAGGAGAGGTAATTAAAATATCAAAGTCAAGAAAAAACATTTTTCTGAGTTTACTTTAAGACATCAACACCTGAGTTTGAAGCAGGGCCGGGGAAGGCCACTGTTTAAGGTGGCTGAGGTTGCTTTTTCTAGAGAATTTTAAATTAATCCTAAATATGGGTCTTGCCCACAAAAAGACAAATGTTCACATCAGTACATGTGACGAACTGCAATACTGTACATATTGAACTCAACAGTCATCCTGGCCAAAAAACTGTGGACAATGATCAAACCCTAACGCTTAGCGTCCTTTTCTCAGACTCCTGCATGTTCCACGTTAGCTTCATTAAGAAAGAGAAACAGTAAAAAAATTTTGTAACATTAAAAGTAGCAAAAGTAACTTTTTGTTACAGCACTGTGTTGTACTGGTAATTCATACAGTAACATAAACAAATATACCACAGTTGCCTTTAAGATCACTGGTTAAAATCAAGCAACTGAGGTGTTTTGTGAATGATGGTGATGCCCCTGAACACTGTCCCAGGTCACACTGCACGACTGCAGAAGAATACCTTGAAAAGTAATACACAGGTTGCATTAAAAAAACCCAAAATTATCTCAGTTTCAAGATGTGCCATTGTAAAAAAAAAAAAAAAACCCACATGGCTGTTGTGACACAGTGAATTAAGACGTATATCTCCAATATAAAGGACTTACATCTTCAATGATGGTTTAAATATTAAAATTTTACAAGTCGGGCCATATTAGTGATAAGTGAAAGGATGCTGCACGATATCTACAATTACAATTTTTGAAAATATACACTTCAAACTATAAAAATATTCATAATAATTTTACAGAACAGTTTCTGTACAAATGTGGAAAAGCTTATTTCTTGCTCCAGAAATCCCTTCTCTTCTGAGCTCGTTCCAGTATCTGAGATGCAAGGGAGCTAGACGCTGCTGAGCGAGCAGATATCTGAGACAACCTGTCATCTGTGGTGAAAGAAACACAGGAAAAGGTAAATAGGAAGATTAAATATGCTTATTAAGACACAGTTGACATTCATGGGAGACTTTGAAAGTGCAAATATTTTTATGCCCTGTTGCACAATGGATGCTAAAATAGTGCTGCAATACATTTTAATTCTATTACTTGGGAGCTGACATGCTGGAGAAGAATCTCGCTAGAAAGCTACCAGGATGCTAGGTAAGTTTAGAAAAGCTACATGACCAGCTCCTGACACACTTCAGGATGAGATCCCTATTGTTACTTGGGAACTCTCCAATTCTCCAGGCCATCTTTAGGTTTACTCTCCTTTGTCAGAAGGCCTCAGAAATCATTCCTCTTGCCACTAAAGTCTGTATAGACCAGCTTCTGGTAATAACATATTCATGAAAGCAACCCACTGCTCCAAGCAAAGCAGACAACCCTAGAGTAACATATGACTAAAATACCAGAACTTATGTTGTTGAAAGAGCAATTCTGGACCAAAACCAGCTAGTGTGCCACAAGCTCTTAAAAGAAATGTCTCTTCTGACGAAAACAGGAAGTTTAACACAAGGATAACAAGAAGCGTGCTTTAAAAATGTGCTTGTGAAAGGTTTTCCTTTTGAAGACAGGGTCCACTTCACACCCAGCAGAACTCTTAAAATTAAGCATCCTGAATGCTGCTTCTCTGATAAAGCACAATTTTATACTTCTTTAACATCATTATTAAAATGTTGCTACAGCTCTGTCAAGATGCTCTCTATCATAAATGACTTTAATTATGGATTAAAAAGAACTTGATCACTACTTTCCAGCCCCATCTACCAACAAAAAAAAAACAACAAAAATTTCCACAACTCAATCCTAACAGGACCTGTATTTTGTTAGTGCTTCAATTAACTTTTCAGCAGTATTTCTAAATTCCTGAAATACAGTGATCCGAACAGCCTGTAACAGGCTCACACACTGTGCATAACAACTGCATTCCCATGTATGAGAAAACTGCATTTCTGCACACAGACATGACATTGGAGTAACTCCCAGGCTTGTACGTACATGAACAAATAGGGGAATATGAACTATCTGTGAGCTGGCACATTGCACCTGCTGCTGAGAGCTCACACATAATCACTCAGCTCACAGGAAAAAAAAAAAAGAGAGAGAAAAAGAAACAGCAGCTACAGCATTTAATCTGTGTGCAGCAAGCTTGTGGGAAGCTGCAGAGTACTAGAGGATTTTGCATGGTTTATGTAGATATACAGATGCTTGGCTGAGCCAGCTGCACAACCCACATATTTTCCAGGCAACTGCAATGAGTAAAACAGAGAATCAGCCTGAACTTTGGTTAAAACCAAGGAGCAAACAAGCGCAAGGGGTACAGAAAAAGGTTTTTGGTTGCTCTGGGGTATATCTATAAATAAATTGCCATCAGATATAAGCTTGCTCTGCCCATACTCTAATCTGAACCAAACACAGGTGACTGAAACTAGCACAGCAGGACACGAAGTTCAACCTCAAACACCCTGGCAAGAAACAACGTGCAGCAACTAAAGCTAATGAGGCTACAGTGCCTTTGGTCGACTCACATTACTGAGAGAATTTACTTGTGTCTGCCCATAACAGGGCCAAGAAGAGGCACTGGTGGGCTGTGCACTGGCTGCTTCCCCAGATTAACTTCACAGTAAACAGGAAAAAAGGTGAAAACAGCAGTCAGAGTAACAGGATACCATACAGACCCCTAATACACTGAGCAGAGGAACAGGTGTGAAAATTAGTCAGAAGACTCATTGTATGCTGTGTAACCAGTGCTGAAGTCTCACAAGCAAAATCTTTATCTTAAGATTTTTGGTACTTTTTAAGCTGCATTCCAAATTACTGCAGCTACAACCTGGACTGTGATCATTTTGCAGTCTGCTTCTGTTGCTACCAACACAAAGGCTTAAAAAAATGTGTAGGGAGCAAACAATTTTAGGTAGGGAACTGAACAACCTGTATTAGACCACTGTGGTTTAATATGGTTATTTATTTTTCAGCCACATTTAATGGCTTATTCATACTAGAGTATACATTCATATTCATACTTCAGATAACTAGGATGAACATTTTCAAATTATTTTGATGAAACAATGAAGTAATTATTCATAAAAAACATATAAGCCAGTATTATTTATTGCATTCAGAGTCTTCCCACATTAGTGCAAAGGTTAAAATTAATCTAGGTAATATACACGATATACAACAATACTTTGGGACAAGAAATACCTTCATCATTATAGTTTCTTTCCTGTGGGGGTAACTGGAAAGATCTCATTTTTGGATTGCCAATGTTCCCTAGGACAAAAAATCAAAATCAAAGGCACATTTCTGAATAATTTAAAATATTATCCTTTGTCTATTTTGATTTTAGAACATTTTAAAATGTTACAACACTATTTCCAAAACATGAATCTTACAAATAGCAAACACACCAAAAACTCCAGGAGACTCCTTTACTCAAAGCTGAGATAAAATAAACTTACTCAACTGTATCCCTCTCAAGGCACCTATCTTTGGTAGATGATAAAAGTTACTTAGTGAACTGCACTCACGGTGCAAAGTTAGAACATGGCATGGATTCTAACCTCTTTCCAAGGATATTCTCTGGATTTCACCATCCCGCTTCACGTGAAAACTACTTGTTCCATTCTAAAATGGCTATACTACTTTAGTTTAGCCAATCTTTATAACAAAAGGACCAAGAATTGTGGGACCTTAAGCAGCTATAGAAAGTCTTTCTGGAATGGAGACTTAAGCACATAAACTTTATTTTGACTAAGGGTTGAGGGACTCTGTCAGATTTATGCTCCCAGTCCCCCTAAACACTGTTTAAAAATCTTTGAAATGCTCCAGCACAAATTCCTCCGCAGACAAGAAATAGCTTTTCTCTATATTCAATAATTTTTTTATAGATGGCTTTTTTGTTTCCATATCCTGCAGAAATAGTTCCTTATCCCTCAGAAATCCACAACTCCTGCAAAACAATCCCACTATTGGTTACTCTGGCTGGAAAAGCGTCAAAGCATCCAGCTGTAGCCTAAAGATTAAAAATTACAACTGTTCATGCTAAACCAAATTATTCTCGTAATGAATAAGTACTTAATAAATTTAGTAAGGCAAAATTAGACAACAGACCACTAGAATACAATGATATTAGTGGAATCTGAAACTAAAGTGGAGAGTTGTGCATATTTCCTCAGCAAGACTAAACAGACAGTAGAAAAGCTTTAGTTCAGAAATAACACGTTCTTTGTAGAGTCTGTAAAGCAGCAAATTTAGCACTGTCTTGGCCTGAACGCTACACAGTAGCCATATCCATCCTGTAGTACTCTAAGACAGACAGTTAATACACAAAAATCACCATTATGCTGGAATTCTGGATCTTTGAGAGTCCCTTGAATACGACGAGAGGGACTCCAGCAAGGCATAGAGCAGCTTTTGGCCAACTTCAGCACAGGAGGTGTAGAGGAGCGCTCTTGATGGGCTGAAGCAAGAGGAACTTGCTCATCAGAAACACTGTTAAGAGGCCAATGATCCTCCCTAAGTGGCAGAGGATCCAAAGTTCCCAGCCCAGCAGGTGGAGAGGTAAGGTGTGAAACAGCTTCCACTTCCACAGCAGGCTAAAAAACAATCAAAAGAAAAAAGGGAAAAAAAAAAACCAAAACACAAAACCCCATCTCATATACAGTTTTCCAGTACAGATCCTCACATATGCAGCAAATATTGGCTTTACACTGTTACATCTCTCATGAGGGTATACTGGAAGAGGAAGTATTTCAAACTTATAAGACAGCTGTAAGAAAATCTATTCCTAATAACAAGTATTTATTAACATGGTCTGAAAGTAATCTAGTCAGGTCAAACCAAGAGCTTATTTTCTTCACAGCAAAAAACCACTGTGATCTTAGATTTTAAACCAACACAACCAACTTCTCGTGCAAATGTGTCTGTTTGTAATACAGAACTTACTCCAGAAGATGCATGTAGTGAAATGCCAGTGGTCTTTGTAAAACACAGACTGAGTACAACTTGACAATAAAACCAAAATTTCGAGAGAAACACAGTTAAACAACTCCTAGATGTTTCTATTTTTCTTTTAGGAACTGTGCAAGCTGGAAAATGAAAGAAGCACAAACATAATGGGAAAGGAAAATGAAACCATTATGGCACATTCACCTATCTTGTACATAGGCAACCAACGTCTCCTTCTTAAAACTTCTTTCAAGTCAAGGAATCTGGAGCTGTGCCCTGTGTCACTGGAAAGCTACAGTAATTAATGGGGAAATCAACAGATCCCAATGGCAGGTCTTTTCCTTTTTTTTTTTTAAAAACAGATCCTGTGTTTTTAGCAGAAAAAAACAAAATGGAGCTCATCCACTCTCACTCCAGTAGTCTCAACTCCATTGCTTGACACCCCAAAACAGTGATTTATTCAGACATCAGCCTTTTTTAGTCACAGATGCTGAAAATTTTAGAATAGTAAATGACAACTCAAGAAACAGAATTATTAAATAAATTATTCACAATTACTTAAAAAGCACATTCCTAAACTGCATGATGGTAAGTCTCTTTTCTGGCTCACCTGTAAGGACCTTCTTTTTGAAGCTTCTCTTGCACCTTGCTTAGCTGAAGAAGGATCTGTTCCTAAAGTTCGCATTCTCTGCTGTGAAGATGAAGACTTGAATTTAGGAGGAGACACTAGAACCGCACCTCCTATTGTAGTGGAAAAGATGAAAAATGCTTTATTACTCTAAATAACCTACTCAATTAATTCATACATGGTTTTTTTTCCTTTAATACTGTTCCTGAAATATTACTTTGCATTTAAAAGTTTTTACCAACAGCTGGAGTAGTGAGATCATGATGAGTCCTCTGAGCTCCACCAAGCGCTCTCAGCTTTGGAGTAGGAAGCCTGCCGCCTGTCCTTGAGGATACAGAAGAAGACTGTGACACAGCTTCAGAAGAATTCAATAGCAAGGCATTCTCACTGCAAAAAATGTGAAATGATTAAAGGATTAGCTAAGGACTCAGGAGTCTTGCACTCAAGATTTTTGTTTCTAATGCATTCCCACAATGAAGCCTAAGGCAAGACAGTCAGGGCGATAAAACACCAATAGCCTGTAGCTAAAACATCTGCTTGCAACAGGGAGTCCTGGATTCCAGCCCCCAAGCCTCAGTTTCTGTATTTTATTTTATTTTTTTATGTAACTGGATAAAATACAAATACATAAACTGTCTCAAGCTGCAAATTCAGTCTCCCTCTATCCCAATAAACTTTGAATGTATTTCTGCACAGTAGCAGAGACTAACAGGAGGGATGGAAGGAGTACTCAGAAAAACTTTGAGGTGGGAATGTGGGTTTGAGTCTTTTCAGTCAATGTGGTGGAACTGAAACCAAGTATCCCACATTTATATAACCACTCTAGTCCCCAGGTTGTTAAATAAATCAGCACTACCACTTCTGTCTCCTTCCTCCAGACGCATTTCAGACGGAGGTGGTGGCATACCCACACTCTGCAAGCATCCTATCAGTGCATGCTAGACATCATCTGAGGATGTGCAGGCAAAGAAACCCCCATTTCTAGCTCTCAAGCAGGCTTGGACAACATGCAAGTGTTAAGCTGCTCTGCATGGCCAAGTCCAGAGCAGATCTCAGCACACACACCACCACATTGACAGAAAATCTTCCTCGTCAGTCAAAGACACATCTATGAACTAAGTAATCTCCAGAATAAGACAGAAATTTAAGAAGGTTTTCAGGATGACAGTTTTGAAAGCCTGCATTTAATTTCTGTTTGAATCTAGCACCTCAATCTTTCCTTGCCTGGGTTTTGCATACTGGATATTATCCCCAAAGGTGGCAATTGCAATTCCTTAGATTCACGTTGCAACACCAAAGATAAAACCCAATAAGGAATACAAAATGCTTAGATGGTATGGTAAAAAGAGCCAAAGTTATTCAGATTTAAGCATCTATTAAACTAAAATACTGTTCTACCAAAAAAAAAGTATGCAAAACTTGCACAGTAAAAAGCCAGAGACTTCTGTAACTAGATATAACTGGATCTTCCAACTGTCAAATACAGTCCTATGCCCCGTACTATGCATACACTAAATTGATCTCATTATTTCTGAACACCTCTCCCCTTCTTCCCCACCTGTGCTCAGTAGCATATCCACTAGTGATTACTGGATTTCTCTAAAGTCCTTTTCTTAAAAAAATTCACAGGCAAAGATAAACAGATGCTTAAGCACAAGATTAACACGTATTCTATCATTTCAGTCCTATGAATCCTACACTGTCAATTTGAAACAAATTGTGAACTTTAATTTTCACTAAACTTGGCTACTGTGAAATGAACAGTCTGTTCCGAGAGGCCCATACTGCAAATTTTAAAGTTTTGGAAAAAAAACCACATTATGATTGTTCATGCTTCTACAAACTTCTGTTTTGCAAGTTAGAAATCCAGTATTCTTTATGACAGATCAATTTCCATCAACCAATCTCTTAAACTTTCTCATTTCTTATCATACTGTTACAAACAAAAGTAGCGTCACACCAACTTAATACACTCTTAAGTTGACATACAAATTTTGGAGATGTTAGAGGAAAAAATTATATATATACACCACAAAAATGTTCAGTTTTACCTTTCAATTTTCTTATCTTCGTTGGCACCCTTATTGTTTTCTTCTAACTGCTGAGCCACAGCTGGGGCCTGTTCATCTTGGTTTAGTTCCTCTTCTGTTGCTTGCTGATTCTCCTTTTCTCCAGTACCTTCTTGTTCACCCCAAACTAACCGCCATTTGACTGGAACAGTTAAAGCATCTGACATGTCTTTCTTCTCAGTGCTGTCCTGGTGTGGCTGTTCTATAGAGTCAGGTTGCTGCTGCAGCATTTTGGGGCTTGGTGCAGTCTCTTTTTCAGAAACTCTAGGTAGCAAAGAAAGCAGCGTATCACACCATTGATTTGCACGATATGCACATGTCTATGTAGAACACATTCATCCAGTTCAGCCTTTTGAAAAAAGTACAGCTCACATATTAAAAAGTGGTACAGCTGACATGATGAACGGTTAAATTTCCACTGAAGTCTTAACTGATGTTTAAGCACAATCCATTTTCTGACTAGATTCTATGAAAACTCTTTCTGGATTACTGTTTCCAAAAATGTAATGTAAAATCAGGGCTCTGTTTCCAATTTAAACAACAAGTTAGATTATCAGAAGTGCTGAAAAAAGAACTAGTTCCATACATAGGGAACTGATGGCACAATTTTGAAAGCCAAGCAGTTTAGAAGACTGCTCTTTAGGCACAACTTCTGAAAGTCTTAAACTCTCAACTGGTCACATGAAACAGTGCAAAATAGTCCAGTGCACAAAAACACAATCAGTAAGAGGTTCTGCATTTCACAGGCAAAAAACTAAACCAGTAAACCAAAAATATACACCATACTTAATACCACACACTATAGTGTAATAAATACTCTTCTATGTGTCATTCTCCAACTGTTCTTAGAGCTTCATTCATGCAAATGGGTAGAACTCTCCCACACGCACAAGTAGTGCACATACAGCAGCCTAAGTGGACTGCAGACAGAGGAATCCAAGGCACTGTTTTTAAATATCAGATCTCAGAGATGTCACAAATAGCTTTTTTTTTTGCCTACTTGCTTTAGCAATAGCTGTCTGTACATTTTACTAGACTACTCGTTCTCAGTTTTCCTAGCAAGGGATTTAATATCTACCAATTCTGATGGCCTTCAAATAAAGGAGAAAATGGATGTACACCAGCCCAGTTCCGAAGTCTTCCTTTCAGGACTAAACAGTTTCCAAGACTAATTAATCCTGACAAGAAAACTGATAGCATCTGAGTAGGCAAAACATATTTCATATCATTCCAGGATAGTACTACTTCAGTATGACTCAGTGTGAAATTCCTCCAGACTTGATAAGACTATGGTTACCACACTAAATAAGCATCTGTGAAGGACTGTAAAGGCATAACTTTCTCTTTTTTCAGAAGACTGGACTGTTCGTCGGTTTCAATTTTACCACAGATCAACTGATGTACCTGTGAAAAAGTAAATGCCCTCATCTGTTCTACAGAATTTACATATCACAGAATCTAAGAACATTTCAGGTTGGAAAGGTCCTCAAAAGATGACCTGGTCCAACCTTTTGTGAGGAAAGGGAGCCTAGATGAGACTATTGAGCACCCTGTCCAATCGTATCTTTAACACAGTCAAACATCCAAGATCTCCCAGCTGTGCTAACATGCATTTGCATTTTGCTATGTTTCAAAGCTGCTGAATAACAGGCAAGAATGATGACCTTACCCTGCAAGATCTAGTGCTCTGATATTGTTGCTGATGCCTTCTTCTGAACTGGAATTTGAGGACACATCCCAAAGACTGTTATTATCGGACAGGATCTGATTGAGATGGTATCGAGAGAAGTGTGTTCCCTCTACTCGTTGCCTGTGAGCCTTTGCTCTTTCTCGAAGCTCTCTCACCTGCACATCAAGGTTTCAAAAACCGTCTGTTTAAAATTCACTAATAAGCTATGTTATTACAACATATTTGCATTAGCTAATGGCAGCTAAAGGAGAAAAGCAAGTTACTCATAATATAAGGCCGCCCACAGCACAAACTTTGCATGCCACAGTAAATGCAAGAAAAGGGAAGCAAAAACAACAAAAGTGTACACTTAGTAAGCATGTTTGAGCCACGAAGCCAAAGCGAAATTGCCAATTACTCATTCAATGAGAACAAAAAGTTACACAGCAGCTACGATTAAGCTTAGTGCTGGATTCTAGTTTTTCCATCAGCGCTGAAACACAGTGCTCCAAATACTGAAACAGGAACTTAGATGCAACCAACCTCCATATACCACATGGAATTTAGGGTGTTTTGAGATGCCTAAGGAGAGGAATACAGAATTACTTTAAAGTTTCTTATTTTTCTCTCAACACTGTATTGTTATGATCACCCTTGTAACTGTATTTCAGTCTAAGTAAGAAAAATCAAATACTAAATACCTGTCAACATAGCTCTATGCTGCCTCCCTGAGATTCAGATAAAAGCTGTAAAACAAATATATCAGCACTGGTACTTCACCAGTTTTTGCCAAGCTGAACGAAATTCATTTATATTTCTAAGACTTAACACCCAAAAATATATTCACCACATGCTAATTTATGATTATTTCAATTCAACAGCTCTACATGCATGTGTAATACTGCATTTGTATGCTGTGAACACCGCAACTGTCTCTAGCCTCATTAATCCTATGTCAGTGAGGAGCTGATGATTACATGAGAACACTTGGTGCTACTGTATGTAAGACGTAATATCAAAATCACTCCCTATAGGCTATCAGTAACTGTAAGAATAAGATGTCAGGTTCAGTCTTAAAAAAAAGAAAAGTGATAAGCCCTCTCTTTAGACATCATACTGCTGATTTTAGACTATCATTTTTATGGTTAAAACTATTTCAACACTCACACTGTCTTGTGTCCTTCACCCAAGCACAATAAAAGTGCAGGAAGAAAAAGCAACAGCACCACTTTTGCGTTTATATGATTAAAAATAACTTTGTGATATTGTTGTGTGAATTCTGGCTCACTAAAAAATGTTTCACAGGAAATAAGTATTTTGTCAAAGAGCAGGAAAGTAATACTGACACTTCCTCTAGCACATTTTCATAGCTTTTCTTATTTATTCTTCTCTCATGATAGACTCCTCATCATTCTTCCTGCTAGGAACAAGGTAAGGGGGCCAAATTCTGCTAAAACTCCTAAAAGAAACTGGATGCAGCAGATGGAAATCCACTTAGCCCACACCAGCTAACATCCCACACTTTGACCCACTAAACTTCCAGAGAATAGCCCATTAAAAAAATATACTTGTAATTTTAAGAGGAGAGTTTGAAGTCTGAAGTGCAAGTGATCTACTGGATTATTCACTTTAAGAGGAAGAAGGAAAAATTAATTATGATAGCCACAACAGAAGGAATATAAATCCAGAGCAAAAGGACACGGCAGGGGGAGGAAGAATACTATGTCTCCAGTGAATTGTGAAGAAGTACAAAGGACAACCATCTCCTTCAGTGAATCAGCAGGCAGCATTATCTCAGCAGGGCACAGGCCCCAGGGAGTCCTACTGTGATTATGAACTGCCCACATTAATTTTTCAAAGCATAATTCAAAGAGATTTTTTCATTTGAATCAATTTTTTCATTGCTGAAAAGAAACCTTTAATAATATATTGTAGAGTAACAGTCCAGGAGTAATCACCCTGGCTAAGGTCATATCAGGATTTTATGCTTGCTTGGCATAGACTATCAGAAGACTATAGACTAGACTATAGACTTCAGAAAGCCTGCTTTGGACCCAAAGTTATCCATGTGCAGTCCCAACTAAGGGGGAAACCAGACTGGATCAGAGCTTATCATCTAATCACGCTAAGCAAGAGATGTTCTATAGGCACCTGTGGTAGATGTGAGTCTCAACAAACAACCAGAGGCAGAGGTTAGACAGAGCTTTGCAAAATATTTATCTTCATGTGAGTGAAAAATACTGGCAGCAGGTATGGAATCATTTAGAAACCAAAGGACTGTGAGGCCACCTACATTGTGAATGGCCAAAGTACCTTTGTTGCTTTATTATAAAACTGATGCACTTTAAACTTTTTGCAAATTATGCACACTTACATTAATCTGCTGTTAACATATTTCTGAAATGGACAGATTCTTTTTTATGTCTCAAACATGAAGAAAATATTTTATTCAATCCTACAATTTGAGCCATGCTGGATCCCATTCTGTAGTTCTTCTAATAAAAATACTGATGGATACTAACAAAAAAAAAAACTAAAGCCTGGCCAAGAATCAGGTCCATCAGGATTTTTTTTCTTAAAACAGAGGTTTTAAGAATTAACTTTTGTTTTCTTCCAACCTGTCTTGAAGACTGGAAAATTCCAAGCTTTAACCTTGCTCTTTGCTCTCACCACAATCACAAAAAGCTTCTTTTTAAGAATTAGAACCCTCAATGATGCCTATGGAAATATTAACAGGACAACAGCAAATTAAAAAAACTCCATATAGGAAAAAATTCCACACAGTAACACATTTACACAAGGTACAAATTATTCTTTGTCTACTAGCAAAACTAGTTTGATATGCTGTACTGGTTTTGGCTGGCATAGAGTTGAATTTCTTTATAGTAGGCTCCTGTGGTGCTGTGTTTTGAATTTGTGCTGAAAACAGAGTTGATAACAACAGGATGTTTTAGCTATTGCTGAACGGTGCTTACACAGCATCAAGAACTTCTCTGTTTCTCACACTGCCACACCAGTGAGTAGGCTGGGGTTGTACATGAAGCTGGGAGGGGATACAGCTGGGACAGCTGATCCCAACTGGCCAAAGGAATATTCCATACTATTTGACATCATGCTCAGCAGCTGAAGGAAGGAGGAGGAAGGGAAGGACGTTTGGAGATATGGCATTTGTCTTCCCAAGTAACTGTTACACATGACAGAGCCCTGCTTTCCTGGAGATGGCTGAACACCTGCCAGCCAGTGGGAAGCAGTGAACAGATTCTTTGTTTTGCTTTGCTTGTGCAGACAGCTTTTGCTTTACCTATTAAACTGCCCTTAACTCATGCATTTTCTCAATTTTAGCCTTCCAATTCTCTCCTCCATCTCACTGAGGGGAATGAACAGGCAGCTGTTTGGGGTTAAACCACAATATATGCTCACAGGTGCAAGAATTAAAGTCTAACAGAGAGAGGAGAAATTCAGGTAATTCCAACCATAAGTCTCTTGCATATGAACTCATACTAGGATCTAATGTAGTTATGTATACATAAAAATGTGTATTCAATCAAAAACGTATATGTAATCTAAGAACATTTGTCATCAATAAAGCATTTGTTATTATAGTCTTGAAATTAACTTGGCTCTTTCAGCTACCCAGTACAACCCCTTCATTTAGAAGGCCCTAAAAATCTTAATCATTTTTTGAATTCTTCACACCTATTCTCAAGTGACTTCTTTCTAGTTTCTTCTGCAATTCCCTTGTTCAGGAAGCAAATCTCCATGGAAAAGTCAGACACATCCAAAACACTTCTCTACAGTGTGGGAATTTCTTGGGTTTCTCATGCACTTTAATGAAATGCCACATATATTTACTCCCTACAAGGAGGGATGCTGCCAACCCAAAAAGGATGCTGCCTGGTAAAGCAGAACACCCATCCTCCACTTGCATCCTCCTCAATCTTTCCTCTGGCTGTAGTGCAATGACTCTTCCCAGCTGTGCCACAAACACAATACACTCCAGGGCAATGCGCCCCTTTCCCTCTACATACCTACCAGTCTGTTGCTCTTGAAGCTGAGCACTGCTCCCGTTTTGAATGTTACTGACGCCACATCCAGTCTCCAAAGTAAAGTCTTATATGCCAGAAAAATCACAGAATCACAGAATCTTAGTGGTTGGAAGGGACCTTTGAGATCATCGAGTCCAACCACATAAAAAAAACCAAACAAACAAACAAAAAAAAAACCCACAACAACAGAACAAAAACAAACCACAAAAACAACAAACAACAAAAAAACCCCACACACAAAAACAAACAAACAAACAAAAAAAACCACCCACCAACTAAACCCCACACTCGCAACCCCACACACAACACCCCAGCACAAACCAATGATCTTGGCCACTACAGCATGCCCTGAAGAGCCACGTCTACAC
>JAOQGH010000001.1:37485987-37502487 GCA_025769975.1 Gallinago jamesoni
ATCCAGCCTTCCTGGGCTCCTTTGTCTCTCAGGACTACCTCCCACGGGACTCTCCCAACCAGGGTTCTGAACAGGCTGACAGAATGACATAGCATTCTACAGAAACATTCTGTATAGTCAAGCTGCATGCAGTAATTCAGAACATTCTACAGCCTTAGTTACAGTAAGTCCAATGCATATATCAATATATATAAAAATATTGCTTGTTTTTAGTCCTCTAACATCCTTGTGAGGCTGTTTTCACAAAATGAATTATCTCATGCATACCTATACAAAACCTGATTATCCATCATCACATACTATGATATACTTTAAACTTTGAGACCTATTTCTCATTTTGTGTATATATACACATATATATTTCTTTTTGCCTAAGAAGAAAATTACTTGCTAGATTAAATCCAGTGAGAAAACACAGAACTGAATGCTACCACACTATTTCTGCAGTTCCTAAAGAATGTTATTTTCAACATCTCAAAGCCCGACACCCTAGAACCATCCACTCCATTTCTATCTTCCACATCAGCTTGGTCCCAACTGATGAGGAAACTCACATTTCCAAGTATCTGGCACATATTTAGTAGCCCACAGTGTCTCACAAAGGCTCCCTCCATCAGATGGAAGAAGCCTAAGTCAATTTAGTGAAATCTGACAGTTGCAGAACTGGCTCCAGCAGTGTCTTAGCACACTGCTAACAGTTCTGACTTACTTGTCTAATTCAGAAAATCATACTCAATAATCCTAAGAAGTTCTATGGTCCTGAAGCTACTCAGCATTTTCAGAGTTCTGTCAAATGAGCTCCTATGCAGTATAATACTGATCACAGTTACTAAATCATGTGTAAGAAAATACTTGGATTGGCTGAAACTTGCAAGCGGAAGTCTTAATTTTGTGTTGTGTATGACTGAATTCAGCCAACTGCTTTGAATGGATTCAGCATGGCAAGCTAATAAACTCATTTTGACTATCAAGTTTACCAAGGCCAATACATATGTTGGCCTTTTCCTTATACTCCCTTGGACTCTCCTATCATCTAATTTTCCATTTTGTTGTTACTTGTTTGCTTGTTACAACTGGGCTAAAAATCAATGCTACAGTTACCTGCTCCAGAGACTCTGTTCTGGATGACTCTGATTTGTAAGGGAAACAAAGCTCCTCCCTCACTTTGTACGTTGTATTAATATATTCTTTAAGTCACACTGTCTCTTTTTTTACTACATATCATACTGGCTGTCAGAACTTAATCTTCTTTGTGTACTCACCTTTGGGAGCTTGAGTCATTAGTAGTACAAACTCAAAACTGTCTTATAAACACCACTATTTGAAGGTTTTTGCATATAAAAATCAAAATACAAAGCATACTCAGGCTTTAAGTTACTCACCTGGTCAGGAACTTTACTCCTAATACGAGACCAAGCTCCATTTTTGTAGAAATACTGGGCTGGAGACAAAAATTTTGACCTATATTCAGTGTTCATCTTCCTAAGAAATAAAGAATGAAGCAGGTTAAAAAAGCAGAAAGAGTAAAGCTTGACATCCAGAAGACTCTTTAAGAGCACTTTTAATGTTATATCAACAATCATAAGTGTATTTATACTTAATGCCAGGGCTGAGATGTGAAAAACACAACTTATCCATAACAACACAACTAGGAAAGCTGTGAAAAAGTTCATTCACAGTTGGTGGTTTTCAAGTAGTTTCTCCTGTTGGTTTTTCCTCACAACCCTTCTCCAGAAGCTTTTGCCCTGACAGCCAAATCAGCAGAACATACTACACAGAGAAGCCTCAATTACTTCAACAAAAAGTGGAGCATCTTGGCTTAAGTCACTGATGAAAGTGTATTTAAGGAAAAATGCCTGGTTTGGCCCTACTGTGTCCGAGACGTTTCCTTCTAGGAACTCCACTCTGAAGGCACTCCGCCTATGGGTGAACTGTTGGGGCTTGCAATATCTGACTACCAGAACAATGCTCAACATAATTCACGTAACTGTGTCCTACTGGCTTTGATCTTCAAAAGCCCTCAGTACTTGAAAAGATGGATTCATTTTCCTTTCTGCCATACACATACGTACACAGAAAAATTAACATCATCTAACCTACAGCAGGCAGTAAGCAACACTTCAAGTCCTTAAGCACTGAACTGTGGATTTATCAGCTTAAATCTAAAGTCTTGCTTCAGAACATAACTAACTTTATTTTAATATATTCAGCATTGGGTGAAAAAAACCTCTTTTGCAGTCCTTCTTCAGAAATAGATCATAAAACTTGAAGTCAGAGAATAAAACATACCTTGTAAAAAGAAAAATAGCAAGGCAAAAAACCCCTTTATATTGAAAATGTCTTTCCATATGTCTCTTTCTTTGAAACTGACAGAATTCCTTTGGTTGCAAAACCAATGGATTAGCTCAGAAAATACATCACTGCTGTGCCTTGATCTCAGTCATTCTGCTGCAGACACAGGCCATGCAATGTAGCTTGCATACAAAGTGACAATCCTGTCTGCAAACTGAGAACTTGCACATTTTGACAGCAATTTGCCCACTGATTGTTTTAGGAACTTTTGTCTTGTTTTACCACACTGAAGGCATAAGAAGCAGAAATTTGTCCTTAAATGAAAAAAGTCATAACAAACAATCAATAATTTTACACACTACTCACTGCAAAATTGACTACAATCTACTATGTCAAAGAGCTATGAAAACCCAAGAGTTAAAGCGTTTTAACTATAGTATATTCACTCACTTTTTCATAAAGCAATTTTATTTCATAGAATTTTGGGTGATGATTTTGTAATTATCTCTGAATATCCAACAGCATTCCGACCTAGGTAAGTCTCATCTCCCATCTTTAATGCCTTAACGCTGCCAGAAAGTCATGTGAACGAGAGCAATCACAAGGATGTACATTAAGCACAAAGACAGCAGAGAAGGATTAATACATGCATTTTTAAACCTACATCACTCGGGACTTTTATTTCTCTTGGCATATCTCAGCTGTGTAGAAAATGTAAACAAGTTCAGGTCCTGCAACATAGTCATGTGGCAGAAGAAAAATATACTTTGATAGCGCTCAGTAACATACAATTTCACTTTATTTCCATGCTTGTCAGATTGCCCTAAATGGGACAGATTTCTTTACTTCCCTTTACCTCGTAAGTTTGCTGTTGCTACTCTGGGAGAGAAAGTGGTACAGACTAGAAAAAGCAGACATCCAAGTACAATCATCGCAGTTTTAAGGTGTGGAGCAAGCATAGGAGAGCAGTTTGAAAGGTGACTACAACTTCCAAAGCACTCGCTGAAAGTTGAGTAGCAGCACTGCACCAATTTAATTTCATTCATGTAAAATTTAATAATAATAATATTATTATTATTGCACCAGAAGATTCAACTGAACAATTGTGGTTACAAACCTTCCACAGAGATGGCAATGGAAATTACCAGCAGGTTTAGATGTACCCTCAGGGACCTCAATCACAGGGGGCAGACATTGCATTTGCTCTCGCAACCATATGATGATGCAGTTAAAAGATCATCGTCCACCATTCTAAATATTACACTGATGCACACCTATCCACTAGGCTAGATTTTCCTATTTTATACATACCCATGGCTTGTATGTAAAGAGAGGGGCTTTGGACTGATATGTTGCTTATTTTTTTGTTTAGGATGTTTCTGTTCTGATTTCCCTTGTTTTGCTGCATCTTCTGCTGGCTTTTGAAACGGTTCTTCCCTCTTACTCTGGGGCAAAGATAATTTTAAAGATAGTATATTAGCTAAAAAAACGAAAACCCTCATATTCCTTTTGACATAAAACTTTTGCATAATGTTATTTTAAAATGTCAATTGTTTTGCATATTTAATATAAACAAGAATATTACATTTCCTTTGTTAATACAAAAATAAACTATCAAAAAGCAAAAGCTAAGAATCTAAGTGCAACATTCAGTTAGTTAGATGAGTGTTTTGTACACTTAACAAAACGTATTCAACATGAAACACAGAAATGAAAGAATATCATACCTGTACATTCTAACTCTAACCTGAGCTATGTGTAAGACTTAACAAGTATATTTCTGGAATTTGTACAAAAATTTTTAAAATAAAAACTCTTAGCTTGATAGTCAAGCAATATAAACCAATTTATAATAAACCAAAAGAGAAATTTTTAATTTGCTGCCATTCTGGTTTATAAAAGGTCAGACTGACTTATTCAGTTTTGACATCAAAGATTTTTTTCTTCCTGCTTATTTTATCCTCTTGGAAAGCTCAGATGTGATTTCTGATTCTGCTGAAGATCTTTAAACATATTGTTCAGATTCAAGGAAAAAAAAAAAAAGGAAAGCAAGAAAAAAAAAAAGTCCACCAAAATCCAAAATTTTTTCAAGATATTTATCAGAGATATTGATACAAACCAAAAGTGGTTTAGACGGTTTCACAATTCCCTTCTCATTCCTTCTTCCTTTACTTTATTAGCTCTCTTGGGAAAATATAACATGGAATTTACAACATTAAAAACAAATAAATGCTTCCTAAGAGCCTTATGCCTTTCAAGTGTTTTTCACATCTGCTAGAAGAGGCAAAAGGGCAAATAAAATTCCTCATTCCCAGGCAAGATTCAAAGCACTGGGCAGGTCTGGTTGCCCAGTGATTAAGGGCACCCAGATTAAGCCTCCGAGCCAACAATCACCTTTTAAGAACCTCAAAAGTACCAACAGCTTAAAATGAGCCAGGCACTCTGTGTTAAATATGCATTTTGCTCAGTAATGGTCCCAGTGAAAACAGCTGACAATGGGAATGGAGATGGGTACAGAAGAGACTCATCTGTGGCCGGATAGTTAGCTAACCTGCAGGATTTAGACAACACTACACTTGGCAGCTTGCTACAAAAATAAACATTCATCTAACCCCCCTGCAAAATAGGTTAGCTGTCACGCAGTCTAAATGCCATCACCTATTTTTAGAAGGTCTCTGTCTGAAACAATTCCATTCTATTAAACGTATCTGGTAAAACAGCTATAGCCATGTTTCCTGTAAGTCCACTTATGTTTGTCCAAACCAACAGCAAGACAAGGATATGCAAGGCCTCAGACAGCCAAATCACTTCCATAACAGGCATTTTAACGTTTTCAACTGAGTAACAGAGCCTACACAGGCCACATACAATGTCCTGTTATAGCCCTGCACTTACCTCTCAACTTATCAAGGCAAAGGGAAATAAATTGTAACCTTTCCTCCATGTTTCTCCAAATTACTATTGGCTGAAAATCAGATCCAACTGTGGTAACTTCCATATAACAGTATTATTTTTTTTTTAATTCACACTATGTCTGATTTAAGAGATCCAAAAGGTTCCAGATGTCACATCCAGCCCTCCTGCATACCAAGAGACTACACTGGTACCAATGGGAGCATAAATTTGAGATTTAGATTTCAAAAACTGTCCTAATGACTAAAAACAGAGTTTCAATTTAAAAAAAAAAAAAAAAAAAGAACCCACTTGAAAACTCATAAATTAAGGTGACAGGAAAAACACACTCAAAATGTCACTGTAAACCAAACAAATACACTACAGAAACTATGAAACACACTACAGAAACCCCCAAGAGCAGAGCTGTACTGTTATTTTTAGTCTTTCATAGCAAAACCACTACTAAGCGAGTCCAGGGTCATTAGGAACAGCTATAAAACGTAGCTAAACACTTCAAAATAAAACCACTATAGAAAAGAAGAATCAAAATTACAGAAGTATACTAATGCCTTTTTTTCAGGGAAGTATTTACTTGTTCACAAACTGGAAATTCTTTCTCTTCTGAACCACCTCTCTCTTGCCAACCCTTAACAGGAGGAGACTCTTTGAAATTTCTCTCATGTGCAGTTTCAGAAGTAATTGCAGGAGATTTAAATGGAAGTACGGATTTATTTGTGTTGCAAATAACCTTTGGGGGAAAGAAAACAACAACAAACAAACAAAAAGTGTGATTTGCTTACCTTAAGGCTAAATTTGCAAAATCAGTGAATCAATTCATGCAAACACACTCACATATGAGCAGAGACAGTCACATGTACAAATACAGCATGTATTAACTAGCCTAATTAACTTCTAGGACAAATTGAAGAGAAACTTAATCTGATAAAAATACATTTAAAACTGACCAAGTCAGACACAATTAAACCTGTGGTCAAACGCTTTTTTTACGGAAGTTCACTAACAGAGATTTTGTTTATTTGCTAAGACAGTTCACCTTCAGGGTTGCATGTACAATCATGGTTTTTTAAATGTACGCCATAAACTTCCCCTTTGAGTCATCAGTACATGTCCAGTCCCTAAGTAACAGACAATTATTCTGCGTCTTAGAACTAGGTGCTCAGGGCTTGGTAATTTCAGCTATCCAATATTTTCCAATCAATACTGAATTATAAACCACGGTACAGACTTTACCTAATATGTGGTCAGGTATCATTTCCTCATGAGGTGCTGAATTAAAAGACCATGACGTATGTCACAAGCATATATTTTCCCCAGCTTTACTTGAAAGTTTACATCTGACTCATAACCTAACATGGATAACTTTGATATTTCCACAGAATCTCTTCAAGGGGAAGGTACTGTCATTATTCTGCATTCAGGTACATCCTCCATCTTATCAATACAATCAAAAGAGTATCAGTTTGTTAATACATGTAATTTTTACCATTAAATACTAATCCTAAGTTTAGAACCTGCAAACATTTATACATATTTAGAATTTCTCCAAGTTCTTTTTATCTAAGGATTTATAATGCTTACAGACTTACTCTTATGACTTCTTGTTCTGAATAAGCTGTGAAAAAAAATTTTGCTATTTTAGATTTCAGTGTCTTTCTTCTGAAATAGCACAATGTTCACAAGCATCAATAATGAATTTATCAAATTGATTTCTAATAGAATCAAATTGAATTCTCCATGAAATTTTCCATAAGTTGACTTTCTGGGACCTGCCTCTTCCTCAAATGTTCTTTTGACTTCCATACTACTGTCATGAATTTTTCTTGGATAACAGACTGCTGGGAAATAGACACCTCAAAGTAAGTCCACCTGCTTGGCATTCCATCAAGAAAAAGACAGGAACAGCTTTTATAGTGAATGATCCTAAATTAGTGATCAAGCCTCTGAAAGCTGTTACTGAACAAGTCTGCTACCTGTGGGTAAAAACAGAGAGCACACCATCTGTAATAATCCCATTAATGTATATACTCCTAGTCAAGAAACAGAAGACAAAAATAAAAACAGAAGTGCCTGTTTAATACTATAGAATGATCAAAAGATGGACTGAGTCTCCTAAGTCCTGATCTCAGTAACAATGAATTGAAAACACGAAGCAGTTTCACAATCAGTTACTCTTTGTGGTTTGATCAGAAATACTGACAACAGCAGCATTTCCAATCCTACAAAGTCCAAAAACTCATAAGATGCAATAAGAACCCACAAGAGTGTCTTAAAATCAAAACCTTAAATATAAGCACTTATCATGGAAACAAAAAAAACCCAACACAACAGAGATGCACTTTAGGGCTTAAAAGTATATATGCACAGAGATGGAGACTAAGAAGCTGTAGAAACCTATAAAAGACCATGAGAATAAATAGTGAAACCTGAATGCATTCAGTGGCAAGACATGTTACAATACAGAACACCTGAGCATTCCTCTGTTGATTAGCTATATACTAGATAACATAAAATTGATAAAAACAAAGAGTAGCATTGAGCAAAATTACTGCAAACAGAAGAAAACAGTCCTGTTAGAAAGGATGGAATATAAACAGGGATAAGGAGACTAAGTAAATAAACGACTACATTAAAGAATCACAAGGAAACAAATCTAATTATACTGCACTTTTGTATATTGAGAGGAAAAAAAAAAGTAACAACATTCAAGTTGCCAAAAGAGGAAGAAAGGAAGTCCTGAAAGAGAAGAAACTTCGCTGATACATAAAATAAAGTATTAAAGTTACCTCTTCAGCTGCAAGTATCGGTGACTTTTCATGAGGACTCTTCCAAACAAATTGTCTTTGATATTCAGAATTTCTGGGGAAAGTATTTAAACATGAAATATTCATGCCTGCTTTCTTCTGAATGACTCTGGGAAGCTGACAACAGAAAACAAAAAAAAAACACCACCAATTATTCCTTTTCCTACAATGTTTTGCAAGTCAGGTATCTTTCAATGCACGCTTTCAAACGAATGTGTTGGGGTTTTGGTTGTATGAATGACATGAAAGCAAAGTACATTTTCTCATTATAGCCAACAACCCCAAAGTGTCTATATAATATTGGCTAAATCCTTGTTTAACTGAAATCAAAAATGATGGCACATGAAGGGCATATTCCTGTTCACCTAAGTGGAACCAAAATCTGGTCTCAAAAGTACTGTTCTCCCAACACAGAAGCTACAACATTGAATATCAAAATACAGAACTAAGGAGAGAATCAGACATCAGATGCTAATTAAATTACTGTAAGTATCAGATTAGTAATTTTTATACTGGTCAATTAAAAAAAAAATTCTGCCATTACCCCATTATCCATTTTTTCTAATTCCTTTTTTGGAGATGAAAATACTTCATTTTGATTTGGTGGAACTGCAGAGGGTGATCTCTTCATGTTACTTTCTCCAAGAGCTGTTTCACCTCTAGAATCTACAGAATGTGACTGAGCTTTTGGGGGGAGCCTGGGTCCTTCCGGTGTTTCAATTTTTTTCTGATTCACATCATTGTTGTTGTGGTCTATGTGCAACTCTGCAGTTCTAAGAACTTCAGTTTCAAGTGGTTCATTCAAATCACAATCTGCCGTCCATTCAAAGGACTTTGAAATTTGTGGATTATGGTAAGGTACCCTTCTCTTGGAAATGAATTTTGGTTCTCTTGTGATTCCTGAAAAAGACAAATGAGTTTTAACAAAAACATTCCATTGAAGACATAATATCACTCCTTACAAGAATAAACTAAAAGTTTATCATACAATTCATTATTAGAAAAAACTATTTTAGTATCTTTGAGCAATGACAGCCTATGAATTATGGGCTTAACTATGAAATTCTGTCTCCTTTCCTGTCTGTGAATGCCTCTCCCTTCCACTGAAGAGAGATGGGAACATGGTGCTCCAGGACCATGTTAGATAAAAACCTATAAAGCAGATATGGCCACCAGACAATCTTTTGCAAATTGATTCTCTGAGATGAACAACAACAAAAAAATTAACACATCCAGTGAAAAGAATGTGGTTAACACAGATACAGAAAGCCCAACCTGCAGTGACAAAGTACGCCACAAACACTTATTACACATGCACAACATACCTTGCTGAACAGGTTCTCACCAACTGTGACAGGAGATATCCCTATTCATCTAATACAACTGTGATTTAAAACCATCTCACACGGTTGGTGCCTTTTTACAGTACGAACACAAAAACATTTCCAAAATTGTAAAAAGACTACGTAACAAAACCAGTACCAAGTTATTTTAAAGAATTGCTGGTCTATATGTGCAGATGAAAATAAAATTACCCCACTGTTTTAAGAAGAAGATTCAATGAGCAGGAAATCATAATTCGACTGCAAAGTGCTCACCTGCAAAGGACAAGTAAGTGAAGGGCCCTAACTGTCTGAAAGAAACTCTAAGAGAGAGAAACTCCCATCTCATGAAAAAGCAACGTAGAAAAAAGGAACAATCTACAGTAAAGGTATACAGAATATCTGGATGTCCAAATACACCTACAGGAAAAGGAGCAGGAAGGAACTCAGAGCACCTGTAGCTGTTAACTTTTTATGGTGGTATTCCAAGTCATTCTTGAAACTGCCAACTATGCATTTCAACAGGAAGTATCATAAGTTAATTATAAAAAAAAATTTACAAGTCCTATGAGGTGTCAAGAGGGACATTTGAAGATGCATGTGGCTAAACGGCCAGAAAAGAGGTAGGAGTGAAAATGAAAAATACACCAAGCACATATGAAAACACCATTACAACATCAGGAGAAAGAGAAACTTCTGCATTGCTACGTCATTACTTTATTGCAAGTCTTGGAATATTTGCAGTTTAGTCTGACTGGAAAAGAAGCATAGACTACAATTTTTTAAAAATGTTAATGTGTTTGGATGTTGTGGTGTTTCAGAATTCATGGAAGTTACTCTCTTTAATACAGATGCCCACAAACAGAGCCATGGGCTAGGGAAAGCCAGGTTAAAGAAATATGTATTTTTTGCAGTAATGGAAGAAAACAGTAACATATATAAAGCATATTCCTTGGCAAGACTAATTTATTAAAATGTCTAGTATCTCAACTGAAAACAAACCATACTCCCAGCAGTTGCTTCTTAATTACTAGGCCATAATTTAGAACACTTATCATACTGTATGAACGTGTCCTGGTTTTAAGTAATACAGAACCAATTTTCTGTTCTGTAATTTTACTTTTCAGCTAAGCCTCCTCTAACTGAACTCTCTGAAATTAAGGGCATATTTTTCAGACAGTGTCGGTTTCTAGGAGTGATAAGACCTAATGTTTATAATTAATACCAAGGAATGGTATGCAGAGATATGCTCATGCTTGTTGTTATAACAACCAAGGTCAGCTCACTTTGCTATATGCATAGAGGGGTCGCACCTGCAGCAGGGAGAAGACAGGACAGGTGACCCAAAACTGGGTATTCCATCCTATCTGCATTACGCTTAGCACAAAAGCTGAGTGATCAAAGGGTCAGCTGTCATTCTTCAACGGCTAGTATCTGAGGAGGACTCTGTCTGCCTTTGATCCTGATCCGCACATTCCTGAATTCAGTTCCCTGTCTGTCACTGAGTCCAGTCAGGGACCTTCCCAGTGGCTGCCAGTGACATGATCATAATCCCAGGAGCTCGATACTGGTTTTGTATCTATTGTATGTATTTCATTACTTTCCTATTAATATTTCATTAAAGTAGTTTAGTTTCTTTTCAACTCATAAGTCTCTTTCTCTCTCATCCTTCTCTCCCTGAAGGGAGAGGTTGGGGAGAGCATCCATCATTTGTTTTAGCGGCCAGCCCAGCCCAAACCACGACAGAATGAACATACTAGACTCTAATTACACAGACTGCATAGCCTGGTTGAGCTGAATTGCACATTTTTGTTCATCTGTCTTGTGCCACTACAGTAATTCCCTTTTTCTTATTGCTCCTTTTCAAAGTACTGCACTTGTCATCACTCTGCAGCTTACTTCTTTTCCTCAACTCTCTATGGGCCTTTCAATCCAGATGCTATTTCCTTTGCCTTCTACTTTCCAATCCCACATTTTCCTGCCATGATAATGTCTACAACCCCCAACACTACAGCATCAGGGCCAGGTTGTATGGGGGTTTGAGCTATCTGGTCTAGTGGAAGGTGCCCCTGCCCAAGGTTGGGCAGTTGGAACTACATGGTCTTTAAGGTCCCTTTCCAACCCAAACCATTCTATGATTGGCCACAAGCTTTTCCATTTAATGCCCATCTTTTCTTCTTTTTTTTTTTTCCCTGGTTAGCTGCCCCTGTAGGTCATCATAACAATTTCACTTTCTATCAAACTTTGCCCTAAATTACTCTATTCTTTAATACAGAATTTTACTTAGTTTCCATGCACCACAGGTAGCCCAATGCCTCCTTTTACACACCCTGTATGGATTAACACTGCCTCTGTGCTTCATGTTTGGGACTCGTGTCAGAAACCACTTATTTTTTGTGGTTTATATAAAAAGCACTAACATTAAAAGAAAGTTTCATTGTAGCCAGAAAGAATATGGCATTCAAAAGCATATTCCAGATGACCATGAATATACTTTAATTGTATCAGGTGTACAAACTGCAAACACTACCAATTCACTGTGGCCACGTGCTCAGTCACAGCAAACTTCTCCAGAGCTCCTGCAGGCCGGGCTCATCCTCACCAGAGCTGGCTTGGAGGGAGTTGGGGTGTGCAATCACGGTGGTAGCGTTCAGGGGTGCTTACCAAACTGATCCGACCGCAATCCTGCCCACAAGGATTTCTGCTGCTGGGACGGGCTACAAAACTCCGGGGTTTTCCATATGAAGTTTCTCTTATATTCACTCAGTCCCTGCAGCAAACAGAGAGGTGTCTGTCAAGCGACCAGTGTGCACCCCCCCGCTTCCCTGCTCCTCTCGGTGACAAGATCTCCAAGGTGAAAAAACACCACGGGGGCCGCTGCAGTGCTGGGCTCAGCGGGCAGGGTGCTCTGCAGCTCCCAAACCCACCCCCACACCCCCAGCCGAGAGCAAAAACTAGTGGGGAAATAAAAAAAAAAAAAAAACTAATAAAATTCCAGGAATAAATACAGCCTGAACCCCACACGACTGAACTCCTAACGCCTTTAGTAGCCAGCGCTCGTCAGCGCAAGGATCTCCCCTTTCCCGCCTCACCAGCGGCAGCCCAGAAACCGCACCCCCTCCGGCTGCCGGGGCCCGCCCCGCCACCCCCAGGCCCAGGCCCAGGCCCAGGCCCCGGCCAGGGTCCCGCCGGGCCGCACGCACACCCACCCACCCCCCGCCGCCGCCGCCGCCCCGGCCACGGTCCAGCAGCCCCGCTCCGCCTCACCCTGAAGCGCACGGGCATGGCGGAGCGCGGGGCGGCCGAGCCGCAGCCGTCAACAACGCGGTTCCTCTGGCAAAGCCGCCGGGCCTGCCCGCGTCAGCCCACCTCGCTAGGCGCCTGCGCGGCGGCGGCCCCAGCGGGGGCGGGGAGCGGGGCCGCTTCCCCTCAGGGCGCTGCGCTCGGGGGCCGTGTTAGCCGGGTGCGGCCGGCGTGGTACCCCTATTAAAAGCCTTTTCCCTGGCCTAACGCCGCTGTATCGCCTTTATCTGGGCAAGGACGACGGGGAGGTGTGAGAGTTTACCGGCCTGTCAGTAGTGCAGGGCACCTGCTGCTAGCGCAGTGCAAGGACAGGAATATTGGACACCTGGCTAAAACAAATCACGCGCTCGACTCTCACAGCATTAACATTGGTAGAAAAGTAGTGTTTAAAGAAGGAAAAACAAGTTCCCTTACCTTTCTGCAGTCGGTGTGGTGGCATGCCAGCAGCTGATCCGCCTTGGCCACCTGGCCCGACCTCACCGCGTGGTCAGGAGATCCTAATCCACCTTCTTGTTTGGATTTTCCCTTAGGGCTCGCTGTCTTGACCGCCTTCCCACTGCTGATCTCCATCCTGACTCTCCTTGACTCTTACCAAATTGCAAAGAACTGAGAGGATGGTGAAAAAATGGGGCAAGATAAATATCCTAAGCAAAATGGCTTGGGCTATCTGTCATCCCTCTGCCCATGGGGGCTGACCCTCCCCGTCTCCCTTCTTAGCAGGGCCAGTTGCTGGTCCCTAATGCCTCTTGTGCACCATAAGCTTCTTGAGCCAGGGGTTTGTCACCTTGTGCTGGCAAAGCACCCTGCCAGACATGGAAGGAATGTTCCAGTTCCACTGACTTAGGCAGAATTTAGGTCCAGTTGGACTCTGTTTAAAAGGTAAGCAGCAATTTTTTTACCAGTGATGCAAGGGAGGAGAGAGCACCAATCAGCAATGAAAGGCTTGCGAGCAAAGTTAAGATGTTCTGCTGTGCAAGCAGTGGGGAATAAAAAGGGAGAAATGTGCTGCTTTGATAGTGTTGCCAAGTTTCACACATCCTTATATGAATTTCAAGATCAAGTCAATAATTTTTTTATAATTTGCTTACTGAGTACACTTGAAACTGCTAGGTTCACCAGATAAAGTAGTTTGTTTTGTTATCCCAATGGTTTATTTTGTAATATCCAATCAGGTCTAGTTCAGTACATTTTCTAAAGTAATGCGTGAACTTGTTACAGAATGTGACAAGCCAGCTGGTAAACTCCTTGTTCAAAATACAGATTTCAGGTTTGCCAGGAATCTCTCCTCTTTGATATGTATGGAAACAAGGCCAAAGATAGTTTCAGTATGTTTTTAGGGTGTTTTCCAATTAACCAAATTAAAATAATGCATTTATAGATGGTTTGGGGCTGTCTGGGTCTGGAGATGGGTTTGATTCTTTAATGCAGAAACATAACATGACACCACACCATCCTGAAATGCAGGATATTGTATTTCTTAACAATGTATTTCCATTTTTTTTAGGGTAAAGGAAAATAAATTATCATGAAACAGTGGAATTCACATTCCTCTATATGCACTGATTGATTTAAATTGCATTTTAAATTTCCTTATAGCTAAGAGGCAGGAATAGCTGATGTGGATGAAGCACTTTGGTAAATACACCAACCACTGAGCTGCTAGGACCTTTACCTCATGCTCTTTATTACTTCTGATGTATACTAGGTACTTCAAGTTCAATCTATTTACATCACTGAACACACAGTTATTCAAGGTAATATGACGTAAAAATGCTAAAATGCTTAGACTGGTAATTATATTTTCATATGAATGCTGAATAAATAATGAAATCATAAAAATGGATCCATGTGTAGAAAAGAAGGAAAAGATTGTTTCCAGTTTTCTGGAAAATAAACTAGGACATTTTGATTACAAATGTGCATCCCTTGGTAGCTGGTCTGTATTATTTATTGGATCCCACTATTGAAAAAAATAAGCATTTAAAGCTTGTGTTGTTATATAACACATTTAAGTAGCTTCGAGTTCAAGTCATTTCACATTTCTGTAACACTTGAGAGGCTGACCATCTTCCTCCTTTATTTCCTATAAAGCAAATATAAGTATTTTATTTTGCCTTACTGATATTTACTCCACATTTAGATCTTCTTGTTGCTGTTCTTCAAATGAATCAACAAATGTGGTTTCTCTTGCTAAACCACATATGAAAATTCTTTTTATTTTTTATGTGTATAACTTCAAATGGATAATTTGTGACCCATATATTTTTCTTTTCATTGTTTCATGCCTGTTAGTTCCACTACATCAAGTTGCATATCCTGACACCCTTATCTTTGACCTTCTCTGCCTCTTGGCCCCAGCCCTAGTGAGTCCTGACTTCAAGTCCTTGATGAAGTTTGAAGATTTTCCCCCAGCACCTTTCACTTGAACATCAGCCTGTGAATAGCTAAGTCTGTTACATCTAACTGGGGACCTTTTTATCACCCGTTTATCACACTGGTTGTAAACTTGTGTACCACAGGCAACCCTGCCTTAAAGAGTCAGTAACCTAAAGTCTCATCTCTTTTCTTTTTCCGTAACATTGGATGGTCTCTCCTGCCAAAACTTAAAGCATGATGTATCAGCAAAGCTCCCTCCAGCCAAAGAAGGCTAGACACAGCTTGCCGTGGAGCCTGTCAGCTCCACTCCATGTGTCAGCCTGAGGGAATCAAATGAGAGCAATGAAACGTGTTTTCTACCTCCAGAGTCTGTAGCTTGTAGCCTCTGGCATCTACTGGTACAGGAGCAAAGGAGGAGCAGTAGCACAGCTGGCTTGGCTCAACTCCCAGGGTTTTACTCTTAATAGCAAATGTTTCTCGTGCAAACTTGTCCCAGCTTATTTTACAACTCATTTAGAAACTGCAGTGTTAAAACTACTTTAATTTTAGTACTCATTTCAATCCCTTTTTTGAGTTACAGAGCTGATCCAGCAGTCATTAAAGGGCAGCATTCTGTTGCTTACAGGGATCTGAATTCAAAGGTATCCTGGCTTCATGCCTCAGTAGTGGTTCTTGAGCTTGGCAAAAGCATTAACTTAAATTAGTCTGTCCCTCTGATACAATTTAATTCTTAATTGCAGAGAAGCTGATGTAGTTCATCTTTCTAACCATAAAAGAGGTCATAAAATTAACACGAAAAGTGGATAGACAGGTCCAACTCCCAGCACACAATCCACTTTTTTGTGCATTGTGCACTGTCTCTTAGGGCAAAACACCATCAAAAGTGACTGCTGACTTTGAGGACTGCAACTTTTACCCACCCAAAGGCCCACTGCAGAGCTTTCCATAACCATGGGCTGTCAGCCTCCATGGCAACTCAGGGCAATCTTGAAACTCTGAAGTGTCTCAGATCAGACCACTTTTGAAATCAGCGTCCTTTGCCTTCTTGTCATTCCTCCCTCTCTGAAGTGAAAATAATAAGAGATTCTTAAACATAGTTTGGTATCTGCTGATCACAAGTGTATTTTGGTTATAAAAACATAAGATACTTTTCAAAAAGCAGAGAATTCAAGTTCAGAAACAGAACAAAGTACCTCAAATGTGTGAAAGTGACACAAGGGCAACAGCGGCTAACTTCATTTCTTGCATTAGAAGAAAAAGGAAAGTAGGGGAGCATGTGTCATTTTGATCTAATTTTGGTCTAATGTTTGCCTGGAGAGCACAGTGAAGCCACAGCTGCTCATCTGTTAGCAAGAAGCGTACACCCAACTTGTAGCTATAAACAATAGTGATTTCCATTTCTATAGGAAACACAGAATCACAGAATCACCTAGGTTGGAAGGGACCTTTTAAGATCATCTAGTCCAACCAATAAGAAAAAAAAAAAACAA
>JAOQGH010000001.1:37502587-37555362 GCA_025769975.1 Gallinago jamesoni
ATCTAACCTGAACCTCCCCTGGCGCAACTTGAAGCCATTGCCCCTTGTCCTATCATCTGTGACTTGGGAGAAGAGACTGACCCCCACCTCTCTACAGCCTCCGTTCAGGTAGTTGTAGGGAGCGATGAGGTCTCCCCTCAGTCTCCTCTTCCCCAGACTGAACAACCCCAGCTCCCTCAGCCTCTCCTTATAAGGCTTGTGCTCCAGACCCCTCACCAGCTTCGTTGCACTACTTTGTGATATGTGTGTGACTCTACACGCTCGTTCATTGCCAGTCTACATGACTGTTCATAAGGTAGAAATAATCCCCTTTCTGTTTTTCAAGGTGTGTAAGATTTACACACTGCAGCAGCAAAATTGTGCAACACTGGCATAAATAATCTGTTCTGACAACCCCTGTGGGAGTAACTCCTGTTGGCAGGATGTGTGTAATCCCAGGATGGTCTGATGTGTTGTTAACTGCACTGTAACAATGGAAACATGAGCTTGGCCTGGGGTATCTCCTGGCTCGGGTGTGCGGGCTCAGCTGTGTTGGCAAGGTAATGCAGTTCAACTTCAAAAGGGAAGGAGAAAAGGCTAATAGTTACTGTAGAGGGCCACCTAGTAGATGGCCAAAACTCTCTATGATGTATCAAGAAAAGGTTTTGTAAGAGACATGCAGCACTTTCTGTTAAATTAAACTTTTTTAATTTTTCTTTTTATTTGTTACTTTGCATGCCGTCTGTAACAATAGTCTGCTGTCACACTTGGGGCTATGTATACGTACATCAATAACAAATCACACCTCTGTGATGCTGACTTTAACAGACACATAGCTGTTTAGAAGGGAAGGCTTATTAAGGGAGTGGGAATTAGCCACGCTGTCAGAAGAAGATTGTCCTTTAGTTTTCGGAATCCAAACATGAGCAGCTTTCTCCCCTGTCACTCCTGGCAGTGTCCTTTGGGAGGTGGACAGACAGAAGTCTGTTTCAACAACCCTTTAGGTCAGAGTGAAAATGTTCAAGCAAGTTCAGGCTTTGTATGTCTAGGTCAACACAGAGGTAGATTTTTTTCATCTGGCAACGTTGAGGTAAAGAAACCTGTAAAAAACAGTTCTTGCTCTGGTAATAATGATCTGTCAGTGCAGTTTGCCACAGTGTCTCTCATCTATGCTGATGTCTGTATCTTAACTGTTTTCTATAAAAATATGATGATACAACAGTCTTGTTTTGAAAAAAAAGTGTGTAAAACTGCTGTGCTTTATAAAACAAATATTGAAAGAGATATTATTAATAGCTTGAAAAACACCGTACCAGTAGCTCTAACAGTATGGAAGACAGACTGGGAAGGGGACAATATTATCAAAAGGGAAACAACTGTGGCACCCAGCTACAGGAAAAGCCATTAGTGGCATTTGCATAGATCATATATTCCCTCTCATTATCAGGAACTCATTTGCTGTAGATACCAGGAATAGCTGGATCCAGATACATAGGTTTTTACCCCCTTTCTCCCTTACTGGTGAGATCTGGAGAAGAAGCTGCATATTCTCTGGAGTACACATGTGGCTTTTGCCAATTTCTTGGGTCACCACAGCAGTTTATGGTGATGGCTTTTTGTCATGGAGAGGCACAGAATTATTTTTATGAAGTGGTATTAGTACTCAAGATTCTGAGTACTAACTTTTTTACCTGCCATTTTATCCATTAACCCTCCAGTAACTGCAATGCAAATGTCCTTGTTCTTTTTCTTTTCACGTTTTGTTAAACAAAATCTCAGCAGATGGCAAGCCTTCACTGGTACAGCTCGATAATATACCTATACTAAACACAGACCAGACTTGGATTCTTCAGCCTTTTTCATTGGGTGCCTCTTCCCTCCTGACTCATGTCAGCCCACACGATTAAGAATAATGCTCCACAGAAGTTATATATACAAACCTACATTTACCCACAAACAAAAAAAATTGTTAGATGTTACTGTGTCAGCTACATTGTGTCTAGGAAAACTAGATTTGATGCACACAATTACTTGACTAACTTCAGTGCCTTATAATAAGGTGATTTGAAGGCACTGATTATAGTACTGTTTCAGACAGGATTCCAAATTTGTTCATGAGAAAAATCCTCAAGTATCTATACTTTGCAGCCAGGTATAGGACCTGCTGTCACTAACAGTGGCCACCACCACTGCTGCCTCTGGTGTCCCTGCCAGTGGTGGTACCTGGCTTTAAAAATTTGTGAAAAACAGATTTGGAAACTTGTCTCCCCTCAAAGAGTGCCAGTAAGTATAGTAAGCGAGACAACTGGGTGAGCTCTGCACTAGCTGTCCTCTGTAGATGGCTCAACACAAATCTGCAAGTAGGCAGGATCTCTTAGTCCTGGATTACTGCCAACCTGAATAGCTCCTTGTTCTGCACTGGCTGCACATAACAGCTGATGTAAATATGTCTCTCAACTGTATTTAGATGTTGCAAAGAATCTCTTTTACTGTATATGTGGTTCTGGTGGGCTATTCACAAGGACAAGAGCTTCTGAACCCTCTGTGTAAGCCTTCAGTTACTGGAGCTCAGCTTTTCAGTTGGGATTACATTAGGCAATACACAAGAATGTTTTAGGGCACTGAATACTGCACCAAAACACTGCAGCCTTATGGTGCAAAGTGCCATAGGCATGTGATTTGAAAGTGCTAAGAAGATGTTTATATTGGGTTGAGTATATTCTGTCCATACCACACCATTTTTTTTGCCAGACTAGATATTAGCACTTCTCCCCAGACAATATAAAGCCAGTATAAATACCACATTGGCTCCTATGGATAATTTACCAGAAGTGCCATCATGTGCTTCTGCCCCACCCATTTGGGCTGGTAGGTCATCCACTGCCACACAATGAAATCCTAATGGTCTTGTCAGCATGTCCTTACTAAAAACAAGGTTCTTAATTGTCTCAGCCTCTCTTCTGTCTGGCATACATATGAACACAAAGAAATTTAATATTTACCAGTGCAGCTGTTTCCTACCTACTTCCCTGTCTGCAGCCGCATGGGACACCATTCTAAAAGACTTCTGTGTAAACAGCAGCTGGCAAAAATTCTGAAGTCCCTTCTAAGGCAGATATGACATCACTGTGACAGACATATCTCAAGTTTCTTCAGAAAATTATTTCCTCCAGATGCCCAACAGAGTATCTGAGCAAGCTGAGGGTGTTCCTGGAGGGCCTCATCCGTCTCTGGCTGAAGATAGCATCAGTCTTTGGGTCGGCTGCGTGGGAGGCAGGTGTGAAGCTACAAGCTCAGCCTGACCCTGGTCTTGGTGGTCCTGGGGAGAGGCCCGGTGGTCCCTGCCGCTCTTTGTGGACTTGCTTAGCAGGATTTGCTGAACATAAGACTTGTGCAGTTGATCCTGACTCCACACTGTCCCAGCTAAAGGAAAGCCACTGTATGGGGATGGGCTGAGGCCGGGCATGGGCATAAGCAGGAGCTGTGGTCCCAGCTAGAAGCAGCTCCCCATGGCACTGTGTGGGGATCTCTCCCCACAGACACCAATGGAAAGGGGCCATCCTTGGCTGCACTGACTCTGCATTGTCCCCAAGCCCTGGCAGCCAGACCTCCTGGTGGGGGGATGCTCTCAGGGCCCTTATGAAATAGGTGCAGTGGGCCTTGCTGTATTTGCAGCTGGTCTGCACAAACAGCAATGCTTTCTAGTATTTTCTTTCAATCTGTAGCAAAATCTAAAGTTCCCAATATTTTTGGAGAGGAAAATGCCACCCAACCAGCAATCTGGTCCTTATCGCAGCTGCTCAGTTTCAGTGCCCAAAAGTCAAGTTTCAATCAGTTTAGCCTTGGATGCCTTTTCAATTTCAGATAAACCAGAGCCTTCAGTACTGAACAGCTTTTAGAAAATGTATGCAATTAAATATGATATGTTGGATTCATTTCAAAATACCTGACTTGCAGTGGTACGCTTCCAAAGATAATTTCATTAGGGTTTTTCATTCCATGACACTACCTGGAACAAAATCCTGCAATTTCCTTCTCATAAGTAGCTCCCACCAAAGTCAGCGGAGCGGCCTCAGAGGTAAAGTCTGCTTTCCACAGACCAGATTAACTGCTTTGCAGGCCAGATCTAGTCATAAGGTCATTGGCTGATCATCTCTGCTAAGACATCTAAAAAGGATTATGTATTATAAACTTTTATGTTCTAGTCGGTGTCTTGAACTTGGCCTGTGTGAGTAGTGGCTTGATGTCATTCCTGGGAGCAGTCTGTGAATTCTGGCAAAGCTTTTTCTCAAGTAAATAGCCTGTTCCAGGTAAAGCCTGAACAAATGTTGTGGGTTTTTTAATCTGAAATCTGGAATGGCAGCAAAAAAGTTTTGTGACCGAAGCATATACCTCCCCACCTGCAGATGTTCTGGGTCTTACCATTATCAGTTGGAGCGAGCTGTCAAAATTCAGCCATCAAAAAAACCAGCCACCCTATTCTGAAGAAAGGGATGGTGAAAGCATTAAAGTAAACAGCGATATCACAGTGAGTTAAAACCAACAGTGGTGGTTCTTAACTGTTTTTAAAGTTAGTTCAGGCAGGTGTTCCACCTCCCTAGCGTAAGGGAGTTGAAATGCTCTCACAGAACAAAGCACTTTTTCATCATTCCCACCAGGATGCAAAAGTTGCAGGAAAGAAACCAAGTGAGTAGTAGGTAGGCTTTTAAATATAAATTATAAATGGAAATGCATAGGAAAAAACTCATTCTTTTGGCTGTCTTGTTCTGGAAGCTTCCATTTGATTTTGGATTTGTATATACAGAAAAGTAGGGTTAACATTTTGAGAATATCCCATTGGTCCTTTTTTTTTTTTTTCTTTTTTTTTAAATGTTTGAATACCTCCCTGACTGCACAGTCTCCATTGTAGCAGCATGGCAAGGACAGGCTATTTGAACAGGCTATTTATAATTAACACCCATTTGCAAAACTGCTGGGACCACACAGGCAAGCAGAAAACTCTATCACACCTTGTATTTGGAGAAAAGTATCCAGGGCTCCAGGGCAAAGCATTGATGAACAGTAGTAAATACTTAGCCATGTATCCACATGTAGCCTCCAGTGTGGCATTAACCTGCCATGGAGTATTTTCTCTGGTGCATATAAATACTATGTGGAAATAGTTGGAAGTTAAATATTTCATGTGCAATCACCTGATGAAAAAAGTCTAAATTTTCCAATTTAAAAGCTTCAAATTTTCCAAAAGCTTTACTTCTTTTGTTGAGGAAAAATTAAATAGGAGAGTCTCAGTCTGGTCTGGTTTTATCAGAAATTAGATTTTGTAGAAATAATATCAGAAAGAACTTTGAAAATCATTGGACATGTTAATTGAATAGTAGCAACAGGATCCAAGAAGGCAATCCAGCTTGATTGCATTATCACAGCTGGTGTATTTGCCGTGCTTGAGAAAATGGGTGGTTTTTGTTTGCTTTCCATTTTGGGTCCCTCCTTTAAGCATGGGTCATGCTGGCAGTTTCTGTGAAGTTGTTGCAATTTCAAATTTAGAAAAATTATTTGAGAGTTAATGTTTGATATTTTTTTCTGCTCACAGCATTCTCTCCCTCCCAAACATAGTCATCATCAAATAAACAATTTGCTGTTAAAGAAGATGTTATGTTGGTTACTGTCATAACATGCTGCATCTGTCCTTATTTTAACTTGAAAATGTAAGTCTAATGCAGCAGCTCTTCCAAGTGATTTTCCTCCTAATCTTTTCACATCTGCACCAGCTCCACCCCTGACACTCATTGAATACTGAAAGCATGGTATTAAGACAGCTAGAAGAAGACATATTTCTCACAATTCTTCTGTCTATACAATATTTAATCCTCAATGAATGATGCTTTTCTAATCCATTTTTTACATGTACTGAGAACCATGGCTCATCTCTCAGACGTACTTCTCATTGTGTTTTGAACTGGATTATTTAAGAAGCACTGATGAAATGCCTAAAAGCCTTTATTGGCATAGTATCAGTTCTATTCGACTCAGAAGTTGTATTTGCTTCTTGGCACTTTGGCTAATCCCAGTGGCAGAAAGGCTTGCTATAAGAAGGATACACAGCAGAAAGAGAGACTGAAGACCACACATGACACAGGGAGCAGGACCAACTACTGAGATGCTGAACTAAAGGTTAACAAGAGCTTTTATCAACAGGTTTTGTCAGAAGAACTTACAGGGGATTCCAGTATTAGTTTAAAACTAATCTAATGGTTTCCAGAAAGGAGTGACTGAGGCACCATATTTTCTGTCCACCTGGGGAGTGACTTGTGAAGCAGCTCAGGGTTTCAGATTGCTTCCTATCTCCTACCAGGGCAAGTTGAATCTTCGTGCTCTGAATGGAGATAACGCACGATTTTATGTCACGACGGTTTCTCTGAGGACTTGAGTGCAGACTTTCTCTTTAGTCCTGGCCTGAATCCATTAAACTGCATATGAATGCACAATACTCAAAATTTTCCACTGCAATCTATTCATTAAAACTGCAGTCTGTTCTGTGGCTGGCTTAGTGCAGAAAGATTGAAGTCAACAATTTCTTCTGTTGTGTTTTGGTCAATAAATCTGCTGGTCCAGATTTCTTCCTGGTATAACTCCAATGCTGCAATGTGGATAGATGTTGTCTTTTTCCTCCCTCCCTGGATTAAAATGTACAATGAAAAAGATGAGAAATCTTCAAAAGTCTTTGCTTAAGTGAGGCTGAAAATGTCACTAAACAAAGACAAATGGAGGAATTTTAATTTGAAATTTACTGCAGGTTTGCTGACAACTGTTTGTTAAGCCAATCTATTCTGGATTAAGTTTAGACAATGATCATAAATCAAAGTGAAATACAATATCAGTTAAATAAAGCTATTTAGAAACATTTAATTTTTTAAGATACGCCTTTCGGGGCTTCCAGGCAATGCATGGACTGTTGACAACTGTATGATGACTTGGGCAGATGAAGAAGTGGTAATGAGTGAGAACTGCCCGAGTGAAGTGCTTCTCTATTCTGCTGTTTTATGACTGCATTGCCTCTGGCTTCAAGACCCAGGCAGAGGCCAGCTGGAGTGGGCAGGCAAATTTACAGATGTTAACACTTGCCTTTGGCATTTTCTTTCACTGAAGTGTGGAATATCATCTGCAGTCTTCTAAGGGCTGATGTGCAGTTTGGAGGTGAAAGACAAAACTTACCTGAGCATCTAGGATACAGACTAATAACCTAGGACGTGGTGCTTTATAATTGGAAAGTATACCCTGATTATTATTGTTTTTCATAAAGAGATGTGAAAACCCCCATGTGCGTTACCGTCGGGAAGCGGCATGGTGGGACTGTCACCACTAGGTGGCACTAACCTGATGCAGCAGAAAACACGTCTGAAAAAAATGCTGAAACACTTAATGCTTTGCTGAACAGCTGCCATCCAGTAAGTGAAAAGACTATCATACCACCACGCTGGCCGTCAGCACAGGACTCCTCTGGAAACTCCACTTCGTTCTGGTTCACACAACAGTCTTCTCGATAACAGGGGAAGGAGGATGTGTTTGGAACAAAACAGCAGTGTTGCCTCCTCCCCCTGCTCAAAATGAAAATCAGTTGATACTAATAAGTTTTTTCTATATTTCTGCTGTTCAAAGCGCACACTTTTCTTTTTCCTTAGAGCTACAGTGATGTGGACAGCTAGGACCGCATCGTAAAATTGAGGCTAGCTGGCTGCCAGCACTGTCCCATTCCCTCTGGCCATGGCCATGCAGCTCATCCCATGCAACCTTGCTTTTAGACCTCAAGGTTGTAAACTGAAGTGTCTCAGCACTGCTTCGCCTCCAGGCCAGCACTGACACTGCACTGCAGGTCTGGGGAGAGCTGTTGTCACAGTGTCCTCTGAGCGGGATGTCAATCTGGAAGCCTTGGATGGCTCTCCAAGTAGGTATTAGAGATCCCAAAATACTTCTGGTTAAAGCAAGTGATCGTCAAGATTTCTCTACAGATAAGCACTCTAATATACTGTTGATTTTTTTATTCAGATTTGCTAATACCTAATCTGTTAAGTAAGCAACATTTCTAGTTAATTATGGTAATTGATCTCAAAATACAGGAAAGCTGGCCTCCCTGTTTATGACAAAGAAGACTGAGAGCTACAGAAATATGTTCTGGTTAGGCTTACAACTCTTGGTTAAGCTTTTGTAGTGATATTTTATTTCTATAGCATCATAGATGTGGAAAAGACTTTCAAGAGAGAGACTATGTCCTTTATATCTGGTATCATACATGCAGAAGGCACTCAAAATAAAGAAAATAGAAGGTCCTTGTACTAAAGCACCTATACTTTAAATGAGATTAAGTGCAGGATAAGATGACAATAAACAAAGGGCTGGATGAAAGGCTGGCAATGGTGAACAGTCAGACTTAATAACATGACCATATCTTATTTCCTCCTCAGATTTTTTTTTAATACAGTAAATTTATTGTAATAGGATTTCTGGACAGTATCCACTTTGAAAGCCTGCGCAGAGGTTAGCAATAGAAGGTTGGCTGAAAAATAATTGAGGCATGTCAAAGGATTTTAAAGGAGTCTGAGGTTGCAGGAAACAAAAGATCAGAGACTATTTCTTTAAACGTACTTTTAACAATTACTGTTTCTTACACAGACAGCATGTTTTAATACATGACTCTTGTATAAGTTCCTGAGCCATTTGTGTCAAATGTGAGTTTGGTCTGGTTTCCTGGAAGTATGATGCTACACTTAGACACTACGGTGGCGGAGGTTATACACATGAAGCCAGGCAGAAACTGCTTGCAGGGGTAAGAAAGAGTTTGCTCACAGGAAAGATGATTTTTGGCAGAAAACAAAGTTCTCAATTTTTGCCAATGAGTTAAAAAAAGGGGGAAGGTGTTCTTTTTTATATAACATGGGGGAAGGTGTTCTTTTTTATATAACATGGAGGAAAGCAAAGTATTTCTGAGAAAATTTGCCAAAACCTGATTTTTCAGCACAAATTTCAGTCAATGATTCCGAAACATTTCTATAACAAGTGTATGAATTCTTGCACTGTGAGGTGAGTCCCTTGCCTGAGAAGGACTGCAATTTACTTGAGCATGTCAATTATATGCAATTTAGCTACAGATTTATTGTAGACAACACTTAGAAACACGTGATAGTAACCACAGAAGCCCTGAAGCTTGAAGCTTGCAGAGGGGCAGGAACTTGGTCGAGGGTCTTTGCTTGGAGGGGTCTTTCTGCTCAGGCAGAGATGCTTCATCATCCTTTTCCCCTGTTCCATGGAGCCAGAGCTTGGTCACCAAGGCTGCTGCAGCCCCACAGCAATTAGAGGGGCACAGCTAATGCAGGGGAACAGCCCAGGGAGCAAACCTTGAAACAACACCTGCAAGAGCAAAGAGCATGTTATGGTTTGAGGAACCCACAACAATTTATTGTCACTTAGACAATTATTCTCTCACCCGATGACCCCTCCCCACCCGGGAAGGGGAATCGGGGAAACAACAAGGAAACCCAAGGGTTGAAATACAAACATTTAATAGAGTAAGACTAGATGATTAACATTAATAATACTAAGGAGCCAATATTGATCCCAATACCTATATAAAATATGCAAGGATTATACTCAGCCAATTCTACCAGCAGGAAGCTGTGCAGTCACAGCAGTGGACAGCAAATGTCAGACACTGTGAGTGCTACAGCTTCAGGAGGAAGGGAAGGGCTCAGGGGTCTGGCATCAGGGCAAGGAGTTCTCAAGACTGCAGCCATCACAGGAGAGAGAGCACTTCTCAGCAAAGTTTCTAATATATAGTGAATACCTTCATGCTATGAAGTAATCCTGTTGGCCGGCTTGGGTCAAGTGCCCAGTCTCACTCCTCCTCATCCCCACACCTGGCCAGGCTCGAAAACACTGAGACCTTGAAACCCACATACCATAGCTGGCTATAAAGTAAATATTTTCATGAATTCAGACACCAGAGTCTTCTAAAAGTGTGGTTTTCCCAAGCACTGGAAGATAAATTAGTCCTGTGTTGCTCAGACCAGGACAGAGTGAATTACTGTGATTCAGTATTCGCCAAATGAAAACAGAATGAGCCTACCAGCTCTCATCAGTGACGTATGATCGAAACTCTGCAAATTCAAAACATCCAGTATTCGTTCTCTTCCTTTCTAAAGAGAGGCTGGAATTTGGGCTGTTATGCAGACAATCAGTGTATGCTGTTTCAGAGACCAAAGGAGTAAGGGAGAGGCACTCATTGTTACAGTTAGAGCCTAAAAAGCCCAGCCCTGGGCTGCCTCGTAAAAATCTGCTTTGCCCCTTTCCTTCACATGCCCCAGCCCAGAGTGCAAAAAGATACAGCATTTCTTTTCTGCACGGCTTTCCTGAGCAAAACCACTCATTTGTTAGTGGCGGACCTGTCTCATTTGGATCTGTCTTACAATCAGAGGAACTAATTTTGACCAAATCTTCCTGGGAGAATCTCCCAGCTTATTAGATCTTTGTCTCTACTGTCTGTTCCTTCTAAAAATGTATCTGGAGATCAGCAACTGGAAATCTGGTGTCCTAGAAGCAGCACTTGAATTATTAGTATTTTATTTTCCTGAAGGGAAGTGTTTTCTTATGTCAAAACATTGCATGATAGTGCTGTCTGAGGTGCTACACAAAACATCTGTGCTCATTTCCATTAACTGCTAGCGTGCTGGATCAATATTCAAATGTGGTGATTTGTTCTGTGTGATACCACCAAGCATCTAAAAACTGTCTCTAAAAACTGGGTGGTTAATGTGAACCAGGCATTTTTAAACAGATCAGCCGGCCCACCCGTGATTGTAAGCCTTGAATGTAAAGGAGCATGTTTTACAAGGTCAATTCCAATTAAAGCTCCTCTCCCAGCCCAAATATCTTTAATCTCTGAAGACCACTTGTATGCATCATTTTCACTTAATGTAAGTCTGTTTTGTGATTGCTTCCAATTGCTTCCCTGCCCACGTAGCTTTCTCACCCTCATCCGCCACGGTTACAAATACACACGTAAAGATGAAACTGGCCCTAGCGCACTACAGCTGCTTTCCCTGGGTTTTTTTTTTTGTAGGGCAGACTTCGTTTCATGATTTAATACTTGGGAACGAGTCGGCACGTAGGGGAAGGGGAAAGAAATGCTCAGATGATGATGCTTAGTAGTTCCCGTTCCTGCTAATTTACTTACTAGTTTCACTTTTTTTTACTCTACTGTTTATTCAGAAGCATAAAGTTGCAAAGATCCTCAAAAGCACACAGGAGAGGGTTTTTGGTAGCAGAAATAGAATGAAATTCTAGACTTATAACAAGGATCAGAGTCAAAACTCCTGATCTAAACTGGAGGCAGACTCAAATGTCAAGGGCAGATTTTGATCTCAGTTCTCTGCATGGAAATCCGAAGTAGCTCTACACTTTGTCAAATGTAGCGTTTTGTTGGAAAGCTCATTGAGAGCACAGTTTGAATCAAAGTGTGTGTATTTCGTCTTCAATGTTTTGATTTGGGTTGCGAAAGAAACCCGCTTGTGAACTCTGGCACAATCCAGGAACCAGAACGGAAATTTGTTCCAGCCCATTTTAATTAAAAAATATGTTTTAAAAATGTTAATACTGCAAAGGTCAATCAGGACACAGCCCATTGTGCTATCTGAATGGAGTAGAAAGGCATCTCTCTCCAAACTCTACCAAAATACACTGGTTACTTTCTCACTTTTCAGCAGGCATAAGAAACAACGGGCTCCTGCAACTCTTCTATGCCAGGAAAGGGGAGTGATTCTGTGTGATTCACCGCTTGTTTCCCTGCTTTGCCTCAGCCTGGTAGGACAAAGGGAGGTGGGAAACAGCCTGTCTCCTGAGCTGGCTGCCCTCTCCCTGGGGAGCTCCAGGCCAGCACCAAGCTGCCACGTACCCCTCAGCTCATGGGAAGAGGAAAGGCGGGGAGAGAGGGAGGTGGCCGAGCCCATGGTGCTCCTGTCCCATCCCATCACCAGGGACACTCACTCCTCGGCAGAGCAGAGCAGTCCCCGGGCTATAACTGGGTTTTTTTTTCCAAGATATCTCTTCCCAGCTCAGGCGTGGCAGAAAATCAGGCTCAGTGGAGTTACGCCAGGATGCATGAGAGCAAATTATGGCCCTGACTCTTTAGTTTCATTGGTTCGTGTTGATGATGCAATATGACTAATTTGTTGGAATAATAGCACTGCACTCAAATATGCCCCTCTCAGAAATAGCTTCCCCACAGGCTCAGTAAGAGTAACCTTTTTTGAAAAACGAATGCATTTGCCTTAGTTCCTGAGAGCAGCATAGCTCTTTAAAGTCACAGATACCCCATTCAAAGCACACCATCTTGCTGATGTGTTATATAAAAGTGTTAGGTGGCACCATGCTACGTTTGGTGGTTTTGGACAAGGCATTTTTCCACCCCTCCCAAAAAATTACATCTAAAATCATGTTTTTTAATGAAAATGGACTTCTTTCTACCAGACATTCCCTCCGGTACGGAGGACTGGGGTTTGCTGGCTCGGGACTATCTCTGTGCAACATGCTGGTAGTGCCAAGACCTTAAATTAAAGGTCTGAATTAAAGAAAGCAGATATTTAACTGAAAAGAGATCCCAAGCATACACAAAGCATTTCTAACCACTGTCCATAAATACAACCGATGGTAAAGATATCATACCTTTGAACTGATCGCTCCAATCAGATTTGGTTTTAATTGAGTTGGATGTAGTTTTTAAAAAGGAAGCAGTACTGCAGAAATTATTGGGGTTTATATATACATCCAGTTGGGATTGGTGGTGAATTTTGACATTCCTCTTCTACATCTCTCTAATGATTGTGTCAGGTGTGTGAATTTCTAGCATATTTTTCTTTTTTTGGTGTACGAAGATGAGAACATCTATATTAGTCCACCTCACCCAAAACGCAAGGGGCTAGAAAGGCCTTACACATAAGTGTCCTCTTGCAGGTTCAGTCTCTGTGATTTCTGCAGGTCTGGCAAATCTAGCCCCAAGTGTTAAGCATGGGTTTCTAGGAAAGCTGGTGATGGGATGAACTTTAATAAAAATGGCATAAAGTGGCAAATGTTCTAGTACAACCTCAGCTTCAAGATTAAAGGAATTCCTTTCAGCATAGAAATATTTTGGAAATGCCTGAGGCTTTTTCCCTTGTCCTCGTAACAGTTAATCTGTCTCAGTGCTTTCCACCATATTTAAATTCAAAAAATATATATAGTCATATTAGAAGACAAGAGGTAGTATGAAAGATACTGTAATAAATTGGTACATTTTTTACATGTACCTACACAATTACTTTAGGTTTTGTGGAGAAAAAGAACAAATACATACATTTGAACGAAGCAATACAGCATAAATTTATCAGCAAAGTTTTCTACATATTTTCTGCTTCTTACAGAAAATCTCCCAGACAGGTCTGATCTTTGCAGGACTTACTACAATAAGTGGGTTAGCAGGCAAAATACACTTACAGTATTATTCCCAATAAGCACACTTGCTTGGAGACTATATCTGTACTCAGTTTGTGCAGAAGCTGCCCATGTTCTGAGGAGTTGGGAGTTATACCTGTTTTGACTAAGGTAGACCTTTGGAGCAGATGTTGTATTGACCAGATTTCTAGGACACACATCACTGTAGAGTCCAAGTCACCTTAGGCAGCATATTTCTGAGCTATGTATAAAGAATATTGATTTTCGCACACCTATTTCTAAACAGATAACATGCAACATCTGCATCTTTCTTCTCCCTGAACTTGCACCTGGTATTTTCAATTCTTTCCATGGAGACTGGCCATAAAACACTTTCTTGTATCGTTCCCTCTGCATGTTTCTAATACATGGTCGCACTGAAGTCAACAGCAGCCATTTTCATGTGGGCAAGATCAAACCTTGAAGATGAAGATTAAGGCTGAAGTGAAGGAGAGCGGTATACACTACTTCTGTTCATGGTTTCACACTGAAAGCCCCTTTCTACTAGTAAACTGTATATTAAAGTGCTTTGTCCAGATAAAAATATTTTGGAAGAAGCCATGTTATTGCAAAGGATTGGACAGCAAGCATCTGTCCTTCACCCATTACCCCCTACCAGCTCATTCTTAACTGATTCCCAGATTAGGAAGTGGGTTGTCATCATAGAAATAGAGAACATAATAAAACAAAACAGTGGTCCTGTGAGAAAAAAGGAGATGTCTCCCAGCCCAGTAACTTAGATCCTGTTGTTGGTACCCTCGTCACCTTGGCTGCCAATAGTGAAGAAGGCCTGCCTGAAAGTTATTTTCTTCACACATTTTCGTAACTGCAGCTTGCAAGTGCAATGAAAAACATGACCACAGAATAAGTTGATGTTTAAATTATCAATAACTGTTGTGGAGTGGAGACTGTTGTGTGGTGGTGCTCAGTGACTCTTGTGAATTAAGATGGACCCTTCAGGGAGCAAATATTGCACATGGCCACGTGTGGCACCCTCTGCTCTGCTTCTTTGAATGACATAGAATCATAAAATCATCTAGGGTGGAAAGGACCTTTAAGAACATTGAGCCCAACCATCAACCTAACACTGCCAAAATCACCACTAAACCACATCCCTTAGCACCACATCTGCACGTCTTTTAAATATCTCCAGGGATAGCGATTCTACCAGTTCCCTGGGCAGCCTATTGCATAGGCATGGTCAGACTCTTAAATACATCCAAAGATTGGGCCCAGCTCACCACTTAGAGGCACATAGTGTCTTTAAAATTGCATCTCAAATTTTTATCCAGTGTTGAGAATTTTAGCCAAGCTGCTCGTGGAAGCTACGCTGATAGATAGAGGGAACTTGCGTTAAAATCTTGGCCTCGTTGACAATATAGGCTATTAAAAAAGTCTTGCATTAGGACCACTAGATTTAGATGATGTATGACTAAGTCAGGTGATCATGGAGAGACAGAGTCTTTATACTAATTGATTGGTTATATTCTCTATTAATGTGGGGAGCTCATCCACTATGCTTTAGCTAAACATATGGAAGGTTTTAAATGTGCCTTCGGCATTAGGAGTGAATATGAAATATATTGCAACATAAAGGTCTTTCAGAAAATCTAGCCCTGTTTATCACAGTGAGGTTAGGAAGTCAGTACGGATTATTTTTGTGAGCAAAAGGTGCAGAATTTGGCCTGACTTTTGATACACTGCCTGAATGGATCTATACGCTTGCTGCTGCATTTATTTCTGTTTGTAACTAAAAGCAAGTTGCTTTCTGTGGGAATTTGAATTGTGCCCTGTGTATTATTTACATGTGTTGAAAGAAGCATTGATGTATGATAGGAGCCAGTAGGAGACTGTAGCAGGGGAAAGCTATTGAAACATATACACGCTGAACTCATTAGCTAAATTTATCTTGTATTATTTTTAGTAAAAGTCCAGATGACTGTGTATCCCCATTACATCTCCCTGGGCTTGTAAATGATCTATTTGTAAAAAAAAATAAAAAATGCTTAATACAAATTTATCAAGTTATCTTTCTTTCAGAAACATAAAACATCCACAATCTAGCCCAACACTGAGGGGCCATGAAGGCTGCCTCTGTAGCTCAGTGGCTGCAGCAGTAGGAAGACCCACACATCAAATCCTACCTTCAGCTTGCATATCCTGCCTCCCCAGCTGAGTGCCCTTAATTAAGGCACAGTTACTCTGTGTGTAAGGGAGCCTCTGCAGCAGAGGAGGCAGTGCAGTAAAAGAACTTGAAACCTGGTGTCTTGCTGGTCTTAGCAGAGGAGGCGTGGAGTCAAGCATCCTCCGGCAGTGGAGGAAGTCCAGCCTGCATTCACCACATCTTAGGCATGTTTCTCTCCGGGAGAATGAAAGGCAGCAGAGATCATGCAGCCAGAAATCCTGAGCAGAGACACTTGTATCACAGAATGCCTTAGGAGGACAGACTTCCCAGCTGCAGTGGCTTTTATTGCTCCCCAGGCCAGGCACCTCATTGTCCCCTAGCACCATGCAGTGCCATGGCTCTGAGTTGTGGCTCTAAATAGGTGACAACTGATAATTTACAGAGCAGTTTGTCTTGGCCTGTGGCAGGGATTTTTACATACTGCAGTGAAAGTCAAAAAATCAGTTCTAATGAGAACACCATTAATTTCTACCCAGACCTCCCAGCTGAACAAAGCCCTGTGCACCAGTGCTTGCTCCACACTGGCATTGCACTTCCATGCTTGTCTTCCCCACTGCTCAAGCGTGAAGCACCCTCAGGATGCCTACAAGCCAACATCTTCTTTCAGCATCCTTTCCTCTTCTCAGATGCTGTTCACTACATGTCATTCAAAACCAAAACAGGCAACAAGAGCGCCCTGGCTAATTATGCTTTGTCCCACTGGCTCCTGACGTCTTTACTCTTGGCAAACAATGAGATACTGACTGTGGCTGGGGAAACTGGGACCTGCTGGAGGACTTATGCAGCAATTATATCTATTTATTTCAGGATAATTCAGGCACACCTCATTATTTCTGGTGTACCATTGATTTTACTGCAATTAAATCCTGGAGGTTTCAGACCTGGTTGAAATGTCAAATGTCAGTTTTAAAAAAAAAAATCTCAGACATTCACAAAATGGATGCTTCCTGGAGATGTTTTAGCAACACTTCACCCTCCCCCCCGCCTTTTGATCACTAGCTCAAATAAACTTCAAACAGGAATCTTCCTCTGATAGTGTCAAAATGTTGGCCAAAATGTCTGGAAATCATTAATACTTCACCCTTACCAGCTAAACTCATAGATATTGGCCAAGAATAGGTAGGTACCCAATTGTCAGTGCAGAAAAATAGTGCTATCATATGGAAGCCACTGCAAGGTGAAATTAAAATACATAATGGGAGATGCTTCTCACGAATCAGGCAAGTTTTGAGACAGAGAAAAACATAAGATAGCAGAGATGATGCATTTCTGTCCCTTCTAACCGGAGCTGGTGTCTCATGAATGACTAGCTGTGTTGTCTGGAGCTTGTCTGCTGACCTAATGCAAAAGGCTGTTGTTGGCTGATGCTAAAGCCAAGCTCCAGGCTGGAGGTTCCCATAGTCCTGTTTCCAACCCCCTGACTTTCCTGTCTTGGGTGGGCACATCACCCAGACCCTTCACTGGAAGTTAGATCAGTTTATTGTGTTTACTTACCTAAGAAGAGCTCATTACACCAGTGCCACTATCATGCTCACAAAGGAGAATTTGTGTTTGTTTCCAGTGCACGTGCTACAAATCCCTATTGCCTCTAGCCCACATCCCAGGAACAGCTTCCCTTCCTTCTCCTGCTCCTGCAGTGGAGAGAGAAACAGCATTTTCATAAAGGACATGATAAACATCACTGATTATGCTCGAGAGATCTAGAGAGTGAATGTTTAAAATAGGGTGCTCATTTTGTTAGACACTGTTTGAAAACATTCTAGATGGGGATTAATGAAAGCCAATAGTTTACTGGCTATGTTTATTGTATTCTCATTTAATTAGGGACTTAGCTCTATGTTCCAGTGTCAACAGAGCCAGCAAATATTTAAATGAGATTGGGATACTCATTTCTTCATTGCTTTGCTGTTGGGGGAGGGGGCACTTTGCTCTTTGTCTCTCCATTTAATATGTTATTAATGAAGTTTTTTCCATCGTCCACACCTGTGTATTGAAAAGAGGCAGGGCAGAAAGCAAAGTGACAGACAGTACTTGGGAGGCTAAAACACCTTGTCTGTGCATTATATAGGAACACAGCTGGATTATGGCAAACTGATGCCCTAGGCAAAATACAACACAGAGCTCCCTGAGGCTTTCTCTGCTTCCCCAAGGACACACCATGTCTCCACCACTATGTGGAACAGCGTTGACAAGGCAGTTTTCTTCTCCAGCAGTCAGCCTTGCCTTCCAGCCATTCCTGGCACCATGGGAGTGGGCAGGGGGACATCCCACAGCATTCTCCGGCGCCTGGGTGGGATGGCCTGAAATGTCACACTCTTCCAGCAACACCTTCCAGCTGGGATGCAGTTGCTCTTGTCTGTTGGGGTTTGCACTCTAATTGCCTTGGGGTAGACTTCCAGGTGCCAGCAGGCTTAGGCATCACCGCATCCCTTACACACTCATCACCCTTCAAAGATTTTCCTCCTGACCATGAGACCTAGAAATATGTATAAGCTTAGGTTCAGGTGCAGTTATGCAACTCCCAGACACAGAGACCAAGGCCCAGATTTAAAGTAGAGCTGCTAGCACCACATCTTGCAGAGGGAGGTGGGGGAAGATGGGAGCATTTGCTGCGGACTCATTTCACAGAGGGTGAGATGTACCCCAGGTATGAACAGAAAGTACAGACAGCAGCACTGGCACCCCGCTGAAAGGCTGGGCTTTCTTCCTTCATACCAGCATTCCCCTGGCACACTGAAAGACTGGGAATGGAAGACTGCTTCAAAGGCAAAGGTAGCATCCATTTGTATTTAATAGCTAGCATTGATTTCCAATTTCATATCTGCTGAACAGTAGCCACCGGCCACATTAAAATTCATCGTCATCTTCACTGCACCTTCCAATTCAGACTCTACCATCACCCTTAATGAATCAATCTGTGTCAGCATACAATGCATATATTTTTAAACTATTCTCGATGACTTTATGAAGGGAATTCAGTTGGACTTTGAACAGCCTGATTTTAGTTTTGGGGGTTACAAGGAAGATTTAAATATAAAACACTCAAGCAGTTGAATGACATGTTCAGTCTTTATTGAAAAACTTAGTATTGGACTACTCCCTGTCTTTAAACCACACATGTTTAATGCATGAGAATAACATTTATCCATCATCATAAAGCTTTACTGCCCCTTAAAACAACATGGAAACCACCGGTCGGCTGTGTTATTCTTTGCGGGTGTTGAAACGCAGCTCTGTGTGGCTCACCCTGTGCACACTGTGAGCACATGCAAGCACAGTCTGCCTGGGGACTGGGCATTTTGGAATACCAGCAGAGGGGATCCCAGTTTTTGCCCTTCAATCAAGAAAGGGAAATGAATACTTAATTTTGTGGCTCTGTGGTGGTAGGATTTGTTCCTTTGTGAGAGGGCTGCAGAACCTGCTATCCGGTGGCCTTACTAGTAACACCAGCAGAAGCACTGGAAATGTCAGCGGTGCCGAGGAGGAGGGACCTGAGGCTTTTCCATCCTGCAAACAGAAACCTGGTGTCTTTGGCCCAGGGATCAATACTGGCTGCTGCTTGCTTTGTTTCGCATGACCTGGAGGCACCCTACTTTTTTCACCTTATTACAGGACAGCAGCGAAGCGCATGTTAATGCAGGGTCTCCTCAAGGGGCTGCGCAGCCCTGTGCATGGAATATGCAGGAATCTTTAGTGCAAAGGCTCCCGAACCACTCTGCCAACTGACAACAGCAAACATCCTGAGCTTGCTTGGTGCCACATTCAGATGGGGTTTTTATTTGGGGAAGGGCAGCTTGGCTTATATCATAGTCTCCTACAAGAGATTAGTTCTCTCTAGACCCGATGTTAGCACAGAGTCCAGAGATATTACTCATCAATTAAAAATTCAATACAAATAAGATGTCATTACCATAATCCTTCATACTGGGAAATGTGGAATTGAGAGCTTTACCATTCTGGCCTCTGACAAAAGCCCAAAAGACTGCCGGCTGTGGTGTTAATTGATTGGTGTCATTTGTAAGTAATCCAACAATCCTGAATAATTTATTTTTGCAGTGACATATGCTGAAAATATACAGCTGCACAGATATGTGCACAGCTTCGGAAGAAGCGGTGCTAAACAGGGTGTAAGACAAAGATTAACGTTCAGTGATCTCCTTAGGAGCAGTTTCTCATGCGCTCTGCTCTCCAGCGCTTTTATTACGGCAGAAGTATATAGATCTGACAATAGGAGCGTATAGATCTGGGTGGTCGAGACATGCAGGCTCGATATTCTCTTTCGCAGCAGATTACCCGTAATGAATTTTAAAAGCGAGGAAGGTAGATGGCAAGCAGGAAATGTGCGGCGCTGAGGACAGCCTTGCCCGACCGCCATAAAAATTGACTGCTGTGTTTCCACAACGAGGATGCTGATGATGGGAAAAAGTCTAACGATTTAATCTCTCTCCGGCCAAAATGGAATAAGAATTCTTGACGTTCAGTGACTGCAGAACGGGTTTTCCAGGGGTCACCTACTGGGGAGTGACTCTCATTAATCCACTTTGTTTTCACAACTGCGTGAACAGCCCCAGCTGATATGCTTTGAAATCTAGAGGAACAACCCCAGAGAGCCAGAAAGATTGAAGACGCTTGTGTTCAGAGCCAAATCCCTTCCCTTACAGATGCACAAATGAAAAGTTCATGTGAGCCCTTATTTGCTCAGGCCGCTGAAGTCAATGGCTGATGACCTGGGACTGTTTCAAATCCATGTCACCCCTCGCTCAGGATGAATCCCACCCCCGCAGGCCAGAACCCGCTCATTTTCATTTCTCTGAAGCACAGAAAGCTTTTCCCTAAATTTGATTTTACTGGAACGATGAACTGCATTGCTGGGAGTTGCTTTGAAAAATGTTCATGTGCTTTCTAACTGAAAAGCCTAATCCCACACAAGTTTTTAAAACAACATGGAAATCAACCCCAAAACATGCATGATGACGGGATGGGTTCCTCAGTACATCATTTCTGTGGTGTGGTAGCAACTTTAAAAAGTAGAGAATTATATTCTTGAGACTAAATTCATGTGGCCAGCTCAAAACTGCCTTTCTACCAAGTATCTGCTTTTAACAAGTGTTGCTGGGTGGGGTATTTCTTTCAGAACATTAGTTTTTGAAGAAAAGTGCTCATGCGGAAATCCTAACTTTCATTTCACAAAGTTTTTAGTTCTTCAATCTGCTTCAAGAACAGAGCCTAAAAATACAACCAAATATAGCTACACACCTCACAAACTAGAATGGCAGAAAGGAAAAAAAAATAAAACGTTGCATGCAAACCTTTATTTTCAAACCTCTTCTTTTTTTCCCCTCCCTCTAAACTTTGACCTTGTTTGGAGGCCCGGAGGGTGATCCATCTAACCCTGAGTGTGATGAGCTCTGCCTTCTCCATGGGACTTTTCCATCTGCATGGCGATTCCAGAGAGGTATGCTGACTGCAGGCAGCAGATCCCATCTTGCTCCAGAGAAGTCAACAGCAGAGCCCTCCCCGACTTCAGTCAATGCTGGATGGTATCCAAACAGAGCAAGAGCAGGAGGGAATATACTTGTTTTCGTTATTCATGTTGGTTGTGTAAACAGCACTCACTTCTGACAGAGAAATATGTGGCTTTATTTCTATCATTTTTAGAAAAAGCGTTTACCAAGAAAATAATCATTACTACATGCTGATTGCTCATTTTTTCCGTCGCTCTGCACGTCAGAGCACGCATCAGTACAAATACAACTGATCTGGTTAAGTGTTTTAATACACAGGGGAGTAAATTGTTTGGGATGAAAGAAATTCATTATCCACATTTTGCAGAGCTGAAAGTCTGGCTGTTTTAATGTTACTGCTGAGTAAAAAATTTAAAAGTGCATGCTGCGACAAGCTGAATAAGTCTTTAGATTCTATTCTAGTACAGTAAGCATATTAATTAGATTATTGTTCATTCTTTCAGTAATGCTGAACCCCAACACGGCTAGTAGGATAACTAGAGGTAATCAGCCAAAGAATAGCCAATTTTCCCTAGATTCTTTTCTCATTAATTTAATTCACAATGGGGAAAATTCCTGGTTCCCTCTGGAGATGGGGACAGGGAAAGCCTAAGTGGGAAAGACAGAATATCCTGAGAGGTCACAGATGAATCCAAGAGATAATGTGTTTGCACAGGGAGGCAGGAGAGCGTGTTGGGCTGCGGACGGCAGCAGTGTGTGTGCTCCCACTCCAGGCAATACAGATGCCTCTCCTCCCCCTGCAAACAGAGCGCTCCTGTACACAGCAAACACAGCCAGGCCTTACACAGACCTCTACTACTTGGATAACTGATTCTGCAATAAAATTAAAGGACCTCCTCAACAAGGCTTTCACATCAGCATTTTCCTATAGGACCTTTATTTTTGTCCATACCACCTTTCAGCTTGTGCGTGATAAAGGAGAGAGAGGACACATTTATTATTTACTTATTTATATTTCATCCCTACTTTGGCAGAGTTTCATGATCCATAAAACTTACCTTGCACTGTCTGAAGCAATTTCTCTTCATGTATACCGTGGGAGTAACATCTCGGGAAATGAAATGTTTCCCACCCGGGCTTTTGTACGGGGCTGCTGCCAGATCCCCCTTTGAGCCCTGAGGTCAAGACATTAAAGAGAAATTATTTCCAATTCATTGGAATGCTTTGTGGGGTGGGATGGCCTACAGTTCAGCATAAAGCTCTTTTTATAAAGTTAGGTTTGCAAGTGCTGAGTTAGTTGGCTTCAAAAGAAATGACCTTCCAGGATTTTTTTTTAAAATAGCCTCAGTCTAGTTTTTTAGAAAATATAGCTACATTATATGGCTATAAAGCTACAGCATTGCTGTGCACGAAATGCACTAGAGACAACATATAAACCTGTATAAGACCTGTATAAGTTTTTTGACTGCCTTTAAAAAAATGTACCCCCATCAGAAAAGGCCCCGACCATAAAAACCCCCTCCAGCTCTCTGCCTCGCCCTCTGCCAAAATTTGCCACCGCTGCAGCAGAGGAGGCCAAGAGCAGACCCGCACCGGCACTGCGGTGCTGGGAGCTGAAGCAGCTGGGAGGGGGACTCGCTCTGTGCGCCCCGCAGCCAGCAGCAGCCCCGAGGGACCTACGGTGGCGGCGGGGAGCAGTGGCAGCCCCGAGGGGACTGAGACGGGAGCGGGGAGCAGGACCCCCCACTGCTTGGGCACTGGAGCAGTCACGGCTGCCAGCCCCAGCGTCAGCTCTGCACCGGAGGTAACCACTCGTTTCGCCGTGGAGGGTCTGCCTGCGCCTCGGCTGCCCCAGTTTGCAGGCTGGCACACAGCACAAACCGCAGATGAAGATAAATTAGCAGCATCGTATCACCAGACGTACCTGCAGCACCGGCACACTTTGCTGCTCTTCCCAGGCTGCCGTCCCACATAGCCCCTCAGGATCAGCCTGGCTTGAGCTGAGCCCAGGAACCTCCTGCAGATCTGGAGAAGCAAACCCAAAACTAAGCACCCCACAGATACTCCCAGGCAGCCCTTGACTACAATTTTCTGTTTAGGCAGACGCTGGATTTAATAAATAGCTCAGTCATGCCACTGGGAGCTCAGCATCTCCTCGAGTCAAGCCCTTCCCTGCATCACAGCAGAGCTCTGCACAGGTTCGTTATTCCTGCAGCCGAAGGCACCTCGGCAAAGGTACTGCAAGGACCTGAGGTCACTACATATCCATGGCATTTCCTCGTGCTGCTTCAGAGCCACTGGCTGGCCCTGTGCTGGGCTGCTCATCCATGTGAGGGGTGAAACCTTGGGAGTGGGACCAAGGCGGTGGACAGAGGTTGTGTGTCTCATTGGTATCTGAGCCTCACACCTCTCTCGCTCCCTTCCTGACTCAAAGGACTGTTACACACTTTCACAGAAAATGATAATAAAACCAACGGAGTGAAAAGCCATTAACTTGGATGTATCACATCTCAGGTTTTGGGTGCCTAAGCGGAGACGCTGAACTGTGCCTGATGTTCACAGCCAGCAACTGGTGCCATTCCAATGAGCATCAGTGGAAAGGGGCCACCTCACAAAACCTACCTGGGGAAAAAACAGGCAGATTGTTCAAATTGAAGACCAAAAAGTAGGGTCACCCAAAGCCAGTGGTGATGGTAAAACTGGAGGAGGCTGTGTCTGCTGAGGGCTACATTGGTGCTGTGCTTTGCAATGCACTGAAGGTTACAGATATTAAAATGATTGTTGTCATCTGTCTCACTACTGCTAGTGTTGGGGTCCTTGGTTATATTTAAGTGGAAAGCCTAAAAATCAGCAGGTGCAGAAGTGCTTCACATATATGCCTTGGACAGATCTCATTGCTCAGGATCATCCTGAGAAACTGGGTTTGGGCTAGCAGGGGCAGAGGAGGACAGGTGTCCTCTCTCTTCTGCTGCAGTATGTTCCCTAAAATGTGCTCTTCAGTCTGCCTCTCATCTGTGTACTAAAAATTGCAGCAATCTCTGTAATTTTGGTGCCCTCACCTGATACCAGCGGCAGTTTTATCTCCACCCTCCAGCCCAAGGCTTTGGTATTTGCCAGTGTCCTCTCCTGGTCCCTCCAGCTGGAGAGAAGGGCTCCAGATTTGTTCCTTCACGAAGAAAAAAATAGAGTTGAAAATACAGCACCTGGTTGCTCTCAGAGTCCTGCCGTGGCCCCAAGATTATACCATTTCACACTGCAGAGCCAAGTGGCCCTGCTTCAGCCAGAAGCTGCAGCCCTGGCCCCTATCAGGCATGGACTATGAAGGAGGACAATAGCACAAGGAATTTTGTTTGCCTAAGTAATGACAGACTTTATTACAGAGCAACTGTACCATACCAAGCACGTTTAATAATTAAGCAATAAGATATGACAAGAGGCAAATTCCAGCACAATTTTTACATGCCTTGGATTGTATGATAAGGCCAAAGGCCAAAGAATTTTCATCAGAGGATCAAACTATTTTGCATTTGAATCACCTATTCTGTCTAGTTTTCTGCACTCTGTAGCACAGCAGTGACATTCTGTCATAAATATTACAAGCATAAAATTTCTCATGGTCTGAGACCTTGGAATCTATTCTCCCAATGATATATTTGTATCGGCGTCATGCAGAATAGTGGAATATACCCCTTTATCCATGATTAAGCCTGGAATTGATTTTCAGACCGCAGTTAACAGGTCTGAAAAACAGGTTTGCTGATGGAATTGCTGACAGATTAACTACATCGATGCAGGGGACATCACCTCAGTGCCATGGTTGCTAACTCTCAAATATTTCTCCTTATGCCATAAAAAAGAAGAGAAGAACTCGAGATTTCAAGACAATGCTTGTTCTTATCTGCCACAAGTTTGATATGAGTTCTGTTTGCTTCACGCTTGTCTCTCCCCTTTGGAACTTGAGTACATTATTATGAAATGCAACAATTTCCACAGAAACATTATTATGAAATGCAGCATCAACTCTGAGACTAATCCTATACAAATCAGGTATTGCCAGAGTGAAGATTCTCACAATAAATTTACAAGCAGCTCTTTGTGGTACATTTTGCAAGGACTTTCTTTACGCCGAGAACATAATACTAGGCAGTGTGACGTGCTGTACAGCAAATATTTATTTTTGAGATAAGCATGGAGGCTTGAAAGGTCTAATGAGCTAATTGAAATAAATAAGGCTCTGCTGGAATTCAGGGCCGGCTGCGTGTGGTGGTGATGGGGAAGCTGCCCAGCTGCTCTGCCACTCCTTCTCTCAAAACCAAACCGCTGGTGGGCAAGATACTGTCACTTTAGGCTGCTGATCCTTCCCCACCTCTGCTCTGGGTAGTCTATACCTGCAGAAATTATATAAGCCATTCCTGGCATTAAGAGGCATGACATAAGAGAGCATCTACTTCATCAGGCCAATTAAAAGTAGAGTCCTGCTCTTCGTAATGGCCAGAATGTGTTGTTCAAAGGAAAAATACCAAACCAAAACATCAAGATCTCATCAATGCTTATAAATGTCTAAAGGGCAGATGTCAAGAGGATGGGACCAGACTCTTTTCAGTGGTGCCCAGTGACAGGACAAGGGAGAACAGGCACAAACTAGAACACAGAAAATTCTGTCTGAACATGAGGAAAAACTTCTTCACTGTCATGGTGACAGACCACTAGAAGACGCTGCTCAGAGAGGTGGTAGAGTCTCCTTCTCTGGAGATACTCAAAACCCACCTGGACACATTCCTGTCCAACCTACTCTAGGTGGACCTGCTTTGGCAGGGGGGTTGGACTGTTGGACTAGGTGATCTCCAGAGGTCCCTTCCAACCCCTGCCATTCTGTGATTCTGTGATTAAATGTTGAATATTTTATAATATAGCCATATATATCTGTAATGCTCATTAGAGATACCAAAAACATAATTGTGATTCCTACCCTCAAAAAAGCAGGAACTGCAGCAGCAACCTGAAGTTCAGGGTATGCTGGAGATCAAGCCCATAGGAGTTACAGGCAACCTCATCTCGAGGCAGAGAGCCGTTGTGCACGGACTATCCGTGGTCATGTGGTAGGGTAGGTGGAGACAGACCAAGCAGGTAACTGCTGGATGGTCACCAAGTGTCACCTCAGAGCTGCTCTTGGACACAGCGGAGATGAAGATCTGATTACAATACAGAGAGGCAAGGGTGAGGAAAGAAGGCATCAATTAAGATGTGATCATCTGGCTGGGTGGTTAGTTATTTGCACATCTTCCTGTGTGCTCAGCCAGCTGCGTGTGTGCAACATCTGGAATCAGGAGGGGGAGTACAGCTGGGACACAGTCCTTTCCTGATTCCTGCAGATAATCAGTTTTTGCCCTGAGGCACTACACTTTGCTAACCATCTTCTTCAAACCCAATTTTAAATGGAGTGCGAGATCATGCTGTAACACTGGCTAGCCGCTACAGCATATAAATGCGTGAGCTCAAGGTGTGACCTGTACATTACAATGCATTTCAGGCACTGGGAAAGTGCAGAAGGAGATCTGTTATATTAAAAAAGACAACAGCATCCTTTCTATGTGGCTATTCTTTTTATTAGATTAGATATCTAGATTTTTACCATTTTCCTGAAGAAGTAAGGGCTGTTCCACAGAAGCTTGAGGGAAATGGCTGCATTTTAATACAGTTTAATTGACTTTTATGGTTATCTCTGAGGAGTCCTGGTCATAAAAGCTAATTAAATTATACTGATCTACATATTCAAGAACCATTCTATTTCTCACCCTTGGAAAAAAAAAAAAACAAAAAAAAACTGGAGGCGCATACTTATGATTAGGACACGCTACAATCTCCTGACACCCCTCTTCGTACAGTTTGATTTGCTCAGCATTGCAGGATATATTTAACCTTCCTGAACAAGTGACTGTCCTTACCAGTTTTAAGAACATCAGTTACGTTATTTCAGATTTCTCGTTCTGTAAATACGTAGAAAGATCTATATACTCAATTTACAATTCTGCAGTCTAGAGAAAAGGTTAGCAAAAAAAAAAGACAAAAGTAAATCATCTGAATTTGCATGATGAGGGCTTTATAAAGTAGACTTTTTGCATTTTCTTCATTCTCTTTATTGGTTTTTATGGTAACTAGGCTTTGTTTCTAGTTTTTAGTTCTGTGCACCTTGTGAGAGATTCTGACTTCATTGTAGTAACAGTTTAGCATCATACCAAACCTGATACTGTAAAAAACAACATTGCTGTTTTCTAATCTGAACTCCCATTGTTTTCTTCTATTTGTTAGCCCCACAGTGCCGGATTTCCAAGATATTTAAGTGCCACACAAATCAGATGTGCTAAGTAAAATTATATGAAGCAGACAACAATATTTCTAAAAGTCTTAGTAGAAGTCTAACTCTATCTTTCAGCACCTAAATACCTTTCAAAACCTGACCTAAGGCAGTAAGCAAAATTCCCACTTAGATTTATGGCCATTTGCCTGTACAAATTTTGTAGAAACCAGTTCCTCTAGAGTTAGTATCAACATATTTCAACCAATTTTTAAAAAGGTCTTCTGACACAATGCACTATACATATTTTTGTCCAAATACCTTAATCCAACTAACACATTGTGCACTAAATAATTACCAAGAATTTCCCAGCAGGAGAACAGCTCAGAGTCCAGCAGGCTCCCTTGTGCTTGTACCTACCCTGTCAGGGGGTATAAAATCATAGAATGATAGAAGAGTTTGGGTTGGAAGGGACCTTTAAAGGTCATATAGTCCAACCTCCCCTGCAATGAGCAGGGACATCTTCCACTAGATCAGGTTGCTCAGAGCCCCATCCAACCTGACCTTGAACGTTTCCAGGGATGGGGCACCAACCATCTACCTCTCAAGCCAACCTGTTCCAGTGTTTCACCACCCTCATTGTGAAAAATTTCTTCCTTATATCTAGTCTAAATCCTTGCTCTTTTAGTTTAAAACCATTACCCCTTGTCCTGTCACAATAGGCCCTGCTAAAAAGTTTGCCTCCATCTTTCCTGTAAGCCCCTTTTACATACTGGAAGGCTGCTATAAGGTCTTCCTAGAGCCTTCTCTTCACCAAGCTGAACAACCCCAACTCTCTCCGTCTGTCCTCACAGGAGAGGTGCTCCAACCTCTGATCATCTTCATGGCCCTGTGCTGGACCTGCTCTAACAGGTCCGTGGCTTTCCCATGCTGAGAGCTCCAGAGCTGGATGCAGTACTACAGATGGGGTCTCACCAGAGCAGAGGGGCAGAATCACCTCCCTTCACCTGCTGGCCATGCTTCTTTTGATGCAGCCCAGGATACAGGTGTCCTTCTGATCTGTGAGTGCACATTGCTAGTTCATGTCCAGCTTTTCATCCACCAGTACTCCCAAGTCCTTCTCAGCAGGACTGCTCTCAATCCCTTCATCCCCCAGCCTGTATTGATACTGGGGATTGCCCCAACCCAGGTACAGAACCCTGCACTTGGTTTTGTTGAACCTCATGAGGTTCACACGAGCCCACTTCTCTAGATGCCAGTAGTGAAGTAAGTGGTAACATCCCCCTTTTGCTCTTCTATTATGGATCGACTGAACAGGTCCAACCATCTCTTTCACTTTCTACCTGCCTGTCCCTCCTCCTCTCAACTTCTTTGGCTCCAAATATCCTGGCAACAGCTGTTAATATCTTCTTGATTGTATCTCAGAACTATCTGGCAATACAGCAGTCAAGCACTTCTATTTTCACCTTTTCTTACTGCTGACCCACTCTTTTTTCCCAGCTCCAAGGAGCTTTTAAAAACACCCATAATGTGATTTTTTAAAAAGTTAATTTACTAAACATAAAATAGTAGGTGAAGACATCAAGGTACCAATGCAATTGGCACCTGTAATTGTCAGCACTAGAAAATCCCTCTGAGAAGGCCCTCAGTACTGTGGGAGTTTGTAATGAACATGAAAATCTAAAGGTCACTTCCAATTGGAAAAAAAAAAAGAGGAGCTGATTTGTCAAAAAAACCCTACCTTTTCCTACAAAGCAATATAAAAAATTGCCAAAGTTTAGCAAAATGTCACAAACTTCTATAGGAAAACGTGTGAAGAAAAGGAGGTAGGACTTCTTGCTAATTTAGCCAAATTGTGAAAGGGAGCAGCGAGGGACCAGCGTCAAATTGGCCACTGCACCCTGTAAGGCCATACTGAGCCACAGGAGACACTTCAGTAAGTCAGGAGCTGTTAACCAGATAGTAGCCACATCAGGCACAAGAGCTGGGGGTCTCCTGTTTCTTCAGTGAGGACAGATGGATAACAAAGACTCATTGTGCTGGTGCCTACTAGTCCTGTGTTGTGTGATGAAGAGGTTTCAATGCCAAGCTACTAGCTAAGGATCAGATTGCAAAAAAGAAAATCCCTTTGGGGAGAGAGGCTGTACAAAGCAAGGGCATTGTGAGGCAAAGAATGAGGGCTCCCATTGAAAGAGGCACCTCTCATGTTCTTGTTGGCATGTACACACAGCACCCTGGTGAAACCAGACCCACGTGCTCTGCGTTGGCTTTCTCAACTCTGAATTACACAAAATTCAGCGTCCTGTGCATTGTCTGAGAAATTACTGGCAAAACCAGACATCAGCAGATGTAAGAGGTCCCTGTTCACAAAGATCCTACCCAGCAATGCTTCCCTGAGCGCAGTTGCAATCAAGGAGTCCCATGTTTCTGGCCAGGACTTTGCCAGTGTGCTGCCTGGGCCAGCACCTCCCTGGGGACTGGAGGCCGCAGAGGCTCACCAGGGGGATGGGCAGGGCACCTGAGGTTCTGGGAGCTGGGTTCAACTGAGAGTTCAGATCACTGGGCACCTCTGTGGTGGTGAGGTGTGTCCAAGGTCAAGCCAGAAAGTCAGTCCACAGGCCAGGATCAAGGGGCTCCATGGCTGGGCACAGCTGTGGTGGCACTGGGGATTGGCACCCCAACATCACATCTTAGATGGAGGTCTAAAGGCCTGGGCCAAAACGAGGTCCATGGGCAGAGGTTTGGTCCCTGGTGAGGCTGGGCAAGGCCAGTGAATTGTCAGTGCACCCATGGCTCTGAGATGCTCAGTCAGGACACCTTGCTCATTCAGCTCTTTTTAAGCATCCGGGGATCTTCCTGTGGTCTTCATGCCTTTCCTGTTTTACTAGGATTTATGTGATCTCTTTTGCTGCGTTCCCTGTAGGCACACAGAGGCACAACTGAGGTTATCTCCTGCGCTGTTGTCTTGCATCAGCGTCCCCTTGGGCGTTCCCTCTCCAGCTCCACTGTGACTTCGGTAGCGGCAGAGGTCCCTCCCGTTCCAGATGAGCTGGTGGATTTTTTATGTTTATCCTGAAGGGAGAGAAGCTGATACACTCACAAAGTTTAACTTGATCCAGAAAAATATTGGCAGGGACCAGGCCAGGTACTGTCTTAATTCTATTTGCTTAACGCCAAGCCCCTCAGGTACTAATAACTAGTAACTTTTCAAGGGTCAGGTTTCAGTGGTGCGCTTGTGGACATAAAAAGAAAGGATATTAGCTCTGCAAGGGGTCTGGTAATCTGGAACGTCTTTGTTTTTACCTGGGAAATCTGACCTCCCCCCGGGTTCATACTTGGCAGGGCTGGGCTGCAGGTGCTGCTGGCAGGCACAGCAGCCTGCGCAGAGCCTCCGGAGCCATTCCCCGTGACCTGATCAGGCAGGTCAATAAATATAGCTGATGTGTTTTAATTGAGTAGTTTCACGGGCCGGTTATGTCCTTGTTCGTAGATGGGTTGCCAGGGTAGAGATTCACAACTTTTTTTATTAAAAATGTCGGAAGCTGCTCGCCACCACTGCCATAACTCAGAAGGAAACTGCCCCAGCTGGACCTTCTTCTTTTTAGCAAAGCCACTCATCTGTGTGTGTTTGATCTAAGGACAGTTACATTGTATTAGCCTGCAGGATCTGATAAGCAGGGTGGACAATAAGATTAGAGTCTGTGGTGTTGACAGAAACGTGGTCCATCCACCAAAATAGGCACAGTGCTTAGTGAGGACTCAGAGAGTCCGTTCCCCAGTGATCACATCCTGCTTCTACCTCCCACCCACTCTCGCACACAGTTCTGTTTCACTGTTGTCTCCTTCCCAAAAGGCACCACAGTTTCTGTAACTACTGACTTTTATGACTCAAATGCTTTTCCAAATGCAAAGCCAGGTTGCGGAAGAACTGGTGAGGCAACCACAGTGAATGTTTTGGGTTCTTCCGGAGACATCGCCTAATGTACCCCTCAGAAGAAGGGGAGGTATACCCTTTTAGTGTAAGGGTTATAATGTAACTATGAATGGAATTTCTTGGTCTTTTAGGAAAGCTGTATATCATCCTTTAATGAAAGTGATACAAATCCTCGGCTACTGTCGACTGTACCGTGCCTGAGTGACCAAGAAGTACTTGTTTTTAAAAACTAACTCCTATTTGGGACCCTCCCTTCTTATCGGAATTGGGATATACTGGTCACTTAAATAGGAGTTATGAGCCCAAATGCCAACTAGGGTCTAGCTGCTTCTCAGATGATGGCCTGCCCACAGGGATGCATGATGTGGGTTTGCTGCTAAATTAATTAATCCTGAAGGTGTGTAAGAAGGTGATGATGAGTATTCTGTGCAAGACAGTCATGCCTCCTGCATTATCCAGGCAATTACAGGTACATCAAACCATGGTTCATCTTTCTCTCTAGACCTCAGTAGCCTTTGTTAAGACTTTGATCGCGACTGTAAGGATGCTTCTAGGGGTAGATCTAAATCCAACAAAAACTGAATTTAATATGCTAACAACTGCCACAGCTGATTGCGCTAGAGAGCCAAGAGGTAGGTGTCCATGCTAGGAATGGCAGTCTTTGTATGAGGCCTTGTTTAAATAGCACATGAGAAGACAGTCCTGGCCCCTAAAAACTTAACAGTTTAAAGTTAGGAAAAGTTGCAGCAGATGGGCAGAAAAGTGGAGAGGAGAACAAGTCTAAGAAAGGCATGAAACAAATATTTGTCAATCTAGTAGGTCTCATGCAAACTCAGGGAGGCAGCACGGCAAAAGGAGAATTTTAAGGGAGAACTGAAGAAAGATTATGAGGCAGCTCTGCAGATGTTTACAGAAAGCTTCTCCTGAGTGTTGGGGACCGCATGAGACAGGGCATGGAGGCATGTGTTCGAGAAGCCATCAGGAGGCCATGGGTGTTGATACAGTGGGCTGGTCAAAGACAGGAGTTGGCTTCTCAGCCCTGAAGGAGATGGTATGTAGGATGAGGATAAGCCACAGTTAAGGTACCCACAGAGGCGCTACCTTACAGCATTACAAACTCTGGCTGTCAACAACCAGAACCCCCCCCCTTCTTTTTGACCTGCTGTGAGTCAAAGGTAACTATAAAGTTTAAATGGAACAGATAACTGCAGAGGAAAAGTACTTTGTAAAAGCAGTATAAAAATGCACGCAGTGTTTTGCAGTGTTTTTCAAATAGCTTTTCCTCTGGTTACAGCTCAATAAGAAGGTACTGAAGGTACCTACTGAAGTAAGTAAAGAGTTATCTACAATTTTAGAGTAAAATCTTATTCCCCCACTTATCCTTTTGCTTGTTTGTACCTATTTTTATACATCTTCCTTACCACACTGTTTGCATTTGCTAACATTCAGCAACCACTTCTTGCTTCAGCTGCACTTTTCTGCAACAGTGTAACCACTTTTCTCATGATCTCTTGGTGTTTGTTCTCTGCTTTGTTTGGACTAAAAAAAGAAGGACTTGCACTTGCAATCCCACCAATTGCTACTTGAATATTTACCAGTACCTACTTGTAAATTCCTGAAAGTTTTAGTGAGTTTTGCATAATTGTTCTGATGATTATCTCCATTGTGCTTTATAAAGGAAAAATTGTGCCAGAGTCATTACTATTCTGCATTCTTCCCACTTCAGAAACAACCCCGAAGTCAGACCCAACAGATGCCTGGCTTAGACCCTGCTAGCCTGGGTGTCAGTGACTTTGCCAGGTACCCAAGTTAGAGCATCACCCCAGACCATTAGAAGTGCAAACAGGAGGGAACTAGAGTGGCAAGGAAGGGACAACTTTACCTCATTAGATTAGGGACACCGCGTTCTGTATGTATTTCCACCCTCTGAGAAACAGAAAAAATCCACCTGAAGTTGCCAAGGTCTGTGCTCTCTGTGAGGAGATGCTCTGTAGGGGTGAGATTCAGGCAGGATGCTATCCTGAAAACAGTTGTGTTTAAGTTTGGGCACAGATGGATCTAAAAAGCATTGACATCTGTCCTGAATGCAGCGTCGTTCCTTCCACACAAAGACCACCGGCCCTTTTTTCTCTTCATTCTTCTGTTTATTACAGACACCTTAAAAGACTACTGGAATATGCAAGCAAAAAATCCCAAATTATCATTAAAACCTGTTCCTTCGTGACTCTTTTGGACTAACTGATCTCTACCATCTGTGCAGTGCACAGATATTTTTAGCAATTGTAAACTATATTGATGGGCCAGAAACATGCAGCCTAGTACATTTCAGTCAGAATCTGAAATGGTGCCATTTGGGTCAACTACATGCAATGTGAGTATTTGAGATAAATCACCTACATCAACAGTGTATTTGTCCTCATTAAAAATCTTATTATGTGCAATAAAGGACCACAGGGGTTTTTGGATTGGTTTTTTTTTTTTAATTTCCTGCTCGATAATTATGGTGACATGACCATCAGAAGTCAGGGGCAGTGTGGTAGGTCAGGACGTTGGCCACTACATGCTCTATCCCGTTAGTTGACGGTGACTGGGTTGTATGAACTCACTGGGAAGCGTACATCCAAAGGCTCAAAAAAGACCCCATTCTCACCATTCAGTGTTTAGGTACATATATTTAGCTAGCATTGTTTTCGCTACAGGAGAGAGAACATTTCAAATGGTACTATTTAAAAATGGCTTAGTCACTTCATGGTTTTTTGACCTATTGATTATGCTTTATGTATAACCCACAAATATGCAGAAGAAGAAAACTCAGGATTCAAAAGTAGGTGACAGGGAGATCCTCCACCATGTTTCAGACCCTTTACACCAAATACCATATTGACAGCACAATAAAAGAGGTCTACAGAATTGGCAGCAGCAAATATTCCTTTGGCTAAAGCACTGCCGGAGACATTGGTAAACCTGGACACTTGTGCCAATAGTGCCATAGAGGAATGCTAGGACCAGGGGCAAGGCTGGCTCTTGGTTGTGTTTTTTTCATTGGGTTTAATGTGCAGTACCTTTGGAAAGCTGGGTACCTGGGAGCTACCCAGTACACACCACTGATGGGTATTGTTTATAGCACATTCCCTGGAGATGCAGCACAGAATTTTACCTGCACATTTTGGAAAGCACTGTTCTGCAATATTGACAAACAGCTGAACTATTTGTTACAAAGGATGAGAAAGAAAATGGTCCACCTGGTATCAATACAGAACTGGGAGTCAGGACAGCTGAGTTATGTCCTGGCTCTGCCTTTAAAACAGCTGTTTAATTGTAAAATTCTCTTAACATACATGTATATTGTCATGTCCCTCTTACATAACGATGCTCATCTGCTGAGAAGCCTATATAATTTCTAGGAAAGTCATTTAGATACTTGGCTGGATTGCATTATTACAGGCCCATGTGGTCTGAGACTATTTCCACTGAAATATTAAGCAACCATCTGATTGATTATTCTTACGACTTCTTGGACTGAGCCATTACCCAGAGTTAGATGACTTCTTTGATGATTTGACAAGAAGCCTTGAAGTGGGTCCCAGGTCTCTCTTGCTTCCAAAGACCTTAAAAAGACCCATTTTCATGCCTAGAGGTTTACCAAACAAGTCACCATTTTGATGCCTGTGGGTCAAAGAACAGATCTCCATGCTAGGCTCTTCTCAGGGCTTGTTCAAAGCCTTGTCCTTGCTTTTTTTTAATCTCCAACACTTTGGTGCTGGGCTGCAAGAGGATTATCATTACTTCCATATGTCAAACATATTTCTCTTCCAAAAGTGTTACCCAGTAGGTGCACACCAGCTTTATATTGGCCTTCTTGTAGGTGATGATCTCCTGATTATTAGTTTTTCATTTGTAGAAACTCCTATTTTTTTAAGTTCTCCACTAGAATGAAAGGCCCTTTCCCCCAGCCCAAGTTTTCCCACTGATTTCAGCAATAATCTCACTGCAAACCGAGATCAAAATTTGCCCTGCATTTGGGAGTGCCTTGACTTAGCTGCTAGCGGAGCCACTGTTTTTCAAATATTTACATTTGTGTTTATTTGTAGTTGATTCTGTAGGAAACAATTTCATGGTTTCTTTTCCCAACTAAATCTTAAAGATTCATATTTGGGGCTAAAGAGTTCATTGTGCAATTTTTACCTGCTTTTCTATGTTTTCATTGCTGGTTTTGTTATGTTGAAGGATCATGAGTGTCAGAAGTAGTCAGCAGGCAACTTAATTAGTCATGACTATACATTTCTGAATATCACATGGATTGTCCGGAAGAAAGTGCAGGCAGCATCAGAAGAAAGCCAACAGCATCAGAAAACATTTCTCTAAACAACTGGGAACTTTCAGGACAGATAAAGGGGTTTTGTACTTAAAAATAACCTCCTAGATAATTGTACTGTCCATATGCTGAAGGGCTGCTGCTTTGTCATTTCCTTATGTTTGTTTAGTTTATTTATTAGTGTATGCAGTGTGTAGATAGATTATGGATTGTTTTCCTGACTTCAAAACTCTGAAGTTTCACTTAGAATTTAAAAGGGTATATTAAAGTTACTTTAAACGGGAAAGAGATACGACTGGTATTGAACAGTATGGGATTTCATGCTTCTGGCTCCAAATGAATGCAAAAATCATTAGACAAGCCACTCTTAATGTTGTGAGTTTCTTGATGTTCACAGCAATTCCATGAAAGCAGAAAGGTTAAGTGCATAATCCATTTAATTAAAGTCAGCTACAACAAAGTGCAGTTTGGGGAACACACACACACAGAGTCTAGACACCTCACACACAGTCCTCATGCCAAAATCCTGCTGAAGCAGCAGGAAAGTCCTCTGCAGAGAAATCTGGCAGGTGTAGGTCTTATCTTTGTGCCTTCAGTATATCAACTCTGTTTTCCCAGTTGCAGATGCTTTTGCCCCCCTGAAATTTTTTTATTGAACTAGTAATATTTGTTGATACATACTCTATTTGCAAGTGTAACATTTTGTATTTGCATTTATTTTATTAAATAACTTACCCTTGGTACAAGAAATACAGTTCTTGAATAGAAAAGAATAGGCTATTCCATTGACTGCCTAAGCAATCAGGGCTTTAATTCTGCTTTCAGTGAAGTTTCAGTTTTCAACAGACACAGATCTGCATTCATCACTCCTTTTTATAATTAAACCAAAAAGAGAGGAGCTGCCATTAATGTAATGCAGTTTTCCAAATCAATATTGTGGCTTTTTCCTCCCTGATCTGCTGAAATACAATTTCAGAAACACAGAGCACAATGCTGCCTGGGGGGAGGAAGGCACAGAGCACCTAATGTTCCCTCGGTGTCTGAAAAAGTAACATCTAAGTTGGTGGACCTTAAAGAAGAGGGGCCAAGGGGAGCTGGTAGAGCTAAGCAGTTCTTAAAAAGCAAAGGACATCAGTTTAAGCCACTGTTAATGCCAGTGATGGTTCCCGGCAGGGGGAAGGTATTAGCCTCCTCCTTGCTTCCTCATTAGTTATTTTTGGCTCCAGACGAGTCCTTCATTCCTCTTTACCAAGAACGCTAGACTTCCGTCACCACCATAAGAACAACAGCAGCAAAACAATGTGCATGTCTGGGTGTGCTCTGAAGAATGGAGCTCAAGGATGGAAATTGTTGTGACATTTTAACAGAATAAAGAGGGTTTCTAATTTAGCAACCGCGTTTATGTCATAAAATGTTATACTGGCAAAGATATAACATGCTTTGCAAATACATTTTCCAAGCTTTCCCAAAGTCAGCCCGTGCTACACATATTTCATCTTGTCATTAGGATTCTTGCAAAGTTCAAGGAGTAATATGAATGTTCCTGAAGCAGTGAGGCTTGACACTGCAAAGTACAGAGTGTTAGAGAAACCTGCAGGGGACTATATACCATCAGAGGAGCAAGTTCTATCAAACACTGCAAAACTGCACCGACTTCTCCCCTTTTTTATTTATTTAAAAAAAAAAAAAAAAAGAGGGGAAAAAAACTGTGATAAAACACAAAAAATCAATTAAATACTTTGATTTAAATTAGTTTTTCAGAAAATATTTTGGATGTTCAGGGCAATTTTTTCCACATAAATGAAAACTTCAAACTCTGTGGATTTCATATCACACACCTGGACATTCTCAGCATCTTCTAGGTTCAGAAACCTTACCCATGTCTGGGGCTCTTCTGAACAAATATACATGTCTACACTGTGGATGTTTTCACCTGAATTACTCATCTAAGCTTTCTGCATAGCCAATCCCAGTGGGAGAAACAGGCCCTTCTAAAAGAGTGGTTAATCTTAACTCTAAGTAGATATCTAAAACAGACCTAATAAATCAATCCCATTTAAAGTGCCTTTCTATCTGCTGATGGTAAAGATAGCCCAAGGTGTCCAGCTCAGATGTAGATGTTTGAATTGTAGATGACTCAAGTTAGGTGAGATGAATTCTGCCCCATATGTCTTCTTGATTTTTACAGGCTCTCTTGGAAGCAGAGTCTGGAGTAGGCAGTGAAAATACTGAGACAATTTTGTTCCATAAACCAGAAAGTTTGGTGTTTCCCAGGCAGGTCTACTCACCATATGTCTTTACATTTGTTCTGTATCACAAAATTGACTTCTTGTTGCTTGGTTAAATACAACATTTTTAAGAAGCTAACATATGGTGGTATCATGCCACTTTTTTAGAACTGGGATGCTATGGCGAGCAATGGGGAATTCTGTTTAAAAAATGGTGTTAAGAGCTATCCTCAAAAAATCTCTGCTAAATGGGGAAAAGGAGAAGGCTTTTTTAACCAGAAGTAACTCTTCTTAAAATATTGATAAATTACTTAACATACTATGAGTTAGTTGTATCAGAAAATGCTTATGGCAGTTGTTGAGTATTGCACGGGGGATCTGTGCATCCAAATGCATGAAAATTCTTTACACATAGACAGATGTTTAAGATGCAAATACATTAGAGCTGAACCTGTCAGGTCTAAAAAAATCTTCTTTGCTTGCTGTTTTCTCCATCTTTCAAGTAACATTCATTACATTATTATTTTTATGTTCCAGGGTAAGGAGTAAATAATGTAATGGCAACCAGCTGTCTCACTGGCACCAATCTCCCTGCCCCCTGAGGCTTCGATACAGTCAGTAGGTGTCCCACGCTGTGACAGCCAGCAGAAAAGAGATCAGAAGCAGGAGACAGAATCAGGAGGAAAAATGTCTCTCTGGTTCAAATTTGTCACGCTTTGGGCCAAATTCTTGCCTCCAGGGTATAGAAAGCAACTCTCCAGACCTGTGGCGCTGCCCAAGGGATAATCCATGATCCATGTGTAAGTGTGGTGATTTCAGCCGAAATCACCTAAATCGGACTGACAGATGGCCCTTCCCCTCTCCTCCCCCCCCCAAAAAGAAGAGAGGAAGAGATAAGGAGATTCAAAAGTTTAGAATGAGCTAAACTACCTTAATGAAGAATTAATATTAAAATAAAAAAAGAAGAAATAAATAATGAAATAGATATAATATATACAAAACTGTATCCAGCTCCCAGGATGGCAGTCCCGTCACTGGCGGGCGCTGGGGAAGCCCCAGGCTGGACTCAGTGACATTCCAGCTCTGGAGTCATGTACACAAGGATGAGGATCAAAGGCAGATGAGCAGACAGATTCCTCTTTGGACATCGGCCATCGCAGGAAAAGAGGTTGATCCCTCAGCTTTTATACTGAGCATGGGGCAGATGGGCTGGAATACCCCAGTTGGTCAGGTTTGGGACCTGTTCTGTCCGTTCCTCCCCACAGGTGTGACCCCTCTACGTTTTTTCTATTTCCAACCCTCTAAGGGGCAAAAAATGAAAATTGGCTGACCTTGGTTGTTACAGCAGTAAGTATAATCAAGGGTCTCTCTCCACACCAATCCTTGGCACTTAGCACAAACATTGGCCTTATCATCCTGAGAACGAGCAGTTTTCTCCACAATATGCTGTTAATTTCAGAGAGTTAGAGGATGCCTAGCTAAAATGTAAAATTCCAGAACACAAAATTGGTTCGGTTTTACTTCAAACCAGGGCAGTAGGGCAATGGCAGTAACGGGGGCCATGTCTCCACGGCTCCAGAAGGATGAGGCTATTTTACAGAAGCTTTCAGAGTGTCACTATTTCCCTCTGGAGTAGGTCGCACAGGTCACACTGAACATCATCCGGGAGTAATGTGGTAGAAAATATCAACAAAGCTGCTTGCTCCCATGCTATAATACTCCCTTCATCTTAATACTTCAGATGACTAGTGTCATCTTCTGAGCCTTCCACCCACTGCCTTAACCTCCCTACATCTGAGCTGAGGGAGTCTCAGCTGCAGGATTCTCCATCTGCACTCATCATGCCAGACCTTGGGTTCAGAGCACCCGATCTCGTTTCACACGGGCTCCCAAAGCTCTGCTGGCACGCCAGCATCGCTGCTGAATCACTGATGTCTCTTAGTCAGCCTGCTTAAAACGGCACAGCTCTGAATTGTCTGGTTGCCTCCTCCAAACTGCATCTGACCTTCTGCCAATCCTGCTCACTCATTTGTAGCTACTGGCCTCCTCTCTGAATCTGCACCCCAACACTCCTTGAGACATCTCAGCTGTGACAGCCACACGCCCGCCTGTCTGTGGCCCTTCCCTCTGAGGGGGTACCAAGGGCTTTTCTCCATTTGCACTATCAGACCATAAACCCTTCAGGGCAAGGGCTTATTACGTGTTAGGCACTGACCTCTTCCTGTATCACATCATGTACATTTACAGCACTATCAATTATTTAAAATAGCTCTGCCTTCAGTTCAGCCACATGCTGAGTTAAGCTCCATCGCCTTTGGGTAGTTTGCAGCAATTCTATTTTTCTTTCTCAACATTTCACAAATTGCTTACTGCTCTGTAGCACTTGTTACTATTTGCTAAGGGAGATGATATGGTGTATTATCACTCGAGAGAAATGTTTTTGTGGGGATAGTGTTAGCTTTCTTCCCAAAAATTCAGCTATGCCAGCACAGGAATGGAAGCCCAGACCCTACCCCCAGAGGGGCCTTGACTTCATTAGCACTTTCATTTAGTTCAGATGAGTAATTATTAATATCAACATCCAATTCTAGCAAATCTAGATGGATGTGCCACAAGGTGACAAAATGTAATAAACATAAAACAATATAGACTTAGAAGAAAGGAAAATGTTCCTTTCAGTTAACAAGGGACAGACAAGACAGCAACATCAGCAAATGGTGATGCACATATGTAGTGTCATATTTTTTGACTTAATCTTGCTCCTATACACTAAGTTAATTTTTTAATGCTTTTTCTCTTGAAGTGTTGGGGGACAATTTTAATTATTTACTCAGGTTAATGAAGAAATTAAGCTCTGTCTCCTGAACTATAAATACCAGGATGTTAGATGACACAAATTCTATTTTTATTTAGCTCAGGAATAGCTGGAGACAAATGCACAGGACACAGGGAGGTGCTCTGGTAGGCTGCTGCAGTCAGCTCCGACCCCACATCCACCCCACCTCCAGGTCTACTTAAAGCTGCAGGAACCTCACATCCCTCCTGCTTTTCCATTGCCTCCTTCCCTCCTCCTGCATAGGGCTATCTGTGTTCCTACCTAAAAGGTGGTGCCTGCCCTCCCCACGGTCTGCCAGGGACCAGAGCACCTTTCCCCATCTTCCCACCTCTGTGTGCTTATGGCCAAACTAGGAACAATGGGGTCAGGGCACCCAGAGACATGGCAAAAGCCAGACAGGATAAGAGAGACCCTTCTTGCACTTGACCCTGTGCATGCGTGTGTATGTGTATTCATGTGTGGTAATATCCATGAAAAAGAACCTGGAAGCAAGACTTTTACTAGGAAACCACCTCATCAAATGACTCGTGTTATAGCCACGAGGAGTTCAAAATCATTATTGTTCCTATTTTTCTCTCTTCACTCAGGTCTAGACCTTTAAATAATTGTTTGGTTTAGTCCCTGTGCCAAGAGCATTAGGTCCTAAAACTACTGACCTTCATCACAGAAGACACAACCCCACTCCCTCTTTTCAGATAAGTTGTAGGACTGCTTGCTTAGGCTACTCAGACAGCAGACTTGGTTAGTACAATACATGGGAATCCACCTTTTAATGGACAAGCTCAAAGGTAAAGAAACTATTACCTGAACCCCTTCTCATGGCCTGTAAGTCTGTGTCCAGCCTCCAGCAGTTTCATAGCCATCACAGGACTGAGTCTGTTGGGTCACTGGCCTTGGAGACAGCCCAAGGAGGACTGCAAAGACCTGCTTTACAGGAATGCCTGTGCTGAACATGATCAGCTATAGCTTAGTCACTTCTAAACTTTCTAAACCCAAGGACAGGAAGAAGGGACAAAATCCTAAAGCATAGTTCCTAAATTTTAATTACATGTCAAAACCTCTGTGTTTGCCAAATTCATACCAGGAATTACAGAGAAGCGTCTGCCTCTCCCTCTTTCATCCTTCCTCTAGCATGTAGTAAAGCTGAGGCAGCTCTGGGCAGGGCTTTCTGGGGTTCTGGTGAATAACACCAGCTGTGACACTGCCTGGCTGCATCCTCAAAAGGAGTACAGAGGAAAGAGGAAGAGCCTGGGAAATGAAAGAGCTAAGTCAGCTACTTGAATGCTGCTCCTCAAGTCATCTTCTCTGTTTCTTTAGGCCTTTGGCCAGCCATATGTGAAGGGGTGTCACCATTAGGAGAGTTTTCAAGTATCTGTCTGAGAAAAAAATCCTTCTTGCTGCGTTCGAAGCCCAGTTCTTCTTGTCTAACTGACATATTCCACACTTACATTCTTAAAAGGATTTCTTTTCTTCTCCTGTATATCCAATATCTCAAAACTATTTTAAAATTTTCATCCTCTCACAGTCCATTCTCAAATGGTGTTGTCTACAAATTTACTACGCTGTTGCATCATCTGAGTTGTTAATGAACACATTGAGTAGTACCAGACCCAGAGAGGTCCCTGTCCAACCCTACTACATACCTCTCCTACGGTCTTTTGGTGAACCATCAATTACCACATTCCAGACATGGTTAGACAATAAACTTCGCTAATCATGCTATGTATCACATTCAGGGCCCCCAGTAGCTTCACCATCAGTCCAGGGAGGTGAAGTGAAGTCCAGGGACTCAAGTGAAGACTCACTGCCAACCTTCAGGGTCACTTCCCTGTCCTCACAAATTCCTCACACTTTTGCTGCTTTCCACACTTCCTCCCATCCATCACATCCCTGCTGGAGGCATCACAATAGGGGGTTAGTTATTGCCAGTGTTGCTCTGAGAAGCAGCTATGGGATGGTGGAGCCACACTCAGAAGACCCTACGGCACCAGGTGAGGGAACTCAGGCAAGTTCTCAGCCCTACATTTTGCCTAGGAAAGAATCTGGAAGTCCTGGAGAAGGAATGGAGTAAGCTTTTACATTCTTATCCCAGGAATCTGACTCTAGGGCCCCATGGTGAAACGCTCAAAGGAAGAAATTGAGCAAAACCAGACCAGAGGCTACAAATGATGAATGAGGAGGAAATAATTCTGAAATTCTTGCTTGTCCACAAAGTATATTATGAAGCCACAGAAGCACAGCAGAAATAAGGCCCCTAAAGGCAACTCTATATAAAGTGTACCCTTCATCTGACCCACGGCTCAGATTTTAGGCCTGGGGCTAGAAGCGCATGGTGTTCTTGTCCAAGTTTTATGTAATCATGGTGCATTTGCCATTTTTCCTACGGCTGACCAAAAAGATCCAGTTGAAACTGCCCACATCTTTTTAAAATTGTTTATAGTTCTTTACTCAGTGAAGCCAAGATATTACTCATAGTCCCTGAGCTCAAAAAAAGGAAGCAATAGAGGAAGAGCAAAGAACTATAAGCTTATGATATATGTAGATGCCTGGTCCTCTATGTATTCCCCAAATCTCTTTTACTTGCCTATTATGTGTAGACTGGCTTCTTACTGGCCTCCTAAAAGATGTACATTTCAATGAGGAATTTGAGCGAAGGGAACAAGTGGCCTTAGTGACTCCTTAAGGCAATAGCTGCAATAATCCTCTCAGAAGAGAAAATATACATACATATAACTTGATTAATATTCTGTAGGATAACGTATTACTTTTAGAATGACTTCTTAGGTGAATAGCTGAGCATCCTCTAACATTCAAAGTGGGTTTGTGTTAAAAGCAGCGTGCAAGGCAAATAGCATGACCTTGTAGAGCACACTCCAGTCACAGGGTGCAGTGCTGTGAAATGCATGCAATATCAACAGGCACACGAGCAAACCTGTTCCCCATGGGGAAAGTTGTATGCCTAAGGCATTTGCTGGGTATAGCCCCATAGCTGCAGCCACTCTAGAAATCGTTTTATAGCCTATCTTTCCAACAGAATTAATAAGCTTTTCCAAGCATAAAATACTACAAACACTGTGTCTTTGCTATCAATTTTGGGGTAATGAAATAGTGCTTCTCTGAGGTATAATTTGAGGATAATCATGTGCGAGGAGTGGTATCCTCAAGCACAAAGTCATTCTTTCTCCTGGAGAGGGGCCCATTCAGAAATGGTTGCTTTTCAGTGACTCCAAGAACCAGACAATTGCATCCCACATACCGGAACATACTCTTCAGGTGTGTTTCTATATGCCTTGTTCCTCTACAGGCAAAATGATTTTACAACAGGTAAACACATCCAGACTTGTGCTAAGCTGGTTAGCAAGCATAACAAAACATGGTGGCATGGGCAAATGACTACTATGTGTGCCCAGACTGTTTGTACTCCAGTTGCTAGTCTGTGCTGTTATAGCTGTTACCAGCATGAAGTATATTAAAATTAACACAGGTAGCTCACAGGTATGTCAAATCTGCCTCGAGCAAATATTTATAGTCTGTGTAGACATATCCAGTTCAAAAGCCAAAAAAAAAAGTGGAACAAATGTCTATAAAGACGCACTTTTCCTACTCTTTTTTCTTTTTTGCATATTAGCAAAATAAGCTTCCTTTGTGGAAGTTCTTATTATAGTCTTACTTAGAATAGACTGGCAAGCGACAAGCTGAGTCATATTGGGTTTGATCTCCCTTATATGGCAGCAAACCAGGAGTCACTCTGCTGTAGTTCATTGGAATAAAACTAGGCTAAGTGGGATCAGAATCGGGCTCACCAACTTGTGCAAGGGTGTTATAGGTGCTGCTGGTGATACCTGTATTTTGGAGCTAACCCTCACCTACCTTATCACCATCAAGGTTCTCGGAATTGAACAGGAATCCAAATCCACCTGGAAGAGTATATGGCAAAATGATCTACAGCCAGGGAAATGGGTTTTGCTTTAGCATATGATGTACAAGAGTCTCTCAAACACACACTTGATACTTGCATCCCATAATAGTAATGGGACTAAAAGCATAAGTAAGTGTTACAAGATAATCCCTGGCATAATTTTACTAATGACTTACACTCATTTTTCCTGACCCTCTAGGCTGTCATACAACTAAGTATTAAAAACTACCGGGGGATTCCTTGTGATTTAGCTCTAAAAGCTGGTTCATGAATCTTGTGATCTGACTCGCTTAAAAGGCCGGTTGTTCCCTGACATGTAACCAACACTATAACAACATTAAACAGCAAATCATCTCATCTTCAGACAATTCCTGAGCATTTATTATTGCTCAATTGATACAAGTTCTGTTAGCAAAGGCTGTACCAACTACTTTCCATTGTGTATTCATTTGCAACCATTTCTATTGCAGTCCCTGCTGTTCTTCATTACTTTTATCCTCTATGGCCCACGCACCACGTTGCTGAATCCAATGTCTTTTTCTTAAAAGCCGGTTTTCCTTGCTAAGTTGTTAAGTTTTTTTCTGCTGGCTTTGATGTCTTTCTTCAGTTTCCCAGTGCATCTTCAGAACTCCAATTCATTTCAGGCTTTTATTTCTGTTGATGCCTGCTCGTTAATTTACTGCTACATATACCAGCAATTTACAACTGTCTGATTTCTTTAATTTGAATTTTTCACATGATAATAAGACACTAAGTCGATGTAGCGCTATCAACCTAAGGTGAAAAAAAAAAAAAAAGGGAACATACCAAACAACATCTTCAGTTGCTTTATGATTCTAAGCCTCCATGGCATTTCTGATCTTCTAATCTAAAGGTAAGGACAATGATATGCAAATTACAAACAACAGCAAAAGTAACCCTGAAGGAAAGTCCAGTGTATTTGAAAACATAATTGAGTTTAGCAATGAAGCTAATATACTCCCTTTTTTTCAAAAGGTATTCTAAATTTCAAGGCAAAATGCCCAAGGCCATTTGAAACTGGCGTTCAAGAATTGTTTGAAGGTGAACTGTTCTATCAGGGTAAAAACCTCAGCCCAACCATTCAGCGCTTGCACAGAGCCAGTGTTACACCCTTCATGGGGGTTACAAAATGGGGAGAAAGCAGAGGGGAGAAGGAGGAGGAAAAAGCAGAGGATGGAAGAAACAAAGGTTTACAGAGTTACCCTGTGGATTCATAGGTGTCCACAGTCTACAAAACCACCGTTCCCCCTTTAGTCCACTACAGGGCACAAAAGTATAATTTATTTCTCTGTGCTTTGTAGTTCGCCTTTAAGACCTCACTCTCCTGAAGTTAAACTCCTTGTAAAGTTCTGACATACAGAATCATTCTACTCAGATCACAAAGAATGGGCTTATATTTCATGTTGATGTAAACTATAAAGGCAGCATTTTCTGCATGTAGTTAAAACAAAAAAAGGAGAATTTAGCATGCCTAAATTCACAAGAAAACCTGAACATACTTCTAAAGGAAAAAAAATGTCGGACACCGTTCTCCTTGTCATGTTCGTAAAACCATCATTTCTGTGTGATTCCTTTTAAGTTCAAAGCACTGTTTTTTTTAGTAAATGAGACAAGGGGGAAATCGTGAAAACAGTTTCCTTGAGGAAAACTATTCCCCAGTTCTTAAAAAGTTTGAACATATCGAAACCTTAGGGAGATGAAAGCATTTTCCATTACAGTGTGCTTTTCTTCTTGTGTTGTGGTGTTGTTTCTTTTTAATTATTTTTACAGAACACTGCATAGCAAGCAAGAAAGGAACAGACCATTCAGATCCTTAAACAAGCTCTTGCTTTGGCTGACACCAGTCTCTTCTATCTCACCATGTTGGGAAAGGTTTCCCACCATTTTCAGTGGTGTGGCGTGCTACCTCTTACTGTCCTCATGTTGGGCCCTCATTCAGCTGTTTCGGGGCTTTGTAGGTGTTTTGTTTGCTGTGTGTTGATTAAGGAAGAAAATTCAGCACAAAATAAAAAGAGCTAAGAAGAGTAGTTTCAGTTATGTCCCAGATTTTTTTTAAAATACATTTTCATCTGAAATACCCTGGAAATCCTTATATATAGCAATAGACTCACAAATAGCAGGCAGCAAGGGACCTCAGGAGGTCCTCTAGTATGTCCTGTTACCTGCAGTACAATGGACCATACCTATGCCACTTCTCATAGATGCCTCTCCAGCTTCCTCTTAAAGACCTGTAGAACTCAGAGATTTGCTTTCTAGGACATACGCTCTAGTTCTTCACTGTCCTTACCATTAAAAATTTTAACTAATATCCAAACTGCATGTTGCACTTGCATTGTCCCCCTTAGCATGTTTTTTCTGGTCTTATCCAACAAGAACACGGAGGTCAATTTCCTGTCCTCTTCCTGGCAGGCCTCGATGTGTCTGAAAAAACATGTTTGAAGGCTGACATCGTGTCACTCCTCTCTTCATTTCTCCATAGAAAATAACCTCAGTTCCTCCTGCCTTTCCTCAGAGTCTGTGCCCTCATGATTATTTTTTGAGCTCTGATCATTACTGCTGCTTTTTCCGTGAAACTCTGCCATTAGTTCCCCCCTCTTCTGAACTGGGATATCCAGAAATTAATTCAGTATGGATAAGGAAAAAAATCCTACCCTTGTCAGACCCTGCCTCTGCAACTCAGTATGGAATATCAAGATGGAAAAGCTTCATCAACCACAGTAGAAACAAATAGTATTTAAGTGTCTATTAAGCTCGGCTTTCAGGAAATTGCAAATTGGCCTCATTGTGTCATCTGCAAGCATTAATAGTCATTAAGGCTAGTACCACATACAATAGTATAAGTGAATACGCATCCAGAGGGAAGGAAAGTCATAGGGGCTGTTGGATCCAAACATGGTATTCCCCTTACTCCTATGTAAGGGCCTCTACCACAGCATCCCACTACTAAAGGTCATTTGCCTTCCTCACATATGAAAAAAAGAGATGCAGAAAATCTGTGATGAGAAGGAGAAAGTGCTGACCTGCTGTAACTTGATCAGTGTTAGTACAAAATGATACTTGCATAGCAGGATCATTGTCTTCTTTCCTTCTTTTACAAAACTCAATCAGGTTCACATTCAATTAGTATAAAGTTTGCTGGAGACTAACTTTCAGAGTTAATCTCCCGAGAGACTGGTCAGTACCTTTAATAACAAGAAAACTTGTGCTGTGTAGCTGCCCAGGGCTTCTCTCGTGTAGTAGTTAGGATTCCATTCAAGAGCAGTTCCCCTTTGTCTGCTGCCTTCATAAATAATGGATACATCTTGCATTAGAGATTAGAGAAGATTGTTAAGCTTCCTTTTTTGCATGTGTAAGATTTGGTAGCTTTTGAAATATTGATATACTTGTGCAATTTGGTGCACCTATTACATTTTTAAGCAAGAATTAAAAAAAAAGCAGAGAAGAGGAAAATTATGTTAAATCTGAAAAAGCAGACCTTTGACACTCAAAAACATCAGAACACGTGATCCTTCCATTTTTAAGTCTATGAAAAAATAGTTGCATTAATAACTTTTGTAATATTGTTTTAAGAAGACTCTACAGAGATTGCTGTAGATTTCAAAGCAATTACAGTAGGAGGTCGTGAAAAGCCTGCAGGAAATGCTGCCAAGGTACTGCACCATCTAAAAGGAAGAACACAGTGCTGGAAACTTTTCAAATCTGATCAAGAATAGACAAAGGAAGACAAATTTTCAAAGTACTCTCTACTCATTTCACTGATTTTATTTTTAATGTAATACTTTATAATTACATCTTTTATCTGAAAACACTTTCATGTTTAGCCTAGGTATTCCTTTTTGGAAAAAAAACCAAACAGATAATTCACCACATGTTTTGGTAGGGACCAGCTTTATCAAGACTGGTGACTTCTGCTTTTTTTCTTTTGTGTGCATGCTACCAAGTTTAACTGTCTAAGCAGTGACATTGTACTTGTTGTTGTGGTTCTTTGTATGCAACGAAGTCCTATTTCCAGCTCTCTGGCCCATCCCTTCCACATATCCCACAGACAGAACTTTTAAGTGCAGCTTATTACAGGGACGAGTTAGCCGGTAATTTCATTGTGCTCCGTGGCTAGGATCCTGAAATGCAGGCTGCCTAGCCAAAAAAGGGTGGACAGAAACTGAAAGACTGCATTAAATAACCATAAAAGTTACAGGGTCTGATAATACCTACAGTTATGGCAAAATCATTGCTTTCATGCTGTGGCCAACTTGCCATTATCCAGAGCTATGGGAGAGGAGGAGAGGAATAAAGGCCTGAAATAACCTAGCTAATGGAAAATTGCACGCAATATGGTACTGAGCAACTTAGTGCCAAGGCATTTGAATGGTTTGCTGTAAAGTCAGCCAGGATGGCTGGTGCCACATTAGTGCTAATATGCCCTTCTGGAGCATGTCAATTCCTTCAGGACCACACAAGCGTGGCCTTTTGTCCACGCTCCACATTGCAGGACTGCTCAGAGCTGGCTGAGGAGCACACTGCAGTTGTATTCAGGGCTCTGCAGGATTTAGCTCAGGTCCAGCTGGATTTAATACCTCAAGCTCAGTGCCAGGCTTGCTAAACTGAGGCTGGCTTCCTGCAAAGCCACCTTGAACTACGGGGTGCTTGGACACCCAAGTTGCCTCTGTGCAGAGCAAGTAGTCTGCCGGGACTAAATAGTTCAGTCTTCAGTGCACAAAATTGGCTGAGCTTCCTTGGAGACAAACTTACTCTAGATACGGGATGGCTGTCTATGCAACACTGCCAAAACTACCGAGCCTGTCCAGATCCAAACTGCCTCTCTAATCACAGTGTCATTTAGCCTGAAACTACACATCACAGAGAAAGGTCTCCTTTAAAGACAGATCATCTAAGACACACAAAAGATAAGAGATTTACTCAAAGTCTCATGACATGTCAGTAAGAAGCCCACAGCTGTTAGATTTCTCAACCATTTCCCCAACTTTAGGTCTTAGTCCAGGCTACCCTGTGAAAACAAGGCTGGAGTCCCTGTCCTCACCTGGCCTGACCGTGGGGACTGGACAGGTGATGAACTCCTAACTTTTGAAATGGAAACTGCAAAACTGATTGTTCAGCAGAGAGAGAGTGGAAATAACAGAAATGAGTTAATGGGGACTGAAAGATTCAGCTTTCATGACCATGCTTTCATGACCAGCTTCAGCATACCATGAAAGCAATCTGAAAACCAAAGCTATTTGAAAGCTGGAGAGCAAGGGGACAGGTACTCTATACCCAAATGCATCTGCTAAGACATGACTGAGTAGAATTACATGTGCTTTTTTAAATTGTACTTTTAGCAGCACTAGGGATGTAAAGAGAGTAAGGCAGACTGACCACAGTGTTTTCTTTTGACTCCAAGGCAGACTGTTTGGACTGGAAATGGATCAGAAGCAAGCTCTTAGCTCTTCTAAAATTCCTCAGGTTACACACAACCCATCCAAAAGTGGCTTAGAATCTACTCACATCATAAACATATTATGGAAGGAGAGTGGGAAAATGCATGGAGAAATGACAAATCTGGAACTTTCCTCTCTTTCAGTTTTCCTCTTAGTGACCCCTATTCACATTCCTCTGTGAGTTATCATTTGTTTCCTATCTTCCTCCAATTTTTCCTATGAAGAAGCGCGAAATAACTCACAGAAATCTTTCAAAACATGGAAACAAGGATACCAAGTCAGGGAACATCAGCACAGTCCAGTATCCCATCTCTAACAGTGGGCAGGAGTAAATGCATAGAAAAGAATTTAGGAACAGAGCAAGTGCATGATGTTTTTCCCAGAATATCTATTGAACACACAGCAATTTGTGGTTCAGAGGATTCCTGAACCAGACATGGTGATTTTGCATTTAATAGCCCCCAATGGATTCATCTTTCATTAAGTTGTCTAGTCACTCTGGAACCCATGCTAATTTTACTCATCTGCAGCATTTTGTGGTGAGGAGAGGGTCACATTTTCAGCATTCTGTCCTCCATGTTGTTGCTTAAAGTTCTTGGTTTTGGTATTTGAAGGACATATTTCAGGAAGTATTTCTAAAATTGACAAAGTAGCGTTGATCTTTGACCTTGAGATGAAGAGAGGAGATGTGATTCTCCTTCAGAAGACTGGACAAATGTACCTCTACCTTTAAACAAACAAAAAAACCCACAACCGAGCACAACAGTAGTATATGTTTTTACACAGTGAAAGTATTTTGAGTCTAGTTTCAGGTGCAAGCCTTTCATCATGCACAGTTGAATACATTAGAGAAGTTCTCAAGAAGTAATCTAAACTTGCCTGCAAAGTGGAACTGTGCAGATATATTGCTTTTTAATAAGTATTGAACTGAATTTATGCCGCAGTGTGGTTAGGCAGACTCTGTCCCATGGAGTTTCTAAGCAGCATCTTTTGTTTTCCACCATTCCTTCTTACCAAAGGAGACAGTTCCCTGTGCAATTCCTCATAGCATTCAAAGGAATTCACAACAGAAGTGTTAAGTCTATTTTATGTGGAGAAAAAACAGATCCTTTGTGCCATAAGATAATGGAGCATATCTAAAATAATACAGCAGAAGCATTAAACTCAGCAAGAAAAATTCTGTTCTGTTACCACCAGCTTATTGACAGAAAATGAAGCTGAAAAATTTGGCCAAGCATACTTCTGTATTTTCTTCATGCCTGGTTGTTGTGTTTAAACAAAGGCCTTCTCTTTTTCACACCATATAAATGCTCTTTGTTCAAATCTAGAGTTCATAACTTAAGAATTCATTCCTAGGCAAATTGTCTTATTGTTGTTACTAGGGCTACTGAGAAGAAGAAAAAAAGTGTTACTACAGCATTTAGGATTCTGTATTATATCCATATAGAGAGAAGGAGGGGAAACACTAGAGCAGTGAGATGATTTTGGACAGCTTGACCAGCAATGGCCTCCGCAGCCTGCTGAAGTGCCCAGTTTGACCTGACATTTGCTTTTGCATTTCAGGGAGGGCGAGATCTGTTTTCTGCTTCCCACTGAGAGAAGCCCAGAACCAGTGGGACGGTGAACAGCGGTGGTGTAAGCGGGCTTATGGTCCAGCAAGCAGGATTTTGCAAAGGAAGGGTGGGCTACGAGACCCCAGGGCTGCCATTCAACTGAGTGACTGCTTCTCAGCAAGGCAATGGCTGGTGGAAGCTGAAAGCACCCATGGGGCCACAGCCGTCCAGAGGGAGAACCAGAACCACCCATGTCCCTGCTGCTGTGAGGCCCACACTGAAAGGAGGACAGAAAATGCCTTCAATTGCTGCACCCCCAAGCATCCCACCTGGGGTCCTGTACCTTCAGATTGAGGGAATGAAGATTTTGCCTTGAGGAATAGATGTAGGTTGTTCTTCAGCCACTGCTGTGCTGTCATGCTGTGCTCTTTGTTGTAAACTTACATTCAAAACAGAGCTGGACTTTTGAACTGGAGGCCCCCAGGGAGTCAAAGCTATGTACCATTACTAAATTTAGATGCTTCTAAAGTGAAAAATGGTAAAATGTTTTGCAAATAGCAAACTTTTCAGGATGCGGTGCACAAGACTTGCTCCACACAGCCCGGCTGCTACGAACAGATGATTGGAAAACAGTCAATCATTAATCTCCTTCTGGAAAGACATATAGATTCCTGAACTGTTCACAGATGACTTCAGATATATCCAGAATGAAAGGCCTGATTTTTCTTCCTGGCTCCAGCTGCACAGAGTGTTTTACACTGGCACTTCTGCTTAGGAGTCGCGGTTCCCTGAGGAGGCATTTGAATCCTTTGCAGAAACAGATGAGTCTATGTAAAAGCTGCTGCATTTCCTGACAATATTTGGGAAGGGTGTTTTTACCCTATATTTGGCTTCTTTTTTTTTTTTTTTTTGAGAGAGAGAGGCTTTATAAGTATCATTACACTGATAATCTACTATGTCAGATAATCGCGGTATTTATATAAGGCCTTTATCACCTTCAGCTCAGTTCAGGGTATTTAACACATGAAGGACACCCAGGTGATGAGGCCCAGCCAGCACGGGTTCACGAGGGGCAGGTCCTGCTTGACAAACCTG